>JAYRBT010000178.1:24675237-24700058 GCA_036023395.1 Myiotriccus ornatus | reverse complement strand
TCTGCCAGGTGTAAAGTTCCATCTTCAGTATCCTAGCTTACAGAGAGCCCAGAGCCAGCTGGGCTCCCCCACAGTCAGTTCTGGAGGCTGACAGTGACTGTCCCTCGAAGTGTACTTAAGAGACAGAACACACTGCAGTGTTACCCAGACCGCAGTCACATTTGTACTATCCACTGGTATAACCAAAGCAAGCAAATCTGAGCTCAGCTAAACACAGGAACTGTGCTTCATAGCTTTCCTATCTGCCCCCATTGACTCCGGACTGGGCGGCATGGATTTGGGAGTGCTGAGAACAGGAACATCATACACAGCTCAACAGGTCCAGAGAAGGGCTTCATGTAGAGACCTTTACAACTGCATTTGCAGCTCATGTAATTTAGTCCCTGTTAATGGCAGCCGCAAAACCAGGAGCTATTTACTGACTGTATTCCTTAAACTGAAGGCAAAGATTAGGGATAAAGGACTGTAGAAACAACCAGTTCCATCACTCTCCCCTGTGGCTCTAACTCAGCCCCATTGCCTGTGAGTTATAAATACATTCTCTGAGATCACATCAGCAAGTGCCAGTTTGCAGCAAATACTGTTTATCACAGTGTCAGCACAATGAGGAAAAAGGGTCCAAAGAAACCTTCCATCTGCCAAATGGCTTTAGGATACTCCAGAGCTCAGTTCCTCATCAATAGCTTCAGATGCAATCTTAGGAAAAAGCGGCAGATGACTAATGGGAGCTGTTGCTAAGGATGGCAGCTCAGTTCAGGATGGGCTAGCAAGTCTCAGGTACGTGCTAGAATCTCTGCCTCATCAACCTATCACACAACTGATGAGTAAGGAAAAAAAAAAAGCTGTGGTATTCCCTTTGGGATCTCATGAACTAAGAAATTAAGGCAAAACCAAAATCAGTTTGAATCACGGTTATGCCTTGAGGCTCCAGTCACAGCTCAGCAATTCCTTTTGGAGATACATGAGGCCAGGACAGGATTTGCTCTCAGTTACTCTTCAAGTGAGCAAGAAGAAATAAAGAGGAGGTCAAAGTGGCTTATGCTCATTTTAGGATCTCCAACTTCTATAAGAGGTGGTGTCACTCCAAATGTTTTAGCTAGTCATCAGTCAGGTAGATGCAATCCTCTGCAATTTCAATATTACCATCACAATTAACTTTTTTCTTCATTAAGCTGAACAGCAATGCAGCATTGCTCTCTGCCAGCTCAGCTGCTGCACTTCACCCCCAAAAGCTGCACAGAAACAAACAAATCTAATCAGATTTATCTTCCAGAGCTCCTGACTCTCCAAATACCTTTAAACATTTCTCCTTCTGACAAGCCAAGTTCAGAGGCAGGATGAGGTATCAGAGGCGTGGCATGACTTTGGCTTTTATAGCTTCAGTGATTTGTACTGCCCCTCCATTTTGATTCAATGACAACTAAGAAACTAGTCCGCAAAACCACTTTCTCAGAGCTCTTTAACTGAGCACCACAACTTTATTTCTGATTTATGCTGTTTACAACTACTGTTCAAATCACTTATCTAGAAGTTCTATCTACAAATAAAACCTCTAACACTTCAGTTCTGGTATAAGGGAAAAATGGGGAGAGTCCTCATTTCATTCACTGCACCTGGGTGGTGTTTCTGTTCAGTCAGCATAAAGGACTAAAAAACTCCTAATTCTTCAAGTTATCACTTGCAACAGTGATTGGAACATCTCAGAAGAAAAGCTAAAGACAACTGCATCCAAATGAATTGCAAAACAAATTCATGAAGAAAGGTATTTCTAAGACATCAGAACTGTTACCTCAGCTCTTAACTGCAATCAGGACCTCCCATTTATCCACATCTCATCTCAGCAATACTATATACAGGAAAGTGTTTTTGGGGTTGATTTTGTCAGACTTGACATTCTCTCCCTTTTTCCTCTCTTTCTTTTAAATGCTTTTTAACTCCATCCACTCAACCTCCACAGTATTCCCAAGGGTAGAGATAAAAGTTTCGTAGTGAAAACCAGGTTTTTAACTAAACAACATCTTCACCAAGAAAAAGCACTCTTCACAAAATATTCTATGGAAAAAAATAATTCATAAAATCTATGGTTTAAGACCAATTCCTTGAGATTCAACAATGCACCTCAGTGCCTGAAGGAGCAATGCCTCAGATATATGGGACTTCAGTTCTCATCTTTCTGCACCCTTTGGAAGGACTTTACATCCTTCCATGAGACATCAATTTTAAAATTAATCCTGTTATTGGCAACCAAGAAGAAAGCAAATGTTCTCAGGATAGGGGATCTTACCCAACAGACCAACCCAAAATAGGGAATCACAGCACTTTGGCTCCAAACAGTGTCATTTGGAAGTGCAGGCAGTTAGGCAAAGAACCACAAGCTTAATTATTTGTGGAAATTATTCCATTTTCTAACAGAATTTTTCAAACAACCATAATAAAAATTTTTTTAAAAATGGGATATAAAGAAAATGGAAATTTAAAAAGCCAAGAGAAATGTTCCTATTAAAATAGAAAAGACTTTTTCCCTTCGTGCTTTGGAAGAAATAAACAATTCTAATTCCCAGACTGCTGGGAAAATCTGTCTCTAGTAAAATGTAACTAATGCCCAAAATATAGCATTAAATTAAAGGTCTGCAGGGAACCACGATCTCTGCCCAGCAGAGAGTAAGCAGTCTTTTGTCATATCCCCAAAGACAGACAAAAGGCTACAGGGTACAAAAGCCAAAGCTATGTGTTTTGCAAGTCTCAGCTTTTCAGGGCACTTAACCATCTGTCCTTAAATCCCATTCATCTCCAAAGAGGGGGTGCTGCAAAACAAGTATGAAAGTTTCTCCTTTCTAAAGTTCACCACAGAATTGCAAACCTTTTGGCAACTGGACAAAGCGGGTGTTTCTCATGTGGTCTCTCCCTCAGGCAGACAACTGGCTGGGTAGATGCACTGAAGGGGAAGATGTGCCCTGGAATATGCTCTGCCTATTAGAGGATCGTCATGGTGTTGGAAGTGTCAACATGGAGGGACCTGGCTTCTCACCAGGGCTCAAAATGGTAACTCAAGAAGGCCACAGTCCCCAGGACTTCAGAGCTGTCTGACTGCTAGGGCTAATGATCACCCGCAATTTCATAGCAGTAACGAGAGCTCAATGCAGATTTACCTGATACAAACACAAGTCCCTAGTGTGCAATTGAAAGAAGAAACAGCCCAAGCATCTGCAAGAGAGCAGATACAAGTCTGGCAGTGTCAACTTCCAGATAGCAGAGGCTGTCCACACACTTGGAAAACGCTGTGAAACCCTGAACTTGTTAGTTCTTAGGGGAAGGGTATTAGCAGTACAACAGCTCCACAGGAAGGTGAAGTCGTACTGGCTCACAGCAGGGAGTGTTTTGAATACAATGCAGCCAAAGTCTCCAGATTCACAGTGGGCTGCAGAATGTTTAGCAGTTTCCTTATGTCAGCACCCAGTGTGCTCTCATTTCAAATAATGGGTGATCTGAGATCACCAAACTTGCCTGATCACTAGTAATGATACCTGAGAAGCAAGAGGAATCATAGCTGGGAAGAAGTATTCTCAACAACTTTCTTTGGTATCTGCATACTGTTATATTGATTTAATTACAACTGCAAATGTCAAATTACACACTGGCAAAGTGCCTTTTCCAAACACCTTCTGTGATTTCTAGGTAATGGATAGCCCCTGTCTCAGCTCCAAGACCAGAACCCAGCAGGTTGGGGTAGTAGCTGGGAGTAGGCAGTCTGGGACCCAGCTCTGCTGCTGCCCTGCACCAAGTGGAGACAGAGCCAAAGCCACCTCATCTCAGTCTTTGCCACACAGCTCTCTGCCTTGGTTAAATCCGTGCATGAGGAGTGTTGATATCACCCAACAGCAACGTATAAAACCCAGGAACAGCCATAGCCTAAATCTGACCTCCAAGTGGCAAGCACCAGTAAAGCCAAGAAGTGCCCAGAGAGAAGCAAAGCTGTCCTGGATTTATCACTGTGATAGTCATAGAGATTGTGTTTCTTCACCTCTTCCCCTCTCAGCTGCCTCTTTCCCCTGCAGGCACAAAGACATAATCAGTGATTTTGCCGACTGATAAAGATTAGCAATGGATGTGTTTCCCTGAGGAGCAAAGGACAGGACTCAGAGACCAGCTGCTTCCAGGCTGCTCTAGCATTTTCCAGCCTGCTGTGTCAAGAAAGACATTTCAATACTTGGCAAGGCACCAAATAGCGACAGAGGTAATACTCAACACCCCGATGGGGATCTCCAGTTAGGGCTGGGAGACACATTCTGAACACACTGTGAAGGTGATAGAGCATTGGAACAGGTTGCCCAGAGAGTCTCCTTCTCTGGAGATATTTAGAAGTCAGCTGAACACAATTCTGAGTAACATGTTCTAGGGGACCCTGCTGCAGCAGGGAGTGGAACTAGATGAATCTCTGGTGGTCCCTTCCAACCTGACCCATTCTGTGATTCTGAGCAACTTACAAAGAAGCCTAACGAGAATATGAAGTGAACAAAATTGACTAAATAGATAAACCAAACTTAAACAAGAAGTTTTAGCTTATAAGAGGAAAGCCTTGAACACATGAAGCTAACGGAGGATTTGCTTCTGCCATCAATTTTACATCAGGTGCTCAGACATTAACTCTGTTGGCAACAGAATAAAACCCAAGAGAATGAAATACTTCAAGGCCTAAATATCCATTAGACCATCAAGTCTGACCTCCACATGTAGCAAGTATTTCAGAATTTCACCAGATCCTTTCTACATGAAGCTCAGTTTTTCGTCCAGGAAGGAATCCACTTTGTAAGAAAAAGGTATGGGAGTGCCATAATTCAGGAGAGTAAGGCATGCATCAGGTGTGGATTTCTTGGGAGCAAGAAAGAGGGCAAATGGCAAAGGCTCCCAGAACACGGATTATAGCCATGCCTCACGCAGCTGCTCAGCCTCTGCATTTGAACTCTGGCCCAGTGTTGCAACAGATGATGCTGGTATTGAGAAATCAGCATCCTGCCATGACCTGACAGCACTGAGCAGAGAAATAAATCAGAGATTGCCACAAAATTGAAAATATTCCCACCAAAATTTAAAAAAAAAACCAACCAAACAAACAAAACAAACAAACAAACAAAAAAAAAAACCCACACCCACAAACAAACAAACAACCCCACAGAAACAAAAAGCTTTTCTTTTAAAAGAAGAAAGCAAAATGCCAGTGCCTCCTTGCCTCATAACTGAGCCCAGGGTTATGCCACAGTTCAGGTAAGTGATGTTTATATAACTGGCATTTGGCTGAATGCATAATTCCTATTTAACAGCTGAAGAGTGACATTTTGGGTCTTCAAAGAAATCTGACAGGTAATTCCCACTGTAGTTCTGCAGGGTAGCTGAGAGGTAATTATCCTTCTCACTAGTAAATCAATTAGGAATGAATGTATGGAAAGCTTTTCTCCTCCTCCAGGTAACTGCTAATCCTCTAAGCACTAATGAGAAGACAGGGCTAGCAACAATGTGCAAGCCCAGAAGCTGCCAGGCACGCAGGGTCCAATCAGCACCTGGAAGTGAATGCCTCGAGGGAGAATATCTTGCCTGGAGAGGATCTGCATGGTTCAAGATGGGCACGTGGGCCCTGTGCAAGTGTGTTACTGTTGATATCTCTGTCCCCACTTATTGCCACAAACAAAGATGTTTTTTGCAGCTCACGAGAGATCACTGCCTCATGTTCAACGAGGCAGCACTTCTGACACTGGAGGTGGAACACAAGGGACCCGGACTTTTTCTACTGGAGTGCAACTGATTCACCTACTGCTTTGTGATTCACTATTGGAGGTTGTTCTCAGGAGCTCAGCAAAAACATTCTGGTCACTCCCCAGGCCACTGGAACAATATTCACCCAGAGAGATGGAGAAGACCACAATCCAAGTGCATTTTTTGCAGTGCATAACCTCAAGAACTTATTACGGGGCTGGGTGGACAATAAGCCCAAAACTGAATTTGACAAATTCCAGGTGCTTCAATCCAGTGACACCTCTTCCAGCCATTTTTCAAATGCTGCATGTTTGGAATTGCTTTGGTGGTTGACAAAGCAGAGTTCAGATAGACCAGCTGTCTAAGCATGCACAGTAACATTGCTTATATATTTTGCAGAGATAGAAAGAATGGAAACAAATTGTTCCCACAGCAGCCAGTAGTGAAGTTGGTCTCCTATGGGTTTTCCCTACAGTTTGTCTCTACATTTTGTAAGATTTTTCAGAAGGGATGAGAACGGGAAAGACAGACAGATGGGTCCAGAAATCATTTCCTTAAGACAGAAGACCTAAGAATTTCTTTTGAATTGTCATCTCAAATAAGAAATCCGCAGGTAAATATAGGTCTGCATGCCACTATATGATGCAATGTAGGTGTTTTTAATTAAAAAAAAAAAAAAAGGAGAGAAAAGACTGCTAATCTGTAAAGCTTGATAGCCTGAGAAATTGCTAGGAGATAATAATAGATCCTCATACTCTGATTTCTGAGGGAGTCTTTACACCAGTGACGTAGGATTTGTAACCGAGCATATTGCCTCTGCTTTTGGGTGGGCAGAGTTGCTTTGGAAACAGAATGAAGAAGAATTAACTCTTCAGTTCTCACCATATTGAATATGGGAGGGATGTGAGGGCCAGGAAAACACATTAAAAAACATCCTAATCCATTTTGTTCATGAAACAAACAAACAAACAAACAAAAACAAATTTAAAAATGAAAGCAACAACCAAAAATAATAATAATAACAATAATAATAATAGGGGGAAAGAAAAAGAAGCCAAGGTAGTTATCACAATAATTCAGCTTCTGCTTCAGGAAAAATATAAGCTGAGCCCCAGCCACTGCATTCTTCCTCTCCCCTGTACATCCAAATACGCATAATAATCAGAGCTATATGTGATACACTGAAATAAACATCAATCCTAGAACCTCTCTAGACTGACCAGTGATGGAAACCACAACAGTAGTAATAAGAACAGTACAAGTAGCAAGTACTAGTTTGGAAACCTATTGATGGAGACAGGGTATGGGCAGTTTGGAAGTGTTCAAGCTGAATAGGTTGTACCCCATCTGAAAGCAACTTCACTGTCAGCAATTAGCTTCGTGCTGCAGCCCTCCCACGCTGATTTCTGTGGGTAGCTGAAAGCGTCTTTGTCCCAGTACCTCCCCTGAATCAACATAATTTTAAACCAAAAGGCACTGAGGAGTAACTCCTGGGCTGTGCTCTGTGAGCCAGCTGCAGCTCTAATTGCATCACGTGGGAAGTGTGAGCAGGGGGTTTGAAAGCTGTAACCTCATCTTCTCTCCTACACATTCAAATCAAATTGTAGGTCTCCCACCCACTCTCCCAGGCATATTCTGCTTTCAGCCCCCTTACATGATGCAACCAATGAAAATGTCATTTACATCTTTACCTCCAAATTCTAGCTAGGGAAAGCATAAGGGGGAAAAGAGTCAAATGCAGAAATAAACACCTCTTACTCAGTATTTCTAATAATAAGGAGACAGAAGGCAGGGAGAGGTAAATTAGCCAAAACCAGTGTAAGCAAGAATCCCAGAAACATTTGTGTGAGTTCAGCTTCTTTAAAGGTGAACAGTCAGAAGCAAATAAAAGCAACCTTTTCATTTCTCTAACACGTTCAGCTTGGAATTAAATGCCCCATCCTCATCACAAGTAAAACAGTATCAGTTCTACTGGATTCTGTGAAATTATACTAGTGCAACTTAGGCGGCAAATTCAAGCTCTTGTGAATTACCACCAGATATCACTTTAGGATCATAATTCCTCTCAGAATGCAGTAATTTTGTTTCTATAGCTACCAGCTCTATGGCTCTCCCTTACCTTTCTCTTGTTAGTGGGACTGACATATAGGTAGCTCAGCACAGTCTTCAGGCCTACTTTGTCATTTAGCTTTTCATAGGTAGTGCCATAGTCTGTTGACCTGGAGAAAAGAGGAGACAAAAAGAGTTTATGTGGTTATTAGAGCTCTGGAGAAAGGAATAACTGTGTGAACAGATGCTCAAAGTCACAGCTTGAGCATTATTATGCTTAAAACCCAGGATTTTGTATTTCATTCAGGGTGGCTAGCAGAAAAGAGAGGAAAACTTGAGTCCTTTGGGGCAGGGTCTGTCTCTGTATCAACTGATCCTAAGCACCTGGGCAGCTGTGGTACACCCACGAAGATGGCCTTTGGGGAAAGGCTCTGCTCTCATGTGCCAGTGTGGGATTGCAAATGGTATCTAAATGAGGGGACTCTGATAGATCAACAGCATCCTTAGCACAAATTCTCTTTTCAGACAAAGTCAACATAAGAATCCAAATTAAACCCATCAACAGCAGTTTTATTTAGGTAGGCTGATTTTTGTCTTGGAGATGGGGATCCAAATGTGGCTCAGAATTGTAACAGCTGAACTTATGTCTAGATAAAAATGTGCCTAAAGTGGCATCTTGAGTCCTCGGTCACCCCCATCCTACTTCGTGCCAGGCATTTAATTTTTGTGAGTTACAGATTCAGGCCCCTACACTAGCAAATCCCACCCAGAGGAGCAGATGATCTGGGGGTGGTATTACCCATTCGTGACTAGGGAAAAGGGCTGCCTCATCACAGAGGGTTTTCTGTAGCTTCCTCCTCCTCATTTGTGGGCATGTTTGAAACCTCACTTTGCCCTGCTTCTCTGCTGTTTTCACACTCTGTTTTCCTAACAAACAAGATTTTTCCTACCAGAACAACTCAATAGCTAACTCCTACAGGATACCACACCTGAAGAGTGGTCAGCACCAGCTTGCTTTAGGAGAGGCGTCACAACCTGCATGAAAAGCCCAACCACTCCATCCAAACAGTGGGGAGAGTCTGGCTCCCAACACTACACAGCTTCTGTCGTAGGGACAGAGCAAACACAACCCTTAGCAGATGGACAAGGAGAGACCCTCACAAAAAGCCTACCTGTTCATAGCTATGATTTTAATAAGATGAGAATCCATGGCCCCTGCGCTCCTCTCCAATCACGCTTTTTACCAAACAGATGATCAGAGAACATGCAGCAATTCACTGCCTTTCCCAGTAATTCGCTCCAGCAATTTTCTGAATTCCTAGGCTCAGCAAGCCTCTAGCATATGCAGCTTTGTGGTTCTGCCTGAGACCAGTCTTCTGCTCCTCGTCTGTCTAGGAGAGAAATGGCCCAAGCCACCTTCTGGCATCACAGTGAACAGTGCCACTGCACCCAGCAGCTCAATTGGCTGCAGAAACTGAGCAATGCCAGAATCTGCATCCAGCTCTGCTGCTTTCCTTGCTGCTAATGGAGTCCAGAGTGACACCAAAAGGGCCAAGCCACAAAACCAGCCTCTGGTTTCAAGCTTCCAAGTAGAAGGACTCATGAAGTACAAAGCTTTCTTTGTCGCTGATGTGGCTCCAACACATTTGCTTCTGTGCATCCTTCAAAGACAATTCCTAAATGTTTTGTAACTGGTTTTTTCCTTAAATGGGTTTAACAAACTTTCCTCCTTCGAACAGTCAGCAGTCAGGTGTGGTTCAAGTCTTAAACAACTTCCTTGTGTTCTGGTTTAGCTCTTCAATCCTAAATAAAAGGAGCTAATACTAGCTCCTTTTTTGTGTGTGTACAAAAATACTTTCTTTGTACTAACGCATAGTATTGTTACTCGCTGGGCTTCGCAATGATGCCCCAAGGAATATTACAAGTCATGCTTGAAACTGAAGCAGCTTTATTAATAAAACTGAATAATCCAGGCCTATTAATTCCAGTACATGAGGTCTCCTATAAATGCAGATTCAACAGGTCAAGAATCCTCAAGTAACACTAAGCTCTAAGCAGAGGATAACACACAGAGGGCAAGCAGAGGGACTTCCTTGATCTCACCCTTCCAACAGCACTGAAGCTAGGAACAAGCCACTTTTGTGACTACATATGTACCAGCCACCAGCCAGTGAAAGAGATCACTGGTTTCAATCAGCATTAAAAGAGAATACAAGTAACAGTTTAATATTCTGACAGAGCTACTTTGGGTTTGTTCTCCGAGTAATTTTAAGATCTCCCAAAATGCTTTGCACTTCTAAAGATGCAGGCTGGATGCCCTAATGACTCTTTCTCATTAAACCATTATCACTCATTGCATTTGCCCTTTCAAAGAATAGCTAGAAAGGAAGTAGGATCATTATTTCGTTAGCTTCTCTGAGGCTTTCTTTATTATCATGACAGTCACGACAGACTTCACAGAAATGTCACAAAGGATATCACAATAATATACTGTATTTCCATAGCACTTTCCTGGCCAAAAAATCCAAAGCTTTTGTCTCGTGCTAATCCATTCAAAATAACAAAGTCCCAAGAGCCATAGTGGGAAATATTATCTCTATTCTAGAGATGAAGAAACTGAATGAAGGTAATTATTCATTTTTTCAAAAGCAGCATCTACAGTTAGCCATTTCAGCTTCTGCAATCATCTACTGTATGGCTTGATACTCAAACCTGCTAAACTCTTACCACCAAACTGCCTGATCTGAAAAAAAGCATTTACACACACACAAAAAAAAAAAAAAAAAAAAAAAAAAGGCTCCTAATTTTAGCAACCCAAGCCTGAAAATTTGAAGAGATGTGACCCATAGGTGAGACAGAACAGTTCTGGCTCAGCTGTTAATTTGGACCTTTCTCCTTTAATAATTACTTCTAATTCCAAATCAACTATCCCACACTTCCGTACACTTGCATGACACTACAAGCAGACTGGATACCATATTCTCTTCCATTCGTCTGCTCAGAATAGGATCCACTTCAAAGCACATTATTAAAGGAGTGGAGGGGGCTAAAGGTTGTAGACTCGGTGATAGAAAAGACCTTTTCCATGAGTCACACCCGAAATGCCTGCTTTAACTTTGGTTGGGCCTTTCACAGCAAATTAAATTGACCTGAAAGCAGTGAATTGGAGGCAGCATGAATTTGGTTTGTGACCCTCCTGCTCTTCTGCTACTTCTTCTTCTTTTCATTTGCTTGGTGTCCCTGCCTATGGCAGGAGGGGTGGAACTAGATGATCTTTAAGGTCCCTCCAAACCCAAACCATTCTATGATTCATTGTCCCTTTTATCCTGCTTTCTGTCCTGCAAACCAAGATGCTGGCAACACTCCAAGAAAGGTGTCACAGTGAAAAGCAATAAAAACCAAGGCCGAGCCCGATTTTGAATGGACCTTTTTCTATTCCAGTTCAGCTCTTTGGTTTCTATGACTAGTGTTTTCTAGCAACCATGAGGAAGAATCTCTTTGCTAGTTTTGGTTAACATGAAGAGAGACTTGATTCAGCGCAACACAAGTTGCATATAACCAAATAAATAAGGTCTTTTCCTGAACAGGCTGTGGCACCAAATTGTACATATTCCCTATGGAAAAGCAAAGTTTACAATGTAGTACTTTACTGAGATACTGCAAATTCTCCCATAATCATATTTTGTGATTAACAGTTGGGGGCAAAAAATCACCTGCTTGATTCCACTGCCCTCCTTTGATGGGCTGTGATGTGTTTAAACATTGCTGCAATGTCCCACAGTTTGGCAGAGCACAGGCAAGAGATACACCCAGACAAAGAAGCTTCTCTCTACCAAACCTGGTCATAACTCTGTGCACCAAGAGCTAAAAAAATCCATTTTTCTCCTGTAAGTCTGAGTCTCAGCTTCCCTGTGAGTCTGACAACCAGACCTGAGCCAGCAAACTTCAGTATTGAGGTAAGACTTGCTCAATCCCAGGCATATGGAGTAGAGGTGTGCAGAGGCAGAAATAATGCCCTGTGAATAGCTTTTAGAGGAGTTCTTCTCTTGGACAGTTTCCAGCTCTGGCGCTCTGTCACACAGAGAAAGGTGAGCTTGTTATTTGCAGTCTCAGCTACTCAGCTATGGAGATAGGGTATAAAACATGTATCAGTCTCCAAGGAGAAAAAGAGGTGTAAATGCTGGCACTGGATGACTGGGAGGGACAAGTCAATGTCCTTGACTGAACATGTGCCACCAGCTCTCCTGTCAGGGGGTTTCTCCTCTGTGCCTGTGACTCTCCCTGACTCTGTGTGGAGAAGGAGCCACATGTGGTTTTGATTTTAGATTCTGAGCCATTTTCTGAAGCTTATGCATTCATCTTCAGATCACAGTCCCACTACACATACCTGCAGCCCCACACTGAGAACTGTGTGGAGGTACAGCTCTGCTTAAGTGAGCAGGAGAACACCTCTATTCTCTGTGCACTTCAAAGAGAACAGGAACACACAGAGACCAGATTAATATTTGCTTCTCTTCTCGTGGGCCTGAAAACTGTCTGCCTGCAGTGTGCCTGTCTCTCCATATCCCCCAAACAGCTTCTTTCTTTTACCCATTGGCCAACTTTCTCCCAGTTTGACAGAGAAAAAAAAAACCCAAGAGGAACAAAGTTTCTACAAGTTTCATGAAAACCAACAGCCAGAAAAAGCAGAGCAATTATGAGGGCTCAAAGAAAAGCTGCAGCATAAAACCAAATCCCATGAAACATGAGAGCAGGCACATCTCTCTGAACATCCAGCTTTAGGAAAACATTCAAACACAGCTCACACATTAATACACTACAAAGAACACAACTTCACAACACTTGAATTCAGGCTGCCAATCTTCCATTGCTTGTTAAACAATTTATTTCCATCTCTCACTTCCCCTTCTGCCCCCTCAAATTACTCTCCCTGAAATAAAGGCCTTTGTGAAGCTATGGCACACTGAGAAAAGACCCCTCCTGAGTCAGAGTCCAGGGGGCCATCCCCAGAGCACCACCCCACCTGTAAGCCCCTCTCACCAGTTCACCTAAATGATCATACATGGTTCAGGGCTAGGGCAGAAGCTGTCTCAGCACTAACCCCACCACACTGCTTAGCACCAAAGGGCTAAGTGGATTCTTACCAGAGCACAGCATTCAAAATCAGGAGCAGGCCAACCACACAAAACTTACTATAGCATGTGAGAAACTGGTCCCACCAGCTTACAGGCGGGGCAGAAGTCTGCTCCCTTTTGAAAGAATATCAGTCCTTGATCAAGTCTTGGCCCCACCTCTTTGAACTATTTGAGATTATTTCTTTTCTTCCTTGTTGAACATTCTAGACTAGCTCCTGGCTTTTGGTGACTATGGCTGTCAGTAGCTGAACATCCTCCACTCCCAAAGCCAAAACCAAAACCAACCAAAAAACTCCCTAAAAAAACATCCACAAAACAACAACAAAACAAATCCAAACAACCAATCCAAAAAAACAGACCAAGAAAAAAAAAACACGAAAGAAACCAAGGCAGTTTAGCTAGATCATCCCAAAGGACCTTGTAACCCCAGAGCCAGGACACCATGTGTACTGTTACAGCAACAAAAATGGGTTCAATGAAGATAAAAACCAAAATTCAATTCTTAGTCCTTTCCTCTCTGAAGCTCATGTAATTTTGGATGTGGACATTGTGCAAGACATGTATCCACAGAAGCCCTGTGGAGCTAAGCCTACTTACTAACCAAGGAAATTCCCGTACCTGTAGTCTGTGAATCTTTCACTTAACAGAGCACAACATTTGCTAAGAGCTTGTCTTTACCCAACCATGATTTTAGAGTGACTGTAATAAATATAAAGCCAGAATATTTTACAATTGCAAACAGATACAACTGCCTCCCTTTGTCTCCCTCTCACTAAAGAAAACTAAGGGCCACAATGAAAGTCTGGGGAAGTGAACAGAAACCGAGCAGGCATATGGTATTGCTTCCCGGTGAAATTTCCCAGCCTAAAACAATATCATACACTTTCTAAATTGGAGATGATGCCTTTGTGTGCAAGAGCCATCAGTGGGCTTTTAGTTCCATAAATCTGTCTAATCCCACAGGGAAGCTTTTGGCAAATTCTCTATCACATGGTAATAAACACCACAATTGTGTGGCGTATGAAGAGACACTCCCTTTAGTTTTAACTTGATAATATAATTCAGAGCCCGCTGCTACCACTTAACAAGTACAAAACCATGGAGCCCCATGGTGCTATTTTTGATTTCACTGGTTGTTGTCATATTCCCTACAGATTTTGCTTTCAGTCTCAAGGCTCCCTGTTTATTCAGCCACTCCTTGTATAACCTATTCACACCTCTGATCATTCTATGACTACTTTTTCTAGTCCAATTACGTCTTTTGCCATGGATGCCTCAGGGACCAATCTTTATCAGGAAGATCTTTCTTAGGAAAAAAAAAAAGGCAACTATCCAAGTATATCAGCATCAATATGACCTAAATAAAACCACTTTCTGCCATCATAAACAAGGTTTTACGTACTCGGTACTTCTGGAACTATAACCTGTCAGTTCTAGGGGACTTCCACAAAGTTTCGAAACCATCTAAAATCAGAGACCCCACTGGGGAAAAAGAAGTTGATGCACATCATAGTTTTGGTAATTTTTCTTGAAAAAATAAATTTTTTTCCTTTTAGTTTGCATGTCACGTAAACAGCAGAATATCCATCCCAATTTTTATTATGATACCAGCATCCCTCCTCCACCCCCTTTCTTTTTTGATTAATGGCAATTCCCATCACCAAACATCTGAAAGACTTGAGGATGACCTTTGTTGACAAATTTCCATCTATATTGTAAGGTGGAGACTGGTAAGGAAAAATGAGCTGCCATGATGCATTAGTCATTGTGATTTGCAGTTCAAAATGAAGGTGATAGGAACTAACTAGGAACACTGGCTTTCTCTCTTTTTTTTTTTTTTTCTTGCAGATTCTTCTCTTTTCTTTTTGACAGGAAAGGTATCCTCTCTTGTTTATTCAGTATGAGCCTTTGGGAGGACATTGGATGTCTCAGAGGTTGAACAAAAGGATGCAGAATATTCCACATCTGGATTTATGGCCAACAGAACACAGAAGATGTGAATATCAGTCACATTTCTACTGGCTCATCAACATTTCATTTGATCACCATCTCACAGGGCAGGGGGACTGTTCACACCAGTCATTCCTTAGTAGAGGTGACAACTCAGATGGGCACGAACAGCCTCTGGAGACACAGTTTTTGTGTATTCACCCTACAGAGACAGTGAGGACTAACTTGAAAGTCATATATCTGCATAACTCTTGTCCTGTAGGAACACAGTGGTGCTCTGGATATCCTCACCCATCACTGATCATCCAGAACAACGTGTCATTGAGTGCCTAAATAGCATTCATCATCAGAAAATGGGCTGTCTTTCCCCAAACTCTGCACTCTCCTGCACCTCAGCCTTCCCTTATCTCCAGATTCACTTTCTGTGGAAAAGCAGAAGTTTCAGACCTAAATCTGCAGAACCACCCCAACAGGCAAGAGCCTCTCTTGAGACACAAAGAGGGAAGGTGGGGGGATTGCAAGAAATAGGTACAGTGGCAGAGAAAGGGAGGGATGCCTGACAAAGCAGGAGTTGCCAGATCAAACAGAAAAAACACTTGGAGCACCAGAGTGGCATTCACTGCTCTAGGACTTTTAGAGGCAATATATATCAGCCACTGTGGGACACAGATTTGGCTAAAGGTGGCTCTGGAGTTGTCTCAACATTTTGCTTCTACCAGAGGATGGCGAAATCTCTACTCTGAAGCAGAAATAAACCAAACCAAACTGATGGATCCTAACACCTGATGGCAGGCAAGAGCCAGTAATATAAAACCTATAAAAAATTATCTTATGTTTTAGAGAACCTAGGATCCTGGCTCTCTAGCCTGTCCACATTCTTTCTCTACCTATCAACAGAAGCTGTTAACTTCAGAGTATGACTTATTCACCCTAAAATAAATGAGGATATATTGTTCTCTTAAGGTGTCTTCCACCCTTCAGTATATAAGGGATACCAGAGCAACGAACAGGCAAAGCAAAAGCAGCACAAAGCAAGGTGTATCTCACCCTAAATGGTTTAGAAAATTTTATGCACTAAGCTGGCAGCACAAATGAAGGAGAAAGATCTCTGCCATCCTGGCTGAGACCAAAAGTTCATGATTTATCATAATGCTCAAGTGCTCTACATTTTAACTGTTATTATTCTGTGAGGATATGTATGAGAATTACTACTAGAAGCAGGTGCCAAATGGTATCAGGACTCTGCTGTGACTTACCCACTCTACAGCATTACAAAATGAAGAAAGCAGAGATAAGCAGAGAAGTATGACATGGATTTCCCAATAGTTACTGGCCAAATAGAGCATAAACAAAGACCTGATAAAATGTGAAATGGCTTCTCCTTAAAAGCTGGGATAAGCACTTCCCTTCATTGCATGCTTGCCCCATTACAGCACTGATGAACTGCTGGCAATCCTTGTTGTGGCCAGTCAAAGCTGATACCCACTGGTAGAAATGGCACCTCACAGAACCTCATCGTGTGAGATTAGGACACCACAATCCTGCAGCCACCACTCAGGACGGAGCTCAGCTGCCATGCAACAGGGCCAACCTGGAGCTAAGACAGTCTGAATTAAAAAGGGCCTCTACTTTTTCTGCTCTGGTCATTTCACTGCTGCAGAATCTATGTAAAAACAATACTTTTTACAGCTCTGAAGAACTACACTTCATCATTACTCATTTTCCATTTGTACTGTCTATAAAAATCTGTCATATTTATCATGTTCTTGATTCTGATGTATTCTAATTTTCCAAAGAGGTGTTTTATGCATCCCTGATGAGGCAGCATAGTGATTTGATTCCAAGCACTTGACTGACTCAGCAAAGATGGCCTTATCAACACATATTCAAGAAATTTGGTCTGCAGGACACTTTAATAGCCTCAAAGATAAAAGGAAGCTTTGATGACAAAGCCTCATTAATTAATCAGATATTAATTAGATAATTAATTAGAGACAAGGCCCTTCCCGGGCCCTTTTCTACTTTTATTACTATAGCTAAAAATGCTTCTCTAACTGTTCTCTGAAGTAGCTAATCATTTTAATTGGCATTATTTTATAGCAAAATGAGGTGCTTTGAATATGGGATTTTTCTGAAGCAGTTGGAGAAGTTCAATTTAACATCCACACTATTAGATGCATATTTAAACTGGAACTCCCCTTAAATGTGTATTGAACAAAATGTCAAGGGGAAACTTTGGAACCGCCCCATCACTAAAGTCTATACTTTAGTGCTGGATTGAGGTGTCAAAGTCCTTCCAACCACTCAGAGAATAAGCACACTCTGAGCTACACAAACTACCCTGACAGGAGGTCACCACACCCTTCTGAAACAGGGGGACAGTTGACTCAAATTTCAGTTTCCCAGTTGGGATGCAAACAACAGTGTCCACTCATGGCCCCTGGGATGGTGGTTGTGGCCAGGATGGTGGTTTACCAGAAGCTTGCCTTTGACACAGACTGTTTTGGGATCAGTCGTAGGCAGTGCTATGGGGACATTTAGATCAACCTGAGTCATCTCCAAAATAACACAAGGCATATTAAATTTTCCAAACTATCAGCAAATTTTTGCAAAACTGAATTAAAAAAAAAAAAAAAGGGGCCATGATGGAGGGAATTTAGTCCACTTCCTTAGACACAGATGTTAAATATTGCAGACAATTCCCAAACCAACTTTTACAGTCAGCCTGCAACACATTCCAGCCCCTACCTCATCTGACCCTTCTCCCACAAGCCTTATGTCTACCTGCAACTCCCCTACTAGCGACCCACAAGGGTTACTGCCCCCAGCAGCACACCCACACAATCTGAACATAAATGTAGCAGAATCCTGACTGACCCCAGGCAAGGCTCCTCAGCACTCCAGTTTCACATTTAGTTAACTTAGCTTCCTGAGGAAAAATTGGCTCTCACTGTTCCCAAAAATAACAAGCTCATGAGATGCAGCCACCTGAGACTGTTGAGAGCTGGCAGTGCAAGAAGACCCTTCTAGACTTAGGAACACATCTTTACCTCCAGTCACAAAATGACTGAGAACCTCTACATGCTACTTCTCCAGAACTAATAAGACAGCACCAGATCCCAAATTAGTCAAAGTCAATGTGACCCTATTACATACAAGTGAACAAATAATATTTACAGATTTACACAAATTTACAAATAAAAAGGTCAGGACCCACTATATCTGTGCATATTTATAAACATACAGACTAATGACAACATTAACAAGATGACGTAATGCATCTTGCAAGCATTTCACAATTTTGCATTTGTGAGAATTCTGCATTTCTAAAAACTTCAAAGTTTAAACCTGCATGGACAAAACAAAGCAATAGGGCAAGTTCAATTTTCTCAAGAAGCAAACAATTTGGAGCCATAAAAGAACAAAAGTAAGTCTCAGGAGAATATTGCTCTCAACAGGTATTTTGTGATCACATGCTCCCATCAGAAGAGACTTCAGCACAAGCTCTCTTTCAATATGTGATATAAATAAATAAAACAAAACATAAAATCATCACAGTCCTGAATCCTTTGAAGCTTATCCATTTGAATTACCACTGAAATATCCCTAACAGGGTCTGCAAACCCTCCCAGTCTTCTGAACTTACATTTTGAAGCATTGCATAACACAGACATCATAATTCAGCAGACAGAAAGAGCTCTCAGGCCAGATTACACAGCTGACAATGCTTTTCTGTTGATTGCAACACTTGCTTTGCAGGTTGACCTGGTTATACAACTTGGTCGCTGGGCAATAAGCCAGGTTTGTTCTGAATGGTCCCAAGTGACTCTGTTCTTTTCTCATCCAGTCAGATTATGGTACTATATCCTTTCCTGATTCCTCAAAGTGGAGAATTTTGCTTGAGAAATATAAGGACAGGAATGTAAGTGCAAAAATGAAAGGGAGCTGTCACCCAGTTTCTCGGCTTGGGCAATAGTCAGATCAGCAGCTTGATTACACCTCTCATAATGCAGTTAAATCCAGTGCTACACTCCATGTAGGTATTTCATACTGGCATTGGTCAAGTGTGAGTCTCATTCATTCCCTGAGCATGAGGATTAAAACATGTTTTGAAGATGCAGACACTGAGCTCTCAGCTTGCATTGATACAGACTTTCCAAAAAGGTAGACTTGCTGTTTATTACCAAGGTTAATAAACAGCTGTGATCCATAGGCCAGATGCTCAATGCAGGGATCCCCCTCTTTTCCACTAACTTCTTGTCACTTGTGGGCAGTTCTGAAAGCACACAGCCAATCACTCCCACACTACCATGCTCTAAGACCTCACTGCCTAATATCTTTCAAACCACAGTAGGGTCAGGCATAATTTTACCCCAGAAAAGCCTCCTTTTCCTGTCATCTTTCGCACTCAGAAGGTCATCTAACACAAAACACTTTGCCTTGGGGAAGTAAACCTGTTGGAATTTTTTCAGGCAGAAGATCAATAAAGTGGGAACAGCTTGAAAAGTCAATCAGCTCCAGCAAGTCCCCCAGGAGATAGCTGTGTGATTGTCTTCTTAATAAAGGAATAGTAAACGGAGCACAAGGAAAGGCACATCCCCTTCAAACTCACAAGGGAGGATATCTTAGGCTGAGACACAAGGAAAGAAAAGGAAACACTGCAAGAGACCAATCATCTCTCCAGTCTGATAGAAATAGTCTCAAGAAATAGTCAGAGAGATCTAATTTAAACTTCAGACTGAGAACTGGTTCCAGTACTACACTGTAGAATGGTATTTCTTCCAGGTGTTAGAGGAGGAATATTTTTGTTTGGGACCTCAAACACAAGGATAAATATCCCTATGCCTTTGCTCCTAAGTGTGCTGAAAATGTGGTTCTTATTCAAGTTGAAGTCTTGACTTTTATCTAAATGGAGTTAATGAAGAGCTAAGTACCCTGCATGTTATCAAGGTAAGTGAAAGGGGAAAATTGTCTGTGATCCAAGATGCTAAAGTCCTTTTCCTAAACACATCATGGATTTTCTTCGTGTATTTGGATTTAATCATGGAAAGGCTCAAACACAAACAGTCAAGATGCAGACTCTGATGATACTGAAGAAAAAATTCTGTTGTACTAAAGGTGTTGGAAGGTATCTTGGGAGACCTTCAAATTTCCTACTTTGCCACAGGCTTCCTATGTGGTTGAGATGTTTTTGCCAGAGACACATGAGGGCATATTTTGCTCTTGTTCCAACCATCTAGGCTGGAATATGACATCTCCCACAAAGGTTCACACGAGGCAGGCATTTCAAACAGCAAACTGAGATCCTTCTTATCCACAGCAGACAAACTGGACTGTGTGAGGTCCTGTGCCCTGTGTTATGACAGAGCTCAGAGTCCATCCATGAAATGGTCCATCCTAGCATTCGAGTCTGTGACTGTATGTTTTGGACCTTTGGCCATGCTTTCCTCTTGAACTTGGGCTCTAGTCTAACTCAGGGTATCTGCCTAGTGATCAACCAGTTGTTGCTTGTGTTTCTGATAGCACTGTCCATGGAGCAATGCTTCAAAAAAAGAAGAAAAAAAAATTAGAGCCAAATTCCATAAATTGTGAAGTGTGTCTTTAATTGTACTCTAACCCAGCATGGTTCACTCACAGTCCCCAGAAAGTTTTAAAACAGTGAGACTTAAGTTCTTTCAGTGGTATTATTTAGACCAGGAGAGAAATGGCTTTTTTCCCTTCATCCTACTTAGCCTGATGCTTCAAAAGCCAATGACAAAATGAAGCATGATACTACATTCCTGGAGGGAACCATCAAGTCCCCCCTGGATAATGTCAGCATTAAAGGCTTGCCCATCTTTTAGTAGGTAAATTGCAATAGCCTGTGATTAATTAGGAAATAGTGGCAGCTCATCACTGGACATTTTCTTGTCCTTTTTAGCTGCCTTACCAGAAGGCACGTGGTTTGTTTTAACATCAGCTTTAACATAATGGTAATGAATCTTCCTGCAGGCTGAGAAGTAATGCTCTGAAAATAAAACCCTTGTGGATCTGATCAACCACCTCATGCAGGGGCAGTTCTGCAGACTTCTCTGTTGCACATCTCTGCAGGTTTTATTTGCTCTGAGGACAATGGAGAAACCAAAATATGGGTACAAAAGAGAAAGGTTCACATATTGCCATGATTTCAAGCATAAGCATTTAGTCACGTCCAGTACATCAGTGAGCAGTGCATGGACACCCTGAACATATGTAGGAAAAGTGGTGCATCTCTGCAGCTTATTTCAAAGAATCAGGGCAGTCATGAGTGGCCAGTGGCTCAGAACAAATGAACTTTTTTCCCCTCACCTTTGTCCCTTCAGATGGTCACTGGGAGGGTGCCTGGACAGGAAAGCTGCAGGATCCACAACACTGCCTTGAGTGTGCTGCAGGTTGTTCATGGTTTAATATTAGACCCTCAGCTAGTATATGTCCAATAGAAACTACTCATCACATCCAAAATTGGAAGCCTCAGTACGGTAGAGCACGTTCCTCAGAGCATTCCCTCCACATAGCCCCATCACTCACTTTTAAATAAGTACTGTGGTGAACTTGCATCATTTAGCCAGATGAAAATATAAACAGGTGAGAGGATCTCCTGCTACAGGAAATCTGCCAAGCTCAACCAAGCTTCACCCAAGTCATTTCATCCCATCCCTCCCTCTGCCAATACCTCTTTAGCCCCTCTGATGTGTACCTGTATTAATCACAGTCCATGCTGTCAAAAAAGCCTTTCCCCAGAGTCTATTTTAGACACACATATTTACTTGTGCTTGACTCAGATTCAAGGGAATACGTCCATGTTAATGAGCTACAATCATGGATCAGTAAAGTTCATATTGAGACTTAAGTGCAGTGATTACTGAAAGAGTGAACACAGAAAGAGATATAACATCATGAACACATGCAACTGTTACACAGCTGCTAAGATTTAAAACAATGTGTTTGTAATAATCAGAACAGCATGGTGAAATAGCAGCTGTCTTTTCAAGCCAATTGTAACAGCCTGTTGGGAGTGCTTTCTGAAGGGGTTATTTCTCTGTCCATACTTTAGTACATAACTGATGGTGAAAACTAAAAATAAATAATGATGAGTTTTTGGTACAAGTAATTATTTTACAAAGATTACATTTTAATAGCTCTGGTACACAGAGTTTTTCATTAATTAATCTCACTTCCTCACGAATGAGGGCAAATAAACATGGGCTTCTTTAACCCCCACCTTCTCTCTCTCTCTTTTTCTTTTTTTACATCTCATTCTGCCACCACTTATCAGTGTCCCTGCAGCAAAAAAAAAAAAAAGGAGAAAATATTAAATGCATTTCCAGGAATGCTATCTCATCCTTAATGACACCATCAATAATTGCTGTCACAAGCTAATATCAGAGTTGCAACCTTACAGGGAAGATAAAGAGGCAGAGTTTTTCAGATCGAGGTTTCTAGACAGGGTCTAAATGGGATTTTGCTGCATGCTTTGAAATGCTTCCTGGATAGCTCACAGGGCAGTAAGAACTGAAAACATGTTGAATCCGTACACGGGAATACTAAACCTAGGGTTGTCCCATGAACCTCATGGAATGGTGCTGGATCCAGAAAGTAGTATGTAAATAAGTACAGCAAATGCTGTCCTCTAAAGCAAGGCTTATACCTTTGGACAGCAGGATATCCTCAGGCAGCTGCTTCTTCATGCATCAAACAGATTCCAGTGATGGCCCATTCGCAGTAGCCAGATGTCCTTTGGTCCCTGTGCCATAGGTAAGACCTTGTCATCACAATATATACATCATTAAGAGAATTTATTCTCCAAGATGCTTAAAAAAACAAAAATAAATAAATGCCTTCTAGTTCAAACCTGTGGCTGGAGAACTGAGATCCACTTCACTTCAAATATGGGCAACTTGGAGGCCTTGACACTACTTGCACCCCACACAGAGCTGCCCTCACACCAGTAATCTGCAGAGAAGCAACAGTGCTCCAGTTTCCTGAGAACCTCTTGTGAAGATGCTCAAGGGCAGACACTGGCAACCATTATGTATTTGCACATCAAACCAAGAGCAATCCCATTGTTGGAGTGCTTCTCTCCACCCTGCTAGTGCATCCAAGCATGTCCCTCAGGGTGAACAGAGAAGGAGCCAGGCTTAGCACCGTCACACTCAGCTTCAGCTGGGAGGTAGCAACTCCAAAGCCCAGATGTTTGGTGTCACTACAACTTCTAGGGTGTCTGAAGTATTAATTCCCAAATAGAATTTAGTATACTAATGAACAGAAAACAGAGTAGGGGGAGAAACATGCTGGAAAATTACTATTAATTATTCACATTAGAATCTCCGTGTAATTCATATTTAGCATGGCACATTTGCACTTCTCATTGCAACCCCTGAGAAAACTCCCATCAAGAACTTTACCAGATAGTGTTTCATTTCTAGTCTGGCAGTGAAGATATTCCCTCTGCTTTTCCTTACTGACAGTCAGCGAATGGAGTTCAGACCTTCCCTGCTGAACAGTCGGCTGATACAGACCCTCTCCACAATTTGGTTGGAAACTACACCCTGCTTTCATTTACTCTATGCTATCAACCAAAGACACCATTCAGTAGGAAGAGACCAAAAACTAGTCATAGATCTGTAATACTTCAGTATCATAAACACACTGCTGGACATAAGAATTCGACAGAGAGATAGTGGGGCTAAAATCATATCTTTCCACAAAACACAATGATTTGATTCATCTTTTGAAAAAAGTTATGTAGATGATGGAGAAGGGCAGAGTTAAGGTGACAGCAAAGTCTGAACCATGGATGTCCTCAGTTCCACATGCTGAACCCAAGGGCACAGCTTCTGTGGTGCCAGAACTTGTTATTCTGGAGCTATTCAGACCCTACCACATGGTATTCTGAACCAAGCTCACGTCAGTGCAGCCAGTTCCAAGAGTCACAATGTCTAAGCAAGAACCCCATCTCAGAAACACAGCTGTAAAACAATTTTCCAATGTCAGTGTCTCACGCTAAGCGGGACAGGAAAAGCAGATCCAACAAGAAAAGAAGTGGAAAGGTACAGTACAATAATTGCATCCAAATAATTCCTTTGCTTTGCCTACACAAGCCAAGATTTTCTGCACTGCATTACCTCCACCAGACCAGCGTATACGCAATGCAAATGAACTGTTGAGCAGTATTTGTGCAACAATAATAACTTGAAAGAACTTGTTTAATATCAGAAGACTTACTGTAGCAGATGAATGGCTCTGACATGATATCCATGGGATAGAAATTCAATTAAAAACTGCAAGTGGCACAGGAGTGGTAGTTATTGTTCAACATGTACTGTGGGACCTTTGCTGAAATACAGCTATTAGCTGTACTGGTTGAGAAATTCTGGGGATTTTTAATGGCAATCTGTTAGCTTGTAGAAAGTTAAATTAATAAAAACACAGAATCACTCTCATGTTATGAGAACAGAGCAAAGCCAAGGACTAGTTGTGTATTTTATAATTATGGATTAGGTGCATTATGCCAAGGAAATTAGAGATGTTACAAATATAATAAAAATGAAAGATTGTCTGGCTCTAATGCTGATGACATGCTGGTTTGACAAGGCACCACATGCTGGTTTGCCCATCCTTACCTCCCCAGGATGTTAATAATTATTACTAATGCTAGCATCTACATTCACCATGGGTTCAGCCCTTGGTGGAGATACACTTGCATGAGAAAGCTACCTCTCCACATGTTAGCAGCATCACGAATTCATCTTCTGTCTTGGGAAGCTTGTTTTGCCCCCAAAGAACAAGAAAAAAAAAAAGGATGGAAGTTGAATTGTGGGGGAGCCCAGCTGGCCCTGGGCTTTCTGTAAGCTAGGATACTGAAGATGGAACTTTACACCTGGCAGAGGGTTAACCACGGAGAGTAAGGACTGTGGCACA
>JAYRBT010000178.1:24658233-24670459 GCA_036023395.1 Myiotriccus ornatus | reverse complement strand
GTTCGTGAAGTCTGGCCATTATATAAACACTATTAGTAGCTGAATAGGACAAATGTCGACTTATCTCATAAATAAAGTATTCATCTACCTTCTCCCATAGTGAAAATGTTTTACAATTTGGAGGCCAGATGCATTTTTGTGGATAATATTGTCTGTGCAGAAAAACAGGAATGTGTGTATGTAAATGGAAAGATTTGCAAAGTCACCTACCTAATACGGATTTCCAGTTAAACTCAATGAGTGCTGATCCTCAGCTTAAATATCCAGCATTGACAACCTCAATCAAAACACCCTGTTTTCCTACATCTATCTCCTGAAACACCTTTCTTCTTGTAATCCATTTTACTTTGTCACCGAGAGATTAATTTTCTCAGCAGCACCATCCCTATAGCCCTCCAATCTTGCACATGAACCCCCCAACCAACCACACAATTTGAGCAATAAACATTGAACACTAAACATGCAAAAATTTTTTACTATTGACAACCTGTGAAAGAAGCAGAGGCTGTCCTTTGAAAACTGTCAGTCAGGAGAATATGACAGTATTAAATCCCTGTAGACATTATCTGAAAAATAAAGCTTTCATGCACCCAACTTGGGGTTTGGAAGCAAAGGCGAGGCTCTGGAGGGTTTTTTACAACAGATTCTTTTGTTTCCACGTTTAACTTTGTATAGAGAAAAATACACGTTATTTACACTAATAACGCAACAGTTTCCATTTCTGCAATAGTCTGAATGCAATGATTTACACATCCCCCAAGTGAATGAGCACTACCATCTCTATATTGCCAATGAGAAAAACACAGAAACCTCAGTTTTATTCCCGAGCTTTGCCCCCACCTGAGGAGTATCATCAGTTTACACCAACTGCCACAGTCCAGAGATGAGGCATTTAGAACCTATTTCCAGTGAATTTGCTTTAAACTTGAATAACTGCTGGAAATAGATGGACACTGAAATGTAAAGTTTTCCATGCTAAAGGTAGATCTTCAAGGTGTTGTAAAGCATCCATATCTCCCTCATGCAGGACTTTGAAAGCACGTGTACAGGTGTCTGGCCAAAGAGGTTGACCTCTCAGTCCAACCCCAAGGCAGGGGAAGAATCACAGGGTCTTACAGATTGAAACATGGCTCGAGTCTGTTACAAGACATTGGTGCCAAGAAAGAAAGAAAGAAAAAATAACAGACTTGCAATATTTGTTTTCAACAGACATAAAGAAAAATACCAGCTCAATTCAATAAATACTCCATTTGACTCACTTTCTTTCTCACATGAGCTCTGGTAAAATGACATCATGGGAGGAACATTGTCTACATCTTGTCTGCAAAAAGACATTTGAAACCATCCCTACCCCGTGAAACATTTTTTCTTCTAGATTATTGATATTTTGATACAAACTAATCCAGAATGGTTGAAAGCAAGCTTCTGTTTAATGGAAACCACCATCCCCCTGACTGCTGTATAAACAACGTCTTTTAAGTAAGAAACTATTAAAATATGGTCTTCCTAAAATCCATCTGTGTATCCACTGGAAAACCATACTTATACAAACAAATCTGAGTCAGCTCTTAGCTTCACTGTGTTAGGGACTTCCAATGAATCCAGCAGATTTATTCTCAATTTACTGACCAAAAATCAGGTTTTAATCACATTGTGAACTGAATAACAAGAATCTGGGCAAAATTCATAGAGTAAATACAATTAAGTGTTCCAGAGTGAAACATGTTCTTTGCAGATAAGACTAAAATAATTAGGTATACAATTTGGCAGAGCAAAGACTGGGGGCCTATTAGTAATCATTAGAATGTGAAAGGTCTAAAACCTTGATCCAACTCCCGCTGGATTCAGCCAGAAAAATATATTATCCTATTTACCTCTTCAAAATGGGTGCAAAAATTCAAACTAGAAAAAGGAAACATTAGGCCAAATGTCACTAAATTCCTGTAACTTGCAGAATCATCAGTAGTGCTGGTTGGAAATACTTCATCAAGATGTCTTGATGGACAAAGAAATTGAAACATCACTTTCATATCAGAAAGAAAATTCAAGTTTGGGACAGCTCTGGCACTTAAGACATAGACCTCTCTTTTAAAGAAAGTTACAGAAATATCATTCCTTAAATGCAACAAAACATAATTGTTCATGTTAGACGTAGGCAGCAGAAAAAGAGCCCAAACTTGCAGGAAAGAGGCTGTTCTCTGAAGAGTAATTTGTCAAATTGGCCTCTCAGTTGGGGCTCCCCTTAGCACACAGTACCAGACACACAAGCCCCAGAGCTCACTTGCAAGCCACAGCAATCAGCCACATATAACTCCTGTTATTTCAGCAAAGAGAGTGGAAGTGAGGGACATCTCACAATTTGCTTCATAAAAATAGACTCTGATGGAATAAAGTCATGTTTGCAGAATGTAAACAGAGATTTCATAGCACCAAGTCTTCATTTTTATCACATCAGATAGCTCTTTCTTTCTAAAGAGAGCTCTGAGGAAAGATAACTAAAGGTTGTTAAGGCTTGCTGCATCTTTGGATTTAGGATGGAAAACCATTTTTTCCCTAAACTACTTGCAACAAATGTTGCTAGGCAGAAAAAGCCAATAGAAACACTTGTAAATGCTCTATTGAGAGGCAGAAAGGTAGAAGGTGACAAATACTGAAACGACCAGATGAGGTTTTAATTTTAAAACCCTATGAACAATATAACAAGCATTTAATGGCAGGGAAAGAAAGACAGCTTTTTCCCCTTAAAGTGTGGGGATCTGCAAGCCAATACAAATACAAAGTGTGCCTTATTTTGAGCAGTGTGCATCTCGCCACTGTATCTGAAAATACAGGAGAGAAGTAAATAATATGGTTGCAAGGCTAAAATAAAATATCCTAGTCTTGGAAGATAAATTAAAACACACGTACAAAGTACAGAGCTATTTTCAGGTAACTAATAACATGAGGAAACACAAGCAAGTTGTTCCAAAATGCAGAGCCATTTTTTTTTTGTGCCAGATCAGTCAGACTAGCCAAGACACTGCCTGTAGAAAATAGTATTTCAGCTCCTGAATTACAAAAGCTGCATGTTTTATCTGTACCCTCCTGATCTTATACCCACAGCAAATAAAATCATCCCACATGAATCTACTGTTCACCACCTCCTATTTCAGAAGAACAAAATTTACACGGAACGGAATTTACACATTATGATTTTGTTTCGCTGGAGCCAAGAGGAGTTTTTGCAGAGGTAACAATCAAGAAGGAGCTGGGCATCTCACCCAGTTTTCATGAGAGTACAATGTCTTTAACTGATGGGTGCAACAGAACCTTGGCTCCTCTGTTCAGCCTTGGGGCTGGCTGCATCCAAGGTGCCTGCAAGATGGAATCTTAATAATCTATCTTACAGCAGCACTGAGCTGAAGTAAAGATTCTCCTTTCCCTCAGCCAGATCCAAGATCCACTGAGAACTTGAGTCCCTGTCTGCACCCCTCCAGGATTACACTCATCACCCATGAAGCCTTTGGCAGAGTTGAAAAGGAAGCAAAATCCTCAGTCTCAAGAAGAAAAATTCCCTGCTTTCAAGGGTCTTTTAAAGATCAAAAAAAGCAGCTCAGGGAAAAAAAAAAAAAAAAAAGAGAGAGAGAGATTCACATGAATGAGCCAATGCTTTATTTCATCCCCCTGAAATTTATGCCCTCAGCTCTTTTTGCAAATAATTATAATGCCATGAAAGGGAAAGTGAGGAACAAAAGAGCTCCAGGGCTTAGTTTTCATCATCAAGGAATCATGGCTGCAATTTGAAATTTCACAGGTGCTGAGGCTCTCGGATATGTAGCTAACCAGCCTGTCTTTCAGCATCACTGAATTTGGCCAACTCAGCCCAGAGTCCATTAGCTGCAGCATCAAAAATGAAATGCAGTTCTAACAGCAATGCAAATCAGATCACATAATTGAAAGACTGTAAGTATTAGTAAAGACTGAACATGTTCCCAGCCAAGAAGCAATACTTCAAACTAGACTGTGGACTCAATGTAGAAATTATTGAGTAAGATTCTCTGGACTGCACTATACAATTAGATTATTATCATTACTTCTCTATGCTTTAAATCTATGAATCTGAGGACATGCAGAGCTGCATTTCTATGAAGAGCAACCTCTGGAGACTTCCCTTCCCACATTATAAACCAGAATATGAGAAATTTGAGAACACTGAATTTGTTGCTGCATGTGAAGAGAAACATCACCCAAACAAGAATCATTAAAGTAGAAAAACCTGCTGCATTATGAAAAACTTCTGGTGTTTGATCAGGATGTGAGTACCTGGCTGGGAAAGTAGAGAGCCTTTCCATGAAGTCCACAAAAGCACAAAGGGCCCAAACCTGATAAATTAAGGTTAGACAAGTGTTGGGTAGGAGAGTATTTTGTTCTATTTAGGGTGGTTTTTTTAAAAACAGGAAGGGCAATTGTTCCAGCAGACTGTACTAATGGATAAGGTCAGTTCTTCATTATTGATAATTTTACCATCAAGATGGGATGTTTTCCCAAGAGTTTTGCTCTTGATCAAACAGATGTTAGTCTGAGGAATTAACATCTGCTTAGTGTCTGTGACAAGTCATTTTATTCTCCTTCATGGCCTTGCAGTGTCTGACCATAATACTCCTTTCTGCCTCTATAACTTTGGAATTGTTTCAATAATTACACTTCAACAAGTCACCAGTGACACAGTTATTACTTCACAGTTTCTCCCCATCATTACTTCTAGACAAAATTTTCCTTTTATATAGGATTACACTAAGAGTGTAATCTGGTATTTTTAAAAGGTGTCTGATCTGAGGAAGACTCTAGCTTCAAAAGATTCCTTCTCTAAAATTTATCTTCCCATGATACAATCCCACTCTGCATACAAGTAACTAATCATTTGATAATTTTAATCCATGAAGCAAGGTCACTGCTGGAAAGCAAAGCAACAGTCTGTTGCAGTGAACAAGATCATGTGACTCTCCTTATGATATGAGTTCTCATCCCTACAACCATGAGCTAAGAAATCTCTGTCAAAGTGTCCTTGCCTGTATTCACCACTTTTCCTAGAATTATATCTAATCATCCATTGCCTAGCTTTACAAACCAACAACATTTTATCATAGCTTATTGTCTATTTAAGAAAGAGAAGCTAGATTCTGAGCTGCTCAAGACCCTTCACATGTCAAACACATCTTTTTGATCTTCCACCAGTCACTCAACCAGCACACAGTTGCTTTGATAGCACTTGCATATTTCCAGCTGATTTTTGCCCTCTACTATCACCATCATGTAATCACTTGGAGAGGACATCAAAGAGCTGAGAGCAGAACTTTTCGTGCTCTCAATCCATCAGACCCATGCATCCTATCAAACTGCACATCTGCAGTGAAATATTTTGCTTGTTGATGGGATCTAAACTGGAACTAATGCACTGCAGAGAGCACGGCCTCCGTCTCAAGTTAACACTTGTTATTGCACATTGTCCAATTTCCACGCTGGCTTCACTATCCCATTTACATAATATTCTAATGGAGACATTTCAAGACAAGGTAGGATGAGTCACAAGATGCAAAAGTGTGCTGAATGAACTCAAAGAAAAATTATTCAACCTCGCAGCTCTTTTCGTAGTTAGCTTTTAATATGATGTCTGTTGTGCTGCTTTTCCAAAGGAATGTGGGTGGGAGGCTCTCCCATCACTGGACTACAGAAACAGAGTTAAGTAAAATCCATTAATGTTCTTCCTCCCTCCCAAAGGAATGACTAACCAGAACAAGACATCTACCTCAGAAGGCTGTCTAGAATGTACCTAAAGTCTTTTAAAAGCAATCTATGCTCAGCTTTAAGGATATTTTTCCTAAAACCTGCCTCTGCACTGATGCAAATTACTCAGTAACTGGAGAATATATAATGGGAGAATGGGCTGGAGGGGCGATTATGCTGTATGTATTTGCATACTTACAGAACTACTATAAGAACTAAGTGTCCAACTGTTTTTTTTCTTAACTGATCTACTATAGCCTGGCACTCCTTTCCTAAAATTAGCTCCACTTATAGATGTTACTGCAGTATTTGTTGCCATACCAAGGCACACTTCATAGGTGATGTCATTTGTCATACAGCAGAACACCAGAGCTATTTACCAGTCCTGAGTCTTGCACAGTTCTTAGAGAACATCCATCACCTCCAGAAATACCCACACAGGCTATGCCTTATTGGAGGCTTTGAGAGGAAATCCCTGCCTGAGCTCTGCAGCACAGCATCTGCACGCAGGAGCCACAGCTCTGCCCTGACACACAGCCCAGGCAGCAGATCTTGCAAGCTTCTCCTGAGGCACAGATTTCCACAGGGCTGCCCCGGGGGAATTTCCTCTGCGGAATTTCTCAGGCCGAGTGCCTGAATATATGAAGACATGTTTCCCTTTGTTACTTTTACAAGACCTGACCCAAAATCTGGAAAAATGCCTGGAAACATTTCGACTTCTTTAGGTTCACAGAATAGCTTGGGTTGGAAGTGACTTTTAAAGGTCATCTAGTCAAACTCCCTCCGAATTTGAATCCTACACTGGTAACCTACATCCATATTAGATTCCACTACATATTTCCTCTGTCCAGATTAAATAACCATTGTACAATCCATAGCCATGCTCAGATTTTTCACGTTTCTTCTACCAAGCTTCCTTTACCCTTCCAAGAAGCATTTGTCGCTCAGATAAATTTAACAGCAAGCAGGGAAATTTTAGAGGTCTGGGCTGTTTCTTCTTGCACTCACTTTCTACTACTTCTGGAATCAGATATATGATCGAGTAGGTTTTAGACAAATCCCTTTACATTAGGCTAACTTTTTGCAAAAGCTGGAACCAGAGTTGACCTTCTGCAATGTTTTCTTCTTGTCCCTACTCCCAAGACCTTTTGCAGACTTTTGCCAAGAGCAAAGGCAAAAGTTCAGACATACAGAAAGAAATCAATATTGTTCTGACTTCAGTCTGCCCTGAAGTGTATTCTCAGATTTCAGTTGCACAGAAGCAAAGCAGTTTTGAGGAAATACCCAGTTTGTGAGATTCTAACCAGATTTTTTTCTGGATGCTTTGCCCACAATGAAAAGTTTCAGAGAATAAGCAGCAGGAGAGACAAAAAGGTTAAAAACGCATTCCAAAATAATCACAATGGTGCATTTTCCCTTATCCTAAACAGACAGAGGCTCTGGGCCAAACTCCAAAGGGGAATCAAGTACAACTCATGTTGAATCATGGAAGGAGAACCGTGTACAATCCTTTCACCTACACAAATTTCTTAACTTTTACAGTATCCTGAACTCCCCTTACATTCCACGGTGTTGTCAACAGCTTTCCCATTTTATCTAGGTATATGCAATTCCTTGTGAATTTGCATGCATTTCAGACCATCTCTTAAACAGTCAAAACACAGAATTATAGAAGGGAAGCAACATAGAGCAGAGACCAGCACATCACCCCTGATCACCTCCCCTCCACACGTTCATTTTCCATACAGAGACCTGGAAAATCTCCTTCACACACTGGAGTATAGCCACCACCCCTGCTTGCATGGGCCATGCATCACTGCACACCTTCCTGACCAGGAACAAACAACAGATGGTTTTAGAAGAGATGCATGTGCTGCCCACACTCAAGCTGGGGAGAGCCAAACACTGGCTAGAAATCCATGGCCATTCTGTGCAGCAACCAGGTCTGCTCCCTCTGTGCTCTGAGCCAGCACAAGTGGCAAAGGCTCCACAGCTCTGGTGTTTGAGAGAGCACAAAGCAATTAAAACATTCAGATTCACAAGATTAGGATCACTTTATGCAATACTTCTGAAGGGGAATCCTTTAGAATTTAAAATCCTTTGGTGCTTCCCCATCTTGTTTACAACTTCCTTACCTTGAGAACTATCAATCACATGAAGAAAATTAAATGCAAGGAAAATAATACCTTATGCTCCAGCTGTTCTTTGAAAAGTTTTAAAGTCATCACATTAACTGAAATTCATTGAAGTCATTAAATCCGTTTTTCCCCCAAGCAAGCTCTCTCTCTGGACACCTCTACTGTTTGAAATGGCAAAGAGAGACAGTGATAGGACCTATTTATGCTTGTTTGAAGGTGAATCTATGCTATCTGATTTTAATTCCAATCCATCCATCACAATCAGGTACACAACACTGGTCCCTCAAACCACAAATTCCCAGCAGCCTGACCACTGTGGTAGTGTCAAATTCCCTCTCTCCACTCACAAAGGCACCTTATGCTAAACTTTAGAGCACCACTTTCCAAGATCAATGATAATTGACTGATTAAGTATGCCTAATGCTGCCAGAATGTGAGCTGATTGTGTAATGGTGCTAATTAGTAACTGCCAGCACTCATTCCAATTATTAACCTTTATGAATGTCATTTTTGAAGATAAGAGTTTGCAACACAGCCTACTACAGCATTTGTAATGGTTTCTGTCACACAGGATGAGAGGGAACACAGTGACCAATGAAGCTGAGATAAAACACAAGAAAGGAGCCCTAGAACAAAGGATTCTACCTTTGCTTGCTGCAAGTGATAGAGACTGTAACAATAGAGAGGTGGAACATCAGTACTAACGGATTCAAGAACCCACTTTTCCAAAAGACCTGATCTCCTCAACAATGCCGCTGCCAAATGTGCCTCAAAAGCTTCCTAGCAGTGCAGGTACCAAACCAACTGCCTGATTTGCCAGGTGGGCTTGTTGGCAGAGGACCATGTCCAGTGATGCTCTGCAACCAGACAGAACACAAGAAGAACAGGTTTGCTTCAAGGAAAAGCACCACCTGTTTGCACAGTCACAACTGTGAGTCTTCTGATATGTTATGCAACAGAGGATATTTAGTGATGAACCACATCATGTACCCTGCTTGGATCAGACATAACCAAACAACTAAGTTAAACCACAGTCTACTTATATTCACCCTCATCTGTCCCCAGGTAAACCAGATGCACTGTCACTATTTAAAAGGAACACTTCCAAAACGAAAATATGGGCTTCTTATAAATCTCCCACCACTGTAACAGGGCTGTGTTCTGTTACATAGCCAGACTTGTCCTCATCACTGTTAAAATGCCACAGGACAACAAACTTATACAAACTTTTCAGGTGGTGTGGCTAATACCCCTCAGTCCCTACAATTAGGTAGCACTAGTGCAGATGACTCTCCAAGTCCTCAGAGAGGCAAATGGTCTACTACAGTCTCACCTGCCATATACTCTCTGAGAGAAAAAAAAACAAACCTAAAGCTCTTCTTGCTTTACTTCCCATTCCTTGTATGAAATAGAAAACAGACACTTGTGGGTACAAAACTAAATGTGCTGTGTTAGCTCTGTATTCCTCATAGACATCCTTTTTACCTTTATTGGTTACAGATAATAGAACCAATGGGATTTTAATCTTCCATGGGACATTTACTCTCTACTCTGCTAGAGGCACACTGAATGATGTACCATGGTCCACTGCTTACTCTGTAGCTTAACTACTCCATGGCAATATAACATTACATCTGCAATGTTACATTTTAATAGATGATCTTACTGCCTTGGTTTTCCTCAGTCACACTTACATCTGCAAATAGCCCAAAGAAAGGACAGGCCTTCCACATACTGGCATTACAGAGACTGGTGTCTGGGGCACCTCAAGGGCTACAGCTTTCCTGTGATCTCTGGAGCAATTACACAAGGCCCACGGGTGGATCATAGTCTACTGAAGTCCTCAAGGGAACTCATACTTGATGCTGATAGATGTTGTAAGATACTCCTGTTCCCACACCAAGATGGGGACCTACTCCCCGTGTGTGGGCTACTCTTCACCAAGGTGTTCCCAACTTCTGCTCTGAACCTGCTTCTTGTTGTGCCCCCTCCAGGACCGATAATCAGCAACCAGGCTTCCTCCTTAAAGCAAATCACTTCCATTTCTAACATTTCAGAGGAAGAGATGTAAGAGGACCAATGCCAAGTACATTTCTCTTTCCACAGGGCTGATTACTCCCTGTGAGCATCAGACTCCCAAAAGGTTGGAACCCAGGTGCCAGTGATGGGTTGCCCTTTGTTTCTGCATACTTCTACCTGGGCGGCTTCGGAACTTCCAGGACTGCCCTGCACTCCTGGCAGCAGTTACAGAGAGCTGGAGACTTGCATTTTAAATGCACCAGAACTCACCCAGGGCAACACCACTCTCTGACTTTGGAGTAAGGCTTGGCAGTAATAGATGTATTAAGAGCCCAACCATCTTTGACTGTTACCGGTCTCCTGTTACCATCTTCCTCAGAGATCCCCTGACCTAGACTACAAGATCCATAAAATAACATGTAACAGTCCTGTTACAGATGCCATATGATATTCTTAGATTTATCATGGAGTAATATCCCTGAACTATTCCAATTCACCACCACATTTGCATCCCTGACTAGATCTGCAGGACACTGAATGCCCAGCTCCTGCAGATAGCCTACTGCTAGATTCAGGTTTCTGGACACCAAGTTTCAGGGATAACTGAATAAAAGCGACTACTAATATTTATGCAATAAATTTTCTAAAGTAACTGGCTTTAAAGACCCCGAAACAAGCCCTAACAATCTGGTTACAGAAAGACCTCACTTACCCTTTACAGTTTTTATTCAGAGGCAGAAATCCTACATGTAAAAATGCCCTACCTTCCCATGATCTAGGAGTTTACAGGAGCTTTCATTTTCACTTGGTCAGGCATATGCTGTAAAAGAACTGGCTGACAGATTTTACAGACGAAGCACATGTGTTAAGTAAATAAATCAAAGTCTGCCTTCCAGGCTGGGGGAATGTAGCCCTTTGTAAATATTATTTGTCGAAATGACCACTTGATACAGGCCCTTATTAACTACATTAGAAGCCTAATGAATACACCACAGAGATAATGAGAGAGAAAGATCAGACTAAAAGAAAGAAGGATTTCTTGGATGTTTTTTAACAACGCTTCTCCATCCTTTTGATTATTTATAGCCATTATAAAATGGCAGTGCATATAGGTGGGAAAAAACCCAAAACACCAAACCAAAAACAAAACCATCAGAACATAATAAAACATCAGTATAAAAAGACACAATCCTTGTTAAAGTACTAAATTCTACAAGCCACTGTACAAAGCATCAAAGATTTATGGTTTGGTCTGAAGCCTAATTGGAAAGAACAGGAAAGTCAAAGGAGGAGGGAATGGGAAGAGAAAGGAAAGGGACAGCTCAGTAAAAGAGAAACAAATCATGTAAACTGATGCAAAGCCTAGTTTTAGTGTGGACAGGGGTATTGCATTCTGCAGCAAGCATGAGGTGGCATGAAAACAGAAAGTGTTCAGTGCAAGAACCTGGTGGCTCCTTACCCAGGCCTGACTGCCTGGAGAATATGTGGCAGTCTATCTCTGCCTAACTGATCAGAGGCCAGGGAACATTCTGAGCCAGAGATGTAATACAATCCTTGGCAGATATTGGTTCTGATTGTAGGAACTCATCTAAACTCCGCATGAACCCATATGAACTTCACCTGTTCACACAGGTGAAAACATGCTCCAGCAAGGAGATCGACAGGTTAAGTACATATTGTCCCAAGAACCAAATTCTTCTGCTTGCTCTGAACCTTTGTCCAATGCTCCTTTATTCTTCATGGAGTCACAGAATTGTTGAGGTTGGAAGGAAGCTCTGGATCTCATCTGATCCAACCCCCTGCTCACTCAGGACCACCTAGAGACAGCAGCCCAGGATCAGTCCAGATGCCTTTTGAATATGTCCTAGGATGGGGACTTCACAACCTCCTTGGACAACCTGTGCCAGCGCTCAGTCACCTAGACAGCAAAAAATGTTTGCCATTATATTCAAAGGGAACATCCTAAGTTTCAGTTTGTGCCTATGCATTGTCTCACATTCTGTCACTGGGCAGACACTGAAAAGAGCGTAGCTCCACCTTCTTTGCCCTTTGCTTTTGGGTGTTTCCACACGTTGATGAGATCCACCACTCCCACTCCCGGCTAAACAGCTCTCTCAGCCTTTCCTCCTACGAGAGATGCTCCACCCCCTTTCTTTAGCAGAGACCCTCTCCACACCATGTAATCTCGTAAGATTTTTACCACGCTCTTTTCTGGGCATCTCTTTTCAGGTTTTCCCAATCCTACTAGATCAGATCTAGTATGGAAGTTCTTATGTAATTTATTAAGGAAGTTTTATTTTGCAATT
>JAYRBT010000178.1:24536356-24658133 GCA_036023395.1 Myiotriccus ornatus | reverse complement strand
AGGGAACATCCTAAGTTTCAGTTTGTGCCTATGCATTGTCTCACATTCTGTCACTGGGCAGACACTGAAAAGAGCGTGGCTCCACCTTCTTTGCCCCTTGCTTTTGGGTGTTTCCACGCGTTGATGAGATCCACCACTCTCACTCCCGGCTAAACAGCTCTCTCAGCCTTTCCTCCCACGAGAGATGCTCCACCCCCTTTCTTTAGCAGAGGCCCTCTCCACACCATGTAATCTCATAAGATTTTTACCACGCTCTTTTCTGGGCATCTCTTTTCAAGTTTTCCCAATCCTACTAGATCAGATCTAGTATGGAAGTTCTTATGTAATTTATTAAGGAAGTTTTATTTTGCAATTATCTATTTGCATATTTATAAGTGAATTTAATGTGTGGGTTTCATTAATATTGGCACATATTCACATTCAACACATCCACTACTAATGTGTGCCAACCAAACTCCTCTGCACAGCAAAGAGTGGTCAAAAAAAAGACATGAGTAAGGCCAAAACAAATTAATCTCTAAGTGTGGCTTCCTGCAAAAAGTTTTGCAGTAGGCATTCAAATCTAATTAGAACATAAGATGAGATAACAAAAGGAGCGGCTCTCCAGTGAGAGCAATGGAATTGCTGCTCCAAATGATAAAGAAGAGATGAAATAGCCAATTCCTGTTAACAGGTGCAACTCTGCTGATGCAGCAAAAGTCACAACACACCACAGGATCTGCAGCAGGCTCTTGGCTACAAACTCCCTCCTGAACGCTGCTTTGTTACTTTCTAAACAAGTAGGTAAAGCACTACAAAGACAATTTACCTGCCAACCCTGACAAGACAGCTTGATAGGATCAGTAAGGCTTCAAAAACACATGTGCTTTTGGCAAAGCTTCCTCTGACCTTCTCTACCAAATTCCCAGGACTAAATGACCAGGAAATGACTAGAGCTCAAAATTCATTTTTGAGAAGAGAGGATGTCTTCCCTTCTTGAGGAGCTCATGTCAAAGAAATTCATCAACAAGGACAGAAAAACTATATTAAATATAGCAAAAATGAGCTGAGAAAACAGGGACAAGCACATTCTTGCAGGTCCCTAGAACACTTTATTTTTTTCCTAAACAAATTACATTAATTCACACTGAGATCCTCATGATTATTTCAGTACCAGAAATATTGTTTGGCATTAAATTCCCTATTTTATCATCTAGTTTTCTGGAATTGAATGACTAGAGATATGGACAGGTTTAAGTTTACACTGACCCAGTTGAGTACCTAAAAGGACTGGCTCAAAAATTAAATTATGCCAAAGTTGGTTTTTTTTTGGTTGGTTTGGTTTTGTTTGTTGTGGGTTTTTTTTAAACTACAGTTTCAAAGAGTACTTTTAGTCCAATAAAATAACTTTACTTTAAAAATGTGATAGCAGACACCAGTTGAGCAACTGACAGAGAGCCCATCTGTAATGTAGAAGACTCAAATCCGCTGGTTGAATCAGGCAGCCAAAATAGTCATATCAAAAATTTGTGTTACCTGCTACTCTGCCACAGAATATTCTGAGGAAAGTATGTGGAAAAGACAGCATTTCTTGCCATGATCTCCCACAGAGTTCTCTTGGCTTACAGATCCCCAGATCCCAAAACCACTAAAATGCTGAGGCATATCATGTCTCCAGCACAACCCCAGCTATTCCATTAGAATACCTAATGGAATACCAGCTCAATGCTGACAAATAGGTAACAAAAAATAGAAGATGTTTCTGCAACTCTGATTCAAAGGTTGTAGACCTGTCTCTTCCTTCAATGTTATATCATAAAAAAATTAATGTAAGCCAGCGGCTACTGCCACACTATCACGTTTTACAGCCACCAGCAGAAATATCCTCCATTAATTCACTGAATCTCCTTTTGAAATCCATCTACACTTTTATTATTTCTGCCTCACAACATCCTGTAGCAATGAGTTACACAATTTAATTACATGAGGAATAAAAAAGCACTTCTCTTTATAATTATTCAGAGCAAGGGCTTGAACTTGGATCTTCACACATAAGATTAGAATCAGTCTCTCCCTGGAGAGATTCTCAGTCTCTCCTGTTGCAGCTCTTTTGCAGAGTATAAATAATTCAAGAATTATGAGGGAGGAAGGAAAAGAAGGATGGCTGGACATCTTACCTGAATCATGTAAAATTAAAACAAAATACAGCACATTTTTTTCTCTCTTTACATTTTGTGTGGAATTCCACCTTTGTCCCGAGAACATTCCCTCAAGAAGTTAGGAGTTTGATAAATTGCCTTTTTTTCTTGCTTCCCTGACTCCAGCCAGAAAACAAGACTTACGCAAAAATTTCCATTATTTTTATTAAAATAAAATTAAATACAAACAGGAGCATCCCAATAACCCAGTTATCTATGAGATCAAAACATAGATACGCTCACAGGACCTTTCTAGACCTATTCAATGAGCACATTCCTCTCACAAACATATCTGCAGCATCCCCTGTCAGTGACCAGTGCAGTCCTCCCACGGACACATGTTTGAAGGTCGACAACTTCAGCAAAGCAGCTCCACTTTCAAGCTGCAAAAGACGTGTGAATGGAGCACAGGGAGAGGATGTGTAGCACATGTTGAACAGTGAGTTACATGCACACATAAATGTGAACCTCTGTGCCACCACCACACAACACCCTCAAATCGAGACTCTGGGGCAGAACGTAGCCAAAGCCAAGACCTACCCCTGTCTTCAGAAATTCACAGATACGAATAAAGCACTTTCAGTATGTTTATATTTTTTGAATTAACAGGCTAGCTAAAACACTATTACAGTCCAAAACTCTGTTTTTATTAATTCTCTCCAATTCAGCAGGAATTCCACCAAGGAACAGGGATGAGCAGATGCAGGGGGAAGCACATTAATAAATCATAAGTGTCATTAAAATTTGTAAACTAATATCTTCTGGGAAGTTTGGCAATTAGTCTCAGAGCTTTCTTGGCAAACAAAAAATTAATAAATCCAAAAGGCCCCCTGTCTGATGACTTCCCCGCCCCCGCAGAAAGGTCATTGATGAAGCAATTAAGAGACACAACAAATGGACCATCCAGAAGGCTGGTTCACGAAAGACAAATGAGCTTCATGAAACAAGATGAATAAGACATCTTAATAAGCAAAGGTGGGACATCAATCCACACACCGTCCCAAGACACATACAAAGGCTTTTAGACTCTCCTGTGCTCAGCAACTGCTTTTCACATGATTTTGCATTGTGCCCCTTGGTCTCCACCATCTCTGAGGAAACATTAATGTGATTACTCGTTAAAGCAAAGAACCATCACAAAGCAAAGCTGTGAACATTACTGTTCCCTTGTTGGAAAATCCTGTGGGATAAAACAGGACTAGGGAAGTATCACGAAGAAAACAAATGAAATTTCTCTCCAGAAGTTAGTCTTACAGCGAAATAAAGAATTAAATAATGAAGTCTTATTTTTATTACCATTACTGAGTTTACCTAACTCTAAAACATAGCCCTGAATTTAAGACAAGCCTATTAGTTTTCATTGTTGGTTCCCAAAACAGACATTTAAAACACTTTTCACTCACATAATCCCTTTGTTGCAACAACAGCATCTCCTTCTAGTTTGAACTCCAAAGAATGTATGATCTGGACACTGCCTGGGACTGTTGGGACATTCGAGGAGGGCTAAGCCTGTAGTTCATTCTGTTCAGCTCCTTGAATGTTGTTTTTTTTTAATTACCATAGATCCTCACATTCAGCCACACGTAGCCCAAGCAAATCTGAAAAATCCTTTCTATACGTTTCCTGATGTCCACAAGGAAAGATTTGTTTGGATCACATTATAAAACAAATGGCCCTGATCTTCATTTGGCAGCAGTTAGCTCAGGAGTGGGCCAACACTCAGCTATTGTACATCTCCCAAAGAGTATGAGTGTGGCTCCCATGCCAAGATGACATCTATGGCATCTGGGACTGAGAGCCAGCCTATATTGAGACAGGGTAAACTGGATCACCCACTGTAGAGAAATGACTAATCATCAGGAGTACTGCACATTAAGAATTGCATTATTCTATGATGTTATTGAAGGTGTAATCTAATTGCAACTCAGGGTGCTGAAAGTCTTGAGGAACAACTCTCCTCTCACACTGTGGTCATCTGCTACAGTTCTCCATTCCCGTAGTTCTTCAGCAAACCAGATCTAATAGCTCTCAACCACAAAGATTTTCACTGGTGGTTCCCCTAGCCTGTAAAGGCTAGCCATCCTCAAGCTTGGTTATTTATACTTTAACAAACAGCAATACCAGAGATGCAAAACTTTTGGGTACCTTGGTTTTCAAATCCAAGAGAGGTCAGGGATGTGCTTGCACACACACCTGTCTCCTTCCCTCCGTGCCTTGGTGGCTGACTGCAGATACAAGAAACTCTTCTCCTCATCAGCACAGGATTTCTGCACTTCGCAATATTATTAAAAAGTGCCAAATAAGTTGCAATAATGGGAAGCATTACTACTTTGAAAATCAGCTCCATTAATTTTATGCCTGCATACAATCATCGAGAAAACAGCATGTATCTTAGATGCACGTTGTCAGCATAAAAGTGGAAAATTATAAATGTAATCAAATTTGACAGTACTGCGGGGAGATGTCAGCTGGTCACAGTGGCTCTCTGGAGATTGCGTTTGAATACAGCAAACTCCAGAAAAACTACAGTGCCCCAGTGGAGACTGACCAGTCATTTGCCACAAGCAAGGGAATTGTGGCACAAAGCAGAAGGTGCCATTCTCAGCAGCACAGTCTAAATTATGTATTGCCACTGGGATAGAAACACTCTTAAGAAAGCTCTGCCTTTGCCATGACCTATTTCAGGTTTAGCTTGTTTCACAGAGGATGATATGGAAATTTGAGTCAGGCTTATTGAATCTCCTGATCCCTGACTTCTTACTCACCAGTCTTAGTGGCTGCTACATCTGGAGCAAGCAGACTTAAGCCCCCGTTCCCCAAGGGGAGACATGGCACTTCACACCGCATTCACCTTTTCACACCTACAGAGCAGCCCTACCTCAAGCCAGCTCCAGGTGCCACACACCAACCTAGAGCACAGAAATTGGTATGAGCTGTGAAATTTGTGAAGGCAACAAAGGCTAGAGGCACGCTGAAACATGCTGAGGGGCTCTGGAGACCGTGAGAGGCTTAAGAGGCAATGCCACGGGAGGAAAAAGCTTGAAGCCATTTGGTAATTCAAACAGATATGAATGAAAGAGCAATGCACAACATAAGGCAGCTTGCAACCAAGCTGAGGGGTTTTACTCCCCTCTGCTTCAATGCAGCTGCTGTATTTGGCAGCTGTCTCTATTAAAAAGTCGAAAAGGTGTTTTATTTTCCTAACTCAACATAGAGACTAAGACAACAGGTCAACCTCTTTAGGCATAGCAGCCACAAGAGTAATAAAAAACGTAGGGATTTTTGACTCCTGACATGGAAACATAATTCCTTGGTTAATAAACAAGAAAACAAGAAGGAATATATGTAAAAATTCCTTCATCAGCATTTTAGCCTCTTAAACAGAGTCAGTCACAGTTTCGAGTATGGGTTAATGTGTGGGCCGGCATTATGTACCATCAGATAATTTAGCTGGGACCACAGCCAGAGGAGGGGAACTCCAGGAGCTGGGTGAAATGGCAGCAGGGACTCAGAGCTGATGCATGCAAGTGCTTGCACTTTGGAAGAAAATCTGAACTGCTCCCCACTGCCCAATTAGCTGATGTGTTGCAGTCACGGCTATCACATTGATCATAAATACCACCCTGCTAACTTGTGCTTCTCCTGTCTGCTGGATCGCCCTGTTGTCTCTCTGTCTTCATCTGAGATTGAAAGCTCCCTTGAGAGGGAAGCTGTCTTTTTAGCTACTGCAATCCAAATAAATAAAATAAATGAATACGTTCTTGGATACTAAAAAAAGGCAACAGTGGAAAACTTCTGTTAGAGTTATTTTAGCACAAAGAAATTGCTCAATCCACTGAGCTGAAACAGCTGAAAACATTTTAAATATTACAATAGCAACTTTATATACTTGTCAGAATGTCATGTTCACAAAATGCTATCTCAGTAGTGTACAGCTAAAACAGAAGACAGGATGAGAAATAAGGGAGGAAGCATTCTTCCTTTGTTTGTAAAATCTGTGAAATCCATAAGGCCTACAGAATAAGAAAAGGAGCTCAATACATTCCTCCTGATTATTCCCACTCACAACACAAAAAGGAAACAACTGGACAGCACTAAGATTAACTAGTGGACTTGCTGCCTGAGATACAACTTTCAGAACACCCCATATAACTTATCTGAACAAAACATACACCTGAATCCAAAATTTATTTATCACAATCACAATTTATATGGGCAGATCTGTGTTATAAACACACACATTTGAAGAAATAAGCCACTAGACAGATGGTCCACTCTTTCGTCCTCCTAATAAAATTTGCCTAATATTTTCAATAGAAAAATACTCAACAGTAGAAAAAAAAACAAACCAAATCAAACAAAAAACACCTGCCCCCAAAAAAAAACCCAAACCCAACCCTTCAACTTTTGGTTGGCAGTGGTGACTTTTAGACGTCGTACTTCTCATATCCAACCCTCTCATCCCCTGTAAAACAGATGTGTTCTTGGACTACAATACCTACGAAGCAGCCTGGCCCCTACTTTTTACAGAGAGAGTTTGTATTTCATGACAAATCACTCCTGTGTGCTTACAGTTCATTATGGACAATGAAGTTTGATGGAGGGGCTCTGGCCTACAGAGGATTTGAATTTAGAGGTGCTCCAACAGCTCTTCAAATTAAAACCATCTAAGTTTACAGATTTAGAGGGAGCATTGTTATCCTTTTGCTGATGGAGGTGTTCGTGGGATGACAAAATTTACAGAAAACATATGTCCATCCCTTAATACAATTTTTTCTTAAATCAGGCAGGATATAGCTGGATTCTCAACTACACAATTATATATTTTCTTAGGCAATGAGAACTGATGAAGGGTTTGCATGTCCCAAAGCTTAAATACTTTTTACAGTTATAGTTGTTGACCTACAAAAAGCCCTCTCTCCAAATATTCATAAACATCTCACACCATCACAAGTATAATAAAGTACCAATAAAGCAGCTCCCTTTCATAAGAGGAAAACCATCAGCTGCACTCAACTCAGTGGGAAAAACAAAAATCCAAACTACAACTGACAGGTATCTCCTGTGACAGAGATGAGATGTGGCATTCACAAGGAGGAGGGCGTGTGTGGGTGTGTGTCTCTTCCTTGAAGCCGTCTGCTTCAAGGCTGGCTGTTTCAGTAGAAACAGAGGCTTTTTCTGTGATTGTTTGAGCCCCAGAAGCATGTATTTGGGTATTAGAGCAATGTCTGTGTTCCTGCACTCAAATGCTGACTAACATTATATATAGGAACAGTTTCCAATGTAACTTCTACTTCTGTCTTCCTTGGTTGCTCTCTCTCCCTTTTTTAATTACATTCAGGATGTTTTCTTATTGATTTTCTTGTCTTTGTATTTAGATGCAGGGATTAGAAATTCCTTTTATATGGCAATTCAGGTTTCCATTAAAAGAAGCCTCTCATGCTCTAACCCAGGGTGAACTGAGAAGGAGCTTTTGATGCATGAGGCAGGTGGAGGCAAGATGGTATTTGGAGCTTGCATTGCACTCTGCTCTGTCTTAGCATCCTCTGAAGCACTGCCATGTGAGTACCTACTCTCTGCCACGAAAGCCACTCCTCACTTGTGGAACCAACTGTATTTGCCAAGTGTTCAGAATAGATGTCATAGAGCACCACTGCTCAGATGGGCAGGGCTCCTGGTTAGCAGAAGGGATTAGTCATATTTCCAGAAATCAGGAGGACAAAAAGGGCAAAAAATCCTCTCTTGGAAATGCCCAGATCTCCTTCTGATAATTACCGGAAGTTGCATTCATTTTGTGACCCATCACATCTGGGGTCTCAGAGAGAGCTTTGAGTCCACAAAAAGTAACAGGAAAGCAAACTTATTGCCAGGAGGCTTACCTTTACCCTGCAAAGACAAATCTTCCTTTTGAAAATTTCAGGGTTTCAAAAATTAAAGGAAAATATTGAAAAGCAGCAAATTAAGTAATACAAAGACTCAAGGTCCTCAATGTGCAAATAGAACAGAAAATCCTGAGAAAAGGAGTATTTCTCTGGCTTATTTCTTACACTTATTATCTATTTGCATTTCCACTCTGTCCTTTCCAAAGAAACCCACAGCTGCTCCCTAAGATTTCATACTCCTCTGTGAAGTACAACATGACTTAATCCTGAATTTTCCAAGGGACAAACTAAGGTTTAGAGTCCAGGAACTCCACCTACTAGCTCTCACCCTGACCTTTCCTCCCAGACCTTGGAAAAGAAGGAGGTTCTGACTTCCCAACATCTCTGAGTCTCCAAGCCCCACAATGGCCTCTGTTTCACTGCAGAAAAGATGCAGAAGTGTTCCAGAACACACTGACACACTCCCACAAAGCAGTGTGTTTCCCCAGCTGACCAAGTGCCAGATGCTTCCAATTGTACTGAACGATGCTTTCTGCAAAGCCCAGGTGACGCTGCAAGCTCAGTGTTAGGACTTGATTTGTCTTTTTGTTACGTTATTTATGCAGAGCAGATTGGTTGGCAATTATATTTAAAGTACAATCACAGTTTTAAAGTACAATCACATTTGTACTCTCTAGGTAAAGAGGCAAAAGTTTTTAAAGCTTTAATACCTTGAAAAGTACCAGGGTAAGTGGAAATGACTGTTCTCTCTTATTAGCTGCATGGTTATTTATACTTTTGCAGATTACCGTGGTACAGTGCAATTTAGCTTTTTAAGTACTATTCAAAATGAGAAGTTTCAAGAGCTCTACTGAGCAATTAACCCTTAAATACATCTACAAGAACAAATCTGCTCCAAACAGGGGCTTTTAAATTAGCTGGGAAGAAAGAACTAGGAGACACCATCTGCCAAAAAGCTTCTGTGGAGCCACACCTGAGCAGTGGTTACAATGCATTGACAGTTCTACCAACTACACATCGAGCAGGTTTCACAATAGCTCTAATACACCAGGTAAATGTGAAACAAGGCACTTGGTCTCACCGGTCCCTAACTATTTGTTTGTTTGTTTGAGTTTTTTTATTTTGTTTTGTTGTTGTTGTTGTGTGGGTAAAAAACACCTGGTAACAATTTTTTTCAAGGCATACCCTTTTCACACCACAGGCAGGATGAAACAATTTGGTAATTTCAAATGTCAAGGAACTGACTTGTTTATAGGGGTGAGTTTGGGGGCTGAGGGGATTTTAGTTTTTCTTTATTTAAATGCAGACACATACTTGCAAATACACACTGTCCAGCAGCATGCTTCCTCAGGCTAGGACAGTCCATCTCCCACACCAGACTAGGAACATGGCAGGTACCAGACACCATCCAAGAACATCCACAGTGGAAAAGTCATCTCACTGTGGTATCTCTAGTCCTTTAGCAGCTACTGTGCTTACAGCCCAAGGCAACACTGATTCACTACCAAATTACCATCTCAGCTCACAGGGCGAAGGAACAGCTAAGATTATCTCATACACTGCACTGTGTACCTCCTCAGACACTTCTAGCAAGCATGTACCATCTATAGAGCTTGTCCTCATTGTCAGTCTCACAGCAGAGACTTTGAGGAATGAAGAGACTTGTCTAAAAACACTCAGTAGTGAGAATGAAACCAAGTTGTTCTGTGTACCAGGGAAATGCCATTACATCACGAAACCCTCTTGTTCTTCATTAAAGAAATGTGTGCTTAATCATGTATCTCTTTTCTAAAAAGCAACTCCAGTTATCTCAGATTCTCTCTCAGCTCCTCCAGTGATGAACTCAGATAACCCCCATGCCCGCCCCCACCTAGCCCCCCGGTTTACAAGAGTCACAAGAGTGCAACCCCTCCATGCCGATGACTGTGATTTCTACAATCCACGTACCTCCACAGTGAACTCTCGGTAACACTCCCCAGGTTGAAGTCGTAGAGCTTTGTCAGAATGAGAATCACCTACGGAGGAGAATGGGAGGGAGGGAGGGGAGAAAGGGAAAAGAGAAAAAAATTTTCCTTTAGATTTTGTAAGAGTACACAAGGCATCTGAAATCACCCGAAGAAGAGCTTAGCATTTATCCATTAAAGTTTTGGTATTGTGGGATAAAGTAAAGTTTAAAAAATAAAAAGGAAAATCATTAGTTTAATGCATCATGTAACCATTAGCTCTTATTTTCATCTCAAAATGTTTTGCATTTGAAATAAAACATGCCAATAGGAATTACTCAGACTTTGTGAGCTGACCTCTCTGCAACTACAGCTATTCGAAGTCAGGGATGGAATCAGATGCACCTTTGTGAATTCAGCAGCCCAATCCAAAATTACAGCCAACCTCGCTTGCCTCTCAAAATGCTACCACTACTTATTGAGTCTCCACGGAAAGAACTGGCAAGTTTATCCATGTAGATCACTATCCAGAAAAAGTCCATTTTGCCTGAAATGAGCTTTGCTTCTCTCTATCTGCTGTCACTTACTCCAGGAGCATGGGAATTTCTACATGGTAACAACCTTATGCAGTGGTAAAATAGAGGGACACAGAGCATGACATTCTGCTCGGACGCTGAGCAAGACAAAACTTCAGCTGTATCTTTAGTGCTCAAGGAGAGTCAGAAGCTCCAGAACACCCTGACCAGCTTTCTGGAGAGAACACTCCTGAGTCCTGCCCCTGCAAAACTGGGGTCAAAGGAGAGGGGTATTAAACAGTACATGGGAGACCACAGAGGAGTAGAACTTCCTTCTGATATCCTGGTGTTCCGACCCCAGATTTCACAGGTAAATGTAATCTTCCTAGTTACAAGCTACATTGCCCAATGCCCTTCTCTCCCTGAAAGGCAGTTATGCACTCTGATAGCTTGGGAGCCTCTGTGAAAGCTCCCAGGATTAGATGGGATGGGAACTTCTGCAGAAAGAACAGAGGCTTCTCAGTGGAAGTTAAGAGCATTTGAGCATTTGTTCCTTGCTTTTTTAGCATGACTAATGTCACACAGTTCATTCCCTTGGATTCTACAGGACCAGCCTCAAGGAACAGCTCCAAGGCACCTCTTCATTTTTGTTTTGCACCATTTTAATACTTCAGCAGTTTCCTCCTTGCAGGATTCAGCACAGGCTAGTTTCCCTCGCATCTCCTTGGGCTGTGAGAGCATCTAAGGAAATGAGGGGGGTGGGGTGGAAGGGGGTGGGTTTGTTAACAGCTACTTCACAGTTTAACTAAGACTATGGTGGGTCCAAATGAGAGATGTGACCCAAATGGCTGAGTTCATTAATATTTTCTTGTGAAACGGGGATCTTCACTACTGCAAATGCCAGGCCACCCTATCTCTTCCTCCTCCCACAGCAGTGGGACCCACCACACCTTTCACTTGGATTTCCCAGCTGAGAAGCTGCTGGATGAGGAGTTTAAAGCTTTGCAGAAAAATGCTAAAGGATTAATCAATATCACAGCTGCTGCAGCAGTCAGTGACTGTCAGCATAATACCAGGAAAAAAACTCTTCAAATTGTGAGGGACTTTGGTAGTGATTATGCAGTCAGCACCCAACTTAATGGTTTTAGAATAGATGTTCCAAGCATTTCTCTCTCTACTGGATTCACTTTCACCATCCCCAGTTGTATTTTGTCCCTTTATTTCCCCATGCAGAGACCTTTAGGAGGAGGATAAAAGTCAAGCTGCTTCCAGCAGGGTGTGAAAAGAAACCTGCCAGGCAGTTTTGAGTCAGCATATGCAAGTCCGTGTGAGTCTAAACCAATGCTATACCATGGGAAAATAAGGCTAATATTCATTTTATTACAACTTAAACCCTGCACATACCTTCCCATACAAAGGGGGAAGAGCCAGGTGCTAGCTGCAGCAACCAGGTGTGGGAAGCAGGGCAGCCTTCTCCCAGCCAGCAGCTCATGAAAGTGACACTTTTAGGATGTTCCCTATATTCCCACAGGCACTCAAACAGGACTCCTCTCAAGAGTTTCTAGAAAGCCATGCACCCCAGCACAAGCCCTGCACTGCCTGAAATTACACCCTTCTTATTGCTCACAGCTGTGGTAAGGTTTCATAAAGTTAGTTTTCCAGTTTCAGAGAATCACATTGAAGACAGTTGAGTTCAGCGGATCCCGGATCCATCCCTAAACATAGTAAATAAAATCTCCGTGTCCTGGTCAAATTTCAACAGAGTCATTCTAACTTAAGTTGCAATTACAACTAAAGGCAGCGTCCATATTCTCCCAGCCCTTTGTGTGTCACTCCCCAGATGTCCTATGCCCTATATTTTAGAGGATGTCACTTATCCATTATAAACCTTGCAAATCACAGGATAACACCAGCTTCACAGAAGTGGGTTGAATCCTACTCAGCTCCTGCATATAAATTCATAGTAAAAGCATGTTTAGTATGACTTTTCTGGATTTTCACCCAGGATGACAGACTAACATCCATCTCTGCTTGTTGTTAATGCATGGGAAGCAAAAGTGTGAGCATCCCTTTGCAATATCTCACAAAGGGTTTCAGGAAATAGCAGAAGTTGCCTGAGGCAGTGGTAATGTGGAATACAGTCACCTACAGCAACCTGTCCATAAAATCACTCACCAAGCAGGCCCAGGCCAGGCAACATTCCCGCACCACAACCCCAGGTGGCTCCCTCCGTGTCCCTCCTTGCTTTTGAGACAAGGCGCTTCAGATTCAATAAAGGCAACTCTTGCACTGGTTTGGGTGTTTGAAACTGGAGAGGATCTGAGAGTCTGAACACCCAACCATCCCAAGGAAAGCTGAGAAAGCACTTTCCCCCCAGACCCTGCCTTGTGAGACCTTGGAACAAGAATAACTGCCAAGGAACCATCACAGGAGGTTAAGATACAAACCAAAGCCTAAAAGGAACAGCTGGTTCCCAAGCTGTTTTCATGGGGTGCATTTGACATGGCATTGCAGAAGAAACTTCAAACCCTTTCAAGAGGTCACTCTGAGGCCTCCACATCAGGCCACCCCAACAGCTCTAAGAAACGAAAAGCAGGGACATCAGGGACACATGTGGGCAAGTGCTAGATTTTCTAAGACATTGCATTGTTTGAATGCCTTAGTAGGAAAAGAAAGGAACAAAGCATATGGAAAATTAGACATATTTTCAAAAACTGAATTCTGACAGGAGAAAAAAGGAAAAAGAAAAAAAACTCATTGATTCAACCTGAGACATTTGATTCCAATTTCTGTTACGTAGTTAAAGAAGCTCAGCTTGTTTTTATGAACACTAACAAATAACCCTGTTTTTTCCATTCCAGAGTAATTTTGCATTAAAATCTTGGTGGTTTTCATTTTTTCATTTTAAAAGCTGAATGCAGTTGAAAACTGGTGATTTTGCCTTTTATGTACTATTTCAAAACAAAAGCATTTTTTCCCCTGAACTGAGAGAAATCTAGAATTGCCACCCCACAGAAAATGCTCACTCTGCAACCTAAATGACAAGGAAACCATTTTGCTCTGGGGAAAAGAAATACAAGTGAATAAAGTTCCAAATAATTCAGAAATAACAAAACCTTCCACTTAGGCATTATTTAGTCAAACCCTTATAGTGCCAAATTAAACTGCTTCTGTTCATCAAACTAATCTTCCCAAAATTAATTCCAAGTCAGCTCAGTGCTGAACTGCATTTTTCTCTAGGATCATGCTTATCACTTCAGGGAGTACAGTTCAGATATGGGATTTCCCCACATCCTATAGCCAGGCTCCACACACCACACTGTGCTTCCCAGGACACGCCAGGGGCAGGTGTCCCTCAGGACACCAAGCAGCTCAGCCAGTTGAGAATGAAAAAAAGGGAAAGACAGTCTGCAGGACAGAGTGTGGAAATAGGGAGGCTGAATTACAGCTCCCTTAAGGCAATACAATCCCTCTGGAAAATGCAATTTCAAGCTGAGCTTACACAAAACTAAATGACCTGAATAATTTAACAAATTGTCTTGGTTTTGTAGACAGAAGTGGGGATGGAGAAAGGATAATGAGAAAAAATATATTTTCTGTGGAACCAAGTGATGTTCCAGTCTTACAAGAATTTCCTTATGCACTTTATTTTACACACATGCCTCTCCACAGTGCATATGGGGTTTTTTTCAGAAAGTACACTGTCTACTGAATACCCTGCTGTAAGGCTTGCATGACAAAAATGCCAAACCCTGTCAGTTGCTTACCTGCAGTGGTCTATGCTTCAATACAGATTAAGAGACTCTGGCACTGAGAAATCCTGGAATAACACCATATAGCATACGGAACCACTAAATCCAGGTTTAATATGATGGACCGCTTCTTCAAAATAAGGCCAGCAAGTATCCAAGACTGTCCTGTTCAGCAGTCTTGAGTCTTGACACAAATTGGCTGGCATAAAAGCAGAAAAATATAACCAAAAACAGTTGCCCACATTGCATTCTGTCTCAAAAACACATCCCTAAAGGGTTCCCTATTGTTCAGATGATTACTAGGAATCTCCGAGCCCATAAATCACAAAAGTACTCAGAAGCTCTTCAGAGTATTTGGTGGTGTAACAATCTTCCATGCCTATAAAATTTTACTATGAAGGAAAATTACTTTAGTTCATTAAACTCATCTCCAGATCTTGCAAATTCTAAACTGGCAAAGTGCTTTGCTTATACCCCACAGTGGGATATATAATGCCCGTTTCCCACAAATTAGCGTGCAAAGGCATTGCAGTTCCTTCAGCAGGTTGACACTGAACTTCAGAACAACCAAAAAGTACCACAGCAAAGGCAGTCATGCTCCTGTATCAGGGGTCACTCAGAGAAGGAGAGGGAAGAGCACAGCAGCCAGAAGAAGGAGGTGATGATTTCAGACAGCTCCAATTCACTTCACAAGATTCATCTCTTCTCTAAGTTATCCTGCTATATCAGCACAGAGATTAACACAACTCATCAGTAGCCCCATGCACATGTTTAGCAAGTGTAATTAATAATGAGTAAAGGGACAAGCACTGGTCAGCACACAGCACAACAGAAAGAGAGCAGACAGATTTACATGGGAAAAATAAGAGCTCTCTGCTCACTTGCTCTGGCTTGCTGGAATCTCCATTTCCTGCCCACAGACAGATTTCCATGATGCTTGCAACCTTTTCTGCCCTCCACGCCAGCCACAGGAAGCTTGTTTGCAATTTCCATCTGCCATTCCCCAATCCATGTGAGAGCAAGAGCATCCAACAAGTAAGTTTCAAACGTGAGCAACTCGGGATACTGGGAACCAGCATCAGTAAATTGCTCACAGCCAAAGGCAAATTGGCTTAAAATGCTCTGGGACTTAAAAGACAGCATTGCCCTATGAAGGTCCATAGTGTTTCCCTCTTCTGGATTTTTGGGGGTTTTTTGGTTCTTTTGGCTTTTGGTGGTGGTAGGTGGTTTTTAAGGCACGAAGTTATTAATTAAAGGTGAACTGTTTGACAAGAACATGGAAGTACTCATGATGATGAATTTACTAAGTCACTCTTTCATATAATCTCTACATTCAAAGCTAATTCTATCAAAAGCCACCAATATCAGCTGAATTTTCTCCACATAAGCACTTAAAAGATAGGGAAAGGGCCATGTACATGCTCAACATACATTTGTGATTAAGTGTGTGGTGGTTTGACCCCAGCCAGCAACTAAGCACAGACCTAGACACTTGCCCTCTGCCTGCCCCATGGGGCTGGGAGAGAGAACTAGAAAAGTGTAAGTGAGAAAAACTTGTAATTCCAGACAAAAACAGTTTCATTAGTTAAGGAAGGAGAAGAAAATGTAAATAAACAAACTAATGATGCAAAGGCAGTGCCCCCTCACACCCTCAGCAGACCAATGCAAAGCCAGTCTTGGAACACTTGGAACACAGTTATTGCTGCTGAGGATGGTATTGTATGGGATACAATACCTCTCTGGCCTACTCTTGGGGCAGGCAGAGTGAGAAAGAGAAAACCTGACACTGTGAAAATCTGCTCAACTCTCCTAAAACACTGATGTTTCATCAGCACTGGTTTAACCAAAATTTCAAAGCATGGCATGACAAAGGCTACCCTGAAGAAAAAATCAACTCCATTCCAGCACAAGTATTTTCCTACATCAAGGTACAGTGATTCTCAACAACAATCACTACATAATCCTGGTCCTACCAAAATAAATTCACAGAAATACACCTTCAAAAACGTTTGCATGCATGCGTGTGATCACACCATACAACATCACTATCCTCATTTCCCCTGGAGATTTAACTGCAGTTGCCAATACCCAAGAGTGCCACCTCCAGTTGTGAGAAGCATATAGAATTATTACACAGCTCCCAGGTGAGGAATTTAAATTGCAGAGGTGGTAACAGATTCTACAGGCACCACCGCTATGAAACAAGGCAAGTAATGTCGTCTTTGTTTTACTGATGAGGAAGTAGAGGCAGAGATTAAGTGAAAGATTAAGTGTTTCTGTGCATGGAAACACTCAGAAAGAAGAATCCAAATCAATTTTTAAGATTTTGGTTCAATTCACTTTGCAAATACATATGAAAAATCAAATTAAAGACCACTTTATTCTGAAAAAGAGTCTCCATCTAGGAATTTAACATAGCTGAAATAATCCAATTCAGCACATTTAGGTATTTTAAGCTAAGAAGCATCACCTGGAAGATAAAGCACCAATCCAAGTTCACCCTAAGTAACAGAATGATTAGCTAAAAGAGGAACACATACATCTTAAATACCAATCTAGCTTCTTTTCCACTTCCTGGTGAGCATAGCTGAAGAAAAATCATATCCTATTGTTAACATGAGTTAACAAATAGCACATCCCAAGACCCAAGAAGGAAACAACAGAGGTGTTAACAAAAAATACAGGCCAAATCCTGCCCCTGGAAATCAGAGTAACACTTGTATAAGAGTAAAATGATGCCAATTTAAGCCACAGCAAAGAACTTTTACTTTTTTTTTCTTTTTTTCTTTTTTTTTTTTTTTAATCTCTAGAGAGATAAAAATGATCCGTGGGAGGCTTCAGGCAGTGCAGGCAAAAGAACCCTCTGAAACTGAAAGAGACAAGTCCCAAGATCACACACAAAAGCAAAACATGTTCCAGTGAACTTGTGATCTCCAAACAGCTGAGACTGTCAAATTTGTCCTCAGAACAAGAACCAGTAACTAAAAGGAAGATATTCTCCTTTAATCCTCCTTTGCCTGTGTTGCTTATCCTTTTTCAGCACAAAAACTGCCACAGTATGCTCTTTTGGTCTCCTGTCCTCCTCCCTTTCATTATAAATCAGGCAGCAGAATGGGCTGGAGACAGAGCAGGAGAAGTCTTCCCATGGATTACCCTCGGGGCAGCTGGAGACAGATCACATTATCTTCAGAGAAGTGCCTTCCAGATGTAAGCAGCAGTTTGAAATTCCCATTTACAGGGCTTGCACTGAATGAACAGAATCTTAGGGTGTAAAAAAACCCAAAAAACCAAAACCACTACAGTGCTTTGCAAAAAGAACCAGATTGGCAAAGCCCAGCTCTCTCCTCCTATGCCCTTACCAGTAAAAGCGGAGCATGAATTTTTTGTATTGGTTCTTGCTTTGGCAATTCAAGGGCAAGCCCAGCCTGTCAGAGGAACAGCACCCGTCGGCGTCAACACTGAGAGAGACACCTCTTCTAGTGTCACAGATTTAGATTTACCTTCCTGGGTTCACACAAATCTAGAAAGGATTTTTAATTGAATCTGACAGGGTCTCTCACGCTTTTTGTTTTAAACATTTTGGTGCAGGGGTGGTTATTTAGGATATTTTCAGAGATGCCTTGCACATAGAAATCCTTCCCATGGTTTGGAATGCAGTTAAATAACACCACCACCAAAGCAAAGACTAATGATTCCAGGACTCAGAAGAGGAACTTAACTATAAGGTTTTATAATAATGTGGGAAAACAAGTCAAGTTTTCCCCCTCCCAAACCACAGATTCCAATTACCAGCCAAAGGAGGGACATTCATAGCCACTAGCTGTACACTCACTGCAAGTCAGTCACATTGCTCTTTCATCTGCAGTACACATTAAAAACTGGACATGTCTCTAGCATAACAGTTTTTTCCAAGAAAATAGAAAAAATATTGGTAAATCTTGCCTCAGTTTCAGTAAATATATCTCCTGCATACCTACATGCTTACCTTTAGTGCACACGCACACAAAAATAGCAACTACAGTTGCAATTGTGCAAAACCTCCTTATTAAGGCTGCAGAAAAGCACATGGACGTACACATGGATGTGTGTGGGGGTGTGTAATACAAAAGCTATGATCAGCCACACAGCATCAGGAAAGAGTGTCTGGAAAAGGTGTGGTGATTAGGAATAAACACACTGGAGGGGAGGGTGGACACACCAATACTACCAGAAGCTTGTGAGTAGCACTAGTCAGAGAAGTCAGAGGTAGCAAAGACTCCTCAGATTACCTGATTCACTGCCCTAAAATGGCCCAGTTGTGCTCCACAGATTCTTTCCCAGCTCTTCAGTATGGTCTTGCTGCACATAAACACACGTTCCCACAAGAAAAGGCATCTAGGTTGCTTAAAATAACAGAAGCCCGAGCTTTATCTCTGTGTAACTCAGTTAAACATAAATACAATCTCTCCTGTCAGATAGTGATATGATTTAAGGGTCCCCTATCATACCTTATAAAAGGTGATAGTGAAGAGCTCATAATTTATTTTTATTGATTCAGCAACCCACACTGGATCGTATCTCGCAGTTCTTCCACTTTGCTAAGCAGCCTCCACTAAAGCCTTGGAAACTAATTTTATAGTTTTTCCCTTCTCTGTCTTCCTTTTAAAGCTGCTGTGTGCACATCTCTAAGTTCAAGAAGAAAATAAAAAGGCCCCAGCCACTTTGCTGGCTCTGTTCTTATTCCAGTTACCTTCTGATACCATCTGTGAACCAGCAGATTTTGTGCAGCAATTTAACTCTGTGGAGTCAGTCACACACCTGCTGAAGGGCCATTTAAAGCTTTTGACATGGGGGGACAAAACAAGAAAGAATGACTTAAGCTCCAAGTGTGGGTACACTACCATCACAGGACAGTTCTCCACTTAAAAATGGAAGAAAAAAAGAAGAAAAAGAAAATGTTAAGAGAATACAGCCCTTTGAGATCTTATAAACAGCCAGGACAGAAGAGGGTTTTCCTTGAGGATTGAAGACAAGGCTGTCTGGTTCTATAAAGGAAACTAAACTATGTGGGGAATTTTGTGTCTAAGCCATTTCTGAAAGAAAAAGAGAAAAAAAGCTCCCATAAAGCTGATATTTCAAGAAAATTCAGGTGGCTTACTGATCTTCCACTTCAGACTTGATATTCTACTTATTCTACTCAGTAAGTCTCACTCCTCTCACACACATCCTCTGCCTCTTAACTCTCCCCTATATATATATGTACATACACATACATAAATATTACTGACATTCTTCAGATTTCAATTAGCAACTCAAATAATTGGTATTGGGAAGTGCATGAGCTAGAGATTCTCTTTCTTCTCAGGTACAGAAGATGGACCAGTACCCTGCTGAAGTCCTTTCCAGCCTCATGTTTATGATCCAGAGATTTACTTCACGTGAAAATGCCTCACTGCTAGCTAGCACAGGAGAACAGCAGCAGGGAGTTGGGTGCCACACATACACACGCCTGTTGTGTTCCCTAAAATATGGAGCCTGGCACTTAACGTGGCAGAAGGAGTTGGGTGCTGGAGAAGCCACTATGTCAGCAGGGCAGGCTGGTCACTGCAGAGCAGGAAAGGGCACCAGAGCCTCCCCACTCTATTCCCAGCTTTGATGACAGCTCACCCACCTGCAGGGAGGTTAATTTTTGGTGGCAGTGTTATTCTGAGACAATATTATCATTGTCTCCAAATCATGCCATTCAGTTCTGAACAAACTGAGAAAACATCCTCTCCCTCCAGGGGAACCAGTCCAAAAGCTGGAGTTTCATAGATGAGACGAAAGAAAAGAAGGTACCTGTTGGGACAAAGACCCTTGCATCTGCTTTTAATGGACGGTTAAAAGACCTTCCATTCCTGCCAGTGGATCCTTATTAACAACAAATCCATGTACCTTAGACTTTGGCTTATTTCCTTCCTTGCAACAGCCCAGGGAAATAAGGATTGTTGCAGTTTGCCAAGGGACAAGTTTAGGCACAAAGGGAAAAAGAGCAAAGCACAAAAATTATTCAGATATGGAAGAATAAGATAAAAATATAAGTGATAGTTTAGAGTATATGACTAGCAGGGAACTTTGGTCAGTCAGGTTGAGAAGGATGCATAGAATTGGAAAGTGCTAGAAGTAAGAGACAAGCAGGAGTCAGGGTGCTCCACAGACAAAAGGTCAGAAGCAACAGTTTGAGTGCTAATGGTCAATTAACATATTTTTACATTATTATAGATTCAATAAAAATTAAATGATCTGATTACCTTATATATTAAGGTAATAAAAACGTGGTCTGTCCAATTGACTGTACTCTTCTGACCTTGAACCTATGTCTATGCAGTTCCCATCTGCAGATGACAAAACCTACTTTGAAACTTAGTGGCTCAGCTGTGGTAAGGTCAAACTCTGCCCTAGCAGCTCCTTTTCCTACTGGTATTCCTTTGAAATAATCTTTACTCTTGATTTTAATCATCTTTATTCTGTTTATTTTCATTTTCATTCTGTATTCATTAGGTGCATACATTTCACCGTCATCACAGTGACTGAACTCCTTTGCACCATAACTACATAGCTTTTCATTATTATTATTATTATTATTGTTATTAGTTGTCTTGTACCAGTAAGAAGTTAAGTAAAATTATTTTGATCTGTGACTTTTCATATGTTGCTGTGAAAACACTCTCTCTCTGGGCAGTTTCCTTACTTTGCTCCTGTGCAGAGCAGCTCCGTGCCAAACACCCCTGGAGCCTGGATCTTACCTCCTTTGGAGGGCCTAAGCAAGCAGACTCTCATGAAATCTTGCTCATTAGATATTTTCAGAAACTGGGCTGGGAATGATGCCTGAGGACTCAAAGAACTTTTATGAGCCAGCTGATGGACTTTCACAGTAGGCAGGTGCAATGGGGTGCAGCTCTGTCTCCAACTGACGTTCAGCTATTTCAGATTGCAGCTACACCAGCAAGGGAGAAAGAACATGATCTGTATCACAATAGTCTGTAAAGAGCCTCACCCAGACAAAAAGCAGCTTCCCAGCAAGTGGAACAGGAAATCTGAGCAAATGTTGCCCTGTAGTTCCTGCCCAGCAGAAGGAACACACTGTCTTCTTCATTCTTGGACACATAAGACTTCAAAACTGTGAATTCAAGGGACTGGCAGCTGAAAGAGCACTCCCCTAAGATGCCCTATTATGGGAACTTGACTTAGGCTAAGGATTCCTCCAGGCAGCAAGGGGCTACAATAGCCACACTCCACGGACTTAGCCCTGGGATATAACCAGGACCTGAGAGGGACAGTAAAAGCAGAATAGGGACCTGAACACCCAGTTCAGAGCTCCAGTTTGTCATTCAAGCCAGATGACCCAAAGCAGCCAGATACCAGCTCTGATCCTGTTGAAGAAATGAAGCTTTGGAAGATATAGATGATAAAAAGTGAACATTTTGTCTCATCTGATCATTTTCTAAGGGCAGGTATAACATATTTGCTTGTAGGAAGGGAAAAAAACCCTTTTATTTTCGTTCTTCCCCAAAAAATTGACTTCTGAAGGACTGGCACCAATTCATGGCAGGTGGGGGGGGGGGAAAGGGGGGGGGAGAAAATGAAAGACTGTGTCCAGACCCACAATAAAAATATAAATTTTGGTGTCAGCCCAATAGGTCAATTTTGGGGGGCAAATTAAGAAAAAAATCCATTACTCTGTTTTTTACCTCAGTAAGAAACAAAATGTTTTTTCCCACTTTAGAAATACCTTGTGCTAATGTCTACATGGGGAGATGTGGAGCAGCGCAGTTAAAGCTGTCAAGGGCAATTTTTCTTACAGACTTAAGTGTTCCGTTACTTAAAAAAAAAAAAAAAACACTGAGAAAAATAGAGGAACTTGAATTCAAATCTCCTTTAATGTAACATTATGGCTGAGAATTTCAAAGCTGAAAAAGTAGGAAACTCGAAAGTATAGACTCTACACTATGCACATGAATTGTTTAAAAGAAGCAAATCACCGCTGCAGAAATCCAAAGCCCTATTAACTTTTGGAACCCTTTCAGGGTTGGTTGGGGCCCAGGGGCAGTTGATCATATGAAAACATATGGCTTGCTCCATACTGAAAACCTCACTGCAACAGAAAATTTTCAAAAGGTTTGACCTTGTGAGATCACTTTCCTATTCTTACTTAGGGACCTAAAAAATTATTTGTATGGACCTGAAAAATTCTTTCTCTCCAGCTGACAGAGAAATCTAAGCATGATCTTCATTTCAAGCTACAGTCTATATCTCTTCTCATAACAACTGTGGTTGTAACAACTGGGACTGCTCGCTAACATTTGCACTGGGACTGCTTTAAAGATGAAGATTTGGGAAGCTAAACTCCAAGAGATAGATCCTTTTTACCTGTGCCTGAAAAAGGAAATCTCAATGCTTTGCTCTGCCAGCACCTGAATTGGCTCTCATTGACATCACAAGAACATCTGGGACCCACAACCTGGAGGTAGAAATGGGGGAAGAGAGATTCATATTTTCTGAAAATACTCTATAGCTCTGCAGGGACTCCAGATGACCTTCAGGGATTTTCATATACATGGGCTATAGGGTTGTTTTGCATGTTGCACCAAGATATCAAAAACTACATGCCACTGGAGAAGGGCTCTAAAAAACACTAATGGTCCCACTGACTATTTCTGCATTAGAATGTTCTCAGTTGAGCACCAGAAATTTCTCAACACTTTCAAAAATGCTTCTGCCCCTTGAGGAACATAGCAGGAAATGGCTGTGCAGTAAGACAAAGAAAAAATGTAAATTGACTAACCAAGATCTGCAATGGCCATTATGCAAGGTCTGCGAGAGTTTTGTTCTGGGATAATCATCAGAATAATCTCCTCTCCCACACCAATCACACTTCAGTGTCCTGTCTTTATGAAGGCCATGAAGTCCCAGGAGCAGGACTTCAGATATTCCCCACCCTCTTCTCACTGCCTGCCATACAGTCTCTCTAGCATCTGTTATGATTGTGCAATAAAACCCAAGATTGGCACCTACTCTGAAACAAAAACATGGGCTGGAGGTTGGCCAGGCACACCAGCTTGTCCTGTTTTATTAGAGGCTAGACTATAAGGGAGCAATAGTCTCTGGATGGCAATAAGGGCAGAGACAAGTGACTTGGCTTATCTGAAGGTGAAATTCATTCCCCTTCTCACATGACATATGAGCACAAAATCTTAAATAGGATACTATAGAATAAATTTGCTGATTCCTTTTCAGGTAAAGCTAGGTCATCTCCACAAGCTTCAGCACAAGTTATCTCTCTGCATTGTGATCCTTCAGTGAACAAACCCACCCCCACTCCAAGTTTCATGATATGAAGGCTGCAAACCCATCATTAAGAATAATTCTAATAACAACGTCCTCCAAAATCAAGGACCCTAAAATAGTCGAGATCCAAAAGTCTTCTGTTCTGCCTTTGTGACTGTGCAGAAGTTCATCATTACCAGAGGCTGAAGCATGGTGGGGACCTGATTCAAGTAGATGGTGTCAGTGTGTCACCTCCATACAGATTCTTTGTCTTACTTTGCAAGATGCAAAGGTGAGCAGCACATCTTTTAAGCACCTGTGACATACTAAAGAACAAATCCAAAGACCCATTTTGCCCTTGATGTTTTACGGTTGCCCTTTCACAAAGATGATCATCTACAAACTACTTCTTGTAAAGCACCACCCAAAACAGAAATATTTCTCTGGGCCCTTTTACAGCAGGACTGATAAGAAGAGCTCCACAGATAATCTTTAGTAAGCCCAGTTATTGGAACAGAGTAACCTGTTGTAAATCCACATATACAACACAGAAGAATGAAGATACTCTCCAGTCCAGCTTTTCAAAGACAATTGATACAGATCTCTCTAGTAACTACCCCAGCACAAGACTAATTCCAGCAGCTCCACAGACACTTGACAACACTCCTGCAGTCAGAGCAGTTCCTTAGAAAATTGATGCTACAGCAAACAGGCACTAGGAGCAGCCTTGAACCAAGTTGTCAGAGCATCAGAGTCCTTCACTCCCTCACGGAGCTCAAGTTATCTCTCATGGATTGTTGCACTTTTTTTTTCCTCAAGCCCTAGGTCTTGGAGGCCAGGGATGCCTTAAAATAAAGCAACAAATTCTCATATGCTCTTTTTTATTTCTTTCTTTTTTCTTTACATGCCTGTATAGATGCAGCTACATAAAGGTTTTAAATACTACTGCATTATTTTTTTCTTTCTCTGAGAAAAAAGACAGAAAATTGCCTCGGTCTGTTTTAGATGCCTCAGATTAGTGATGCTACAGTCAGAACAACACAGAGCATTCTTGAACAGCTATTGCTAGTACTTGCAGATGCCTTGAGCCCTTTGCATTCAAAAACACTGTATTTACATTCAAACATAAAGGAAAATAAAAGCAATTTGGTTCAGACATTCTTACATCAAGAGAATAAGGGGTATTTTTAGAGCAACGGCTCAGCATTCGCAGCACGCGTGGTGTTCTTGACTAAACAAGAGATCCACACGAACATAATAAACCTGTAATTTTATTGGCCAAGCACTATGAAAACAATTTAGAGTACATGGACTTCAATGTTAAGCAAACTGCAACCCATGTACAACACTCATGAATTATAGCAGTTTGGCAATGAGCTGACTAGTTGCTTCTCACAGCCTTTTATAACAATCATCCACATCTTCACAGCACAATAGAAATTAGAGATGCAAGAGGCCCATTAGCTCATCCAGAAAATACAGAATTGTTCTCTATGGAATAATTGCTAATACTCTGTCCAAAGTAGATTTAAAGCTGTAAAACAAGGTAGCCTATTTAGTGAGATTTTTCAGTGTGGCTCAGAAGTTAGTTCCATAAAGCTTTTTCTACACATTAAATTTAAATGTTTCCTCTCTTTAAGAAGGTTTAAAGCTAGTCCAAGGAGCCTGGTTTCCTTTACATTACACTCTAGTCAATGAAGAGAGGGGAGAGTTGGTCCCTTTTTGCTACAAAGCAGCAGCATAAGAGAGACTGACCTCTGGCTAACAGCCTTCACAAACTGCTCTCCCTCCACCCAGACAGTCCTTGACAGCTCTCACCTGTAACAGTATCTCAGCATCACCTTTTCCCTTTGACACTCTGCAGGTAGGCAGTCTCATGCTCCCCATCCACCTGAGAAGTCTTACGGCCATATATATAGATATACATACATGGATTTCACTCTAAATATTAATTCAGTAAATTACATCTTTTAACTCAGTGAACACTCCCATCATGTGTCTGCACACCAAATCCAATCCACTTTGGTCAAACCTCAACAGGGACATGTGGCAACACTGCTGGCCCAGGGACTGGCAGCTCTGATGCAAAATACAGAACCTCACTGCGTCCTGTACTAGGGCAGGGGCTCTGGCACAAGGCTGTGTCTAGTTAAATGTCCTTGCTGAAAGCTGTGTCAGTCTTTGCTCCAAATACCAGGCTGTATTTCCACTGCTCACTTAGGTCTCCATGCACTGCATCAGCCCCTTGGAAAGTCCAGAATTAGCAGAGATTTAGTATGTGTGTCAGAAGAGCTGTGATGTCCTTGTGAGGGAGGGAGGGAGAGACGGGATTACAGGATTTGCAGACATAGGAACTGTAGCAGTATACCACAATCCAAACGAAATCCCAAGTCTTGCAGCAACCAACACAACAGCATCTTGCTTCACGCCCAGGAGAGTAAGTAATGTCATCATAAAAAATGTGTATGTAAAGGTGGAAACAGAAACATTTAGCACTAATTAGAACTTCAACAGATCCCACGTGATAAAAGCAAAAGTCTTCAGCCTATACATATTAGGTCCTCTGATTATTGTTATTATCAACTGATTATTGAAAAGCAAGTGGTAAAAAGGTGAAATGATTTTCCACATGACAAAACAGAGCTGGAATCAGGAGAAGGTGTCTCCTGACACCCAAGCATTCCATGAAAAGCCCTTGCAAACACTGTTGTTACAGTTACCAGTGAATGGGTAGTGACCCCAGGAAAAGCTTTGAGAAGTTTTCCATGCTAGGGACAATGGAAAAGAAAATGTACGAATCAAACTTTGTGAGTTTTGCATCACTACCTTTATTTCCCTGAGAGAAGTTTCTTCTGAACTGGCTTCTAACACCCTTTCAATACCTGTAGTAAAAACAAACATGCCCATGACTGAAACTCCACTCTTACACCGCAAAATTCCCTGCTATTAACAGAGATTGTTAATTGCTTAGTATAAGCACTCAATGAGTGCCCTACCCACCTGGTAGTGCCTTTCGAAAATAAGCCCTTATTTCTACTATCTTTGATATCCAGAGACATTTGCAAGCAGGATTCAAGCCAGTCACCTGCATGTACTCACTCCATGAGCTCATTATGTATCATAGGAAGGTGAGACTGTAAGGGACAACATTTCCTCTGGAGCAATCCACAGATCCAGTGTCCCCAGATAACTCAAATCCCAAGACACTTCCCAATTCCAGTGAACAAACTTCAAACCTTCCCCACAAAAGTTGAAACAAAGCAAAATCCCACCAAAACCCCCCATGTAATATAGCATAGGAAGACAGGAAAGGGAAAGTCAAGGGCACTGCCACTGTCCTCCACCCTGCAGTAAAGGGGAATCTGAGAAATGCCAAGGTGATTTTCGGAAGTGGACCACCAAGAGCAGTAAACTATGTCAGATACATGACATCTCTCAGCTCCATAGCTGAAAAAGGAGACACCTTTTAAATATCTGCTATTTCAACACACTTTCCAACTCTTTCACAGTAAGAACTGTCAAACATTTGTCTAGTATTAGCATTTTCAGAGATCATGGCACCCAAAAAAATAAAATGTATAAAGAACAAGAGCAGAACTAGCAGTTCTCTATTACAGACCTCCCCTCTTCTACTCAAAAAAAAAAGTGACCATGTTACAGTGAAGAGTGATGCTTATATATCTAACATGGTTCTATAAAATGCTTCAGGATGAAAACTGCAAAGAAGTGGTGATTTATTATTTCTGCTACAAGAAAAAAAATATAGTTCGAGGATGTAAGATAAAGTTCTTTTTCACCTGAAGAATTACTTTCCTTTTGGGAAAGGTGAACCACCCATAATGACAGAGGAAAATCTTTGGAAGTAGTACCAGAAAAAGACATTAGAAGTGGCAATCACCATGTCAGACACACAACACTGCAGGGAACGGGAAGAATGGCCAGATAATGAAATTACAGGGCATTGAAAATGTCAAAGAGTGACTGTGCTCTACCATCACTCACACGTTATATGAGGCATTAACATGCTGATATCCCATTCCAGTGACAAAGATGGCAACAAGAACAGAAAATAGTCCAAAATGAATCTGTTGCTGAGACCAGGAATTTAATGAAACAGGGAGATGAGCAGAAAATTAATCTTATTTTCACTGTGCAGCCTTCAAACTGGAAGCTGCTGGCCCTCTTCAGAAACAGTAATAGCTCAAGGATGCATTATTTTACTTTCCTTATCTATGGTACCCCTATACTTATGAGTCATCATCAAAAAAAGGGGCAGCAAGCCTCACAAACAAGGACCAACCTTGTTGTCAGGCAATGACACACAAGCTGCACCACGGGAATTTCCAGTGAAGTATAAAGGAGAGGGAATATGTCCTTCACAGTTAAGGTGATTCACCACTACATCGAGGCCCTAGGGAGGCTGGGGTACCTCTGTTCTTGAGGAATTCAGAACTTGACCAGAGAAGGCTGTGAACAACTTGATCTAACATCACTGTTTGATCCAGCTTTGAAGCTGATCTGAGCAGGAGCTGGACCAGAAAACCTGAAGAGCCTCCCCCCCCAACTCCAATCTAAATCACTCTACAATTTAATGAGTTCTGCTCCCTTCGAATAGAAACACCATTGATCAATATGAGTAGCACACACAGCAGTAAAGTCAGAGGACTCTAAATCTATCACACAACACACTTTTCTTACTTTCTTAAGGTGGCTGATCACTATAAAAAGAAATCTTCTGCCACCATTCCTCCTATTAAAAAAAAAAATAAATAAAGAGACAAGTCATAGTTAATCAAAATGTACAGTCTGTTTATGGAACATGGGACATAACACAGTTTAGGACAGATGAAAATGAACTGTCAGATCCCAGACAGCTCCATGTGGAGCCACCATGTATACCTCTATGCATCCTCTCCAGGTATGGCAACACAGCAGAGTAGGGCAGCACCACCCCAGCAATACCACCCAAAGCAGCTAAGGTCATGCTAGGAGCACTTCCTCTGCAAAGTTAGATGCAGCAGAAATTCTGCACCCCAAACCTCCAGATTCTGACATTCTTCCTAGGTGTGGTGCACAAACAGTCCTTTTTTTCAGCCCAACCAAACAAAATCTCCTATTGGAAGGCTGGGAGCAAGACTGCTTCAAAAGGTTAGATAAGGTCAGAGCTAAGGAGCAGTTGATAAGGCTATCTGGCTTCCACACTGGTTTTTTACAGAGATTGAATTTTCTGTCTCAAAATTGTATTTCAGAATCAAGTTCACCTAAATTTAATCAGGAACATGTCTTTGAAATACAAAAAGGAAAATGAGCAAAAAAGCCCATTCACTTAATTTAATCTGGAAAACATAAATGAAGCGGTTACCCCATTCCATCAAGCAGATGCAAATTTAATTTCAGCTCATTCAATTTGTTTTGCTGTAAACAAACAAACAAATAAATAAATAAGCTTGGGAAAAGAAACCTTTGGAAACACTCTCTCTTATCACACATAGTGTGTACCTCTCTCTCCCTACTGGCCCATATCACATTTAATATTACAGTTTTCAAAGGCTGCTTGCATTCAGCCTTCTAAAGGTGCATAATAAATGAGGCTTTGCAAAGTGCATGTGTTCAGTAAGAAAAAGTATCTGGACATCTGTGCACAGGGATGATTCACTGAGAGATGTGTGTAAGACAAAAGACTGATCTCAAGAAGGCCACATTTTCACCACAGTTTATTGACAGCCAATCTGCCAGACAACAAAGTTAATTAGCCTGTGAATCAAAAATCTTTCCACTCACAAAATCATCATTCTTTCCCTGCTACACCACTGTTCTTTGCATCATGCCCATAACGTTCACCTGTTGCTCGATTAAGGTGTGTGGATAAAATCTATCACTTCAGGGCATTCTTAAATACAAGCACCTTGTTCATTACAAAGGCATAAGATTCTTCTCTCTCCACTGAGCAATAGTCATGGATCATGTGGCAAGAGCCAGCCTTGGAGGTAGGTAGATGGATGTCCAACCATTTCATGCTTCATGGTCATATAACCCATGCCTTGTGGAGATCTATGGACAGACAGTACAGACCTTGGTAAGGTCTTTGTGACTCAAAGCCCATCTGCCACAGCAACAGAACAAATGAATAGCCAGCTTTGAACTGCAGCCTACGCTCCTAATTATACCTGAAGTGTCTCTGGCAACATCCAGCACTGGCTGAGATAGCACTTACCTGTCAAAACACATCGGGTACAGCAAACTGTCTCTTTAGAACCTTGAAGCAGTTTCACATTCCCTGTATTGTAAATCACTGCCCCCTCTATAGGAGCCACTGCTGAGATCTGGACAACACACAGGTTTGTCTGAATGCCTTGTATTTACAGAGCCCATGAAGTGACTGCCTAATATAGGCACTGCGTTGGGAGAGAGTTCTGTGTTCAGATTGACTGAGGTGAGTTTGCTTTGAAGTCAGATCACGCCTGCTTTGCCACTGTGTACTTATAAATCATCCAGATGCTGCACAACTTAAGCATTACCCTGTAAAGAATGTAGCACCTAGAAATGCAGACTGGACATTTCAAACATAGGCATAAAGGCAATACAATGCACTGACAATTTCACCTAGTTTTTAAAAGCTGTTACTAGAAGGGGAATGCGAGGTCCCCTCTGTCTTGCTCACATCTGATTTCTTACACAGCTGTTCCCAGTCATCTTTTACATGAACACCCAAGGTGCAGCACCAGTCTCCTGCTGGTTAGTAGTACTGCTATCCTGTACAAAGCTGCTGGGTGCCCAGGTCACTGGGGCTGCAGGGATTGGCTGACTTCACAAGAACTTTAAAGAGCAGTAGCACAGCCTGAACGGTGTGCAACTACAGCCTCAGATGGAGGAGACATGGCAGAGAACAGCAAAAATAAGCAGAACTTACAAACAAGGGGGAATTTCACAGTGCACTGTTACTGTTCCAGCTTTATTACATTTGAGTGTCAGGAACAAACTTTGAAAACAGGCACCTGAACAGAACTGAGTTTAACAGCTTAGAGATTTACTTCCATCAGCTACACACTGTTACAGTTTGGATATGTTAAGTGCCTTCTGATTGCCCCAGCAAGATGGTAAAACAAGTTAATCTTCAAGCCTCGACTAGGACACTACTCTCCAAATAAAGTGGAAATACCAGCAGATCCAGTGGACATCTAGGAAATATCTATGCTGAACAGAAGCAAGCACCTCCGGGAAGCCAGAAAGTAGAGCCTCATCTGACTCCACCTCCAGATTGGCTGAAGTCCCTCATTGCTCTCCCACCTCCTTCTGTCCTGACATAGTTCACCTTTCCTCTTCAGCTGGAAATTGAGTCTTGCCTCTGCCACCCGACACAGGCCTTGTTGCCACGTACCACCATACAAGAGCAGTCTCCATTTCTCCCTCTGCCATACAAACCTTAATCCAATCCTCACTGCAGCACTTCCTGCACAGCCTACTTACGCTTGTTTTTCTTATCATTCTTCCCCCACTCTGAAGGAAAGATGTAATCACCATAGCAGTGGTGTAATCCTGCAGAAATTACTTTGTCACAGGGAAAAGTGCAAAAATACAATTACTTGCTTTAGCTACAGTGGCTTAGAGGGACCCAGTTTTAAGTGCTTCCTATTTTTCAGGAAAAGACTGAAAACTTGTACCTATATGTATAGCAATCAGAAAGTACTTGTACTTTTCCTTATAGAAAACCCATGAAAATGATACCAAGTCTTATCTGCCAGAATTATACAGAATTTCTGCCTCAAAATCCTACATGCAGTTGTATCTGGAAAAAAAATGTGACAAGCCACTCCAAAGGTTCTTGTTATTTAACAGGCCTCAAGGAGAGGCCAATCTGCACATTGATTCTTGCAAATCAAGATATCATTGACACTCACAGAGAGATGCAACTAGAAGCAAAACCTGCTGCCACTGTTGCAACAAGTGACAAACCTGGAGGATCATTGAGATTTGGAAGTGTAGAACAATTGAACTAGTGAGCTCTAGAGATGTTATCTAACCAACCTTCATTCCCCAGGCAAGATCTAGTTTCTCCGACTCAGTCCCAAGAGGTATTTGCCTAGTCTGTTTTTAATGATCTCTGATGAAAGAAAGTACCTTTCCAAAGGATCTATACCAGGCTTTACTCACTATAAACCTTCTCATAGGAGCAACTTTCTCTTTCTTACTGTATTTTAGGCATATGGTTTCTCAACCAACACTTCACAGATAAAGGTAAAAGACTGTTTACCTTTATCAATGGTCCTTTACATTCATTTTATCATTCCTCTTTAGTTTCCTCTTCTTTAGCTGAGCAACACCCATCCGTTCAAGATGTCCTTCTAAGTGAGGTTACCCTGTGTTTGAGCATCTTCATTCTTCTCTGAAAGAGTCTCTCCAAATGATATTATCTTTCTTTAACAGAACTTAGACTGGCCACAGAGCTAATGCTAAGGACTTACAAATCCAGTCTGGCTTTTTGCACTAAGTCCATAGGAGGAACAAGTCTTCCAAGTTTACCTGCCATGAGACAGTGCTCTAAAAAAAAAAAAGGAGACTCAAATGCAAAAGGGCCTGACCCACAAGACTCAAAGTGGGAAGCCCACTTCCTAGAACTCAGGGTATCAATTAGGGCTCCATTACTGACACACTCCTAATACAGTGAGGCTGGATTAGTGTCTGACCTTTGTTTCAGAAGAATAAGATGACAAAGTGAAGTCTGCTGGTGTAAGTGGCCCAGAAGAAAAGCCAGAGTATGCAGCAGAGAAGTTTATAGGTTCACAGGTGAGCAAATGAGAACCCAGTCTAGACTTACCTTCCTCTTCTCCCTTCTCCAGACCAACCTGTCTGGAGTCCTCACCAAGTATTTTAGTGAACAAATTCAGTGCTACATAGTTGTACAGGTATTTCAGCAAAGGAATTAAAAGAACCCCTATCAAATATGGCAGGCATCAATCACCCATCAATAACCCATCAATCACTGTCACCCTGTCCTCACAGAGAAAGGAAGCAAGAAGACAAGAAGCAATGGGAAAACACAGCTACTGGGCAAACAAAACAATCAGAGACGAGAATGCTGGAGAAAGAGCAAAGAAATAGCTAGATTATTCTCTAATATGCCAAGCTCTGGAAAGACCAAAGCAACTTTGTCATTAGTAGAGAAGACAGTTCTTGATATACAGCCCTTAAAAATCTGTGTAGAAGTGCAATTTATGGGGACTATAATGCAGTTAATTTATCCCCATAAAGGAAAGAGAAAATGTAACCTGCTAGACAGGTTCTGTTCTTGCCATCACTTGTGGTGATATATTTAGCCTAAGTTTCTCTACCTGACTTTTTATTTCTGGGTAGCTTAAGCTACTCAGACACTAACCTTATTGTGACAGTGTCAGAAATGACACTTATCCGGATGCATTTTTTTAATTGTGCTTATCCTTTTTTTTTTTCTTTCTCTGTGGTGCACATGAAAAACATCAGCCTGACAAGAGTAGAGAACAAGTCATTTATTTTCTGTCACAACAGATATGCAGCACAGGGCAAGTTGCCTATGCATCATTCCCTGCCAGTGTGCATCAGCCTTGGCTCAGGGGGACCCATCACCAAGAGTAAGAGCACAAATCAATTTTTCATGACTGTTCAGGGTCAGCCTCTCTGTTTGACACCATGCATTTTTACCAGCTGTGCTAGTAGGTTCTGTCACATGGATGTCTATCCACTAGGAAACCCAAATTATGCATATCAGCTGATCTGAGACACTCCCTTATTTCTATTTTCACAAAAACTTTGCTTTTATTAACAAAAGATTAAAAGCTACGGTTTAATTTTCTTTCCACATGTGTCCTCTGTTCATTCTTTCACCTTCCAGGCTGCAGTTATCCTGGGCACACTAGATGGACACACAAGATAGGCACACAGAGACAGAAGACAAAAATTCTACCACAGGAGTGGTAGACAAGAACTCTAAACTTACACTTTCCTTTTCATGCACACATCAGGGCTTTTTTAATTATTTTATTATAGCAAGAATATTTTTATAATAGCTTTATAAATACACATCCATATAGTGGAAGATCCTAGGGGATATACAACTGCACAAGAGCAGTGTTCTTTTGAACATGTATTTACTTATGTATCTGCCAAACAAGACTGCTCAGAATAAAAAAAGCCAAAGCAATGTAAAGAAAGCAATCCAAAGGAATACTTAGTAGCTATCTTTTCCCAGTCTTTATGAAGTATTAAAGTTCCAGTGCAGATTTTGGTGGTGCATACATTCGTTTTTTGGGTTTGGTGTGGTTTTTTTATAATGTACATAATGAAACTAGAAAATAGCATCCCATAAATCCGTAATGGTAACAAGCCTGAAAAATTGTATTGGTGTAACTGATTCTGAATCCATTTTTAAGAGCATAATTCCATAGGATACTTCTTGTGCTCTCCTCTTCACCCTGTGCTGCAACTTTCCCAGAGGCATCTAATAACATAGCTGATGGTTTAGCAAAAGGCCTTGCTTTCCCAGATAGCTGAATTTTAACCTGCACAGAAGGCAATCACATCTAAAAGCTTGGAGGATAAACTCCAATTTTCACTGTATGAATGCATGTAGCTTGAAGCAAAAGGAAATTGCAATCTCTGAGCAGCAAAGGGCCACTGCAAAGAGAGGACCCATAGCAGTTACTGAACTCCTCATTTTTACCATCTGACTTCACGTAGAGGAACATGCAGAACAATTTACTAATAGATCAAGCTGCTCAAAGCCCTGAGGTGACTCAACACATGTGCATTAAATTCAGTGTATACATGGCATTTATTTGCTGTTCTGGATGCCAAGAAATGGCTTATAGTAGTGGGAGTTCATCTGAAACCTTCCTGCATCTTTATACACTTCTTTGCTTCATATTATGGAAAGGGATAAATCATACCAAGTTTAGCTGTCTGAGTTTCCCCAAACGTTCTTGCTGCTGAGAGCAAGAGCATGTTTTCAGAATGATAACAGGCTGGTGGGCAACAGGCAGCGAGACAGCAGGCACTTTGCAACAGCAGTGCCAGGCAGTGGAAAGTTCTGCAGTTTCCCTATGGGACACACTAAGCTGGTTTGCCTTTCATTTCTGTCATTGGCTCTTCTCTACTTTGCCAATAGTGCCTATTTTCCATTACACTCTACATCTCCTGCTTTCACTGTATGCTTCCTTCAGATTCCCTACCCTGGAATCCTACCTGTCTTTTCTCAATTCCTTTCTAGTTACTCTTCACTTCCTTCATCCAATTTCTCCCCGACTATTTCTTCCTAAATTACATTACCAACACACAGCACTTCCTTCTTCTTGACTTTTCTGTCACTTGTCCTTGACCACTTGCCACCCTTGTTCACACATTAGGTGCAGGAGTCCTTCCCCCTAGTACCACTTCCTTGTTCTTTGGAAGGACCCCCTGTGAGCTCCTACACCATATATTCTTTTAAGTGTCTTCTAAACCCCTCCTGTACCATGATGACTCTGAAATGCCTTACAGCAGAAAGGGTTATGGGTACTAATAACACCCTGGATTTGGTCTGCTAAGTATTAACTGTAACATTCTTTTTCCTGTATTTTCCCAGCTGATGCTGTTTCTGTAACAGCTAGGCTACAAGCCCCTTGAGACAACAAACACCCTCTCAGTCTCCCTCTTTACCATCTCTTGAGCAATTCTCCAGGCAAAGATTAATATCCCACACATGACTCCCAAACTGAATGAGAAGACAGAAAGAGGAAAGCTAAGAGGAACACTGCACTGCCATAAAACTAAGTAGTAACTCATCAGATGTTTTTGTGCTCGTATTTTTTGCTAACGACAGATAACAGGCAGTGGGAGCTGCTGCTGTTGCAGGCATTTCGTAACTCCTCCCCAGAGCCCAGCACTGTGAGAGGCTGAGGCTATCCAGTTACAGCTGAAAGGAAGGTGCAGCCATGACCCCCACAGTTTGTTCTACGGAGTAAGGGGAAGCCCATCTCCTGCACTGCAGCAGTGCCAGGTGTTACATGAACCTATTTCACATACAAGTGCAACAGGCCAAAGAAAGTGTTAGTTGCTGAACTAATTGCTCTGACTGCTCTCAGATAATTTAATTTTCCCTTGACTGTAATTAATTAATTTCAGCAGCAACGTGTCCTCCTTGACCAAAGCGCAGTCTGGCCTGTGATATATTTAGCACATTGGCTTCACTAGTCAATTTCTAGTGGCAATTAAAAGGAAAGTATTGTTTAGTTCCCTACTAGGGCTATGAAAACAAGTTCCTCAGCCCTTCACACCAACACTTAGTGTGATCCTGTACTACTGACAAGCAGGACAAAATTCTGACTGCAAGGTGCTAGGAATGCAAGGTGGCACCGCCTTTGGCCACGCTTGCTCAACTGGAAGTGTTTGCAACAGAAGAGATAAGCTGGACCTTTCCAGGCTTGTGATTCTCTTTACTATTTATCTCCGTTCAGAGCTTTGAAATTAAGCCTGGGTTCAGCATTTTCCCCTGGACTGGCTTTACCACTCTTTTGATGTAATGGACTACTAGTTCCTGGCCAATGAGTGTGTCAATCTACATTTAAATACCCCATTCCCTTTTGCCTCCAAACACAGAAAGGAAAAAGAAAACTCCTTTTTCCAATAGCTACTTACAGCACTCCAGCAGAGTAAATCCTCTCCATCCCTGTACAAAAGGATAAACACATTCCATCATAACAGATTTAGAGAGTTGCTTCCTTGGCTAAAATGTTCAGCTGTGTCTGAGATACCTGATGTCTTGGGTCAGTAGTTTAAGAGCACACGTAGAATCAGGAGGGCATTACCAGCAAATTTGACTCACAGCCACCCAAGTTTATTTCTGCCCTCCCCAGTTATATGCACCAGACTCCTTCTACATCTCAGTTTAGGCCTCCTTTTCAGTTTCAGACCTATAATTTCTTCCTGGCAGTTAAAATAATATTGCTGCCTCTTCCATTCTCAGTGTTTGGTTATACTTTCCAGTCCCACAAAAGTGTCATTTGACAGCTCTTGCCCTAATGTGGGCCTTGAGTGTCATCAGTAGGCTGTCTCTGACTGGCCTTAGGTAGTACCCTGAGGCTGTTGTACATCAGGCAAGAGTTTACCACCACTGTTTGAGGTGGTACTAACCCACCTAACAGTTCACTTTGTGTATGAAGCCACATAACATTCAACCAACAGACCACAAGACTGCAAATCCTTCCAGTGCGACCAGGACTGAGTTAGACCATTACTGTTACCATAAACAGCTCTGGTCCAGAGTTGATTACAACAGAGGTATGTGGCAGGGACTGTTCCAAGGCTTATTGACCTTCAAACAACCACATACATGTAATCTGGGCAAGTCTATCCACAGGTGAACAATTCAGAGCAGAGGTTAGCAAGCAATACATTATTTCACATTATAGAGCAAGACAGACCAACACTGTAAAAAAAGCCTTGGACCCTGTCACGTATTATACAATTAATCCATTTCCCATCTAACTACATAAATTAAGGCCATGAATGATCATCCCTATTTGTATTTGCAGAATGTTCCACATAGGCTTTTTTTCCCTAAATATTGTGTGTTTGCTATACTAAAGATACATGTAAAGATCAGAAAGAAGTAGCCAAATATTTCTGTCCTGTGTTACACAGGGTTTCCAACAGGTCGAATTCATGACTCCACAAATTAGTTGGGTGTTTTTGCTAAAATCATCACTTGTGAGTCATCATCGGTGCTTAATTGGTCATCTGTAAATTTCAGGGTTAACACCTCACAAGCTTGTTCAAACCTCTGAAAATTATTCATTCTGGCTGCCTGAACTCCTGGGGAGACAGCTAATGCTTCAGTTCACATTCCGACATTTTCTGCATAATCATAAAGCTAAGAAGATGTATATTTGTGTATGTGGGCAAGTGAATAAAAATGCATATAAAATGAGAAAGAAAGGGAGCTCAAGTGCACCCTCAGATTCAGGGACACGAGCTTTGCTGCAAATGATGGATGTATCAGACCTTGGTTATTAAGTGAATGTTGTATCGAAGGCAATGCATTTCTTGTCAGGCTTTGTCCCCCAAAAGTATCACTCAGGCATAAACTTGTAGAAGCGTCTGCCACAGGCACAATTACCTAAATTCCAGCCACTGCAATATCAGCATCCTCAGAATTATAAAAGTAGCTCTGTTGCCAGTTTAGCTAATGTAATAACCTTAGTATTTTCCTTCTGTAAGCACAATATGGGCTGGTTTCTCACTTAATATAGGCTTGCAGCACTATCGCCTGACTTCTCCCACTACCGTGCTCAAAAATGGATTTCTGCCCTTTTATTTTTCCACTCTTTCCCAACCCCCCCCTTGCCCCCCCCTTTCTTTCTTTCTTCTTCCTTACAATATTTTACTTCCTTTTGTACAACTCATTTCTCAGGAAAGCCAGCTCTCTTCCTACACTCTTCTTTTAGAAAAGGTCACCATTTGGAGAACAGAAAGCTTCGAATAATGAAGAAGAAGCTGACAGGTAGATTGAAAACCCAAAAGGGATGAATAGACCAGGCACTGGAAATAGCATCCAACACAAAGCTCATCAGCAAATTTCTAACCTGCTCTAATCACAGCAGTGTAATCCCCCTGTGCAGAAACGGGACTGCTCCAGCTATTAACACACTAAGGGCCATGGGAGAGGGTGAAAAAATAAAAGTCAAATTCCCAGCTGTTATTCAACCACATTGCCAAGGATTGCTTTAAAGATGTTTCTCAGATCCTGCAGAATATTCAAAAAAAGCCTGGATTTACCCACAGCACTAGATATCTTCCCCGCCTTCCTTTTTCTCCTACTTCAACCTGAGCAAAGTGGGCCAAACTCCTTCCTGTGTGTCAAGGAACACAAGACACTAGGATACTGTGGTCAGAAAAGGACTCTAAGCAGTTCTATAGCAGGAGGACACCATGGTTAGTTGTATGTGTTCATGACACCACAGGTAGGATGCAACCATTATGGAAAGGCTACTGGTTCCTAGTCCTTCTGAACAACAGTAAGGAGAGACGCTACCCTGAACCAGAGTGCATGGAGTCTCTTCGTGGATGGAAGACTCTACACTAGATCTGTTTGATGCCCTTCTGTTACTGCTGTTCATACAGTGGACAGTTCATACTGCGGACACTGTTCATACTGTGGACACTCACCACCTTGAAAACCAGATCTTTTAGCCCACATTTAACTGTCCCACAAACAAAACCATAGGTACATACAAAGTAACACAGCTAAATCACACTGCAGACCTGTCTGGTGCTATAACCATTTGGCCCCAGAAGAATGTAACCTTGGTTACAGATAATGGCAAGGAAGATGAAAAGAGTTGTTCCCTAGATCATACTCTTTTCTTTCTTCCTCTAGATCTCAGAGTGACCTTTGCAATTCAAGCCATGCTATGGTCATTAAAATAATAAAAGTATATTTTATGACCTCTAGTTGTAAGAAAACTAAGCCTGAACTCTACCTTAATGTCCAATTCTCCTTAATGTTTCACATCTACTGAGTTTCTGAGGCCTTTCATTCTGCCATAGGAAGCTGACCAACCCCCATCTGTTCTTACAAGCAAACAGTATCTTGAATGAGGTTAATATATCTGTCAAACTCTGCTGTAGTGAATGATATGTTAATGATGTGCATGCAGTTAAATAATTCACTATCTTTACAGTAGGGTGACTCAGTTGCACTATTCATTTTTGCTTTTCATGAAAGGAACTTGCTGTCCCTCAACATGCTCTTGTCTAAGTCAAGAATGGGGATGTGTGCCCAGAGAAAAGGTAGAAGAATGCAGAATTTCAAGTGCAAACATTTCAAGTGCAAGAAGAGCTATGTATATGCGAGATCTGCTCATGAGGGGATAAGGTTAGGATCCTCAACCATTTTACTCTTCGAGGGTGACAATACTGGACGTTCACACACACATGTAAATGCAACAGCTGCTCCAGCAAACCTTACATCCCATATATAGTCACACTCATATAAGCCAGTGCTACTTCAGCAAAATGAAAACCAAAGAGACTTACAGCTAGTTACCAGAGATCTGTGCCAGCCAACCTTCTAAAGTTTGCTGGCCTGAAGGAACAATCCATTGGTAATCCCACATTACCAATGGAATGTGCAATTGCAAAAATTGCAACACCCAACTGACTGTGACTGTGTAAGTGACACATCTCTATGCAACCCAAAAACAGGGCCTGGGGCAGAGACTACTCAATTTGCCTTTGCTGCAAGAGCCAGAATAGAGTGCATTCTCTCCTGACTTCACAGCCCTCACTGCTAATAACCAGAAGAGGGCTAATATTAACCAAAAGAGAAGCTTCTTTTCCTTATAAGTCTCAGTGAACAAAATCTCAATCCAAAGAAAGGCCATAAGCAGGGACTGCTTCCTTTTCTCAAGTACTATGCCACACCACACTTCAACATCCTAAACTAGGTGATCTTACCTAGACCCAGATGAATGTGGCTTGGTGGCTGCTTGCCACAGCCATTCCTTCCGCCCACATATCTCTAGTAAAACCATCTATGCAACCAGTCCCAGAGGAAAGATTGCTGTGGAATATCCATGTCATAGGAGCCACTTGTCCAAAGCTGACTTCCAAAATGCAACAACAGTTTCTATGTTGATCCTGCTTGCTGTCTTGGGTAAGAAGACAGGAAGGGGTTTACTTCTTCCATACCCTTAGAAGAAAAGGTAGCATCTTTCGCACCTAGACACAATTAAGGCATGTTTTCTCACTCCAGTCCCACTTGGGAAAAACAAATGAGGCTTATTAATATCAGAAAGCCTGCCCAAGAAGTGGTCCCACTCTGCATTATTCGCTAGTGTCAGAAGGCACGAACAATTTACATCCCTTGAAACTGGGTCACCCCTCACTCTGCCACAACAAAAATTAGCTCATCTGTCCAAAAGACATTTAATGCTCATGAGGTCTGAAGCTGTTTACTTCTGCTCCAAGGGAGAATTAGGGCTTTGATTCTGCTGTGGTGAAGGGTATAAAGGGGTCTTCATCATGGTTTTAACACATGGATTATAACAGTACGGGGCTTAATATTGTTTACATTTTTGCCTTCCAGTGCCCACCATAAAGCAAAGAGTCTGGTGCCCAGGGAACAGCAGCACTGATTCAGTGTGGCAGTGGGTGAGCAGAGCTGAGACAGAACAGCACTGAAAACTACACTGTTCATATGACCCCTTGCGAAAAATGTCTCGGACATCCACAGCCTGCAGTAAGCATGCTTTTGCTGGTCTACAATGTCAGCTTTATCCCTTTTACTGGAACAATAAATCCTGTCAGAAGAAGATGCCAGCAATGCTCAGAGAGAGCTTCAGCAACAGTCTTTAGACACCTTTGCCCTTCTAGTTCATGGAGAAGTGAGTTCCAAAGTCTCTGAGAAGTCTGTAGTCAAAGACAGTAAATGAGGCTGTTTGACTCCATGGCTAGGGTCCCCATCCTCAAAAGGGGAAGTGTCACTAAATCTAATCAAAATGCAAACAGCTACAACTTTTTCTGGGCTCTCCAGACTCTATGGATGGCTATTTACTGGTGGGGGTATGTAACAGTCACTGTTTTTCAACCCAGAGGCAGCTGTTTCTCCAGCTGGATGGAATAAGTTGGTACTTCTTAAAACGCAGAAGGAACATAAACTCAGCTACCTTGGAAAGATGGGCTCCAAAAATATCAAAGGAAATTACTCTATGATAATAATTACTTCATCAATAATTAAAAGTGATAATAATCACTTTTGGGATGAACAAAAGGAATATTTTAAACACCATCAGGCATAAGGAGAGGGGATTATACAAAGCAGACAAAATGCAGATCTAAATCTTTTATCCCAGACTAAATTCCTCTTTGGGCTCAGAGGAAACACAACAGAAAAAAGTGTCTGGGGTTTTTGTTGTTGTTGTGATGGAAGCTTTTCTCCAGCTCACTAACTCTCCAAAAGAAACTCTAATATCTGCAGCTTTCAAGGATAACAGATCTTTAGAATGCTAGTTCTGTACGACCAAGGTGAACAAGAAGTTTCTCAGATGCGGACCTACCAATAATCTATACAGATCATATTGCAGGAGTGGGTTTTGTGTTTATTTTTTTTCAGATTGGTTTGGGGTTTTTTTTAGAGTTCTTTCGTATGTCACTTTGAGAGTTGACTTTAAAAGCTTTTCCAGCTCAGGGCAATCAGCTGATGGAGCTGCCCATCTACATAAAGGACTTCATGCCAAGTCTCAATACAGGTGATTCTACACAGGATTGTCACGGAGGGGCAGTGGTGTGGTGCTGGTAGAAAAAATGTGAGACAACGTGTGGGATTGAAAAGAGGAAAACATTTTCAAAGTTTTATTATTATTGCTATTTTAAGTGATTGCAAACCATTGAAATGAGTTGACAATATGAAAAGCATTAGCACTATATGTTAGTAGAATGTCCCACAAATCTGATCCATTCCAGATGATTTGACAAACATTCAAAGTTCAAAAAAAAGATAACCAGAAGTTGCCTTCTTTAGTGACATAATGAGTTTATTAGTGTAAAACTAGACCCACTTGTACAGATAAATAACTGCTCAAGGTAGGTCTGTTTACACATGTGTATACAGTTTCACATTTGCCTTCTGCAAAGTTGGCATCCAATAGCTGAAACACTAGTTATTTCTACTCTGAACAAGGAATGCCTGATCTGTCCCAGAACTGATTTGGGCATTTCATGACCTTCCATTATCATTGTATCTGGATTCCTCCTGTATATAAATACACTTGTTCTCAACTTTTCCAGGTGTCCCAAAAAGTATGTTCATTCCTGTTTTACCAGTGAGGAGGTGAAGTATTCAGAAACCCACAGGATATAGCCTGAGAGGACTGACATTTCTACCTGCTATTCTGTTCTATAATTGCCAAGTCCCTTTGAACTCCTACCCTGAAGTCATATGGGAAGGCAGCAGCAGAGCCAGGCCCTGATCTCTTGAATTCCACAGGGTAAAATAACTTCTGAATACTTCTCAAAAACAGTTGACAGGGTTTTGGACTGAGTTACACATCCCTCACTACCTCATTAACACACATCTCCAGCTCATCAAGCCCTTCAGCTTCCCAGATGCATCCACTGTAGCTAATACTACTGACTCTTACTGGTGCCAGCCAACAGCAAAGACTGTGCTAGGCCTCCTGACTGAGGTGAAAGATGCATTTCTGTTCTATGACTTGTCAAATCATCTTTTTTTCTTTATTAACAGGGAGAAGGTTTTTTTAGCTGAGCCACCTCTGAATCCAGGATCCAGCTCTGCGAGCTGCCAAGTAGATGCTGAGTGTTTCCCAGTTCTCTGCAGAAGGCATTTGTTTCCTCCTTTCCTCAGTAACTTTGTCCATTAATAATGCTCACAGGCTTTTGTTGCGATGCCACAAATATGGCCTCAAGCCCTCCACAAGCAGAGTAAGCATCTACTAACAACCAATACATCAGCTGCAGCTCAGAATTGTCCAGCAGCATTACATCTTCACTATGCATTTTAATGTTGCACACTCTCAAAAATAATGCTGCCTCTGAAGACAGAAGACAGTTCAGAATCCAGGACATGCAAACCTCAGCTGCTCTCCAGTCTCCAGTGCCAGCGTTAATAGAGTCCAGCAAGCCATTTCTCCCAGAGAAGCTAAATCAAGGAAAAATATCTGCTGGTATTGGCAGTTCAATCTGCAGCATTTTTCCTATGGAGTAGAAGATCTAGAAAATTAGCTACAAAGAGTTTTCAGAGACTTTGACTTTCAATTCCCTTTTGAATATTAAGTTTAAAGACTCTTGCAGTATCTAGGCCACTTCATTTATTTCTTCTGAGCGATGGATTTGCCTACACCAAGCATAGAGACTGATGCTTCAGAACACAGCTAGAGGGAGTGGAGGCAAGTGCTTTGGAGCAATTGGCTCCCCTTGTGTAATCAGAGCTTAACAATTCAGCACAAGAGGACAGATTCTGGGCTGTACCTCTGTGAGTAATTGCTCACATAGAAATAGCACTCCAAGGCCCAGATAAGATAAAACTTACATATTGTTGGGTATTTTCTAAAGACCATTGCCAAACACTGCCCCCAGAAGATCTCACAACCTGCAAAAAATGATGGACAATCTCTATTTTACAAGTGGACAAAAGCTGCCAAGACACCATGGAAGGTCTGCAAAGGGAAGCCAGTCCCAGAAATACAATCTTAAATAAGTGTAGCAAAAGCTCAAAGGACCAAATTATTCTGAAATCATTGTGTCTAACAAAGGTGTTTTCACAAATAATTGCAGCTTCTTTCCATACCACCTCTGCTTTACACACAGCAAATTTCCTGGAGCCTGAGACACCAGGTTTACACAGTTCCAACTCATATTTGAGCACTTGGCAGCCACGGAAATTAAGCTGCCATCAAGCACCTAAATCCCCTTGAAGATCTGAGTCTAGTGTCTTGCTCTCTGGCACAAAGGAAGTCTTGGCAAAACCAGGCTTTAGAGGAAAATCTTCTTCATCTGTTCTTAATGAAATCAGTCCTGAGACCCAATAAAAAGTTGATCCCTCCTCTTTATCACTTTTACTGGAGTTCCTTTCCAAATAATATACTCCAACTGAGCAGCTCTTACCATTTATAACAATCCTGAGCAGACAAGCAGGTTCTTCCGATACCTGGTATTATACTCCTAAAGTACCCCAACAGCCCAGACTTTACAGTCCTCAGCACTTTACAACCTTCAGCAAACTCACACCAACCCACTCTATAGACAATTTGAAACTACATTTAAACTCATTCACCAGCTTTTAAGATCAGGAATCTCTTATTCTCCCATGTCTCCATATCAAGGGGGAAAGATGCAGTTTTACAAAGCTTTGCAGTCTAAGAGTTTGATGGAGCAAAAATCACTATGCCATCCAACTGAGGTTTGCTTTTTTGGTTTGATGTGATCCAAACAATTGTCCACGTTGAAATCTGGCCAGTACCAAGAACCCACAGCTAAGAACCATGGCACATTTCGTGTCTGCTGGTGTGACATTAAAGCCAGCCAAACAAAAGAAAACCCTCTTGGCCTTTGGAGTTTAAAAGAATACCCAATGGCACATAAGTGACATAAGATGCACACAGTAAGCATAGGATTCACCATAATACACAGGATTTCAGATAGATATTTTTGTTTTAAGACCACAGCTAAGACACATGATCTAATCTACAGTCTAGACATTGGATCTAAAAGAGGAAATCTTCAGCATCAAAACTGTCTGCTGACTTCAAAATGGAAATCTCCCTCTCCTAATTGTCACTGCTTTCTCCTGCTTTAATCTAGCACTCCGTCTGCACCATCTTAGAAAATAATTAGCCCGAACTCAGCTTAGAATCAAAGGAGGAAATTCTCAACTTTGATATTGATACTTCTATGCTAAATTGGAGGGGCTTGATTTTACAAAGCAACTTTACCACCCGTGGGCACATCATTATTGCAGCACACACTGTGCCAAATACACGAGAAAACGCTTTGGAGCAAATGTTTTCATCTGATGATCTTCTGTCACATGCAGTCAGCCACTGTTGTTCACAAAACTGCAGCAAACATACCTCATGCATCAGTGAAAGGTGACCCTATTAAATGGCCAGTATATTCAGAACAAGTCTAGGTTTTAAAAAGAGATGGTTAATTTTACTATCAATAATTGCAGCAGCTAAGATAACAGTAATCAAATCCCATGCTTCAAAATGCGAGTTAACTGCCTTCAGGGTCAGAAAGATATCTACTTCTTTGCCTCTGGATATCACTGAAGAACTAACATAGAGGATTATATGATTCAAACATAACACCCATTTATTGCTTGGTGCCATAAGCAGGATAGCGCATTTAACAGGTAAAATGATCCAGTACAGCCAAATCTCTGCCACAACTTATTAACATCAGCTTTTACTTCCTCCTCTCCCACTGTCTCTGTCCTTCTCTGTAACGTGATTTTGTTCTGCAGAAGGTCAAATTTTGTTTTCCTAGCTCCAGCAAACGCTTGCAGAATTACCTAAGGGCACTTCAAACACGCTTTGATATTTTTTTGTTTTAATTGGGCCAGCTATCTATTATCAACATTAACACTGAGAGAATATTGAAAACTACAGCTAAAACACTGATTAGCTGTTGTTCGGGTCCTTAATTCCCTAGAAATAGCCAATACTGCAGGCATTTCCTCCACACACAGCCTCCCTGCTGTGCCCCAATGCAACAGAGAGGCAGGCACAGGGAAATTAAGCAATTAATTGGTTCTTTTTTTTTTAAAAAAAAAAGGGGGAAAGGAAAAAAATAGTTAAGTAAATCACTTAGTACATGGAAAAATTAATAGCAGTGGCCAAAAGACAGGCACATGAGAAGAAGCATCCCCTCCCTCCTGAAGCTGTCTGTTGCCCTCTGCTGTTTTCTGGGTCGGGTTCTGACACAGCTTGGTTTAAGCTCCTCATTCAGGACTCTCTGTCCTCACCCATTGCCAGCCTTGAGCTCCACCTCAGTTCAGGCAAGACTGTACACATCCTGCTCCCATGTACCTGCAGAAGAGATACAATCTGACACAGTTTTACTAGTTTTATTGACCAAGCCATTGATTAACTTCGAAAGACCTGTCCTGCCTTGCAAGACTCCTAAGGATTGTTAGTTTGTGGAGTGCTTGCACACTGCAGCAAGGGAGTCAAACAACTACTGCTAGTAAACAGAAGTGAAACGTACTTCATGGGCACAGATTTGATCAGCTCAGGCTGCATCAGACAGATGTCATTATCAGCTGGTTTTCCTCTACAGGGGTGGACACTGCACTGTCCCAGAATCATGTTAATTAGTAACAACATATGCTACTGGGGAAAATCTGCTTCCAGCTGCAGAAAGAGCAGAGGACAGGTTGCAACATAGCTAGGAGGACAAGCCCAAGGATGCTTTCCTATTGTCTTCTCAAGCTTAAAGCAGTAACATACACTTAAAGGTATCCCAATCAATGCCAAACCCCTTAAGTCAGACTTCACGAAAATGTCACCATGCACAGAGCTGGTGTACTACCAACACAACTCACCCTGGAGCAAAACACACACTTGGAAGAACCTAAGACAATGCTTGAAATATTTACCTGGGAGAGTTTGGAGGAAATGGAGCATAATACCTCGACAGATCATCTCCCCAGGTGCTCTTTTCTATAGTTTTAAGATCAGGACACCCGGCAGCTTTCCCCACTTCTGATTTTTCACTGATTTGTGCATGTACCAGTAAGACACACAATCTTTCTGTGTCACAGAGTCTCCTGATCTGTAACACAGTGTTCATGACACGTAACAGCTGGTTTTGGACACCTGTAGAGAGATAGAAAGCTCAAGGTAGGAGTCAGGCTACAATATTTTTAGTGCTACTGAGGTAGTAGAGACATTGACAGCTATTTTCAAGCAAGTTTAGACACAAAAAATGAGGACAATAATTAATGACGTCCAGCCTTCTATTTCTGAGAGACTAATTTTGAGTTCCAGACCAAACTCTCAGTCTTACCCCAAACAGTCACTAAACATGACCCAGTTCCTAAAGAAACAGAGATATCTGTTCCCAACCCCACTGGCATACTGGAAGGGTGAAAGCTCACTGTGAGATGCCCAAAGGACTGTGCAACCACAAAGCCAGAAAAAAAACACTCAGAGCAACAGATCTCAGCCAGGATATAGGCAAAAGCATCTCCTAACCTACACCATCTTTAGCACATGGATATATCTTAATCAAGAAGCTTCTAGATTTGTGTAATGCTCACAAGGGGAATAACTGCTCACACTGTTGCCCTTTCACCACAGCCACACTGCTGGAGGACATGGGTGCTGTGCAGCTCATTTCCCTTCTAAGAATGTGAAAAAATAAAGTTTGAAAAGGTACAAAGGAGAGAAGAATGTTGTAGTCAAAATAGCTGGCATGACTGACTACAAAAAATAGCTGCATGAGGTTGCTCTCACCTTAATAAAGACATTCAGATTTTGGTTGCTCACTAGCGTTAAGACAACCATATTCAGACATTGCACAACCTCCTCCCCTCTTCAATCTTCACCAGAGACAACCTGCTAGTATCCATAGAGAAACTGGCATGCATCCATAGGTCAGACACTGTTGCTAGTTAGTAATAATGCAGAGCACTTCTAATTATGCAAAGAAAACTGACACTGAAACTTCTCTTCGAAGACATCAGGGCGTGAGTATGAATTATTTCCATTGCTTAATAGCAATGACAAATCCAACCCTCCCCCTGGAAAAATATTTAGATACATACAAAAAAAAGGAGGGTGGGAAGGGATGATGAATCTTCAGTATTAGCTCATCAGCTACAAAAACAGTGTTCAGAGGGCTTTCTCAGAGCACTTAACTTCAGTGATTAGAAAATGTAGATAGAAATCAGAAAGTGGAAAAACTCTCAATAATACCAACAGGTGCTAACCAGGAGTTAAAAGAAACCAGAGTTTCTTTTACAACAGAGGTTTCTTTTACTTGAAGGACAGGCTTTTTTGTACCAGAAATCTGTGCAAGTAGCACCTCTTCTCAGAAAAGGCCAGGCTGTCCTAATCTTAGAGTCCAGTTCTCCTAATGCCTTCCTGTGATAACAGCTCTGAACAGCAAGGCAGTGAACTGTATCTGCAACTGCAAATTATCATCTTACAAAAGCCCTAAAACTCGGCAGTCCTCATTGAAAGCATTCTTTGTGCTACCTGACACACGCCCAACTTTCAGCTGCTGGACAGTTCCCCCATCCACCGATCCCCCGGTGATCCACCTTGGCCTGTATGCAAAGACAGTAAAGGCTGCAGACCTCGAGTGACAAAGTGAGCAGGTCACTCCCCTCAGTGTATCCTGCAGTACAGCGAGAGGGCAGTAAGCAGATTCCTCTGTGACCTTCCATAAGAACTCCAGGATGGGTGGCAGGAAGGCAGGACATTAAGGTATGATCACAGGAGCCAGCTCACCTGCCCTCAACTGCTCACAAGTCTGGGATAAGCCAGGTCTTTCTGTGATCTCTTAGAGCACAGCTTGGAGTGCTCCCTCCTATGGCTCCTTATCTCCTGTCCCACCTTTAAATGAGTCTCATAAGATCATTCAAAGTAAAAAACAGTGGAAGCAACTCCGTCCAGCAGCTCTGGATAGGACAAGTTCACCAGCTCGTTCTCACACTTCATAGCTACAGCTACCATGCATCTGGTGACTGCTGTGCTCCCTCTTGTACATGCACCGCAGCTTGTCAGCTGTCACTGGGCATCCATTCCTCCTGCTGCTTGTCACCAAGGAGAATGGCAGCTGGGATTTGGCACAACCCTTTCCCGTAGTTCAGTACACCCAAGTATTCTCATGAATTAAGCCTGATATTGTTCACATCAAATACTGTCGAAGTTTTTCTTCTCTCACCTTCAGTATTGTTATCAAAGTTAATAAGCAGAGACATTTTGGATTTTATGTGGTAAATCAGAGAACAAAGTGCACAGGTCAAATGATTGCCATACTGTCCGAGGATTATTCATATATCTGGACAATCACATGTTGTAGGAACAAAATGATAGTGATAGATCTGCAATTTTTGTCAACCTCTGGTACCAGCAGACATGATTTTTTTTTTTCTTTGTTCTTGGAATTAAACCACAAATTAAATTAGAGAAACCAACAAGAACTGAAGGCTGAGAGGCATCCATCTCAGCTAAACTACACCACATTTTCTACTCCTCCTCCAAACTACACAAAATTCCAGGCTTCAGAACAAATACTAACTATATGAAAAAAACTGCAGAAGAACTACTCTGCATAAAGATCAAGAAGAGAATTAGCAAGTTTCATTCTAGTGGATTCAAAAACTTTAGGGAGCAAAGTCCACTGGGATCCCAGTTGTAAAAACCTGTACTGGAATCACAGTTGAAAGGCTCTTGCCAGCACTACCTGACAGATCCTTCAAATGCCTTTAATTCAGGGGGAGGCAATGAGGGAGGGGAAAAGGGGAAAAAAATCTTTAATGAAATTAATATCCAATTTCACCACAAAAATATTTTTCATTAAGTTTTCAGAGCCTGCTATTTTATTTTGCTTTTGAGAAGTGGAAGCAAGCTAAATTATTTCCTAATTGCTTCGTACTCGGTTCACTTTTTAAATGGATTTATTTTCTATGTAATTATCACCAATAGAAGCTGTTTTCAAAACTGAAACTGCCATCACAAAACATTTGCATTTTGAAAAAAAAGGTATCTTCTTCCCTCCCTGGAAACACTTAATTCAACTTTCTGGTTTGACTGTAGCATACAGATGAATAAAATAAAATTATTGTCATTTTGAAACTGCTTTCTGTTGATCCATATTATTCAGAACACTGCTGGTTTCTCTTTGCTTCATATTTCACCTGTTACAAATACTCTACAGATTCATTCCTCTCTTTTGGCTTGTCTTTTATCAGGGCTCAAGGAACCCTTCTAAGGCCAGGCTTCCAGGGCAAGCTACAGCAATAGCGTGTAAGTGCTGAGATCCACACTCAGCAGAGCAGACTGGCCTTTCCAAGCTGCTGGATTGCTGACACTTTGCAAATGTCATCTCCAGGACTGTGCAGCTCTGGATGGCAGGGCAGGCATGATGGAGCATTGCTATAGAGCACGCACATGCACACAACAAAAGAAAAAAATCAATCACATGCAGCAGAGACTAATAAGGGAGGTGGGATTATAAACTGCTGACAGCTGAAGTGCTAAGGAATATTTGCAAACCTTTGCAACTCCTGGCTATGACAATTTCCTTAGCATACCCAGCAGCAGCAGCTCATCTACTTATGCTGGTCACTGTCACTGCTCTGTTCTCCAACACAGAAAAAACACAAGCCACACAATGCAAAGTTTCATGGATATAGTGTTTCTGTATCATTGCTCCTCCTTTGACACTTCTCTCCTATATTGCACTGACTGGCTATATTTACTGTTTGACCATCTTCTTTTCTATTCATTTTATTCTGCCTTCACCCTTAATGCTACCTCTAAACATTACATTTTCACAATTATCTCATTTAACCCCACCAGAGCGTGGAAAAGGGTAGGTGGGTGGTTGAATTCCTTAGAGAGCATTACTAATGCCAAGAGATGGGGGTACCAAGAACTGGACAGTCAGCTTTATCTCTGCAGATAAAGCATTATCCAAAAAACAACAACTTTTTGTTAAATTCTCCAAACTACTAACAACTAATGACAGTATGTGCAATTGAAAATATGTAGGAGAAATGGAAACTTCAGCAGTAAGTGCAGATACTCCAAATACTGCCTGGTCTCCTTTTCACAGGCATGAGAATTTGAAGTTAACCAGATGCTTCTCTGGGCAGCAGATTTTGGCCCATGGAAGAAACCTGCTCACACACAGAATTGGCTGCTAGAACCAATCAGCACACTGTGACCAGAGCCGCTCACCTCCTGGGACCTCACCTACAGTTAAAGTATCAGTACTCACCTTTGAGTATCAGTACCTTTAAGAGTAGCTTTAAGTACCAAAGGATCTCCCACTACACCCAGACAAGAACAGCAGGGAGCCAGCAATCCCCTGATCACACTACTCAACAGTAACTCTTCTGACATCCCATCCCAGGAGTACAAATACCCAGTGGAAGGTGGGGACACAATGCAGTAACACCAGCACCTGTCTCATATAATACTCCATACACATCTGGACTTAGGGAGATGAGAAGGTAAACACCACCTCTCAGTTCTAGGCCTCTAATTCACTCAAGTACAACCTTGCACTGAACAATTCTACTAAAGCTTACCTGCCTCCAGCTCCCAGGAAAAGTCCTGAGTAGTTTTCTAGTCACCTGGTGGGAAAGTAGCATCACAGACCTGTAAGTCTCCCTGGCTTTCTGGCATTTCAGGTAATTCCAGCAGAGACGAGAAGCCAGGACAAAGTGTTCCTTGGCTTAACTCACCACTGACAGTGCTCTGGCTACAGTGCCAAGATCACAGCTATGCATCACAGAAACACCAAATCCTGCCTGCCCCCTGCAGGGGCTCACACATGGGGGAACCTGTAAGAATTTACTGTTCCACCCGGGAACACAAATCGCTTTCCATCCTTGGCAGGAGCAGCAGGGCAGGGCTGAGGAGCAGCAGGACACAGGGAGCATCAAGAGGAAAGCACCCACCTTCCGAGCCACACAATCTCACACACCTGCTCTTCCCAGCCAGTAAATTACAAATGCTAGAAACAATAGGAACTTGAATTAATACCCGTCAAGGGCTGGAACAGAGAATAGCCCTTCAGGAAAACAGGAGGGAGGTATATACACGTGATTTTTGCTTTCTGAGTTACCAGAAACCCCTGTAAGAGAGAACCTTGGCACTTAGAGGAAATGGGCATATAACAACTGTGGAGCAAGCTGGGCATTCCTCCTGCTTTTGGATCTACAGAATTATACTTTGGTATAACTAGTTGTAAAAGTACTGCTGTTGCAATGTTCATATTCTTCCATTCATTTACAGAAAACTGCTTCTAGCTGTGGTCCTTCTACAAACTGAGGCAGGGGAAAGGAGGCACAAGGGAAAAATTTTCCTGTAAAACCTTGTTTTCCCTTTAAACAAGGGGGGTGGGGGGGTGGTCATAAAGGAGAGAGAAGTCAGAGATCTAAAGGGATGTCTCCTCCAGACAAAGGGACTGAATCCTGGCTGTGGAAAAAAGATCTCTTTTTTACAATTGAGATAAAAGAAAAAAAAAAAAAAAAAACAAAAAAACAAAAAAACCAACACAACCTTATTTATCACTCCAAAAAAGGTCAGCATTAGCCCTTCAGGCAAAGCTGCAGGTGTTATTTCCATATGCTTCATGTATCCTGAACTCTAGCTCTGGAAGCTTTCAACCTTTTGTATGAGAGCAATCATGAATATTTCATGTGTTGCCTTCGCTTACTTGCAAGTTCCTTGGAAACTATTAAAGTGCAAGTGTAATAATGTCATCATTTACTTGTCATCCTCCACCTGCTCTTTGCAAAGAAAAGAAGAAAAGAATACCTACACTCTTGTCCAAATCCAGTGCAAATATTGTGCCCTCTTCCTTGAAAGGCAAATTGAAGGTTCTTCTGCAGAGGTGGGTGGTTGATGCAAATGTCCCAGATCACCTTCTGGATGTCCAAGAAATTTTTTGCAATTATCATTTTCTTCTGAAGGGAAGACAGTTTTATGACACAAGTAGCACTATTTCAGTCTTTGTCACCATATCCTGAAGCAGGAACACGTTCCTTAAGTTTTCATGAACACTGTTCACCCCAAATCACCTTGAAAGTAGTCAAAGTTGATATACAGAATTATCCAAAAGCACCACTTACACCTTCCATAGGTTAAAATACAACCAGTTCTGCAGTGAAATGCAGCAGCTGTTTACACAGAGTAAGAGTATGATCAGGTGAAAACTGCTGGAGGGCTGGACTATTGCCAGGTAAATTCATCCCAGAAAAATATGGTCCTTAAAAACCACAAAGTGTCCCACAACTTTTGCCTAGGAACATAACAAATGACAGGAACCTCCTGTGTGCCAAAGCCTTCCAAAAGTATCATCAGCAACTACCTCCCACTAACAAAATGCTCCATTTCCTTCATGGAACCTCTGAGAAGGCCATTACAGAGCCTCACTGCTCTGCACAGAAGCCTTTTTTTCATTTTACCTCCAGCTCATTCACTGAGTTAACAGCTCATTGTTCCTGAACCAACACTGCCCTCTGTTTTCATTAGCTCTTCTCCCTCCTTAGTATTTGCGACCTTAATGCATTTGTAGAGAACAAGCACTTCCCATCTCTGTCATCGTTTCCACCAGTTTTACAAGCTTTTAGCCTCCACTCATGAGAGGGGATCTCTTTTCCCCAGTCATCTTACTAGCCCATCTATGCCTGTCTTGTTTCATTTTCAATTCTTCTTCCCTGAACATGGCTGACAAGAATTATACATCATTTTCTAGATGAGATCTTCCTAGTGCTTATAAATTATTGACAGGGGTTAGTTTTGCAAAAGGGAACAGACTTGCTCAAGCATTCAACACCAGCTTTCAAGCATTCAACAGCAGCAAAGATACCTCCTTACCCGGGCTGGGGATCACATATATCTCAGAGGATGTTTGAATGAGGTTGGTAAGCAGACACTGAGAGCAGCACAGAACTGGCCAAGCCGTAAAAGTGCTTGGCCACAGTCAGGCTACAGACCACTAAATAGGAAAACAAATCATCAAAACCAGTGATAGTAAGGTATTTCCTTCTCCATGCACACAGATATTGTAAGGTCAGAAATGACCTTCAGTCCCCAGGCAGGATTTTTGAAGTTTAAAAATACCTGACAAGAGGAAGGGACTGGACCAGACCTCAAACAAAGTCACATGCCTACATCCCTGGGTTTCTTCTGGAAGCAAGTCTTGCCAAATTGAATACTAGAGTTTGATACAGCGGCTCAACCACATCTGCACAGCTGTATGTCCGAGTCACGCAGGGGGTACCACAGATCTCTGGGAGAGGCTGAGCTCAGCACAACTGTGGCCCTTTCCAGGCATTGCTTTGCGCCATTGTCAGAGTAGGCTGTGTCAGCTTCCCATCTTGTCCACTCAGGTTCCAACAACCTGTTCCTAACGAGAGAAAAACCTGTTTCTTTGAGTGCTGTCATGGCTTTACAACTCAAATTCAGGTTCCTCAGCTCCTTAAGGAATAAATGAAATACAACCCCAACTAAGAAGATTTAATAAAGGACAAATGTAATATGTGAGCTCAAATCTCTCTCTGTGACCCAGAAAACAGTATCAATATTCTGCAAAGAGAATTCAGTATACAGGAAGCTCAGATGCACTCCAGAGATTTGACTCAAGAGTTAGACTTCTCCAAGAGTAAATGATTGCAATGGACTTTCCAACAGCATATTTTAAGACAGGGGAAATCTCTTTAGAAATCAGTGATTTAAACCAAAATATGCCTTGAATCCCTGTCCCTCTCACTTTCTTTCCTTTTACAGACACTCCTCAAAGTATAAGGATGAGAACAAAATTTATTCTGAAACAGAAAATATCCAAGGTGTATAAAACATACCCTTACATACACACATACACACAAACTTGGCTAAAAATAAATTTTCAAATTCTGGATGAGAAAAAAAAAATTAAAAATTAGAAAACATTAAAAAATACCACTAAAACAAAAGCGGAAAGGAGCCAATGTAGAGAAACAACAAAAACAACAACAAAGAGAACAAAACAAAATAAAACAAAAAACCTAAATATTTGAGAAGGGACCTGTGGAATTTGAAGTGCAATAGTCAAATTGCCCTAGGTCCAACACAGAGCCCGCTAAAGCAAAAGTTTTTGGTATCTGTTGAAGTTCCAAAGTTCAGCTGATCCTGGCAACTCCCTGTTTTCTTGAAAATAAGGTGACTATCACAGCAAATGCAGCCAGCTGGCTGGGAATACAGAAATTCAGTATTATTGAGGTTTTTTAAGTTTTAAAAATTCAGCATCCCAATAGAGTAAATGAATATAGGCCTTGCCAGGTGGCTGAATAGCTTCACTCAACTTTGCCGATTTTTTGTGTTTTCCATAATGCACCACAGGTTCTTTCTTAGACATCAGTGACATGAAGTGGGACCACTCTACCTGCCTCTAACACAGCCTTTCCTATAGCAATAGGAGAAATTTGGAAATGCTGCCATACCCTCTTTACAAACATATGCACTGCAAGTATCTGCCAAGGAGGCATCTCACTGTCTGGCAGCACATACTGCCTTAAGCTTCATGTCCTTGGGTTTATACAGACTTCCCAGAAAAGGGCCTATCAAAGGGAACCAAAATAACCAGAACACATACTTGGGGTCTAAAATAGAAACTTCCACACTCACATTGTGTTTCCTTGGGGCACACACTTAAAGGGGCGAAAAGATCCCTCAGTTTTGCCTTTCAGTGGTGTAATCTGACTTAGAGGATTTTTGGCAGCCTAATTCCCAGTGTCTTTCTGACTGCTGAGAACAGCAAAGCAAACAACACCTCAGCCCTATAGACTCCAAGCTCCTGACCTCCAGAGGACAGCACAGAGGGCACAGAGCTGACATCCTACATGGGCTATCTCCTGGCACAGCACAGCCCCAGAGAGCCGTGCAAACCTTTGTCATCGCATTAAAATGCCACTGACATGTTACAGCATTACATACAAATCTAAAGCATCATACTCCTGGGCCTGTAAACAATCCAGGATAAAAAGGAAGCTTCCCTGCAGTGTGTATTATCACACAGATGCCAAGCATTTTTCTGAAGCATCTGGTATTTGTCACAAGCTATGGGACTGCACACTTCATTCTTCTGATACCCCAACACAGTCCTCATCATGGTGCTTTAGTATCCAAGCCATGAATCACTAAAAGGTGAAAAGGGATGCTCTTACAAGGATTAGTGGAGCATGGCTTTGCCTCCAGGAGAGGGCACCAGCGGTGTATCCTCGCCAGCCAAGAAACTGCTTTCTCCCAACCATACCTGCAATAAAGGGCTCGGCAACAGAAATGTACCCGGGTGACAATGCTGCCGATGATAGATGAGGAGAGCAGAATCCATCTTCTTCCTACAGCTGTATTAGCTCTGCAGAGCTCGCAGGAGCAAACAGCACATTTTCACAGCAAAGGAAAGAGACTCAAGGACACAACTGGAAAAGTGGATCTACTGAATAAGAGGGTGCTGTGTGCACTTAAGCATTCTACTATAAAGTTACATAAAGGTAAATATAAAGCAAAATTTAAAATATATCAATGGAAAAGACATCAGGGAATCAAGTACTTGGACTTAGTACCCTTCAGCCCCATCACTGTCCTTTCTGTACATCTATTACCCTTTCCTTCTCTAGACTGTGCTCATTTTTACTATATAGGTCTCAGGTCTCTTGAACAGGAATGGACTCCAACAAAAAATAAAATACAAGGATGGCCAAAAGCCAGGAATCCAATTTGCCCCACTCCTTTCACTTATCTCTTATCCATCACACCTGGAGCCAGAATGCTAAGTTAGACAGTCTTTAAATTGGTCCCAAGCAGTCATTGTCACATTCAGCCCTGGTCACTCATGGCAGTGTGAGAAACTTCTTAGCTTCAGCCTTCTGGCATTAAAGAAAGCTAAACATGGAAGGAACTCCTATAACCAGACACCACTCCCTTAAAAACAAATTGTCTGGTCCCCTCCCAACAAGAGAGAAACGAGAAGCATGTTCACTCCAAGTCATTTCTCTCAAGCAGCCTGACGTTGGGGTTGATTAATCAATAAGGTATGTCCAGGCAGTGGCTCTAATTGGAAGTAGCCCAGCTGACAGCACTGCAGAGAGCGCTGCCTTTGCACAGTGGTTAATTACTACAGAGTCTAATGAAGTTTTGAAAGACTGAAACCTTTCTTCCTATCAATAAGGAAGTGGGTTTGTTACATGCCACCGTTATTCAATTAGAAGATGTACTCACGAGGCTGGCTTCAGCCTCACCTCTGCATGCTAAAGAACAGAGTATCAATCTGCGTCTGTGGACCTTTTCCTCCAATATAGAGAAAGGAGATTCTGTCACTATGAACACATCTCTGCCCTCCACAGCGAAGTCTGCTTGGAACAAGAAGTCTTAGTGTTACACATGGATCTCTTTTCCCCCTTTTCCAAAGAAACAGAGTGACTAACAAAAAAAGCTAAAGGAAACAGACTGACAGCCCTAGAATCCAGCCATCATCAAGTAGCTCCCTCCAAGCACACTCCTGCCACATCCTGTCTGCTTGTCCAATGCCAGGCCTACAAAAGCAATCCATAAAGGTTAGAGGGCTGTTCAGTGCAGAACACAATTTTTTCCTTCCCTCATTGAAGACATTTGCATTTCAATCTGGGTCTCCTTTTCTCCTTTCCCTCTTGAAGTCTTTTTCTTTCTTTGGACTATTGGGATAAAGTATTCAAATCAATGCATCATTTGCTCACCCTGGCAGCTCCTACTATCTAGAATGATAGCAGCATCCATTAGTAGTCATAGATAAGGATCCTTTCCTCCTGTTCTCACTGCAAAACCCTTGCCAAGGGTTTACAATTTGGTGGGAAAATTAGCTTTTACCAAAACCCAGCATAAAAGCTTTCAGAAAAGCAGTGAAATGCGATGTTTGGTGGGGGTTTTTTAGGCTGATTTATTTCCATTCAGTTCCATTACAGAAGTTGCAGAAGTAGGAAAAGCAAAGATGCAGGTTCAGATTGCTCCATTTACATTTCTATAGCTCATACTCGGCTCTCATTACAAGAACCCAGCAGATAGCTCACAATGTGGACTGATGCTTTTGATAACTGATGGAAATCACAAAGCAAGGGAGAGTCTGCATTTCTAAGTTCTCTGCACAGCATAGAACTTGCTTATTTAGATCATACAAGGCATTGTTTGTTAAATACACAATTTCAGATCACATTGCAGGGTATTTTTCTTTTACCTGTAGTCCAGCTTATTAAAGATATACAAGACTTGATGCACTGAAGTTTTCAAGGATCCAGAAATTTCCGGTACATTTTCATTTTGAAAGGAAAATATTATATTCTCTTGTAGTTCCTTTCAGTTAGTCATAATTTATTTCCTATGCAGCTACCTCAGTGGTAGCACAATGAAGTGGTTAAATTGCCAATAGAAACTATACATGAGACCTGACAAAAGGAGAAAAGAGAAAAGAGAAGTGGGGAAAAAAAAAAAAAAAAAGGAGAAAAATTCCTGCCGTCTTTTGTGAAATAGAATAGGACAAAAAATTGGTGGGGAAAGAAATGTAATTCAAGAACCTCTGGGGTATATTGCAAAAAGCAAGAAAGAAATTAAAAGCAATAAATAAATAGTTGACAATATCCCTTTTAAACCACAATAAAAAGGGTTTGTATGTTCAGTGTGAACATTAACAACTATTGTGTTGTCTGGATGGCTACAAAAACAGCAAACCTTTGTGAATCTGGGCCTCACATCATTAGCCTTCTCCCTTTCCTGCCTCCCCAAGAAATTTCTGAACTAATTGCCGACAATGGCAGCAGAAGAGTCTGGCCAAAGCACATCACAGGATTTACTTTTGGGTTCCTCACTCATCAATTGCAACTCACACTGCAAACTGTTATTGTTTCCAAGATTAAAACTAAAAAACTGCTCTTCAGTAGTACAGAGAGTCATCAGGGAGATAAAGCCCAAAGCCAGCTGGAAGTTGGTCTGTGCTGTTCTTCAAAGCAGAAGGTGCTGCTACTTCACCATCCTGTCCTCTATTCCAAACTGTACATGACCCAGCAATGGACACTTCCCAGGGCTGCAGCCAGCACCTCCACCCTCTGCTGTGCTACTGTCCCTCCTAAACAGCAGGACTTCTTTCACTGCAAACACTCCAGTTTTAGCACCTCTATCACGCTTAACGCATAACACACAGCAAGCGTGTTCAGGGCCATCACTCCCCACTCCTTGGCACTTCTTTGGGATTCTCACCACCAGCTTCTGTTCTGTGCCAGTCGCTCCCTGAGCACAGACCTGTGTTTTGCGTGGTTTCAACCCACCGTCTTGGGTACTCTTCTCTTTTTTTTCTATTTCTAGTGAAATATTCCTGTGGATGTGGTGGTGATCTGCAAGCTCCAGGCTCCCAGCATAACCAGCCCTCACCATCCAGTCATGATAGTGGAGACCTGACCCCAAGGTGTTAAGAAAGAAGACAAGGGCAGGGCAGACTTCTGGCCCCTACTGTCCAGTGTTTCTCAGCTGCTCATCACAGAGTCCCTCCCTAGTCACTGGCATCCCCAAGTGAATTCCCTCATGTCATGTCGCCCTCATATGTGGTGACAGTAGTTGCCATCCCAATTCAAAGGTGTTTCTCCCTTATCTGGCCATCCTATAAACTGAAACTTATGAAGGCTTTCTAACATCAAGGCCTCTACTTCTTTGCCAAATATGGCAAATCAGATTATCTGTTTTCAAACAAAATTAAAAAAAAAAAAAAAAAAGTGGCAAAAGGGATTGGTATACCCTGTAAGCATAAAAATAACTCAACTCCCTGGGAAAGTGCCAGACATAGGCTAATGCTCAAAAAACAGCAGATCCTTTCCTTGCTTCTGTGTAGCACTCAGAGGCTGTAAACAACAGTTCATGCCCTGACCCAGCTATTTACCATTTTGAAGCACAAACACAGAGGATTACCTTGCCAGCTAAAGCAGTTGAGCCTCTGATGGAGTCAAAACCACAAGCACCAGAACACGGGTCTCAAAAATGGACAGATGCATCTATTTACACATGGCTAACTGCCACAGCCACAGCTCCAGTTCTTGAGGCAACTTAATGCAGCAAGGGAACAGCACATTCCTACAACTGCCTCTTCCCAACAACCTATACCCCAAAAATCTCAAAAAGCCAACAGATTTACCACTGCTTTACCATGACTCACAGGGAGTGTCCCCAGTATACTGGGAGAAATTGGTTCAAGGGTCCTGTATTGAGTGACCTCTGTTTTCCACTGGAAACTGAATATGCCGAGCAAGCCCCAGTATGAGGGAAGTGGCTCTGCTGGGATGCTGAAGGAAAACGATGGATAACAAGCAAATGAAAGTTATTTGGGAAAGTGCTGCTTTGCAACAGCTTCATGCAGTCATTATCAAATGGATTTCCTGCACATTGGTTTTTCCTACATGAGGTGTTATTATTAGTAGCTGATGTCTGGAAGGCTGGCCATTATACACAAATGCCTTCCAAAACTAGGACAGCCTTTAAGTTCATAAAGCCACAGCGCTGGGCAACACACTATTTACACTGTCCCAGAGGCAAAACATATTCCCAATGAGCAGGCCCCCAGCAAAACCAAAGATATCACAGTATGTGACCAAAACAGAGACAGGGACATGCTGTCATGTAATCAAGAACAGCAGGCTCTAATGAAGCCACATGCTGTCACTGCTTTTAGACTACAAATAAAACCTAACCATGCTGCAGTACAGACAGAAATCAGAGTAAACCTCTGGCCTCTATCACAGGGGATATCAGGTTAGACAACTCTGTAGAATGTCTCTACCTTTGAAATCTGTGGAGATAGGCTAGTTAAAACATTTCTTCTCCAAACACATCAACCTTTTCTTCTCAGCAGACTCTAGAGAAGATGAAGATCATTTCGGGAACTCGATCTAATACAAGTCACGAAGATCTTGGGTTAATTAAACTGCAGGGTGGGATTCCAAGGCCCTTTACCCAAGATTACAGCCAGTGGTGGTTTCTTAGGGCTTCTCTCAACTTCTTAATTTCTTTGCCATCATTTTTGAAGTGCTATGTTCTATTGCTGAAAACAAACAGGCACATGAGAGAATATATACCCTTTTTCAGAGCTGTCTTCAGTCATCCTCCAGACAGAAAAATTAAACAGGAAAAAAAGAAAAAGCACGTGTCTCACCCATAATTTCTTCAGAGTTGCACGGAGACTGGCTCAGCTTTTACGGCGGGGGGGGCTGGGAGAAGCAGAAAGAGGACAGGCCAGGTCATTACATTTGGGATGTGACTGCATCAACTGAAAGGGTATAGCAGAGAAACCCCTACAGCTGGCTCCCTGCTGGCCAGTCCACACACATGCACAGCACTCTGCAGAGACACAAGCTCATGTATCAAAAGCACTTTGTCTTCAGTAGGTCAGGTGTGTATCTATGTAAAAATAAGTCTTTTCTGTACCACTCCACTATGATCTCTCTACAACAGCACAAACATTGCCAGGCAGCTCCCAGTTCCCTCCCCCAACTAGGTCTCTGCACAGGACATGCACACCCAGAAACACAGAATCAGTCTTAACAGAAACCAGAAGAACTTCATGAATAAAGAAGGAGGAAAGATCAAAGTTATGTCAGTTAAATAGCAGGGACCACAGCTATACTGCAATCCTACTTTTGCACAGCAAATAAGGCTCTCCAATATATATTCTCTTTAATTTCTACTCTCATATCTGTTCTTTGTTCATGGAACAAAGCCTGATCTACTTACAGATTTATACTTATATAACAATGCTGAAGTGGTGATGAGCTTTATTAGCGTATTTATTATTAATCAGGTGGACTAGAACAACCTCCACCATTAACACAGCTTACCAGGATGAGGATGAATCAGTAGAACTGAACCTATGTAGGCAGCAAAGGCTGGCAGAGAGGAGGGATGTAGTGAGTCACCCACAGCACTTGTCTGAGGTAAGTTTTGGCTAGATCTGTACATCAGCTTTTTGGTTTTCTTTCCTAATCCCTAGGGTTAGACAAGACTACACAAGGCTACAGAAGGGATGAAGCAGCCCCTTTTGTCACTTACATAAGACATAGTTAACATCAGTTCAAGCAGATTCCCAGTAACAGAAAACAAGCCAGTGTCTCCTGGTCCTCTTCCAGGACTTTGCCCACTGGCTAAGCCCTAGCCTTGCTCACCACATCTGTGTGTGTCACGTATCTGTTTTCCTGGACTGGGGAACACCAGATGGATGAGAGCAAACAAGGTTTCTAACATGACCAACACAAGGCCCTGTTTGGTGGGACACTACTGACAGCGTCTCCCTCCAGCCCTACACATCCTCTAAAACAGGTACAACAGACTGAGTAAATTACACAGGCAGAGAGTACCACAAAGGAGTGGAGAAGCTTCTGCAATGCAAACTTTTCGGATCCAAACCTAAAGCCTCAATCAAGAACAGGAGAGAAAGCAGAGGAGTCACCCAGGCAAGTCAGAGGAGAGTGTCAAAGGATCCTATGAACCATCATCAGGAAACAACATTAAATACATCCCCTGTGTGTTCCCCCCTTATCAACTAGCAACATTTTGATTGTCTCATTTTAAATCTGAACTTTTTAAACAAATTACAACAAAGCTTATGTGAAGTTAATCACTCCCCATTTCCTCTGGCATTCATTGTAATAGTACTAATTACAATAAACACATTTTAAATTAATGTGCATGTCATACGCATATATCAGTCACATTCTAATTTACCTTTAACTAACATCCACAGACTAAACGTGCTTTCAATAACAAAAAGCTCTGACACAACTTAACCAACCTTGCTCCCACAGTGTTGGAAGGCCATGACAGATGAGGCTGATGGAGGGGAAAACAGGCAAACCACCAGCAGTGACATGCAGATCAAGTACAGCTTAGCCTATGACACATGGTAAGGATGAGCCTTTTCCCTGTGCTAAGCCATCTCCAGTGCCTGTCCACTTTGAAAATGGACTCACTCTTACAATTTCAGAGTGCACTGCTTACAAGCAGGGAGGATTTCATTTTCACTAACATGGTTGGTTTGGCCATTATCACCCACCTCCTTCTTCACAAGACACAATTCTTTCCAAACATCCATCAGCATGGCTCTGCCAGACAGGGCCATGGCAAGATACAACTGCAGCAAAACCAGCAGGAACCTTCAGCAGAATCAGAGGCCAAGCAACACTTTTTGCATACAGGAGACACGAACAGAATCCAGCATATTGACTAAAGACTGCTCAGGCTGGGCTGCTATAATTGCTGAGGTGTGGGTGACCTGTCCCACAGTCAATTTATGCATGAGTTAAACAGATCACAAATGCATAAACAGGCATTGAGGGAAGAGCTTGAAATTTCTGCAGCTCCAAAACATTCCCTTCCCTGAGCTGTTTGTTCTGCCCCTCTGACAAAGGACATGCTTATTACAGCAAAAACAGAGTGCTCCTGAGCCACACAGACATAGCTACTGAAGTTAACATGCCAAGATGTGAAAGCCAACAGTGCTGGATTTGCAGATAAGCGTACATGCCACACCTCTTTCGGAGCACAGTGCCAGCCTAACCTGAGTAAGGAGCAGCTGAGAAGATGACAAACTTCCACTCCTGCTCTTTCTGCTACAGGCATAACCCCACACCAAAGGAATGATGATAGAGAAGTTACTGGCTCCACCTAACACTCTCTGGAGTTCAGAGGTAGCACACAAAGAGGATGCACGTCATTCAGCACTGAAGACTCACATGAGAGGTAGCAAGTGCTCACAGCAGCATAATTTGACAGCATCCCACCCTATGCGTGTGCCTACAGTCAGATTTCCTCAGACAACAAATGGCAAGGCTGAATAAGCTATTGCTGATGAACAGTTTTTACCAATCTTGATGAGCCATCGGAAAACTCAGCGCAACAGACTGCTAAAAATTTAGTTCAGCAGTATTATCCTGTCTCCTCAGACAACATACAGATCTGGCTTGGTCTTAGTCCAGCATCTTTTGATGTAATCTTTCTTACAACACTTTCAATGAGCACACTTCTGTCTGAGAGTTCACAGAAAGAGCAAATTTATATGAATCCATACAGATTGATCTGAGCTCTTCTCAAGAGAACCTAACATTTGAACTTGTCCAGTCAGACACTAAGCCAGTGCCAAATGACCTCCGAAGCTAATTCAAATTAACTGTCACATCAGAGGCTTGTATGAAGGACTTCATGAGTCAACCATGGACAAAGAATGAGTCATAGGAGATACATAGGAGATAATTTTGAAGAATGCGTAAACCTGAGAAAAAGCCCAAATTGCCAATGAACAATATGCAAGTAGAAAAACATGTTCAATTTACAAAATAAGTTAATTGCTATGAATTAGTCAGACTGCTCTAGTCACATAAACACATCTATTGTGGGCTGCTGTTGCAGTCTATATGTCACAGTTGAGCAATTTGAATCTCTATTAAAGGTGTCTCTGACTTTAATGAGAGTTACAGCAATGTGTATCAACAACATACTCTAGAAATGTACTCCACTAGAAAATGTAGTGCCAGAAAAATGAAGCTGCCATAGCTTCTCCAATGGAAGACACTTCCCTGAGCACCCCTAGGTCCCAGCCCCACTGCAAGCCTCTCAGGGATGACACACACTGATCCGTATCCCTCCCACAGCTCCTCAGCAGTGGAAAAGCAGAACTGCTGATTCTTATCAGCCACTGTCCACAAACTCATTGTTAATTGAGAAAGGAGATGGGAAAACCTAAGTACTTGGTCAGCTCAGAGTACACAGCCACTCCTTCCTTTGCCCCTGAGGCTGCTGAAATACCTCATATCCCCAGTCACTCGCTAATAATTAATTAGATCACCTCTAACACCTTATCACAGAAAAAGAAAATTAAAAATCAGTTCTTCTCCTGGCCATTTCAGAAAATCCTTTGTTCAAATGCTTTGCTTAGCCACCAACTTACACCAATTCTATTTCTTAAGCCCATATCCCTCCATTTGCCTCATGAGAGGTCCCAGCAGCACAGCAAAGGCAGAGGCTCCTGTGGTCCCTGTGTCAAACCTGTAGCCTCCTGCCTACCTGAACCCAAAACTGCCCCAAGCACTGAAGTCCCTCAGAGCAGGGAGCAATATTCCTGAAGGTCCAAACACAACATACAGGTTCAGCAAAGACAGGCAACTTCTAACATTTGGAACACATTTGCTATTTCTCTTTTCCCAGTTCTAGGTCACACAATAAATCCTATCACTGGCAGATGCACAACTTCTCTGCAGCACTAACTTTTTGGGGTTTGCATAAAGACACAGTTACACCTTACAGTCTCTGGCTGCAAATCCCACTCGAGGTTCATGCTATGTTCACTCCTACCCTCTCTATGGTAACTTGCCTTCTCCACAGACACTCCTGGGACCAAGTTTAGATTTAGGTTCCACTCATTCTCCCCTTCTTTCGAGTTTTCTTTTTGATCTTCTTGTCAGCAATTTATGACAAGTACAGTCCCACAAACAGTGGCATTAACACAACATCAAGGAACAACATCCAGAGATGAGGATTTCAGAAAGCACAGGGATCTCCTAAGGCAGGTTTGACTCTCAAAGCATTTTAACATCATACTGCTGGTTCCATGCTTCTGACCCTTTTTGGATCTAACCCCACCTAACTCAAGTCTTCTTAGAAGAAACCCAAGCCCAAATAATGAAATAGATTATTGCAGTGGGTTTTGTTTACACAGCTGAACAAATTGGCCTAATTTCCAAATGTGCCTTTACTACCTTTATTTTCTTGTATGGTTTTTGTCAACCTGTGAGTATAGGGATGGATGTGTGTGCACAGTGATACAGTTTTTTTCTTTAATTTTTAGGCATATTTAGTGCTACACAGTTCATTGGCTGATACTCAGTCTTCTGTCAAACAGTTTGTAAAAGAACTGTTTTAACTAATTAACTTCTTAAAGCTGCCAGTCACTGACCCAAGTTCTGCCAAGTGTATTATCTGTCTCATGACAAAGCACATAGGTTTTATGACTGCCTGCAGTCGCATCAGAGCCAGGGCAACACCTCCCTGCAGGATGAGAGTAAAATAAAGCCTCTCAAGTAATGCATCTCTGCATGCCAACACCACCCATCTCCTGTGAGACTCACCAATCAATCTAGTATTGGATCCTATACTTATAACCAACCCTGAAATCCCAAATGGGCAACAAAGCAGCTAGTTAAAGGCCCCCATAATTCACTGATAGGAAATGTAGACAGCAGTTAATATCCTAAGTCTGGTAACAGACCAACTCACGCATAATGCCAAATGGATCGGTTTTCACAGCACTGCTTGAAATGCAGAACATTTAGTCAGTCTGGAATGAACTTTATAGTTATTGACACACAGGAGGGAAGAGTATTTATACCTTTTTGGACCAGATGCTCAAACTTTCCCACCTGATAACCATACAACTCTAAGTGGACTAGGAGCTGGTTCTGAGTCCAGCTAAAATAACAGTAGTCATTATAACCCTCCTGCCCAAAAAAGGTCTGAAATTATATCCTCATGAGGCTGGGAAAGCTGAAAAATACCTGATAAGGCACAGAAAACTGAAAGGAAACTCATCAGCTCCATCACACACACATTAAAAAAGTAGAAGCAGATCCACAACCACCACAGCAGTTGTATAAGCCCAGAGCAACCCTTATTGAAATCTAAAGAGCTGAACTGCACTTAACCAGCTCTGACCCAAGCTGCAAGTGAAGCACAGCTGCTAAATTGTTACCCTCAAACTCCCAAATGCTCTACTAGTTTTCCTTACAGTCTGTGCTGGATCATGACAGGTAGGCTGAGTAGAGCAAAAAAAAAACACCTGTTTTGACCAGAAATTCAGGTAATGACCTTAAAATGACTTGTAAGCAATTCTCATGAGTGCTCCAAACTTCAAGTAAGCACATACCACAATCCAGCAGCACCATTTTGACCTGAAAGACTCCATTCCTTCCAGCCTCTGATAACACCTAGAGGAATGGAATTGTCAGGAAATGTTTATTTTTTCTCTCTCTTTTTTTGGGGGGTCATCTCTCCGTTTCCATCTGTTCCTGGCTACCCAGCACTAAGAGACTGCTACCTTTCTAGACACAGCATATCCCCAGTCAGTGGAGAACACCAGGGCAATCTCATCCAGAGATGTTTCAGTTAAAAAAGTATTAGATCTATAGCATAGATAGATCTATAAAGGCAGACAGGGAGAATAAGCTTTGAAATAGAAGTACAACATAACTAAACAGCAAAATGTCTGGTCAGTGCAGAAATAAACCAAGGGTTGGTTATGAAACCACTCTGATACACACAAACCCAAGCTGCTGGCAGAGCAGTAGTCCTGTGCCACTTGACCAACCCGAGATGTTCATTCCCACTGCAAACATTGTGTGAGTCCTGATAAGATGGGTCAGAAATTCCAGGGCAGAAAAAGATAGCTGAAAACTACACAGAGAAGCTTGGGGTTTTTGAGTTCCCCAAGTGATGGATCAGCTACCTGGTCTGGCTGATGCTGTGCCAACTGCAGTGCTGGTCCAAGAGTGGCCAAGGCAACAGGCTGCAGCACAGCCAAACACAACAGGCTCTGCTGGCAGCAGATAAACAGGTAGTCAAATGGAATCACAGTGTGGCTACAATCTTTTAACTTTTCCATTTAAGAAATGTTCCTGTCATGGAGCCTTCTACTAAATTGTTCATAATATTCCTGACTGCACTATTCTGCAAGATGGAAATGCTATTACTGTCACGTTACCACCTTGTAACCAACAGAACTAAAATCTAGTCTGTGATAAAACACTCCCAGATAAACAATGAATTCAAATAACCCAGTTTTGCTGAAGCTTAGTAAATACATGGCTTTGAGACACTATCAAGTATAATGGAGTGACAATGGGACAGCACTATTCATTCTGCTTTCAGGTCTTTTGCTGTAATGCTTTATAAATATATTTGTCCAAACCTAAGAAGTTTTATGTGATGGATTTTTAAAAGGGATACAACGTGTAATACACTGACAGACAAGCTGCTGGAAGAACTAAGGTTAGAGAAAGTTCGAGTGATCAATAAGTGGGAGGAGTTATAAAACACAGAAACCACTTAGAAATACTTCAGTACCTAAATATTAGAGCTTTGTCAATAGTTTTCCTTCCAAACATTTTTCTAATAGCTTATTCCTTTGACCAAAAGCAAACATTTCCCTGCCCTTTTGATCTAAACATTTTTTTCCTTTTTCGAGACCTGAAAAACCAAAGTGGTTTCCCCCAACTGAATACAAAAGAACACTTTTGTACATAGTATTTTTAAGGAAACAACCACAAATAAAACACACACCCCAAACCCAAAAAAAACAAAAAGCAAACAAAACCAAAACAACAACCCATACTAAAAAGCCTAGAACATTTCAAAGAAGCTTTTACTTCCTCACACTTTCTTAAGTATAACTGTCTAAAGAATTTAAGAAAAAGAAGGAAGAAGCAGCAAATAAATCAAACCCATAGGAATGGTTGCTGAAATTAGTGTATATTTACCAATACAGCCTTTCAAAACCCCTCCTGCCCTGCAGACAAAGAGCTTCTTTTTAAGGTGGCGGGAGGAGGGAGAGGAGAGAGAGAGAAAAAAGAAATAACTCATGGGGATTCCTCCCTACCTGGCACAAAAATCAACTGTAGGACAATAGAAAGAGTAAAAAAGCTATAACTTCCTAATAGTAATGAGGACTGCGGACTATAAAGCTTCCCATAAAGCAGTGTGGGGTCTTTGTTTATCTTACATCTGAAAAATCGGGAAAAAAATAAAGGGGAAAAAAAAAAGAAAAAAAAATCATAAGTCCCAAGATCATACATGGTTGATGTCTAATCACCAAAACACTAAACTTCCCAGATCAGCAAGGAGGCAAATTACATTTGCATTTCTTCTTTTTCTTTCCAAAGGGCGAAGGTGAGTAGGAGGTGGCAAGACCTGATCCTGGTTGCATAACAGGACAATGCAACAGGCAAGAGAAACAAATACAAACCTTCATTAACTAGCTCAAGTCCCTGGCTGCTCCCATTCCAGGTCCAATGCATAAGGCACCATACAATTCTATCTACATTGATGGGAACATCCATTCCCTCAAAGCTTTGGAAGCTGGAGAGTCAAAGCCTGCAATATTACAAAATTTTCTGGGAGAAACAACCTACCCAGCTGGCAGGAAATTAATCACTTTCCCTCATGCCTTACCATCTTCCTAAGGATTGCAGTGTGCAACTGGGAGTGTGCATGAAGGGCTGTGGAAAAATGGGGCAAGGCAGGGAGTCATCATCTTTTCTGAAAGGCACACGTCAAGAACACCAAGTGAATTGTGCTTCCAGTGGTCTCCTTTTCTGCCATTACTCCATCAGACAGGAATGACAGAGCCACACAGCTCCATCCACACTCTAAAGAACATAACTCAAGCACTGGCTGCTTCAGGGACCCAGAGTAGGAATCAAACTCTTCCATATAAGCCCCTCCTCTCAGCGACCACCAAAGTAGAATCAACAAAGCACAGGTACAAGATCAGGTGGTGGTCAGTGGGTGTCCATATTTATTTTTCACTTGGGCTTTGGCATCTCAACCCATCACTCTGAGCAGAGGGCTCTGGGTTCCAAGGACTGTATATATGTGTGGGCACGCACACTCATGTGTGTCTTGTACCTGGCTAAAAAAACAAAAAATGAAACAAAAACCAAACACAAACAGAAAAAACCCTCAAACGAACAACCTCTGAAAGCAGCACAGACAACAGTTTCAGTCATTCTGAATTTGTCCATCATCCTTTAGGAAAGATTTAGATATGTCTCTAAAGAACTCTCTGCAGATGTGTTGCTTAAATATAGCTAAAGCCTAGCTTTCAACAGCAAACTGACCCAACATCTTCTGTCACTGGAGACAAGAATCTCATAGTAGTCTCCAGAATTTCATCCTTCCTCCACAGTTCACCCTGAAGACAGACCATTTCTACTTTTCTCCACACGGTAAAATGTGTTTCAGTTCATGCTCTCATTTCTGTGCAGTCAAGATCAACACTTACTATCCCAAGGGAATTGCTAAAAGCTCCCTGAAAACATTTCATTTTCATCTCCTTTTTCCATCTCTTGCTGCTATTAACCATCTTTATGTCAGTGATACCTCTTGTTGACAGCTCATCAGAATAAAATGTCTGTGGTTTACTGGAGCTGGAATGATCGTGAACTTTAGGGAACGGGGACAAGGTTGGTGAACTTAAGGAAACAAAAAGGCCATAGGAAGACAATCTTATCTTGTAGCACATGTAAAAATTCAAAATGTAAACATTTATCACCTAATTGCACTGGTGCAAGCAAAAGGGAATCAAATGCACTTGGCCACAATAGCCAAACAGGAACCTGCTGGCTGTAGCAGAACAGGAGCCAGTCCGTAGAATCACTGCAATCTCAAACAATCTACATGGGTCACACAGAAAAATCATCTCATTAAGTTTCTACAAATCACTAATTCCATTGGGTGTCAAGGTTAACAAGGTTCCTGTTGATATCAGTGGTTTGTCACAGAGAATCAACTACCATCCACATTACCGAAACATGCAAGAAATAAGATGTGAATTCTTCCTTTTCCCCCACTCCTACCATCAGGCAATCCCTACCCTATATGCAAGCTGTAACTACAGCTGCTCAGAAGTTTCTGACAGATTCCCTGCAGAAAAAACACCAAATGAATGGTTTTGCAGAAGCACATTCATTTCAGTGAGCCTTCTGTGGAAATGTAAGCCAGCCTGCCCAGTCCTCAGCTGACTGCCAGGAAAAATCAACTGTGCTGTGGCACAGTGCAAAGTGCATCACGCAGCTGAGTCTTCAGACATCGAACCATTAAGGCTTTCAACATGCACGGCTCTCCAGGCAGCATCTCCATGAACCTGGCAAAATCCAAGCATGTTAAAGCCTTGAAAGAGTCACATCAGCAACTCTGTGCAACTTCTAACCCAGTGCAACCTGGAAAATGAAGGTACTGAGAGTCCTCATGCAACTAACTACATGGCAGGGTTTCCCTGGAGCTCAGACTTTCTCACACAGTAATGCAGAAATACTCCTCCTGCAAAATTAGTACCAATAGCACTATAAAGGATTTCAGAGCAGTTCCTGGAAAGCTTCTTTTTAACCTCATGTTTATCCTCTCTTTATTAATCATGTTTATTCTCACAAAGTCTGAAGAATCTAGTCTTCAGGCTCTTTACATCAGAGATTATGCTGGATGTAGCTGGAGCAAGTAGGTGGACTCACAAGTAAGATATCTCATTCTTATGCAGATATTTTCACAAACAAAAAGAAGATGAAATATAGAACACTCCCAAGATGGCAACAGAATGGTTCCTAAAGCACTACGTTTCTCTGACTTCTCTAGAAACATCAGTTAGTTTAACAGTAATAAAAGTAGGCAATAAAATCCAGCTTTTAGGATTCCCAGTCACCAAACTCCCCAAACAAAAGAATTTCCTTCTTTACTTATTTTAGTGAAAATGTATTTTAGTTTGTAGTCTCTAGAAAGAGGCAGTTACAGCACACTACCACACTAGCTGTATTCCAGAATTTCCAAAGTGAACAGTACTCTCACAGTTGTTTCCTCACACCTATGTGGTCAGTTAATAAACCACTTTAGACTAGCTCAGTAGGACAGAGCATGGTGTTAATAACACCAAGTTTGTGGGTTTGATCCCCGTATGGGCCACTCACTTAACAGTGGGACTCGATGATCCCTGTGGGTTCCTTCCAACTCTGTGATTCTGTGACACTTTAAACTCGAAGTCAAAGGATCATTCTTAACTCTGCCACCTTCAGTTACCATGAAGCAGCCACGTCAAAATGACAGACACATTTAAATGATCACCAAGGTTCCACAAGCAGCTACTCTACTTTGGAGACCACCATTGTTTGGCAGATCAGTTTGGAAAATACAAAGGAAAGTTGGCTAAAGATTACACCAATGTTAATTAGATAATACAAGAACCTGTTTGACTTCATGGTGAGGTAAGGCAAGGTTGCTCCAGCAAAAATCAATTACCTTAACTCTGTTGAGGGACAGCAGCTTTTTAAATCATTCAAACCTCATTGTAAGACCACATCTTATAACCCCAGAAGTCTCAATGTTCAATAACCAAATCCTTTGCTAATTCAAAGATCGTGACAATTGTCTTCCTCTTGGGAAATATTACAAAGAATCAGCAAGAACATAACTATACCACTATCTTCTAGAATAGAGGAAATCAGAACTGTTTAAACTAGTATCTCTGAGACTCTTTCGTGCTAGGTGTCTTCTCCTCTTGCAGCTGTTTGATCCCTGTGGGTACAGTAGAATCGAAATGGTCATGGAGAATTGCAAAATAATGACAACCAGAGGCAGTCACCAATTCATGGTAGCATTAATGCCATAAGCCCCCTATTTACTAGCAAAGAGAGAAAAACTCCAGTGTTCAGTATTTGATTAAATTTTCCAGTTTTGAGATTTTGGGTTATTTTTTACCTGCCACTTATCAGGGTATCAACACTTCCCACTCTGGTGGGTGCTGGGGCATCTCCTCCCTCCCTCCATGCTGACCTGGCAGGTTTGCCAGTTTTTGAGAAGCTCTGCACAGTCCCAGTACTATCCTTTGCTCAGAGTACACCTACCAGAGCAGTTCACCTCAGGGACTTTCAGGCATAAAAGCTAACCAGTAACTTGCACCATAACAGGCATGAACATTTGGAGGACTAGCGTAAATTCATCAATAGCACTCCTAGTGGAAAATTGCGACAGCTGAAGGTGGATAGGGAGGGGGACCGCAGGCAAGAGGCTTTTCCTTTTTACCTCAAGTCCTGGAGGGGAGCAAGCCTCCCCCCTCCCCCCCACCATGAGGTCTTCATGGCCTCCACAGAGACCACAGGACAGCAGCAGCAGGGAGAGAGGCAGAGAGACTTTATTGTTCTGGGTAGGGACTTAAATAGCTCTTGGGGGGATTACAAAGTGACCACTGGGAGTTCAGGAGGTCTTACTACCCAGCCAATTACAATAAGGGGTTAACAACCAATAGATAAGCTTTCAGTTATCTCTCAGACATTCCAAAGGTAGAGGTAAGACTGAGGAACCTTGGGAAGAAGAAGGGTGAGTTCACACAAGTTACAAAAGCCATTTGGGAAGCATGTTACTTAACATTAAAAACCTCTGATTTCTCTTATGCCTAAAACCCTTATTGCAACAGAAAATCTCAAGTTCACAGAATCACATAATGTGCCAAGTTGTAAGGGGACCCACAAGATCATGGAGTCCAACTCAGCCCTGCACAGGAGCATCCCCAAGAGTCACATCGCATTCCAAACAGAGTATCATCCAAACACTTCTTGAACTCTGTCAGGCTTGGTGCTGTGACCACTACCCTGGGGAGCCTGTTTGAATGCTCAGCCACTCTCAGGGTGAAGAACCTTTTTCTAATATCCAACCTAAACCTCCCCTGACACAATTCCAGGACATTCCCTTAGATCCTGTCACTGGTCACCACAGAGAAGAGATCAGTGCCTGTCCCTCATCTTCCCCTCACAAGGAAGTTGTAACTGCAGTGAGGTCTCCCCTCAATCTCCTCTTCTCCAGGCTGAACAGACCAAGTACCCTCAGCCACTCCTCACATGGCTTCCCCTCAAGGCCCTTCACCATTTTCGTTGCCCTCATTTGGACAATCTCTAACAGCTTAATATCTTTCTTATATTGTGGTGCTCAAAACTGCACACAATATTCAAGGTGAGGCCTCACCAGTGCAGAGTAGAACAGGACAATCCCCTCCCTTGACTGGCTGGTGATGCTTTGCCTGATGCTTTCGTGGACCTTTATCTCATTCCCGAAAGCTTATTCTGGAGGATGGATCCTGGGTGATTACACCAAGCTGCTTTCCTTCCTCTCTTCCCAGTCTCTTGCTCTGCACAGAGGCTTTCCTTCCTTTTACATCCCTCTGCCTACCTGCAGAGCCAAGGTGCTGGTGACCAAAGCAGAACCCCCTCAGATCTTTTGGTTAGCAATTTTCCATGGTTTGGAACAGGGAAATCAACATAGGTGCAAACCCCACTCCACTCACCAGCACCAACTCTGCATGGAGTTAAAAATGGGGTTTGACTCTGTCCCAGTTGTCAAACAGCACTTCACCCTAGAAACCGTGAGAAGTAGCAAAAAAATTTAGCTGCTGTTTGCTGGGGTACTTAAGATGGTTTGTTACAGTGTTTTCTAGTAACAACCCAGCTTGAGATGGACATGACAGTGGAACACACACAGCTGGGGAAAGGTGAGTTAAGCTTGAGATGATAGAAGCTCTTGGGTCCTTCCAAAAGGGGCAGCTTAAGATGCAACTTTAACACTCATTCTCTAGGAAATCTCCTAGTTACAGAGTAAACACTAAGGCAGGAGTACTATTTCTCCATCTCTACACCACAACACGTCCAAAGCTATATCCTCTTTCCTCTTATTCTTCAAGCTCAATCCTTCAAGGCATTAAGGTGACATCTGTGTAGCCCCAGAAGGGTTTACACAGCATTGTGTAGAAGTATTATGGTTTCTCAAGAGAAATGAGGCACTGTCATACCACAGACTGGAATGGCATTGACAGCTTATTGAATCCAGGGCTCTGCACTGCTCCACACAAAAATCATTCTTAGATAGAAGTTTGATTTGAAGCAAAGCTGACTGACAATTTTTGCCCCAACTGTCAGACCTTGATGCTGTCACAATATCCAGAAGATGAGAACCATCAGGTGAGAGACTTCTCCAGCCTGCCTGCATCCTCTTTAAGAGACCCGCCTGTCACCCATGTTATCAGAAAGGCCTTCCCTGGCATCCCAGCACTCCCCATCAAGCACAGCAGTCAGCAAGCCACCAGCAAGCATCTGCTACTTTCCAAGGTCCCTTGCTCTTGGCACATTACCCTGTACAGATTCTTTGATATATAAGTCCAGATTCTGCTAAGAGCAAGAAGGATTCCACTAAGGCAAAAGATTTGGTTGAGGATAGATCATTAGCCTCCTGTAGGGACACCTGTTTAAAGGAAAAAAGATAATTCACTGGATGTCAGCTGCTTTAAAAGAAACATAAGGAAGGGCACTGCATCAGAACAAGGGCCCATTTAACCCACTATCCCGCTTTGCAGCAGGGGTCACTAGTGACACCTAAGGAAGAATGAGGTCAGGATAAGCATATATAGCATTAACTGAAAAGTGTATTTGAGTTCTATCTGGTGACAGAGGCTGCAACAGATCAGCATGACAATTTACTATAGCTGAACAAAAAAACCCCAGAGTTTCTACCTGTAGTGATTTTCTTTTCAAGACCAAAAAGCCCATGAGATTTCCTTGGCTCTTTGTGCAGGCCCTAGAGGACAAGCTGGCTTATCACATTGGCTCCAGCAAGAAAAGTAGAGTCTTGCAGTCTTACAAGAGCTGATGATCTGAGTCTCCATCTTGTCCAAACCAGAAAATGAAAAAACATTGTACATCTGCAGAGATCTGGCATGCCATCTATCTTTAAAAAACCGCTGCTGGCTGGCTGGCTGGCATCTGCTTAAAGATCCATTTGAACTTTTCCATCTACCTGGTGCTTTGAAATCACGGGATACAAATAGGCCAATTATGAACAATTAAGTTACCACACGTAAGAAATTACTGTTTCTCAGATGAGCAAAGGTAATTGGCCATATGCACACTCACAGCCTAGTCCCAGTGGCCAAGAAAATTGGCTTAACTTGTATTTTGTTGTAACACACTTTGCTACCTACTTACAAGGGAGTAGAAGAAGAACCATAATCAGTTACTACAGCTCAAGGCATCTGTTGTTATCTGTGATTTAAGAAGATACCCACAAGTTAACCACTGCCATGGTGAAACCTCTAGAGTTTGTCAGTTAGCTCCACCTCAGCAAACTCACACTTCAGAAACAAAACCCCTTTCGTTCAAAACAGAAACAAAGACTCTAGTGTTTATGTAAAGACATAGAGGAGAAATGCAACAGGGAAAAAACGAACAGAATTACTTGCTAATTGCTCCTTCTCCAAATAATTAATCCAAAAGCATACCTGAAATTATGCATTTTCTTTCTAAAACACAGAAATTGAGCACATGAGTAATTTGAGTTTTATGGCAAAACAGACTTACAGCTTTACTTGCTTGCTGTAAATTACCAGGGGAAAAAAAATTCACATTACTGAGGAAAACGACCATAAAACAACTACACTACACTTGGCTCCAAGATGAGATAGGATCAGGGAGAAACATCCTCAAAAATACCGGATTTGTATTATTTGAGGGTCAGCTCTGATCCCAAGAGCATAAATGGGTCACAGCAAAACATGAGAAGAACCAACTCTACAAAATTCATCACTCAATAACATCCCGCCTTTGGCGCACATTAATCAGGCTGTGATGAGAGCTGGGGAAGAGGCAGAGAGCACATGTGGTTGCTATGGAGTTAAAGGCTTGAAGGAGATACAGGGAAACAGCACAACTGCATAGAACACAGTTAACCCTTAAACTGCCTCTATCTAAACACCTTTCTGGCCAGCCAAATTCACTAATACCTGTTCTAAGAGAAACCTTTTAAATACCCAAGAGTTCCCAGGAAAAAAGTCCAACAGCCAAAATCCACTAAGGAAGAGTAGTTGCTCCACACTAAAAAAACATCTGAGACTGGCAAACAGCCAGATGCTACAGAAGCTGAGGAAGGGTTGAGGGATTAGAGGATGGAGATGGACAAGGAGGGAGGACCATGCTTTGGAGCATGCAATCTCTGCCAACAGTCTTCATAGTTTAATATTTTGATCTGTCATGCACAAGGGAGCAAAAGTAACTGCTACAGATCCATGCAGAGATTGAGTTGCACCCAGACAACGATTAGGGGCATCACCATAAAATTTAAGACATCTGTGTTTCAGGTATCTATCTGAACAGCTGGAAGTGCACTGAAGTCCTAAGAATCCCAGGCACATCCCTTCCTCAAGAAAACACACCTTGAAATGTTTGGACTTTTTCTGCCCCACGTCATCATTCAACACTATTGGAAAAAGCCATCCCACTTGCTGATGTGAGTGCAAAGAGTCACATATAGGAAACGGTTGGGATGAGGCTGGCACTGGACGTGCTAATTGCACAGTTTGGTTCCACAACTAAACAAGGAAGAGCTTCTTAGAAGACAATTTCCTGAAGCAAAAGGTTTAGGGCTGGGTAAACGGTTCTGGCAGACTAGGCAGATGAGGTAAAAAATCCTGAAGACAGTGCCAGACATGTTGGAGGTGATGACTGAAGTCATAAAGCACATTTCACGGATAATCCAAGCAGCCACTTCCAGATTACAAGAAGCTACTGCACTTCCAACTCCCTGCAGAGTTCCCTAGCAGGGGGTGTCTGTGTGTGTGTGTATATATATATATATGTAGATAATCAGCAAAGTTTCTATTTTCTCCTGCCTACTTAAGGGAGTCTTTTAGTGTGCATCCTCCTACACTGCTATTTTTACCTGCTTCTAATCAGTATGTTCTTAAACATTGAGAGGCTCAGAGAAGAGCAGTTCAGCTCCTCCAGTGAACAGCCAACAACACACTGAGTAATACCTGGATGGCAGCTCTTTTCCTGGCACCCAAGATATCATGCTTTGGGGAGCACTAGGGAGAGCAAGGTGGGCAAGGTCTGGGGGATCTCCTCTCATTCACAGGATGCTGAGACTGAGTCAAGCAGAGAGGACTGGATTCAAAGTCAGATTTTTAAACTACTGTTATAGTAAATAATAATACTAACAACAACCACAAAAGCTGGGTAAAGTCATATACTACATTATTTTCTCCTTTTTATTTCCTCTCACCATGAAGCTTTCAGTTTTCACTTCACTTCACCTCCAGTTTGCCAGACCCAAACACACCTGACTGCAGCCTCACAGTAGGCATTAAAACCTATGGATAAAATTCTCAAAGGACCAGGATACCTCAGTCCTTGTGAGGAGCCCCTGCAATTACAGTAACAAAGAGTCCAAAAACACCAGGTAGATGGCACCAAATCCTGACGCCAGATGATGGCTCATTAATCAGTGGGCTGCACTCTTGTTTCTTCTAAAGGCCTTATTTAGTGGGTCTGTTTTCAAATGTGCAACACCACAGAAGTGGTGTGTTTATGTGGGCTACAGGGACGTGCCCTGTGCCAGCACAAACACTGATCACAGTTTGTCTCTCCTCATCCACTGAGCAGCCTTGCTCTGAAACCACATATTAAATTCTTTCTTGATTTTCAAGAACAGGCAGATCTTCCTTTGAAATAATAATTCATTCACCCAACTTTGCAATTCATGCAAGTCATTTCCTCCCTTGCAGCAGCATTAAAAAAAGAAAAAATTCTGCTGAGGTCAAAAATACCAAGGGCCAAAATTCCAGGTCATACATAACACAGAACCAGCTGCAGTGCCCCAAAAACCAACCACATCAAAAATCTTTAGAGACAGTTCAAATTATTTATGAAATGTTACCAGCAAGAACCAGGTAACTGACTGGCCATGAGTATCATGTTTGAGAAAAATGGCATGTTGGTCTTCATGAGAGTGGTCTGAACAAGTCTCTGCTTTCTGTCAACACGTATTCTTTAAACTTCTGACATTTTAAAACTTGACCCTATGGATTGATTTTAGGCAGTTCAATATAAACATTCAGCATATGATACTTGATATTTAAAGTCCCTAGCTCAGATTATAAATGTTGACAGATTTATCTATGACTGCAGTGGAAAGTCTCTGTCCTCCTGTTTAAAAGTTCAGCATTTTCCCCAATTTTGTAAACATTTATCTCGCAATTTATGAAGTTGCTCAAAATATTTAAAACACCTTTTTCAGCACTGTTCAACCAAAAACAATCAAAGCAATTTCCTAAAAAAATTCATAGAGTACTGTCATAAAGTCCTTTGATTAAAACTGAAACTTTCAAGAAATTTTCAATTTTCTTGGAGAATTGATTGAAAACCACATCAATAGTCATTCTGTAATCACTCTCCTCTCCCATGAGTCTGTGTAAGACTCACAGTATTGATTTTTTTCTCACTTTAAAACTAAAAGTACATGAGGTTGAAATCTTTAAGTAAGAATTCTTACTCAATTGAACATTTGTCATAAAACTAGTAAACAGCAATGTGAAATATTAAAAATAATTTTTAATAGGACTAATATTTTTTCAATGACATCAACTAAATGTGAAAAAAAATACTTTTGAAAGCGAAGTCCCTATAGACAATATATTAATACAGCATTTCAGTAGATTTCCATTCTGCATTCCTCCGTTTTTTTCTTTCTTTTTCCAGCTACAAAAAGAGCACAAGCAATTTTGGGGAAAAAATTTTGGTATAAATTTAATAGTTTCCTGGCAAACTATTAACATTCCTTACTGCAGTTTACTTCCTATGAGCATCAACACCAGCAATCAATAGAACATGACCAAGGAAGCTCAAGTTCACCCTGTGCTCTCTTGCCTGAAACAAAACAAAGACAGTAGGCTGTATACTTCAAACTCTCTGCAGACTGCACTTCATTAGTATTTATTTAAGTAATAGCAGGATAACACAATTGAAAGAGGGTGCTGAACTTAGAGGGAAATAGATCAGAAGCAGCACAGGTCACACTGCAATCCTCTGTTACCTTTTCGTACTCTGCATTTAGGGCTTGCTGTAGCTCTACCACAGATGAAGGGAACTGCACAAGGACAGAGCCATGCCCCAGCATCTGATCCAGATCAGACTCAGCTGGATACACACAAAGGAGGGGCTGGTCCTTTCCCCTCTTCCCAAGCAATTCATGCCTGGAAGCAGACCATTTTCCCTCTACACTCCTACCATTACAGTCTAAACAGGGAAAGAGCAAGGAAGAATCACTTTTTTTTTTTTCAGTCACATTCAGAGTAATGTGTGCATCAATATGTAAAACAAACAAGGCATTGCCTGGAAATTCAGAAAAAAATGGATGATCTCTTTTCTGAGACAACCACCACATAAATGCATTTCACAGCCTAATACTACAACACAAATGACAGCTAAAGAAAGATAAGTCAACTCCTGTTTATTTTTTGAGATAACAATGCTTCAGACCAAGCCTTGGGTGGTCACAACTACATCACAGTCTCTTGCAGTGATAAGCAAAATCTGTCTTCCAGCATGTGGAAGCAGGCTGCCAGTGTCTGGTGGCAAAACTTAAGCAACAAGCACCAGAAACAAGAGCGCAAATCAGCAAGAGGGAAGCATTTGCTATCTGGAGCAGTTATAGGGATCAAGGCTGGTGTCAGCACATCATCTGCTTACATCCTTCTATTCACTGTCAAGATAGATTATATACAACTTCTATGATTCTATGAAACGTAATTAATCTATTTACTACCATCAGTTCTCTCTGGCAACCACCTGCACAGAAGTAAAAGTTTGTTTACTACAAAGTTTTGTCTCTTAGACCTGAAGTGATTTTCTTCCTCACAACGGATTATTACACTCTGCGAAGCCAATGAGACAAATCCAGATATCTATGTTGTTCCTCTGTGCAGTCATTGGGGCATATGTCTGACACCATCAGAGAAACATCTCTGAGATTAAACACGGCACGAGCTTGAAGATTTCTCCCATGATAATTTGCAGTGAAAGAAGTTCTGTATTCCTGTTCCTGAGAGGATTTTGATGTCTCTCTGCCAATGTAGTTAATTGGAGCTTGGGACTTAACAAACTTAGAGGACTATGGCTTTATCATGGATGAAAATTTAATCATGCAAACCAAAGGCAGGTCACAGAAGTGCTTTCCTCCCTCCAACATGAAAATTCTTGGTGGAAGATAATGGCCCAGAAATTACCAACATGGCGAGTCTTGATCTGGGCGCTGCTTTCTGTAGCGCTACTGGACTCAGTCTTCACTGTCACTTGACCTCTCCACTCCCATCTTCCAACTTGGCTCCCAAGTTGTCCCTGAACCATCCAATCACTATTACCTTCCCTTCTCCCATTACCTCTGCACTTGTCTCACCAGAAGGTGGCAGGTAATTGCCAGAGATCATTAGCACAGGAAAGAAGGAAATTTTCCTTTCCTCTTTCCATTGTGCTTTCCTTCTAGGCTAAATAAACAAAGGAGTTTTAAGTCAGCTCTAGCTCCTGACTGAATCATCAGCTAACCCTCCAAAGAACCTGCCTCCTCTCACCCCTGCAACATTCTACCAGCCTCACTCAAATCCCCCAGTGCTGCAGGCCACCCTCTCACCACCAGCCAGGGAGCCCAGCTGAGTGCATTGATTCTTCCCTAGACACTGCTTTGAGGCAGATCAACTAATCAGGGAGAAGAAAGCTCTGGGGAAGCTCCAAGGACCCTGCCCTTTTCCCTCGCTGCCAGCTCCTCGGGCCGTGGCTAGAGACAACACAGCAGAGACAGAATAAGAACCTGGATTAAAAAGGACACATGGTTGGCAGGAGTTATAGGATGCAACTGCCCTCTCAACCCCAAACATGGGTGTATTATCAACACCCTTCTGGCTACAGATACAAAGCACAGCACCGTCAGAGCTGCCTTGGCAAAAGTTCACTTCATCCCAGCCAGATCCAATAGAGCGTCTTTGGCTGCAGACTCATGAATTAGATCTTTCAATGTGCTTTAGGATACACCCAAATATCCAGAAATTCTTCCTTTGGAGAGATGACTTCAATTGGAAAATCAAATAAACTGGGAAAGATACTGGGAAGAGGAGGAAAACACAGTGGTAACCAATAATTAATTAGCATGTCTTGTGAGCCTTACCCAGCTGCTTGGCAACCCAGAAAGTCACGCAGGAGAGCAAGGGGCAATTAGACAAGTGGCTTAGTTGGATGCTTCCAAAGCAGTAGCTTTAGGTGGGTAAGGGAAATCTTTGGTGTATTCCACATCTTCACCATCCTGTATTGGTACGACAGGCCCCAAAGAAGTCCAGGTAGACTTCAGACAACTTCTACACAGTTTGAAGGGAACAGTAGAAAAACGATTCCTCAGATTAAGAAAGACAGACTTTTATATTCATGCTACTTTTTCCCTTCATTTGTTAGGCCCATATTAGTAAATAAAACAGGTCAGGGCCCATTTTCTGCTCCAGAGACCACTTGGCACTTGGTCTGCCTCTATTTAGCTAAACTTCCTTTCTCCCCAAGACAAGGTGCCAAAAGGAAGCATTCCTGGGCTACTCTAAACCCTAAACCAGGACTGAGTTGGTCTGAAAACGTTCATCGGCAAGGGACACAACCATGCTGGGGCAAAAATCGTCACATTCTCACATCAGGCCAAGCATTCAGGAGCTGTCAAAGTCCAGGAACATCCTGGGTGCCATGTGAAATGAGACAGGTAAGGCACATCCCTCCTGAGGCGATCCCTTGGGTCCCACAGTCAGAATTTGCCATCATTCACAGGGCCACAGCCACAAATCGAATGGAGCAGAGTCACTGGCTGGAAGCCAGAGCTTTGACAGATTAGTGTCTGTACCAGTGGCCGAAAATCTGGTCCAGAGAGATTAAAAGTGCTCTGCCCATCTTTCTTTGGAAATAACCTCCCAGAGGTGGATGAAGTGTACAAATCTGCTACTGGCAATAGGGAGGGTAACAGTAAGACAAGGGTGTTTTGTAAAAGCAGCAGCAGTCTGGGTCAGCCCTGTGCCTGGCTTTCCCACACACCTTTCCCTCTAACTGCAGTCTTCCCACTCTAAAGAACCTCTCCTTGAAAATAGACCTGGCTCTGGCAGAAAGAAATAATCTTCGACACATTTTCTGGGGGTGCTTTGATAACAAGAAAGAGTTAAAGAGTGGCAACACCTGACTGGACTTCCCACTTTCTTTTTATCATGTTAATTAAAAAAAAAAAAAAAAAGCGGGGGGAAAAAAAGGAAAACAATACCCACATATCACTCTTCAGATAAAAACAATTTTGAAATCTGATGCTTGTGTAGCTCTGTAGGCACAGTGGATATTAATAATTCAACAAAATATTATAGTCGTTACTGTATTTTGCAATATCACAATAGTGTGTTTTAGCAGAATTTCTCTCCAAAACTCATTGCAGCAGCCATTAATAAATAAAATGCAATTCACTGTATTAAAAGTGCTGTTTAAAGGCTAAATATTTCATCAGAACTAATTCATTTTAAATAATCAGACTAGGACTCTCCTCCCAGCATCAGGAAAAATCCCAGTTCCGTACACTTTCTACACTTAGAAATGAAATTATGTTTCAAAAGCAAACCATAAATTGAATTCAACCCAAACATCTACACAATAGCTCTTAAACTATAACCCCCTGCAGACAGATGGGATCACTTTCAAACAGGCCACAGGTCTCACAACTTTGTTATGTTGTTTTTGCCACCCAGAAAAATTAAGACTGGAAAAATACAATAGAATGATTTGCATTTATTTCCTCCCTTGAACAGGGGCCAGTGCCTGATTCCCTGCGGGAAGGAGAAAGAAAAATCATGTGAGTTCAGACCTCAGCTGCCAACAGCTATAGATAACAGTGCTTATCCAGTGCTTTTCACCAGTCCGTCTCCAAGGGCTCTGCAAAGGGGAGCAGTTTCCTCTCACAGGTTGGGAAACTGAGTCACAGAGGGAAACAGCTTGTCAGTGGTTATTGTAAAAGCTAAAGGATGAGTTCCTACATATTTTTCCCTTCTGCACAAGTAATGCACATGTGTGCTCTGTCCCATTGCCTCCGAAGGCACTCATGACTTCGTTTGAGTTGCAGCTTTGTTTTGGCAAATGTTACCATTTTTTGCCCCCCTAAAATTTTTACAGACCCCAAAGCTAACTGAAACCAAATAAATAAACAAATAGAAATCACACTATGCAGTTTGAAGTTTTCAGTTTAAGAACTTCTTCTACAAAAAAAAAAAAAAAAAGAAATAGAAAGAAAGGAAGAAAAAGAAGCAAAAACCCCACCACACACAACAAAAAAATGTTCTCTAAAGTGACTGTTACTTTCCAGCCACCTCCAGAACAGCATGTAAGCATCCACCCTGCTGACTGACAAACTGACGTCAGCAAGGTAATTCCTGTAATTAAAACAAAATAATATAACCCTACAAGCAGACCCTGCATCAGACACTGTAATCTCTACTTTTACCCATGGAGCTCACTGCTTTCCTCCAAGAAGAGCACATAAACACTGCAACCTTATTTTCCCTGACTTTATACCAAGACACAGTATTAGCACATAAAATCAGAGGGAGTAGTATCTTCAAGCATTACTTTTTACAGTAAAATAGCAACTTAATAAGGCCATCATATCTCCTAAATTGTGCTGAATTTGCTTTCATAACTATATAATAAATGTTTCAGCTTAACCTTTTAAAGCCAAAATCTCAGCTTTTCCGTATTTAAAAAATAAATCCTTTAAATAAGTCCTTAATAATTAGGGAGACAAGATTTTTATTTGGTTGATTCGTTGTGGTAGTGTATGTTGAGGTTTTTTTAAATGAGAATGAAAATCTGAATTTGGCTCAAATCAAAATCTGGGGAGACCTGTCAAGGAGGAGGTGGGGGTTAGGGATTAAGCCCAAACAATTTCCCTTCTGTGAACTAACACACACACTCTCAAAAACACTGAGGTGAGCAGTAATATATTTGCAGAGCTCTCTGTCCTACGTATTCTTGATTCCAGAGAGGTGCTAGATATGCCAGATAGAAATCAGTGCCAGATACAGCTGTGCTACTGGGCAATGTCAGACATGTGACATTGGGAATAGATGGACCTTTGGACTCATCCAGCACATCTGATCTTATGTTCCTGGGCACAGGTCCAAACCCCATTCAACTCAATAGAAATGCAAAGAATTCACTGGCTTTGAGTCAGACCTTATATGACAGTGGACAGGAACAACTAGAAATATTCAGTCTGTCAAGGAGAAGAGTTAATAGGAACTTGCTCTAATAAATACACCACCTTTACCACACTGTCACTTTGTGTTTGAAGTCATTCAGCCTCAGGTTCTAAGGAGCCTTAACTCCTGAGCCAAAACCCAGATCATTTCTCTAGGCTTTCACCAATGCCCTGTAAAGCCCTGGCTGCCCCCCTCAGATGAGCCAGCAGGACCTGAGCTACAGGGGAACCGAAATTCAGGACCAGTGAAGGACCAGCATAGCACGGCCAGGGAGCTCCCTGCCAACAGGGGAACTTGGAAAGCTAATTCAGAGCTCAGGCAATGAGCAAAAGAGCAGGAGAACGTGCCACACCACAAGCCAGGATGGTGTCCGCCGAGGCAGTAAAGAAGCCTCACTTTTGTTTGACATGCTCTTTGGACACTGTTCGGTGGAACTTCGCAAGTGAAGCCCTCATCATCATTCAAAGTTGCTCCTAAAGGACTGTGTTCCTGGATTGCTCTGCCACTTCAAGAGACAGCCCTCTGCTTCACCACACAGCTTGATGGCTTGTGACACTTGGTAATTTGTCACAGTGTTAATGCTTTTCTGGTTGCTGTCTGTTATGAAACAAGGTTGAAGGACAGCCTTGCAGATGGAAGAGGCTTTCAAATTCCATCCTGTCCAAGCCTGCCAGCCACCAGGGAAGGGGAAGGCATGTGGGTCTAATTCTCATTTTACTGACATTTCATCAGTGTATCAGCGCCAACTTTTAAGGTATTCCTCTTGCCGTACTCAGCATCAGGAAGATGAAAACTATGCCCTTGAAATAAAACATGCTGCTCTGACAGAAACCATTGCTTCATCAAGCTAAGATTCTTATCAAGGAAAGATTTTATTGCAATACCAAGGATTTAAACCAAGCACAGCAGTTTCATTAGAGAGAGCAAAAGACAAACCAAAATGTTCCAGTGATAAGTTATTCCAAGCAGAAATGCGGGATCCAGAACATCCTTTCCAGTCTGGCAAACAGATCACTCACAGCACTTGGTCTGTCTGGCCAAGTCTATGTACTATTTATCTACCCAGCCAACAACAAAAAATAAATAATTTTTTCCTCATAGTAGCTGTTTCTACAACAAGCACAGAAGAGCCTGCATCCCCAGCTCAAGGTGGGGCATAGCATGATATTTAAAAGTCTGGTTTGCTATTTTATTACGAACTGCTCCTTCCTTCCAACTTCCATTCAGGAAGATGCTTGTGACCTCTCAAACAGCACTCCCTCAAAAGCAGTGGAGTTATTTAGTAAAGCAGTGAACTGAGAGACCACAGTTGCCTGAAAGACTTTGAGAGATGTAACATGCACTAGGAATGGACACCCATCTTCTGCCAGACCCAGAACACTATTTAGAATGTATTTTCACATTGAGGCTTTTATTAGAAATATTCCAATTCTCACTCTGAAGTGTCCAGATCACTGGTAGACAGTGAACATCACTGATTGCATCTCTCTCTAATGTCAGCAACACAAGCACATGTTAGTCCACTCCAGCAAATTTGCTCTTGAATAACCCAGTTTCCCACCAGTGCAAGAGAGGGAGAAAGATACTTGCCCATACTGTGGCAATATCTCACTCTTCCTCCCTTAAGTCACAGACTTAGTCATGTTCCCCGCAATCAGGCAACTCATTTTCACTGTCCCAATCTCAAGACAATGGAAAAGAAAACACAAGACAAATTAAAAAAAAAATAATAATCAAGGGCACAAAGCCAAGGAGATACAGGAAAACCCACACTGGCAAAACCAAAGCTGTACACAGAAATATTCACATTAGGGTCCTGCCCACACTAGTATAAATCAAGCTCCATGGAAACAACAGCAGCATAAAATCACCACAAACCAGAGTGGATTTTGGAACACTAACATCTGCTGAACAGTATCCCTTAAAGGCTAATATGTCTTTACTGACATCCTTCCTTTCCCTTCAGTTAATGGCAGGACAGACTATTTAGCCAGTGGTCTAAAGCCTTGGCTTGCATGACAGCAATTTATGCATCCCTGGCAGGTGAGAATGACCCATTCAACTTAAATAAGGAGGAGAAACGCCTCCTGACAGCATTTCTTTGCCCAGTTGTGTCAGAGACAACTCTGAGTACCATTCAGTCATGGCATGTCTAACCTGAATTGACCATGTCCCAGACGCCCGGGAGTCAGACTCCCCGACTCCAAATAATCACTTTCCTCTCTTCTCTCCTGGCATGGGTTAGACTTAGGCACAAAGCAGCACAGTATCAAAATACTTTTCAAGTTTCCAGTAGTTGTGCATGCCTTGCTCAGAGGACCTTTTCTTTTTTTCCCCCTCTGGTGCTAATTCCACCTATTAGGTTCATTCTGTGTCCCTGCCCTGTGCAGGAGCTGCCAGAGCAGAAAGATGCAGAAGGAAAATGCATCAGGACAAGTCAAGCACAAGTGTGCCTCTAGAGGGAGAGCATTTAAATAAAGAATGAACCTGAAAAAGCTACCAGCTTCCCTGTAGCCAGCACAGTCTGTCAGAAGAAATTCAACACAAGAGATTGTCACACAGGAGCAAAACATCTCCTGACCCCACATTCAGGAGGGAAAAAGTGACTACTGTGCCATCCCAGAGAACAGCACAGACGGGTGTCAAAAAGTCAGAAACAACAGAAAAGGCCATATCTTCCCCACCATAACCAATCATTTATGGTCTGTAGTAACAGGTTGGCAGGGAATACCCATACTGCCTCCTCTTCAAGGAATTGAAATTCCATATATGCAGATGAAAACAAATGGCAGTGTTATGTCATTTGTATTATATACATCACCCTTTAAAGACAAAGATTTGTGCAAGGTGCTGTACATACACCTGGGTCGGGGGAAACCTCTCTTGTTCCCAAATGTTACTTCAAAGCACAAATTTCTACTTATCTCTTAAAGCCCTACAACTTCACAGACATTTTCTGAGAAAACAATACTTTTAGCTCAGGACAGAAAAGGTTGCACGAACAGACTCCTACTAACTACCATCTCTTTTCTACCTTGCTACCATTCCCTTACATCTCCTGATCAGTTAGATGTGCAGATGAGTGCAGAGCAGAAATTAGCCCAGGCAGGACATGCTTTATGAGAGCTCCAAATCCAGCCCACAAACAACCATATTTGACCTAAGGAACCTAGTGTGTAAGTGAGGGCTGCCAAGATTCAGCCATGACAGGCACAGAAAACCCTTCACTCTGACTCATCACAGAGGCTGTTCGAGTCATGACTACTGTCCAAAGGCCACTGAGAAGGAAAGAGAAGGAAGGGACCTGCAATACCATATAACAGCATCAGAGCACATCAGTTACAGCACGAAGCTGTAGGGAGGGAACTGAGGAAAAGCAGGCAGAATAAGACTGTGGCCCCAAATCATCCCTGGTTACATGGTATTTACACTTTTCTAGTTGAATAATTATATATCTAGTACTAGAGTTATCAGGTCACATACCCTTACATACATGTAAAGGTAGGCACAGTATCTTTTACTTTTCTAAAACACTTTTTTTTGTTGTTGTTTGGATTTTTAAGCACACAGTGATCCAAATGGGACTTTAAAAGACGTAAAAAAGTGCAGGAAGCTCCACTCTGTCCCGTTCCATCCTGCTCTCTGGTGCCCACATAAAGCTCGTTTTGATAATCACAGATACTTCAAGTTTTGTTCTGTTAAACCTGTTAGCTACCAGGGGCAATAAATATTACAGACAACTCTTTTAGGTAAGAATGCACAGCATTAAACAAGGTGTTTCCCCACGAGCTGTGAAACAGTAACACCAGCCTTGCACTCTTTCACACACATATTGACCCATTCCTGAGTCCTGACACGTTCCATGGATCAGCTCTTGCCTCCCACACTCATCTCCTCTAGGATGACCACATGAAGAGAACTCTGTGGCTAATTCCAGCCCCAGTCTGCGAGCAGCCTCCACTAGTCAGTGACTTTCTTAACTGTTACCTTTTGTCTTTGGGGAAGAGAATAAGAATCTCTTTTACAGAAGATGCAGCATTCTCAAATGATTCAATATTTTATTTTATCATCTAACATTTGATCTCATTCTGCAGAGTTAAACCTGTCTCTTTCCCCTTTCTATGAGTTATCACTAAGACACCTTCTCCCCAATCCAGTTTAATGTCTGTTTACAGTAACACTACAGGAATCACAGATAAAATAAAAAAAATAATTGATGATAATAATAATAATAAAAAAATCAGAACAAAACCTCAGTGCAACTCAGAAAGGCAGGCTTTGTTACTTGTAGCATGTGAGGTAGGAACAAGTAATGAAGATAATTAAAAGAAAAGAAGGGTAGAATTGAGACTGCAACAAAGGTGCTGTATAAGCAAACTGAGAATCATACACTACCAGCGATGTTGCCTTTTGATTAAAGGAACAGAGTTTCCAGGCAGGTTAGCAAAAACCAATATGAATGTTATTAATTAAGAAAATTAAGGACTCTTCAGTGCTGATGCTGTAGTTGTGGTTTAGTTGCACTCAGAAAGAAACAGTTTCTGCTTTGGATTAACAGACCATCCTGTCTGTGAGCTAGCATTGGAGGGATAACTTTGGAATCCCTTGACCAGTCTGAACTGAATTCAACAGAGGATAAAAGGTCACAAGGGTGCAGAATTCCTCTAAGTTCAGCTGAGTGAAGAAGCAGGCCCCAAAATAATATCTGGCCTGAAAAATAAGCCACCCAGTGTCCACTTTAATAGCTGGCAGGACTCCAGCTGATTGTTGCTTCAACCACAGCCAGCCCTCCAGCACGCCTGTAATGCTCAGCCAAGTATGTCTTATGCCACTTTTCCCCTCCCTCAAAACCCCTCCCTCCTCCCAGAATGAGGGATCATGACAAAGATAACAGAAAACACTGAAAGATAGAAGAGTCCTGGAAGGGCACGCAGTTAAGTGATCCCTAACTTCTGTTGCTTAACAAAATGACTAGGCATTTTACTTATTTCCTGATCCTTCAGAGAACAGACAGCTCTCACAGGCCAGGTAACTGACTGTTCAGTATGGTTACTGGGGCAGGGCCTCAAAACCACTGAGAAATCATAACCTGGTGGGATGCCCCAACCAGATCTTTCTCTGCCATGTTCCATATTCCACACTTCTCTGAAAGCCCTTCTGTTCAAGGCTCAGTTACCCAGAAAGTCTGGCCAGTGATGGCTGAACCATCCCTATTATACCTCTGTAACACCTGATATGGACACTGTGACTGTATGGGGCTTTCTCCTGGTGTCGCTCCAATTGTTGCCAAAGTACACTTGAATAAAGATCCTCTCTTTTCTGAAATACCGGTTCTTTCAAGTAGCATGACTCTCACATTGGTTTGCAATCTCACCGTCTCATAGGCAAGCTTTTTTTTGGGCCACATGGCAAACAGTTTTCAGAGACCCCCCTGCCTGATATGTAGGTCTGCCTATCTGCCTCTCCCACCACACACCACGAGCAAGGCTGCCCCTGCACGGGGTCACCATGGTCCTTTCCATGCAGGCTCACCAGCCTTGTGTCTTGCACCAGGCTTTTGGCCAAACAGAAGCAAAACCATATTCCACTGCAAACACAGCATTCCTGACAGTTCAGATCAGACAGTGGGTCTGTCCAGAAGCGCCAGGCGGCAGCCCCAGACACCCATCTGCACCTCCATCCATGCTCCCACTGTAGCATCAAGTGCTACCAACATTTTGCTGTCTGGGAACAAAGCTGGAAAAACACTGGGGGTGGCAGAACAAGGACATTACCTTTCACATACTGCCCCAGCCCTTCACCTTGCAGAAGATGGACATGGGGAAACTCAGTCCAGGCTGCATCCAAGAGGGTAGGAGGAAGATCTATTTGCCTCATCTCATCCAGGAGTACTTCACCTGCACCTGGTGTTGGGAAAAGACTTTTCCCCTTGGATTGTGAAGTGTAACACAAAGGGTGAGGAAGCCACCTTAAAGATCCCAAAACCTTCTAAGACCCTTGAATTTTGCATCCTACTACATCACCCCATGAAAGACTGCACAAGCAGCCACACAAACCTACATGTGCTATCATCCTAAATTATTCCAACTCATTACAAACAATCCACATAATTCAGTCAGCTCCCACTCCCCTCAGACAGATGAGACTCCTCTCCTGTATGTATTTCCAATGAACCCCCAAATTCATGGCCCCCACAGTCTCATCATGTCGATTCTTATTCAGCTCAAAAGGAGCTGCAATTTGAAATTACTCAATCTGTGAAGCCAAGCGGGTAAAGGGATTAGAACAGCAGACAAAAATGCTCTTAGAACACCTCCAGACAGAACTTTGCCATGCTTTAACTTGATCAATCTGTTAATGATTTTAGCTGAGCATGTTCCACTTTTCTATTATAGAGAGCTCTGTTCTTTCCCCTTGTAGCTCCTCTTCTCACCTCATTTTCCTTTCTTTCATGTAATCTCTTATAAAAACAAAAATACACACAGCATCTGAGCTGTAGCAGACAAAGTAATATAACTCCTTTTTATTAATTAGTTGTATCAGTACTGATCCACAGCACAACCCAGAGTAGATCCCTCCTTTCTTGTATGCCTCAGTTTCTCAAAAAAAAAAAAAGAAAAAAGAAAAAAAGGCCTATACTACCGACTTTCCATTTAACAACCTTTGACATACACAGCTGAAGTAGGCAGCAGAAGACCTTTGTAAGTACAGTCACGTCTGTCATTCCGTAAACACAAAATTGCCAAGATTTGATGGTAAAGGACAGGGAGCCTGGAACAGAGAAATATCCCCATATACACTGCAATCCATCCCACTGCCTTGTGCAGAAAGAATTCACCCTACAGCTGACAGGGGCAAGTAAGGCCTGCAGACAGGCCAGGTCTGCCTGCACCTCATGGTACTGATCACAGCTGAGGGGGATTTTTCAAACAGGCACAAACCGCAAGGAAAGGTTAACAACCAATTAGAGCTCCCACTCCCTTCTTCCTGCACCCATAAGGTCATAAAGCACTATTGGCTAGAGTTAAATAATAATGTTTTATACATTCTCTTCCACTCAACAGCTTTTGCAAATATCCATCCAATTTAAGCCTCGGTAACAGCCCTTCATGTGAGGTAACTCTTCCTTGTAGATGGGGAAGTCTCAAGACAACACACAGTCTCATTAGGCACAAAGGCAAGACCACAAATCATAAAAACAACCTGCGTGCACAGCCTGCTCTCCTCTGACAGCCGAGGAAGCACAACTGAACTCAACCCTCCTTTTCTTTCTGCCTTCAAAGTCAGCAAGAGTTCTGTGCCAAGTCTTCCCTGCACTAACTACTCACCACTGGGTTCCTCTACGAAATCCCTATGAGGAGTTCAACCCATTTACTGAGCCTACCAGCAGCACCACATGTTACAGCCTGGTGGAATGCCTGAAGCAGTGCCGAAGCAGTTGCTTTAAGCATCCTGAGTTCTTTAGACCATCATTGACCTAAATGGTTCACTGTGGGTCATTCCTAGTTTTTCCAAATCCCAAACACCCGTTTGAGTCCCAAAGACACCAGTAAGTGCAACCACGTTTCCCAGGAAATGCTGCTTTATCTCATAAAGCAGTGGCTGGGAAGAATCCCAGTCCCTTCTATTCCCCCACATTCACAAGAAAGGAATAAGAAGAGAGGAACAGAAACGCTGAGATTTGTACAACACCTTCGACTTGATCAAAATGCTGCAGAGATCCTAGTAGCAGGGACCCGGCAGGGCAAGAGCATCCTCTGCAGGTCAGGCACAGGGGGAGAGCTGATGAAGCACAGTTACCCCTGCCCCTCCCAGTGCTGCAGGAGAGGAAGCAGTTCGGCAGAGAGGTGGGTCTGTCAGCAGCCACCGGGGCTTTGCCCGGAGACTACGGGGCACGGTAGTGGAGGAGCTGGAGCGTGCACCCAGGATCCGGATTGCTGCTTCCCGGGCATCATCACCCCTCTCCCACCCCAGGAGCACCGCCGGCAGTTCCAGGGGGATTCTGGCGATTTTACGGGCACATAACTCAGGTTGGAAGGGACGCAGCAGATGAGAGATCCCGGCAGTGGGACTCCCATCGTCAGGACAAAGCCTGGCAGCGTTGAGCGACGGCACAAAGGGAGAGAGCGTCAGCTGCACGGGCGGCAAAACGCTTTACCGCGGCTGAGGGCTTGGTAGAACTATTTTCCTCTCTCGCGGAGGGAACCCCGGACAGCGGGAGTTTCACGGAGTCAATGACTCCGAGCGGGTTTCCATATCAATATTTCAGCAGCCTCTGCCTTCCCAGCACGCAGTCCCAGGCTCCTGCTCCCCCCGCCCTCCGCAGAGTTCCCTCCGTTTCGCAGATGCCCACGCTCCCTCTAGCGCCCGGCTCCGCTTCCCTCACACCGGCAATCCGCGCCCTTCCCTCGGCCCTGGGGATCTCCATCGCACTGGAGCTAATTAAAACTGATGCTATTTGGGGCACGCAGGCCCTGTAGAGCTCTGCAGAGCATTTTGCCTGGCTAGCGATGGTGTCCGCATGTCGGAATGTGAAGGGGAAAAAACACCGTGACAGCTTCAGTGTCAGTGCTCTGCCATTTGTTTCAGTGAGAGAGCAATCAGTGCTCCTTCAGCATTGAAGACGAGGAACAAAAGAGAAGTTTGGTCATTCATCATGAATCTTTTCTGATTTTTATTGCATGTTGGGACTCCGCTGGTGACGAGGCTGGAAAATGACCCTAAAATTTCCATAGCAGATTATTTATCAAATATGTTTCATGACCCATGCTCTGCAAACACACAGCAAACTTTCTTCAGTTCCCTCCATCTCACAACACCCCATAAAGGCAGCAAAGAAAATACTTCCATGCTTCTCTCTTTGCATGGAAGAGACAATAACAACAATGCTGCAGTTCTCCCTGGGCATTAAAAGGAAGTTAGGGTTGTGGAATTTGTTTACCTTGGATTACTACATGGAGTTTAGGCAAGCCAAGAAACTTGAACGCAAAAGTGTGACTGCAGCAAAGCAGATCCCAGCCAAAGCAGATCCCAACTTGAGCAGATCCCAGCCAAATCCAAGCCTTAACTCCACAAGTTCCTTGCAATTGTCCTCAAACCAACCCCAACCATGAACTCAGGCTTGGCCTTCAATTCTGAAATGAATCTGGGTTTATAAGACATTAGGCTCAGGTGGGTATGTAATGCTCTTCTCCATTCTAGCTACAGACATCCAGGGAGCTTGAGGAGCAGATACTATGGTATGACTTAAGTAAATTCTTGGCTGTTTACAAGATTGGTTTCCAGTATCCTTTAGTACATTTAACATTAAAATCTTTACCCTTAACCAGTGCTTTGCCCATGAGGAAACACTGCTTTCCTGTGTTTTTTTTAATCTTACTTATGAATACAGCTATAAATTTGGAAACTCTCAAAAAGCTTCATCTTCATACCATCTTGCCTTTAAGAAAATATTTGTTTCATCTCACCTCCCTTTTGAGAAAAATCTCTCCTGCCTAACATCAGTTATCTGCTTAAACCCATTTTCAAAACATCATCTACTTGGATGAAAGTTTTACATTAAAAAAAAAATAAAGAATCATGTCGCTGTTTCTGTTTGCATTTAACCCACTGTGAAAGCTTAGCCACAAGTCCTAGGCCTACCCCTGAAAAAGTCTGAGTACAAAGGTCTCAAGAGAAACTGCTGACAGGCACTTAGGACAGGGGCAGTTCTGTTACTGAACTCAGAACTACAAGAACATCAACAGCTTGCTGTGCCTGGCTGGGTAATGGCCCAGGGAATTTGCCATCTTCATGGGATCCACAAGCAACATCCAGGCCTGTCCACTGGATATCAAACTGACTTTGCAATGAAACCAGTCTGGAGAGAAATAGCACAAAAAATATTTTGCAGACACTTTCTTCCTGCCCTACTGACTCAACACAACCACAGAAGCAGTTGCCATGAGAGAGTTTAATTTTTAATTCCAATACTCTATTTGAATATTAATTAAAAATGGATTGGCAAAGTTCTGGAGAAGGGCTTAAGTGGCAAACTTCATACTAGTGGTAAAGTGGGAATCCATTAAGACATTTTGTCAGAGCTAGCCTACCTTCAGTAGCAATGAGACCACAATCTGGACAAAAGCTGCTTTTGAGAAAGAAAGTCTAGAACAGCAATTCAAATATCTACCAAATTCAGTGCAATTAATATGATTGCTCTTTCACCATTTTTCACTCTAGGAGTAAACATTTTAGACTGAAATCCAACTGGACTTTTGGAGCACTTACCCATGGCTAACAACTAAATGCAGCATTGCCTGACTAAAGATTCCCTTTCCTCCCTTCCAAGCATAGCAGTCTATTTGGAATTGCAAATATTGCCCATCTCGTTCTGCCCATCACACACTGCATTGCTAGGCATCCTAATGAAAAACTACCTGGCACACACTGAGCCCATCAGCCTCCCTAGCTTGTAATTCGCCATGGGAGTGAGTAATGTCTCAGCATCAAACCACCAGTACATTAGCAGATCACACCAGAACACTGCCAACACCATTCAGAGGAATCATTCCCGGAAAAGACAGGCTTCACTGCAAGAACTTGTACAACCTGCTTGTCACTGTCAGCCCTCAGAGCTTGCACAGGGGAAAGAAATAGGATCAGGGGCAGCAGGAGGTAAAGAAAACCCATTCAGAGGAAGGTTGTTCCAATCAGGTCATTTTTACATGAGTCTTGAAAGTCTCTGAAGACTTTCTGGTGCCTTGCTGTACCATTTTTATTGAGAAGAATCTCTTCCTAATATCCAGGCTGACATATGTTTTGGCTGTTACCGCATGTTAATTCCTCTCCAACCAATAAGATGAGCTGCATCTTCCTTCTAACTCAACTTCAGCTGACCACAGGCTACTGCAGAACTATCAGCCCCCTCCTCACCACCTTGTCCTAAAGACATATCCTAGTCTTGGAGTGAATCTTAAAACCATGTTAACTATAGGGATGACAGTTCCTGGTTGACTGGACCTCTGGACAAAACAGTGCAGCATGGCTGTCAAGATAAAACAAGGCCCCAGTCCAGTGTCCCACCAGCTCTCATCCAGCCTTCCCCAGTTTTCAGAGCCTGGATCATACTGTAAACATCTATGCCATTGCATGGTGTGCACAAGTAGCAGCTACATCATTTAAGCACACCAGACCTCTGTCTTCTGCACTGCTGTACTGCAGTGAGATAAAAAATGCACGGTACATTTTTCCTATAGTGCATAGAAAAATTCCAACCCCTAGGACCATATAGGAACTTGGCCTGGCTGCAGCAACCTGCAATACACACATGCTTTAGACAAATGCCCTCTCGTGCTCCTACTGGGGTATTATAGTGCATTTCTCATCTTTCTGCCAGAATTTTGCCTCTGGTTACTAGAAAGGTAAAGGCACATATACATGGGCTGCCCAAATCACATAATGACTATTAGCTGCTGCATGCTCATAGATAGTGGATTGAAAATATCTTCTAGAGAAAGCTAGAAATGTTCATATTTGCTTCTTATATTGAAAAAAATCCCCCACGACACCAGAGAATTTGCAGTAGTTCCATCGTGGAAAAAGCATAGACAGAATTAAGTACTTCCTATAAACAGCTACATTAATCAGAGGGACAACTCTGAAACCTAATGACAACAGTTCCCATTTACCATTCCACTAGTGATCATATCAGGAGAGCAATCCTAGTAAGTGTGTTTTATTCACTGTCGCTTGTTGAAATCCCTTTAAAAACTTACTGTCAAGAAACAAGATAGTGAGATTTAAAACTGTAAGAGCATTAAAGGTGCTGCTACTTTTTTTTTTTTTTTTTTCTTTTTCAGGACCTTATCCTAGAAATCAGAGAGAGAGGACAGGAGAAAAGATACTATGAGGAATCAGATCATTACGGGAAGGTTGGAGAGAGTATCTGGTGAGCAGAACAAGTAAAAATTTCATGCAATAACATAAATAACTAGAGAGGGAAAACAAGTGTAGAGGATACAGCACTCATCAAATGGCACGTTTGTACACAGTGTATGTGTTCAGAAAGGACTGGCTTTGAAAAAAAGAATGGCCTGCAGATCTTCTGGGAATAAAAGTTGTTTTCACTAAAAATTCTCCTTCCTCCAGAAAGGCCTTGGCAAGAAAACAATTTATCTGACCTCTACAGGGTTCCCCAAGAGCTTCGGTGACCTTGTTCAATAAACACTTCTATTAGGGCAGATTGATACTTGATGCCCAAACAGAAGTCTCCTTTTTCTCATATCAGACCCACTGACTTAAGCCAAGTACCCTTCACCAGAACACAAACCTCATTTCTAGAGAGAATAGTATTTTTGCATTTTCCTAACAATTTTCACTTGAAGATCTTCAGGTATTATACAAAGCAGAAATAAATTCTGCTCCACACCACCACTTTGTGGTAGCTAAGTAGTACTATCCTCATTTAACATGGAAGAGGAGATCCAGAGAGGTTAATTGTCTTTCCTAAGGTCACAGAAAAAGCCCCTGGGCAGGACAAAGCAGAGAACCCAAAGTCCCTGATCTCACCAGCCTTTTCTTTCTCTATCGTAATCCTGACCTCACTATCTACAAATGGAGAAAACAAAAGTTTATTGCCTGGAAGGGATTATTTTTTAATAAGTTAAATTGAGATTTGAGGGACGTGCAAAAAATGTGAGGTAGGAAACGGAGGGAGAATTGCTCTAAAAATAACAATAAAGAAAAAAAACAAAAGAGATTTTTACATTCTAGGTAACAGGACACCTAGGAGTTACAAAGATCTCCCTTTCATGGAGTGTCTGTAGACTGTCTGTTCCCAGTAAAACCCCAATTTTTTATTACTATGCCTTCATCTTTGCAAATCCACCCCGTGTTTAGGAACCCCCCACCATTAATATCTGATTTGAAATACACTGTTTGTTCGCATGAAATTTGATTGATCATATTTTTAATAAAACATAAGTGACAAAAGCTTAGGTTTTGAAGTCTGTTCAAGTAACAGGGAATTGACAAAAGCAAGCTGTGTGCCTCTTCACTGCTTTGGTAGCCTGAATACACCAGCACACAGACACGTCGTACCTGCTGTCCTAGGTCAACTGGCATAACCAAGACACGGATTAGTATCTTTTGTCCATTTTCAATACACCTTCCTGATGCTTTGTATCTCCTGTGACCTAAGAAAATATATGCTTTGTGTTGAGGGACTGGTAACCAATGTGGCTGGCAAAAGAAGCCACACTGTTTGCCCGGGTGACCTTGCGCAAATTGCTTGATGTTCCTGTGCCACAGACACCCCAACAGCAGAATTAGGTAAAAACTGAACTGCAGCAGAAAAACAGGCATTGGATTCAGCCTTATCTGTTAATAAATGAAAGGACCCAGGTGCAAGCATTTAACTTTCCCTCTACACTGTTAAAAAAAAAAAATCCAATTAATCTCTGAATGCAGTATTTTCTTTCCAAAAGACAGGAGAGAAAGTCTCAGAATGCTAAACCTTATATTAGAAAAAACACAAAACAATAACCCTGGTATTTATTAACATGTCTGCTTCTCCTTCCTACAAACACCACACTGTCAATAAACACCCATCTTTCTGCTTTTGCTTGTGCTTTTGAGTTGGAAGCTTTCAGTGCATGGTATCCTGAGGTGCAAAGTCCTAATGGAAAGCCATGAACAATCGAGACATTTTCCTTCATTACCCTTCTGAGTCACCTGAAGTTAAAGAATAAGGAAACTAGTTATTCAAATGGCATATTTCTGTAAAAAATAAGGAAGGAGGGAGAATTTTGTGAAAATCACTTTCTGACCTGTGTTTCAGAAAAAAATAACCTTTCTTTCCCCTGCAAATGCCTACAGAATGAGTTTTCTCTGCTACCTTAAGCAGAAATACTCAAAACTACTGGAAATTCATGCTGGGAAGGCATGGGGGAGGCACTTTATCTTCTATTGCTCAACACCCCTTGATTCAGCACCAAAATGAAACAAAAGAGAGGGCATATAGGTTGTTTTCTTCATTACATGCCATGTTACATTAAAAATAAATAATCCTAGAGACAAGTGTAGTGCTGAAATATACCATGCAGCTGTTTTCTCTTGAATGTTTGCTTTCATCTTTAATGAGAGTGGAATTCATGTCTGGTGAACACAACTGCCTTTAAAAATTGGTTAAATCAAAGTAACATCTACATTGCTGTCAGAATTATTGCCTAAGTAATAATAAATAGAGAAAAAAAAAAACTTCCAGTAAAAAAAATAAAGAGGTAGTTGAACTGAACATTAGAACATATAGCTGATGTACAGATAGAAAAACAGATAGATAAGGAGGTAGACAATTCGTTTTTTTACGACTAGCAAGTTTCTTGAAGTATGTATCTGAAAGCCCAGCCAATCTGTTTTATGCCGTAAATTGCCTTATACCCATTTCCAACAGTGGCAAAGTAATAAAAGAGAGGCATTTTCAAGGCAGTGACAAGCTATAATAATCAGAATAATAGGAATATTGTCACAAGACATGAAGGTTTTCCAGAGCCCTCTAAATGTTCCCAGACTACATCAGAGTAGAAATGGTATTTCTGATACCAAGTCAAAAGAAACTTCAAGTTTTGTCCACAGCCATCTGCCGGGCGTTGCAAAGCAGGTGCGAGGGAGGGCCCTGTACTATCATGACACAATAGCATGTGGGCTTTTGGGACATTCCCCTACACACACACACAATCCCACAGGCTTTCAGGGACACCCCAGTGACTCATTATTATTCGCTTGAGGAAAAAGGCGTGAGATGCCACGGATTTTTTGTAAACTTTTTGCTGTGCTTGCACTACCTGCCTCATCTCAAAGCCCCTTGACGTGCTGTGGGGCTTTCCGCCCCTTAATGAATTAATGGGATCTCTCTTGCCTCCAACACGCACGGCGGGGCACTGGGGTGCTTTTCCACCACATCTGTAGTCGTTCATCCCAGGCACAGAGGCAGCGAAGCGTGCCGAGGTGTATATTACGTATACAGAGACACAGTGCCCAGCGGTGCAGCACTCGGGACAGGCTGGAGCGGGGCGCCGCGGATCCTCCCTACATAGAGGAGAGGGCTGGGGCCAGCCCGGCCCTTCGGGGCGCTCCCGCCCCGCTACCCGGGGATGGCAGCTCTACCTGCGGGGGCGGAACGCTGTTCCCATTCGCCTTCGCCTTTCCCCAGGAAAACTTTTCTCATTTTCTGGGGCCACCACTCCGTGTCCCGCTCCCGCTGGCCATAAGGGCGCCGTGCCCGCCCAGCGCCCCTCTACCCGTCGCACCTCCGGCTCCAGCGGTGGGCTTGGCACCGTCCCGCCCGTCTCCCGGCTCCCTCCCCGCCAAACCCCATCGGGTCGGGTCTGTCTGTGGTACTCACGCTGCTGTTGTGCCCGGACCAGTGCACCATGGCCTGGTTGTGCGCCGAGTCTCCGGCCAGGGCGAAGGTGGTGCTGCCCAGCCGCAGCTCCTCCAGCCCGAAGCGGGCGGAGCCGCCGTCCCCCGGCTCCCGCCCCGCGGCGCCGCCCGGCCCCGGCCCCGGCCCCGCGGAGCCCCGCGGGCTGCGGCCCCTCCGCCGCACCGAGCGCGGCCGCCCGCCCGCCGCGGGGGGAGCCCGGACACCGTGGGGTCGCTCCGCGGCCGGAGCCGCCGCCGCTCGGGGACGGCGCTCCCCGGCCACTTTCTCCTTCTCCCTCATCGCTCGCCGGCTCTCCCAGCCGCTGGATTTCGTCCCCGCGGGAGCAGCGGCGAGAGTCGCTCGCAGCCGGGCATCCTCCGTCCCGTCCTCTTGCTCTCTCTCACCAGCCTTCTCCCCGAAGAACCTCCTCTGCTCCTTCTCTCCTCTGTCGGTCCTCAAATGCATCAGTAATCCCTGCTGCGGATGCTGCTGCGGATGCACCTGGGAACGGCAGGATCTGCAAGTTATTTCTGCACCGGTAAAGCCAAAAGTAAAGAGGAAAAGCCATGTCCAGTACAGGAGAGCAACGTGCCAGGCTGGGTACCAGCCAGCAACTTTTTCCATCGCTGCCGACTGCTGATGAGTGCGAGGGAGAAAGTGCAAGGAGAGAGCAGGAGCGAGGGAGCCGGGCGCTGCCGATTCACCCGCCGCGGGGTAAACACGGCGAGAACTCCGTAAAGTTTCAGACTCTGGTGTACTAGATGCAGCCGGGGGATAGAGGAGATTACTTTCTTCCCCTCTGTTTTTTCCCTCTTGTTTTCTTTTCCTTCTTTTGCACTTTTTCCGTTTTTTCTCTTTCCCCCTCTTTTTCTTTTCCTTTTTTTTTTTTTTTTTCTTCCCCAAGACTGGCGTTGCTGATCAGGCTGGTGATGGAAGGCAAAGCCACAACCACACGGGGGAGGAGCTGAATTGAAGTCAGAGAGAGAGGGAGAGAGAGAGGAGCAAATCCTGGCTGGTGATTTCTCCCGGCTGCCTCAGTGGAAGTCACAGCCCGCTCCTCTCCCGCTCGCTCTCTCTCTGCTCCCTCTCACTTCGCCGCTTCTGCATCACACTCCGCCTGTAGCCTCCCCGCCAGGACGCCCCGCGCCTGTGTCATGAGTGGCTCGCTCCCCCTTTAAACTCACACACTCACACACAGACACACTCCAAGAAGGACTTACCCCAACTTTTAAACCCAAATCGTCCAATCCCTTCCTCCCCTGTGCTTCCACCAGCTCAAGCCCCTGAAACCTGCTCCCCAACATACTGAAATCACTACACGTGAACTGGAAGCAGAAGTGCAAAGTGAAGGAACAATACATGCATATGTGTTAGTCTTTCCAGAGGAGATATTTAAATTCGATTAATTAAGTGACCTTAAATGTCTGAGGAGGCTTTGAAATGTCTTTCTCCCTCCCCCCGTGACTGATGTAAGTGCACTGGAGTTGCTAGGAATAGGCACCTGTGCTTGATTTCACAGAGGGGAAAGTCGCATTTTTCCCCTCCATTCCCTCCTGTGCTTTTGCTTCACTGTACCGTCATTTACAGTAGCTGCTGATGCTTAGATAAATCACTCATGCATGGCAGAGATGTACCCACATAAATGCTGATGGAGACAGGGACAAGGTTTTGGAAATGAAACGACAGCAGTTGGTGCTGGGAGACAGGAAGAGGGAGATTCCCCTCCAGTGATATATCTGCAGAAGAAAAGCACTTTCTGCTCTAGCTCTCTCACGCTTTCAGGACCAGCAATTTCACTCCCAGAAGCAGCGGTCCTCTTTTACCGAGATCGTTCCCCAGGGAGCAATCCTAGTGGTGGCTGGAGGAGATCACCAAACCCTGCTGGCAGAGCCTGGTGTCTGCTGGCCATGGGAGCCCCTGGTCCCTGACCACAGGCAGCACTGCTGGTGACTGCCTACACAGCTTTGACAGGCACTTGCAAATGCCCACACACTTTAAGACTGGAGGGAATTAAAGTCTCTTCCACTGCAATTTTATTCCATCCCCATCTGTCTTCTCTCACTCATTCCTATTTGATTTACAGGAGAGTTTATTTTTTAATTAATTTTTTTAACATTTCCTTCCTGACATGGAAGACCTTATTGATTTTTTTTGGCAGGGCATTTCAGAAAGAGATTTACAGATTTGTTCCACATTCTTCTAGAGATTTCACTCAAATGCTCACTGGTGACACGGAATATTAGCACAAGACCAGGGGTGAAGGGAGACTCACAGTAATTCAGGCTGGGCATAACTTCACGCTGCTTTACAACAATGATGGATTGTCTGCAGTGTAACCACAGACCTCAGCTAAATCTACCAATTAACTGTATACCTGTTTCCACATCTCCCAACTAAATGGTTACTATTAGTTACAGCCTGCCAGGTAATAATAATTAACGCTTTGCACTTAAATCCTTTCCCTTACTAAGCCCAAAAGCTCCTCACAAAGGCCATTTCTGCTGTATAAACGATGGTGGAGCTACCTTATTATCAACCCAGTCCTTTGTCTTCTGTACAACAGATTGACCAGACTGATCTATCCCAAAGGATGCACTAAAGAGTGTCACCTTTCTACCACAAGTCTCTTAAAGAGGCCTTAATCTAAAGGGCTAGAATTCAAGGAGATGAGTAGGTGAGACAGCAAATGAACTTCGAAGAATGAAATTAATAAGAGGTCAGAGGAAATTTCTCCTGGGATTGTAATAGAGATTTGCATGCCAATGAGTGGCTAAAGTTAATGAGAGAAACAATCTAGCTGTCTCATTTAGGCAGATGATTATCTCTGGATTGTGATGAATGGCTAGTGAGTGATATGGATATGCCTGGTATAGCACACCTTATACACTGTGAGTACACTACACCTGCAGAGCTCTTCAGCAAATGTACACAAGAGTCAGTCATGGAGAGAGAATACTGTATCCAACCTGAGGACCACAGCCCCTTTTCCAGCATAAGCTTTGTTGTGGGTAGATATAGAACAGAGGTGTACAGTTTGAGCCTTTCCCTGATCCCTATTTCCAGGAATCATCCATTTAGGAGATTCCATCACCTGATCCCTTACATTTAATAAGTAGAGATGGACCTGTCTTCCCAAAATTTGTCTAATCTGTTTATACTCTTGGTGTCTGAGGCATGCTGCGTTATTCAAGTTTACAATCTGATTATGTGTGCTTTTGAATACTCATGGTCTGCGCTTATCTGAAAGAGACATTTTAAATCACTGTAATCTAATCTTGCCGCCAGCCATCTTTCTGCCATAGATGATGTGATGATTGAGTTGTCAGAGATAAGAAACCAGAGTCTTTGGCACAAAAGAATAATCCCCTGTCTTTTGATGTAAGGGATAGCTTTGTGAGTTGGGAGCCAAAGTAAGCCCCTATGCTATCAGTGGAGAAGGGCTGAGTTCATACACAGCCAAAAAGAAGCACTGGGTGTGTAGTGACTTAATTCCGTAGCTGTGTCTGTGAGAAAGGAAAGGTTGCACTCAATGGTTTCCTGACCTGAGGCAACACCTGCTCTGATGTTTCAATACCACATGTCCAGCTCCAACATCCGGTGAAATGTTTTCCATTAGAGCCTCTACACTACCAGATCGGGAGACTGCTCTTCTGTTTCACACGGCCGATACCGCCATAGAGAGGGGAGAGGAGCGAGCCCTGGGAGTCGTGAAACAGGAGGCAATCACTGGCAATATCAAACATAATGCTGTGAAAGCAAATGAAAAATTCAGGTTTTAGCTAGCCTCTGCAGCCTCTGCTTTTGCCAGAATAAGCAGTGGCAGGGGTTATTCTTCACCCCCTTTACTCTTCATCCTGCTCTTCACCAGGGAGGGACTACCTCAAAGGCAGAGATCTGCACACATATGGGAGTGTTTGAGGAGGTTCTTGCTGTTGGGTTCACGAAGAACAAGAAGAATCTAGTGAAAGGAGTAGATATCAGTTCTGAGTAGCAGTTGCAGTGGAGCAAGCATCTTCCTTAGGATTTATATAGCCTTAAGAAGTAGGAACAGAATGAAACATGGATGAGTAACAGAAATCTTCACTTGGGACTGGGCAGTTTCAAGACGGGTGCAAATATGGGCTTGGTCAAGGATATAAATCTTTATGACAATGATTGCAATAATCTGCCATCTGCAGGAATCTTTTCCTCTGGAGTGTTTCACACTTGCAATCAGAGACTACTTGTGAAAATGCAGTATTGAGGGATTTCCTGACTCCACAGTATTCCTGTCTTCTGAAACATGCTAGATGATCTACCCTGCATGATGGAAGCACCTCAGGGACTATGCCAACATTGTCTGCAATGTGATGGAGTAGAAAGGGAGAAAGAGGAATGAAAGAGGATACAGAGAGAGAAACAGGACTGGGTGGGCTTAACAAGATGAGTTTTTAATATAGGACAAGGACTGGTCATAGCCTGGTCATAGCCTGGTCTACCCTGCATCCAAATGCCTTTTAGGCAAAGAAGTATAATGTTTTCCTAGTAAATATTTGTGTAATCAGGATTTTTTGAACATGCACTCTTTTTAAATCATCAGTTTTCTCTGTAAAGACTGTGTAATGAAGGGAGACCAAGAAGAACACTGCTCCATTGATTCCTATAAAGCCACGGTGAGTGATGAATACTGTAGTTTGACATTACACATAATTCCTCCAAACGGAATCTCTGTTAAAAAAAAAAAACAGAAACAAAACCAAATCAGGATACAACAGGGCTTGTTTCCCTAAGAGAAAAAAAACACAAACCTTACAACGGTAAACGTCACAAAAAAATCTTTTTTTCCTAACTAGGTTCTGGATGCTTCATTCTTTAAATAAAATAGACATTAATTACATACATCAAAACAACTATTTCCAAGTGCTTCTTATTTCACTGAACAACTGGAAATTACTTACCTGTGTGGTTTATTTTGTAGCAATATTTTGATAATTGTTACATAGGTGTCATCAGAAATGAGTCCTGTAACTTACATAGGGACAATACATTTGACACAAATATTATTTGAAAAGAATCTGGAACTGAAAAAAAATCTGTATCTTCTTTCCACTGAGTTTCATTTCCCCCCACTCAGATTATTTTTGCAAAGGTGATTGAACTATTTATTTTTAACATTAATAATTCCTCTAAATTAATTAACATGAAAGCTATCCTTTGTTATTCCACACAATAAAGCCCCAAATCAGTGCCATCCCAAAATTAGGTTGCTGCAGCTTTTAACAGGGGCTCCCATTCATCTGCAAATGTGTTGCAATTTTGCATTAGTTGCCATAAATATTAACAGCAAGGGCTTTTTGTTCTTTCACTCCCTCTTGCTGCAGCCTGTTGCAAAGACTGAGGTTTAAAGTAATCTCAAAAAAAGGGCAAGACTTTGCCACTTTACAATTTAAAGAGACATTTTGCTTTGCTAAATCCTGTGATGAAGGGTTCACATAGCAATTTTTCTGGCAAGGTGAGCAGATTAAATCAGTGTGATTACCTGCAAGGACAGGAAGGTGCTCAGCTCCAATACCTGGTTGCAGTTTTCCTCAAAGCTAGTGATGCTCATCAGCCAGCAGGTTTCTCTGGGTTCAGCAGGAGTTGTCTAGATCTTTCTCCTCTGAAAAATCTCTCATGTAGGCTCCTCTATTTCACTTCCACTTCTGGATCCAAAGAGTTTTCACACCATCCAACCTCAAATAGGATGGCATTTTATTCTTTGGGTCCAGACCTCCTTTGTGCTCTTACAGCTGCTGATATTCCCTGGGCCAGCTATGCACAATGATTTCAGTGATAAACAAAGAGTGGATCTGCAGTGGGAGGAAGAGAGCATGTTACCCCTCCAAATAAGCCTGAACTCCCAGTCAGGTGCTGAAGCAGTACTCTTGTGTCTGCACCACTACCACATCCACACTGATTTTGAATCCAGAACTCTTAGCTACAATCCTGGGATTGAATCCCACTTGTCTAATGACACCTGCTTCTCTGTCCTGGCCTTGAATTCACTTGTCCAGTGATCCTCTCCCCTTGTGATCTGGAGACATCAACCAGCTGCCACCCTGTGCTCCTGAGTGCTGCTCCCCTGTCAAGGATTACCATGGAATTTAGGAGCTGAAAAAACAGACTATAGAAGACAGTGGATGAGAAAATCTGTTACTTGAAATTCCCAGCTGACATTCTCTCTTGATCAGCTTTTGCAGCCTAAGAAACCTGGAAAGCTGCCCTGAAAAGCTGGTCTTAGATTCTGCGGGGTTTCATAGTTAGTTGAGTATAAAGTAGAATTGCAAGGACTGCACTTATATCAGGACTGCACACACTCAGCCAGTGCTCTGAGCTTGCAGCTAAGGAGAAAACGTAGCTGGAGCTCACATATAGAATGAGCTTTGTTACGACAACTTTTAAACTAGTAAACACTGGCGAAAGGAGGAAGCCTGAGGTGTATCTCGTAGTCAACTCATTCCCCACCGCCAATATGAATGATAACCACAGGGATGACCCAGCAGTTGTCACATTTCATCCTGGCTGTTTTAAAGCAACCCCATAATACCCAGAAGGTTTATGCCATCAATAACTAAAATGTATGCTGTGGACATTTTCAAGAGTGCAACCAGGAAAAATGAGAATAGCTTTGGCAAATCATGCTTGACCAACCTGATCGTCCTCAGTTACTAAACACCTGACTATTCTAACACCAGCTCCCAGAGCAGTCTCATTGTAAACTGAGGACATGTTGGAAATTGGTTGGAGCAGTTGACAGAAGTCTGGAAGCTCGCTGGAATGATGGTCCCAGCAGCTGACTGGAAAATATCTGGGGTTTGCACTGGGTTTCTCTTTGCAAATAAGGCAAACTGCATATTCAACCGCCTTTGGCAAAGCATCATCAGGAGATGAGAACAAATTACAGTCTCCTTGTTCTTAGCATTGGAGAGGCTGAACATGGAGTACTGTTTCTGCTGTGGGCCCCCAGTTTGAGAGGAACATGGAGAAACTGAGGAAGGTTACAAGTGAAGGGTACCATGGTGGTGAGCACACCACCTACAAGGAGGTGATTGACAGCTGAGCTTGTTTAGCCTAGAGAAGAGGTGGCCAAGGGGTTATCGCTTATCAGCCAATGACTACTTGAGAGGGAGTTACGAAGATGAAGAAGCCAAACACTTCTTGATTGAGGCAGCTACTAAAAAAAAAGACAAAATTGGTGTTTGTAATGTTTAGATGGAAAATTAGGAAAAGCTCACCCAGAAAGATAGTGCTGTGCCAGGACAGGATTGTAAAATCACCCTCATGAGGACAAAGCTGTGGCCAATCTGATCTAACAATGATGGTGGCTTGGCTTCAAGTGAGAGGCTGGTCTCTTGAAACAAACATTTCTTTCAATATTTGAATATTCAAAAATTGGTCAAGAAGAAGACATGTCTACAGCTAAAGGCAGGCACGAATCCCATCTCTCCTCAAGATAACGTCAGTAACCTGTTCCAGTGACAAATGGTTGCCAGGTTCTGCCTGAACTTAGATTCCATCCTACAGCGAAATTCAGATTCCTCCACAGACCTGTCTAGTTCTCCTTTGATTGGGCGCCTGTATCTCCAGCACTGGTTGAACAATTCAATGGGCACTCAGACAATTTTTTTCTTCTTGAGTCCCATCCCACCCACCCACAGAATTATTACCAAATATTGTTGCCAAACCTTTGCAGAGTCCTACAGCACTCCTAACATTTATTTCAGAGTGGGTTAACAGAGTTCTGGGTCTAATGTAGTGCTATGACCAGTGGTGACATACACTGGCAAACAACAGTTGGGGACAGTTGTGCTATAACATCCTAGATTTGGCCATACTAGAAAAACTGCGCTTTACTTTACTCTCTCTATTCCCCTGGGTAACTATCTGTCATTTTCATTCCATCATCTTCTAGTCCTTTCCAGTTCCTGAAGAGAATTGTGGCTGTGGGATGCCTCTGATTGTCTTGCAACCTTGCAAATCTGCAATTTGAAGCAGACTGATCATGTGCAGATAATAGTTTCCTGTGAACAATAAATATGAGTCAAAGCATCTTCCAGGGAGTCAGGATACTTCAGTAACATAAATCTTCTTAAAAACCTAAAAGGCATAAAAATCATTTGTATTTTCTCCCTTTTCTAGAGATTACTGAACTTTAGTCATTTCTGGGGAAGTTTGCCTGACATTCTCTCAGCTCTGGGTTTATCTGCATTGACAGGACAATAAAAATTCTTGTCTATCACTCTACTGCTGTCACCTTTGGCTTCTGCACTTGGTAGTGGAAGAATTTAATGGAGGTAAGAGAATAATGATGAAGAGAAGATTACAAACTTAATGGCCTGTGAATGGTGTTTATAGTTTGTCATCATTACAGATGGTGTTTTCTTGCTTGTGCACCTTGCTTGATTTCTCTTACCCGAAGTGTTGACAAAGTAGGAGTTCCAGGTACAACTAAAGATAAAATTTCTAGCAGAAGAAAGAAAAGACAGAAAAAATATTGCTCTTCTATCCTACCTTCTTACTGCAAGAAACGTAAAAAATATGAAAAAATGAGAACCCTTGAGGCTGATGGAAGATGTGAGCTTGCTCATAGACAGTATTTTATTTCAGAACCAAAAAAATGACCAGGCAAAAATTTCTGTGAGGCAACTCTGTCCTGCTTCACTGATTCATCATTTCTTAAGTCATGGTCAGAAGTCCTTTGCTGGAGACAGGAGCATCACTCTCAGGTCAAGCAACAGAGCTTTTCACTCACACACTCCCATGGTACACAATCACGAGAGAGAGATTTGGTCATCAGTTAAAACTGTTTTACTAACCCATCTCATTTCTGCCTAAAACAAGGTAGAGAATACTAACATGAATTTTACTGCTAGATGACAAGCAGTGGAATACTTCCCAACAGACATCCACATCTGAACATTACAGCGGATAAGGCAGAGACACCTTTCCCATTGGAACAGCTGTTTGGAAGGTTAGTGTTTTCATAGGATCTATCTGGCCAGAATCTAAGGCAGATGAAGAGAGGGAAACTTCCTCTGATGTTTTCTCTCTCCAGCCTGATAGCTTGTTCAACAGCTTCTCAGATCTGTGGCATCCATCTAATGAGAGCAGAAGCAGCAAGCATGAGAGACAGCATGTCAGTCCCACGTCTGGTAAGAAACTCCAATCTTCTGACCAAGGTGTCATAAGGAAGGATTTGGAGTGGGTAGTAGAAATCAGGAGAAAATGCAAAGGAAATCCGTATTTCTGTGTTGTCAATCTTTTCATCATGAATCATGTAGTGAATTTCAGGCTCCTGACGTCATGGGTTTAAACAAGATTGTAAATTTTCTTCCTTTGTTTTCTTTTCTTTCTTTAAAAAATAATAAAGAAACCCCACTAGTCTTCCTAACTATGAAGAACGGTGTGAAGACAAAGGTTCTGTTGGCTCTAAATCTAATCTGAAGTGTTTCAACACAAAATACAAAGTCAAAGCAGTCAAATTAAAACATTACATTTGAGTACTTTGAAAAGGAAATATTTCCTCTTTCTTTTTTTCTCTTTTTTTTCCTTAAAAACGGTTTTCCAGAACTATTATACACATCCACAAAGATTTTTTTAATCTACGTATATTTAAAATATATGTAGATACATAAAAGGAAAAAAAATAATGTCTTTGAAGCTGAACAATCTGTTACATTCAGCTTGAAATTAATCTTATATTTCTGAGTCTCTTTTATCCCTTTATTTAACTCCAATTGGCCACAAAATTAAAAAAAAACCCAGAGTTTTCCATATGACTTAAATTAATTGAGATGTTTTCCAGAACACTTTGCAATATAAAATATTTTCTTTCCATGAGTTTAGGGTTTTTTTCTTGCCCACATCTCTTAGCAGTTTATCTGGGATGTTTGTGGATATAGCACCTGAAAGATTAAGCTATATAAAGCTCATATACAGGTATTTGCTTCTGGTAAACAGGACCCTGATAATGTTAATTTACTTTAGGGTTAAACTTGATATTATGTATAAAAGCACTCTTTAAAATAATTTCAAAATTAAATAAAATTTTGTCAGGTTTTGATCAATGCCTTAAAAAGAATAAAAAAGAAAGAAATCCCCTCATCATCAGTCAAAAGACTTTTTTCTAGGAGAATGAGGTTTATGAAATAAAGGTGATGAAAAAACAGTAATTCTGTCTGTTTAATATAGGTATACACACACAAAGGTCAATAAATAGCCGAAGCAATGGAAACAACTCATAAGCCATATTCTGCTGATTTCATTGCAAGCATTCCCTGAGATTACATTTATTTTTGTGAGTATTGTTGCCTTGGATGGCTTTGTGTCTTTAATATCTATTCTCATAGAAAGAAAGTGTAGGGGAAAAACCCTATTTGCATGTATTTTCATGCAATTAATAATAATTCAGGGTTTGTGCTTTTTTTATGCCAAAACCGTGCTTGCCAGTGTTTGCAGCCCTCCAAACGTATATATTAGTCCAAGTCTGAATCGCTCTGATTTTCTCCTCTGTTTGAAACATTGTTTGTTCAGAAGATATTAAGTGTGCTTCTCTTTTGTCTTCATTCAACCCAGAGTAGTTTTTACCATTTTTATAAAGACTCCTTGATATTCTGTTTTAAATTACTTCAGTTTTTCATTCTGACCAAGTCTCCATGTACATTTTAGTTCATTTATGTCTGATTGCAATCAGTGGGAGTTTTTTCATTGATTTCAATGGAATTTAGATCAAGTTCATATGCAGCATAACTCACATATGTCTGCTGTCACGGAATAAGCCAGCTGTCAGAGCAGCAGCATCCAGGGAACTTGAGAGAACAAGGATTAAATTCAGGATCTCAGATCTTGCTTGGGAGGAACTTAAGCAAGTCCTGGTTTATTAGTGGTGACTGCCCTAAATAACACATCTTGAGCATCTGCCCTTTCACTGCAGTAAGAGCTTCATTTCCAACTCAGTCTCTCCCAGTAGTCAGATCATTTTAATCTTTAATATGGTGCCTCTCTCTCCTGCACGTTTCCCTTATCATGGTTTCAAGTCCTCATTGACACACTCCGGGAGTTTTGCTGTCTTCAACATCTGCTGAAGGACTCTGAGATGCAGACTCAACATCTTTTGTAGTTTGGCTCTTTTTGCACTTACCAAATGAGACAAAAATTGATAAACAAGGAATGCAGCCTGGATTGTTTTTCTTATTTGTTTGTTTTGTTTTGTCATGTAGGTGCATCTCTCTGCACTATCTTATTTCGTCTTTGTTGTTGTTGTTTTGCCAGACAACGTAATTATCTTGATTGGTGGGTGGCCAAAAAAGTTTTAATTAGATCCAGGGGGATTTGAGCAGGACTATGTATTTAAAAAAAGGCAAAACAATGTTGCTAGAATTATTGTTTATTTATGTTGTGAGACATCTTCTGTGAAATATGACATTGCCTTTTTGCATTTCCAATCCTGCCCTCTCTTCTCCTGCCCTGCTCCCTCACTTGATTCACAAGGAATGGTGAACTGGCATTAACATCCGTGCACTGAGGCAACACTGCCAAGCTCTTCCTGCTTCAAAATGTCCAGGAGCTCAACTCCTGCCAAACAGAACCATTGATCCTTCAGCTTGTGCCAGTTCAAAGGAACATAGGATGCATATCCAGCTTTGTAGAAGGGCTGACAAGTGATTTGGGGGAGGCGATTGGCATGGACATCAGTGAGCAACACTGAAGGCAGGGTAAGGACTGCACTGGGAGATCTTTTTGGCTGGTTATAGTTATTAGGTTTTGACTGTAAAAGGGTTGTTTTTATTTACTCAGATGTCTAAAAATATCCCGGTAATGAATTAACCTGAATAGGGGGAGGAGGACAGCAGAACGCATATTGATTTTCTAAAAGCAGGCAGGAATGCTGTTATTTTCCAATTAACGTTCAGTATTCGAGAACTATCCAGCTGGAAAGAGCCGGCTAAGCAACAGCAAGCTTTTTGCTTTCTGCACTTTTTCTAGTGATATTTTTCTCATTTAACTTCTTTAGAAAAAGCCCTAACAGCAACTTAGCCATTTCTTTGGCTAATGGGGATTAACTTGTCATGGACTCCACTGGAGTGTCTATGGAGTAACTGGTGGATATCCAACTGTTCATGCTGAAGCAGAAAACACATTTATCTAATAAAGGCTGCCTCTGCTCCAATACTGGAGAAAAGAGTGAGAGGCAAACTATCTGAAGGCAGTATTCATGATAAGGATGCTTCTCTATAAAACTCAGAGCAGATCTGGGTTTCTGGTGGGACTGCTGATGTCCTGTAGTCTGATTCTGACTGAGTCACCCTTTTTGTTTCCACTTCTCTTTTTTATTATATCTGTCATAACATCCATGCCTCTTCCTGCTTATGTCTTGTGGCCTCTTATGGTTTAGCATACTTGAGGCTCACCAGATTCAATAGCAAACAACGAGTGAAAATTACACCCTTCAAGTCCCCCTTAGTGACCACTGACTGAATGACTACAGCTGAATGATGTGACCAGGAGCAGCCTTCACCAGAAATCCAACAGGCAGCTCAGGATCACACCACTAGCTCCCCAGTGAGACCAAGAATTAGATCCTGCAGCTCATATTATGTACCCAAAGCACTGAGCGCTGATAACAGGAAAGCAGATTGGAAGCAGTGAAATTACCACCTTTCTGAGTAAACATGTGCATACACGGGTCAACATACATTCGCATAAATTGAGATCCTTATTTTTTAACAGGTTCCTGAGGTTTTATCTGAGTTTTCAAGTTTTCTATGCTTTCTGAATTTTTATTTTTCTCTTTTGCAAGTTGCCCTTTTCAAATTATTAACTTGTGAAGGGGTGAACTTTACTGAGTTCAAGAAGCAGCAGAACTTGTCTGGCTAACAGTATACACTATATTTCCATGCAATTTGTCTCTCTCCTCCCAAATGCTCAGGGAATATGGCTGTAGAAAGTCCACTCTGGGACTTTCCCTGTTATACAAGTTATGGAAACAAGTGCTGAAACAGAATTCGGCTTTTCTCCATCTTGGACTTGGCAAAGCATTTGGAAAAATTACCACCCATTACTACTATAGTGAGATGGAATTTTTGCCAGATATTTCTGAACAGTTTTGCATAAATTTCAATATATATGTTCTTATTTAGCAAATGCTTATTTAGCTATCACTGTAGTTTTCCTTTAAGGGTCTAGCAAGGGCCCAGGGAGAGTGACAAAAACACCAGCTTTTGCTGAGGAATGATATGCCCTGCAGTCATATGTGTATTTAGAGTCTGGAGACAAATTTTAGGGCCTGGATTTATTTATAGTGTTTAATAGATGCTTTGATAATTATGTGCATGGGAATGGAAAACAAATTCTCCAGATTAAAAAGCATAAAGAAAGCTTGTTTGGATTAGCATGATCAACTGAAAGCATCCATTTGATTTTTGGTGTATATATATATATATATAATTTACTGAGCTGCAAAATAAACATACTCTACTGTTCCTCTGTTGAAAGCTCAAGCTGTAAATATTTCATTACTTAAAAAATGTATTGCTATTAGATAGGTCTTTTAGCATTCATCAGAAACAAGTTTTAAGAAATAAAATAAATAAAATAAAAAAATAAAGAGATTGTTTCTATTTCCTTTTTTAAACATACTATTTCAGTTGGATGAAAAATGCTTTGCCACCTGTTGGGTACTAGCAGAATCGTCCCACAAGTGGGGGGTTTGTTAGCTTTGAAGGCATAAATTCCTGCACTTACTAGTGTGGTTGTAATTACATCATGACCTGGTCTGTCCCTCCCTGTTTTGCCACTACCTTACAGGTCATCATCACCTCTAACAAAAACAGGTCTGCTCCTTACATTATGCGAGGGAATGAAGTCTAGATGAGGAAAAGAAGGAATTCATCAGGCAAAGAAAAACATCATCCACTAAAGGAGAGAGAAGCAGAGCACAAACTCCCTCTTTGCATAAAAATACTGAAAATACAAACAGCCTGGGAAAAAAGGTTGGGGAGTTTCATGGCACAAAGGTCCCATGGGACCATTGTAGAAAGACAGGCAGTGACCTAGTGACACCATCATTATAGCTTCTCTTTGCACAACCAGGACACTTCTGGTAATCACCCTGCTTTACTTGAGATGGAAAAAACCCTTGCTTTCGTAGAGTATTTCAGGATGGTTTCTGCCTGAATTTGAAGGAGGGGGAAAAAAAAATTCTTTGGATATTTTCCTACCATTGGAATTCTTTTCCTGAAAAAAAAAAAAAAAAAAAAACCAAACATCTAAAGCTTTTGTGTAATAATGTGATAATGTTGAGATGCCTCTTTTGATTGAGGAAATTATGTTTTCTGCTGTCAAAAACCTGACACTGTAAGCACAGGGTTAAATGTGAGTGCATAGATACATAGGAAGATTTTTGTTCTGTATGTGATATACCAAAACCACAAATAATCACACATCTGGAAGGAACTCATCTGCTGCCCACGTAGAACTTTGGCTCTGGGTACACTGACTATTTCACGTCTCAAGAATAGGTCCCCATAAAACAAACAGCATGCCTGAACATCATGAAGTACCATTTTTTCCAATTTATTATTGTGCTTCTTGGAATCCTTAAGGAGCCCAGAGCAGAACATTGAACAAACACAACAGTCCCTTCCTATAAAAAGTTACAGTCCAAGTTATCCAAGTGTTAGGAGCAGTTAGCCTACACACAGAGGAATTGAAAGCCATCCAACATTAAATCAGTGTAAATTACATGGCTGAAACAAAACTTCACACCAAAAAATTGCAAGATTAAGCCTTCAGAATACATTGTAGTGTTGGTTGTTCTCAAAGCATGGCAACAGATATCCCCTTTTCCTCCACTGAGCATTAAGACAGTAGAAAAACAGAGAAAAGGATTGCTTTTCAGATTTGCAGCCTCTCCTGAACCTTTTTTATTTCTCTTTCTAACAGTCCTGAAGCACTGTTTTGGTCCTCAGCTATGAATTCTCTTTACAAATTCCATATGTAGGAACAGCTGTAGCTGTAGGTTGGGGTTTCTAGCATTGACATGAGAGTACTTTGTGTCACTTGAAGAGCTATTGAAAACTCTCATGAAATACTGACATTTCAAGGCAAACTTCTTTGAAGAAATCTGAAATAACTTCAACCAATTTTACATCTCATCAAAACTCAAAACACAGATACTCTGCTGCAATTTTCTCACTATTTTCTTATTTCTAAACAGTACGATAGCAGTTTTGACAAACATTGAGATGTTATAATAGTTATTTTCTTATCAAAATGTATATTGTGTTATATGAAAATTTTCATGCCTGTGGAAAATTACATACAATCTTCATGTGCACACTCTGAGTCCTCATTTGGAATAATAATCTGAAAATGAGATAAGTTTCCCTCATTTGTTCACGTATGCAAATGTGGCAGAGGGTACCTGAACTGAAATTAGAAACTGAGAACTGATGATATACATCACATATGGTACAATTCGGACAAAATATTAATATATTTATGGAACATTTAGGGAGTCTGAAAAGGCTGTCAAGAGGATGCCTGCAGCATTGCTTTCTATGACAGTGTCAGGTAATTTATCACCATTTCAGCTACACCCTGTTCACAGCAACACGTCTTGAAAGTGCTAACATAGATTTCTCAAAAAGGCTGTTAGCTGACTTCTTGGATTCCTCAAGAACAGTCTCAAGAGCTGATGGTGCATCACACTGGAAAAAATGGATGAACAGAAAGATGTCATTGCTCTGACTACATTCAAGTCCGTGTCAAGCTCACACTCCACCACTCCTCCTCCAGGTTCATTTCAGAGATGGGATTTGTTACTTCATTTTCTTCCCTACTGTCCTGTAAACTTCCTCAGAGCAATAAAGTTTGAGGAGGTAGCCTGAGGAAAGGAGTGACTTCATGAGCTAGCTGACTGCTCAGCTTGTTACCCTGTGGCTCTGCAGCTGGATTATGCTGCATAATCACTGTAACAGTCTGGGGAGCCCATCTGTGTCAACAGCTCCAGAGGTCTGATCTTCAGCTGAGATAGGTCAAGGTTGACTCCAGTGGGACCACCCTGTTTTTCCTCAGGACATGGTCTCATGAATGTCACCCAAGAGTCTATCTCTAACTGCAAAAAACTCAGCCTTGGCTCAGCCTAGTGCTGAATAATGCTTTACTGTAAATATCTACTGTAAGGAAAGGATGGTCTCAAGAAAGACCGTGATGTTTGTGAGCCCTGCACTCCCAGCCTGGATTCTACCTGAGGGCCCATCTCCTGTGGGCTAAGAAGGAAGGTGGACTGCTTTCAAGCACTGTGGAAAAATTATCTTGGGGTGTGCATGTGTCAGGTTAAACTAATTGAATGTCTCATGCTCCGAAGAATAATCCCTAATCATGCCTAAAATCATGGTGGCTTCTGTTCTGTGGCAATAGTCTTCACAATTAACGTGGTGAGTCAAGGTCACCTGGGATCCCATGCTTCAGAGCAACAAAAAGCAGGTGCCAAGAAAGGAATATAAGTTTGAGACAGTCATGAATTAATATTTCTTCAGAACATTCTCCAATCTCCGGCAGTTTGTGGCTCAAGGACTGCCCAAACCAAACATGAGTCATGTATGTGCAGTAATTCTGAGTGGATTTTGCTTCATAAGTTTGTCCAGTCTGTGCTTGAATCTGTGCAAACTCTACATATCCCCGTATCCTGAAGCAAGGAATTTCATAGCTACAGCTTGTATGACAAATTACCTCTTCTGCTTTCTTTTGAACAAGCCAGTTGCTGACTATTCATGTATCAGAGAAGGAACAAAACAAGTGGTCCAATCTTGTCTCACTACTCAGGAGCCAGAACATTTCTCTACTAAAAGTTATCCATGCCTACTAGAATCTACCCAAGCAGTGGATAAACATGGCATAAAACTAATCAGCATTTCGTGTACTTCCAGGTGAAAGTTTAGGTAATGCAAAGCATTTGCTTTCTACTCCAAATCGTCCCAATTTCAAGGGCATTTATAACCTGACTTTTTACACTACACTTAGCTAAAGTATGCCTCATTAGCTCACATGCAAGCCTTCATGCTTCCATAACACAAATTTATTTTCTCACCTTCCTCAGATGGTATATCTTACCTCATTGTTGAAGCTTAAATTGATTTACTGCCCCCAAACACAATTCAGATGCTCTACGGTTTCCTGGCCCCTTTAAACTCCCCTCAATGGCAACTGATATGTAAGTGCTGTTCAGGTCCTCGCATTTAACATCATTTGATTCTTCTCTCCCTGTCCTCCCTCTCCCTCACTTCCCCTTATTTGTATTCTCATCAGTGTCACATTAAATGCTGCAGAACACGCTTTTAGGGTAATAACAGGCCTGAAGTTTATGAAAAAAAAAAGATTGATATCAGCTTCATAAAACTCAGGGGAAGCAATATCTTTTCTGCGTCTTGCCATGCCTTTAACTGCAGCTACCTTTATACATTGTGGAGGGAGAGAAAAGTTTTTTTAAAAAAAAAAAGAGAAAAAGAGAAAAAAGACGATATCTCCAAGCGGCAGAGGGATTTTGGAACCTGGTGTGCCATTAATTTCTTTATCGCTTTAACAGCACGGAAGTTGCACTTACTTCTTTGTGCATTTCAGTGGTGTGTTTCTTTCAAGGGCTTGGTAATCTTTTTCCTTAAATGTCAGTAGATTCTGAAATGTTCAAGCTTTGTAACCAGTGGTTTACAGCCGTCACACACCGAAAGGGCAGCAGATGAAGAAACTGTCTCTTATTGTAAAGAAACTGAATGTATGCCAGGTATCAGGATGGAAGGAGAAATGAGGCAGTGAAATCAGGCCGGAGCTTTACACTGATGCCCAAGCTGGTGGCAACCAGGTACCCACTGTGAAACCTGCCCCACCAGGCTGGATGGTCTCCTTACCTGTTTACCAGCAAGTTGGTTCTTCTGATTATGAACCTGAAGCCATGTTTAGGTTAGGATCATATCACATTATGCGTTAGAGGCTTTGAATACAGGACTTGATTTGGGATCCATCACTTGCTTCAGCACCCATTCCATCAGATCTCACCCCTCCAGAGCAGCACCTGTGTCAAACACAGCCTGCTGCAGCTGTGGGAGGTGAGGGTGGACTGTGGATCTGACAAAACTCAAGGATTCCAGCATGGCAATCTTTTCTAGGGTTGTACACCAGTTAAACAGTGTGAAACTTTTGTGCAAAACCTACCTGTAGTGTCCAGGAGACACTGGGGAGGCAAAGAGAGGTAATAGACCACTCAGCCTTACAACACCTGGAGATTCAGGAAATTGCCCTTATGCCTTAAAGCAGCATCTCCCATATCCCTGTATCTTACCAAATCAGCGCCACGTAGACCTTATTGAAGTTTTTCCAAATGATTTCTCTTTCAATGCCCTGTTTTGCTATTCCCAAGTCATGGTTTAACCTTTAGTTTTGCAGGTTGGAAGACTGACACAGGTATAGTTAAGATGAGGAAAGCTTTTTCTACATATTTTTCTTCATTTTCTTTTTTTTTGGTCAGTCATAGTTTGTGGTTTTTAACCTTGATACTAGATATTAAATTCAACAAAGAAGTTGAAAAAGCATTTCAGCTTTCTGCTTCACTGACTCAGAATACTTGATTTGCCTCCATTTTTTATTATATTTTAAATGCTGCCAGTTTAGCAAAATTGCTGAACTGGACAGACGAGGGGTAGAAGAACATGAAGAAGGAAGCTACCTTGCCAAAAGCACCCCACTAATCCCACCAACTTGTCAATGTTTGCCAGAAGCCATAGCAAAACAACAAACAGGCTTTTTATTTTTAGAATGGGCCAAATTGTACCAGCCCCACCTTCCCCAGGTGTCAACAGGCAAGTTGCTGTAATACAGCTATCCTTGCAGAGGAATAATTCTTCATTTAGTAAACTCACTGGGAGCTTCTGCACAGGCTTTTCTCTGAGCTCTGGAACAGGCCATATAGATCTTTATCCTTTCACAGGGGTATTCCTATAGGTGTCCACTCTGATGCACAGCATCCAAAGATGGAAAATAGGGAGACGATTTCGAAATCCTGAATTCAGATAATATTTTTGTTTGCATCTTTCTCCCTGCCTCCCTTTTCAGTTTTTTTTCTGTCAAAGGGAAGGGTTTTCCAGGTGTGAGCCTACCTCAGATAGATGAATGATGACTGACCATGCAAAATGGGAAGGCATCCAGCAGATTGCAATTTCAGAGAAATGGGCAGAGGATTAATAGATATCAAGGAGCTGTGTTGTCATATAATCACTGAATGTAGTCACTGAGTAAGACTTTTCGCCACCAATTCCAATATCAAGCCCATCAAAGTGTTTTCTTAGTTGCAAATATTTAAAAATGAAGTAATTCTCAGTAAAGTGTTTGGTAAACAAACATTGCCTCTCCCAGAGGACTCTGAATTATGATTAAAAAGCTTTTATAAGCATCAGAGCTTGTTCTGAAACAGTAATACAGCTACAACTTTCAAGCTGAACATCCTTTGGGTTGCAGAGTGAAAGGACATCACAGAGCTGAGTTAACCATCAAAAGAAAGTGAGTAAAAGAGCCCAGATTGACTGACCAGCCTTCAAGTTCAGAGTTGGCACCTCCTTTCTGAAAAATATTAAAGAATGAAGTATCTTTTTCTTCCCAGGTGAAGGAAAATCTCAGGGTATAGCACAGGATGACCCAACTGAAATAAAATAATTATGTAAATGCCATGGGTTTGTTATAGGAAGCTAGCAAAGCCTCAGCCCCAAATCAGATCCAAGCTTTGGAGAAACACATGAGTGGATTGAATGAAACTTGTTGGTTGAAGAAATGTCTCCAAACTCTTGAATTAATTTTGCAGGCCAAGGATTATTCACTGGAAAGCTAAGGGGATTTTGCATTGGTATATTGCTACTGGATTTAGTCTCTAGCCTGTGCTGCCTTTGCTGTCCCAGCCCACCTCCTGCAGCTGCTGGGATTCGTCTCCTTCTCTGCTTTACAGTCTAACAGAGACAGAAGCACATCCAACAGCACTTCAGGACCTGCTTCTGGCCCTGGATAAACAGCTCTGGATGCAGTGTTGTTACTGTGTCTGGAGATCTGTGCTTGGTGAGGGATGCCTCAAGAGCCACCTCTGTCCCTGGGTGTGCTTTGCTCTGCCTGGAGACCTGGGCTGCCTTCATCTGGTGACAGAGGCAAGAGCTGTTAAATAATAAGTATCAAGAGGGAGCAGGTGAGAGTAAGAGACACAATTTACTGAATAATAATGCCAAAATTCAATGCACCAGAGCATTTTGATTTAGCCATTTCAGGGACTGGCAGCCCACAAAGCAGCACTTCACCTGCTACAAGAACATTGCAAATCTCACTAAGGACAGGGTGAAAGTACACAGATCATATCCTGGGACATGGAGCACACAAATATTTAAACCCTTAGCCAACTGCTTCTCAAAACAGTCCCTCTCCTGCCACCACAGACCCTTCCATCACTGCTATTTGTCTGAAAATGGAGACAATAAAAGTAACTTAAAGGAAAATGAAGTTTGTTAGGTCTTCGGTTCATTAACAGTGGCCAGAACCAGCAGCAGCAACAATCCCACATTGATTCCAGCTTTTCTAAGTGAAATTATGGACAAGGAAATAGTTTTCTCAAGGAAAATGTTGAAAATCACTGTAATAGAAGTTGTTTCTGTCTAAAAGATGATCCTGAAGCACGGTGGCTGGATCCAGTCCTGTATGGCTACCAAAGCATTTAAACCCAGTATGTAGGCATTTGGCTCCAAAAATGGTCAAAAGAGCCTATGAAGGTAGAACAGACAAATGCTAGCTGTTCCTGAGAAAGCTTTTGCAATTACTGCAGCTCAACATCAAGCTCTACTGACTGGAAGCAATTCTTACTTTAAGACATTTCTACTCTTCGTTTATGCTCCTTGAGGACAGAATCACTCTCACCCTTTTTACTGTTCCACAAGGAGACTTGAGCAATTAATTTTGTTTTACCACTAATTCAGAGTTCAGAGTGGGTGAAGATTTCAGAGATAAACTGAAGGAGCATCCATGGATACAATGAAAAGCACAGTTCATGAAGATCATTTCACAATTCATTTTAGTGACCTTGTTCTTTCTCTCAATTTGACCTTTCAAAAATATTTTAACTATGAAACAAAGTGCAAATCTATAGCTTTTCCTCTTCCCCACTCCATTCCACCCTGCTTTTTGAAGGTACTCTCTGCCTTGATTTTATCTCCAGTGCTGTACATCACATGTGTGCCATTAGAATCTCTGTGGATGTCACAATTTTTCACCAGCTCATAAGGACACGCACTTTGATGCAATCCAGTAGTAGCCCAGTTACACAGATGTAAAAGTCAAAATAAATCAGGAAAATCTTTTTGGTTTATCTGAAGTTATAAATCATACCCAGCATCCTTTATTTCCATAACAGAACAACTGCATTACTTTTTTGAGCATCGCATGTGCACATAAATATATATATAGAGAGAGAGAGATACAGATGAGCACATATAAACCCCATGCATATATTTTATGTACAGATGTAAGTACACACCTACTGTTCATGTTGATGTATAAAGTATATGTTATTGATTCCCCTGGTTCACAGATTTTCCCATGTTATCAGTCTTTTTTCTGATAACAGGAGTCAGGACTTGTGAAAATGGGTATTT
>JAYRBT010000178.1:24507722-24526628 GCA_036023395.1 Myiotriccus ornatus | reverse complement strand
GAGTTTTTTTCAGTGCTTTGTTTTTATTTCCTCACCCATTCCAGTCAGCATGCCTAAGTTCAGAACTTTCTTTATTGGAAATAGGAGATTTACATTGATTATAGCATTTAGAAGAGACCATTTGGGAAGACATCTTAGGAAATTATAGAGATTCTTAAATTAGAATGCAGACTGTTCCCAATAGAAAGAGAAAAGTCAACACAGCACCAATTCTAGCAAGGTGACATTCTTCCAAATATCATTAGCTCCAAAGGCATGGGTTTAAGTATGAATCTGATGGACTTCTTTCTAGCCAGTGTGACAGGTATGTGTCTCGGAAAAGAAAATACAGGCACTAATTTCCTATTCAAGAGAAAGAGTGTGGTATTCTGGAAGAAGTGCTAGCAATAGCAGTTTGGTTTCCAGCACTCTCCCAAAGGTAAGGAGGTGCTGGCAGAAGTGGAAATGATGTTAAGATGAACTCACAGTGAATGACTGGTAGCCAAAATACAGAGGATGACATTACTAGTATTGTCAAAATACAAAGCAAGTCCATAACTGCAGAAGGTAAAGGGTCTTCACTTTTATTTATTTCTTTTAACTTTGAAGAGCTCATTAAAAAAAAAAAAAAAAAGTCAAAAATGCTAAATTTTTCTGATTTTGGTGTCTTCTCTCTGTGAGTCACTGCTAGCAACTAAGGACCCCTTCCCTGCTAATTGCTGGACAGCTAACAGCACACTGTTTCCACTCTCACACAGACACATACACAATTGTTTCCACCACCATATACAGACATTATGTCATATCATCTTTATAATACCTACATAACAAAGGAGAAGTGCCCTAGAAATGTTAAATTATAAATATGCCACTTTTATAGATCTGAAAGTTTTATGGTTCTAAAACTTTCACCTCTGCTCATGCAGATACATTTTTTTAATAAGTTTGGAAAAATGAACCACAAAACCTTGAGAAATATATCTATTTGTTAAGGCCCCATGGCTTGCTGTCAAAAGACTGGTGTAGGAACAAGTTAATAGCCTATACATTCAGTTCTGGGAGATTACAGGGTTTTCTTACAAGCGGATTAACACAAAAGCACAATTATCCTTTCAATTGCATTTTTACATATAGCCAAGCTTAATGTAGAGTTCATCCATGGAATTGCATACTTTCTGTGATGTGTTTAGTGAACCTGGAGATTACAAAGGAACTTGCTGAGATAGAGGGGCATGAGTTAAAAGAAAGGAAGCAAATTCGCCAAAGACACACAAATGAAAAGAGCTGGGAATGGCCTGCACATTTCTCAGTTTTTAATTTAGTGTATTAGCAAGTGCAACATGCTGTTTCCCCTCTGTAAGCATCTTTATGACTGCTCCTATGACAGTTTACTAATAAAACAGTCTGTTTTATAGATGCATGTAGTGGTGCCCCCACCTTTTGCCTTGCACTTGTGGGTCAACCAATTATATAAGGGTATAGGCTCTTATATATCCCTCGTATGAGAGCAAGTTCTTTGGAGCTTAGTTGTTTTTCTTTTCAATTTGCAGGAACACACTCATGCATTCTGCATGGAGAACCCCAAGTTCACAGAACAGTGAAAGATCATTTTTATATTGTGTAGAAAAATTACCCTTTTTACACCCTGCTGGCATGTTTCTGTGAAGAGAAATGTATCCCCAGCTTCATGTAAGTATAAATGAGAGTATTATCGCCCTACCTCATGAGCCAGTCTTGCACTGAGGTGGCAAAACACGTCAATACTCCATAAAATATGATAAAATACTCTACTTCCAATAAAAAAGTGTATGGTGGGCTTCTGTCTTGTGGGCAATATGAGCTGTGAGCTACTTCAGCATGGGGAAGAATAAACTCTGCTCTAAAATAATAATCAGCATATGACTGCAACTGATGCAAACTAGGAGATGACAGACTTAGGAAAGAGAGCTGGTTGCAGCGTATTCCTGCTAGGACAGATGACAGGTGTATCAACAGCACTGAGTTGCTGGGACTGCAAAAGATGCTGTTGTGCTCTGAGTTACAAATGGAAGATGTCTTTTATTTCCCTGGAGCCTTTCTGGGCATGTAGCTACCCCCTAACAGTGGAGTCACAGTTCCCAGTGGCATGGTGGTTATCCAGTGGATTGATGCAGGGTTTATAGCCACCCTCTCTGCTGATGAATCACTCCCTGTTTAAAGATGCATGACCAGAGACCAAAAATACTTGACATAACCCCCAGGCTGGAACTGAGCAGGTAAAAGATATTGCACAAGGGACGTCCCTTTCCTCTATGATGAAAACTTTCCCCCCCTCCACCTGTTCCCCAACTTTTTTGGTTCATTATTCTGGAAAGTGAAGAGATGGGATCAAAAAGTAATAAGAAACTCTATCTTCATCCACCTAATCAAATTCACTACACTAAAAAGTCTGCCACAGTTTCTAATGAGTTGCTTGCTGTGCCACTGCAAGGAGTTTCCATGTCTTTTACCACCCTCCAGCTTCATGCTCAGAATTTCTAACATCTCCAGTATTTTATCTGATATTGAGTTTGTCATTTGCATCTACAGTTTTATTCATTTCCTCTATGGTTCCACTCATTGCTCACTGTCTGCCAAGGTGAAAGTGGAAGACACACAGCCATCTTCTTTTCACTATATTCTTTACTGTTATTTTACTCTTCCTTGTGATTCCTGCCTGTGTGAACAGGTTAATACCTTTTTTGGACAGTTTTCTTGTTGTGTTTTGCCTTTGTGCATCAAGTCTCATAACATTTTTGTTTTAATTGCTAACGGCCCCTGTTGGGAATCTTGGAAATACATCCTTACCTCTAATATCAAAGTTGATCTCGTCAAAGAATTTCAACATAATCAGGTCCCAGTTTCACCAGGAGAAAGGATATTTCCTTTGAGAACCCTAGCATAGGAAAACCCACAATCAATCCATAGCGTTTTCTACAAAAGAGGAATTATTGTTCCCTTGACCAAGAAAGAACAAGACACAAATTGTAAGGTAACTGCTGGAGTAAGCCAGATCTTCACAAGGTAAAGGTTCCCACTTATCCCAGTGCTTAAGTGACCAAAATACCTACACTGAAAAATCACTCAGAATTTAGTGCTTATCACCCCCACCCTCATTAGAAGAATGAGATAAAGTGTCTCACTGATTTTGAATCGGGTGACTAGAAATTCACTAGACTTTTGAATCAGTCAAGTGACTGGAAATGTTTATAGCATGTAGATGTCCAGTGCTTTTTGGAGCTACATTTTGGTACAGAAGTCAGCCCTGTGGAATTACTGGGATACAAAACACTTGGAGGCAGGAATCAGTGAGCCCTGTGGCTGAAGAAAACACATCTGAAATGGATGAAAACAAATCCTTCCACATTCAACTGTCTAAATTAAGTATGTGTAATCACAAACACTGAAAACTGTTTTCTTACTCAAATAGCCTAAACACAGGATGTCACAATTCCTAAGTAAGGATCTTCAGATAGATCCTTAGAGATCCCATAGATGACTGTGACCTCCTCACAAGGGAGGAGGTCCAGCCCAGATTATCAAAGATGAATTAAATATTTTTTCTGTTTGCTTGTTTTCTTCTTAAAAGATCCTTGGGAAATCTCTTTTTGGGGCAGAAGTAGGGAACAACATAGTTATTTTAAAAGACTGTTTTCCACTTTGGACTTCTTTCTGCCAAAACAGGGCTCAAATAGTGCATGAAAGAACAAAAAATCCTAAGTCAACATATCTCTCTGATCTTGTTTCTCTTGCAGTCTATAGCTTAATTTTGCTGCTCACATTCAGATCTCCCTTTGTGAGCACAGATTAATGTCATAAATTGAAAGGCAGCTCACAGCACATATTGCCCTCAAGACAGAAGCCCACCCATATACTATTTATTGGAAGAGAGAAAGTATTATTTTTAATTTGTAGAACTCAACTAGGGAGAAGCAGATATAGCTCAGTTAGCAGAGACCGGTGCCTGCATATTAAAAATACATTAAGATCAATAAATGGATAACTGAAACATCTATTAAAACATTTCCACCTAATATAAAAGACATGCATAGCTGTATAATTGAAATATATTTTCTGTCCATACTACTATGAGATAAAGAATTTCAATGAAAATATAAAGCATGGAATGATATTGCTCATTGTTAATTATCCAGCAAATAGGATTATTATTTTCTTTTTAAGTGATTTTTGTGTGAGTGTGCACTGGTACATGACTTCAGATTTTCATCTGGAGAATGCAAATTTCTATCAATCCACTGCTTGGAAAATAGATGGAAAAAGGGAGAGAAGGTTCCTCTAACTGCCAAAGCTTTTCACTCTCTCTTGTTTGAAAGGGACCTGATTTTAGGACTACCAGAAAACTTTTTTACTTTATTACTTTTCCTGTCCTTAGGCTCTTTGTCCTTATTTTCTCATCTTTACCTCCATGATCCTTCCTATGCTTTACTCTCTGAGGCATTAAAGTTGTTAGCATTTTCCTACTGTCCAAAAACTGGAGCACAGTATCATTTTAAGCATATCATGAAGCAGATTTGTGATCAGTGCTGGCATAATCAGGAAAATAGAAGCATAAGGTTTCCTGAACTAAAAATAGAATTTTAAAAGATTAAGCAGTCTTTTGTAGTATTTATGGTGCATAGAGACTAAGTGTAAAGGAAAATATTTAGTAAACTAACATTTTGGGTTATTTTAAATATGAATATGATTTTAATGCATGCTTTGAAAGTGTATCACGTCCTTGGAAATGAGCTTATACAGAGACATATTTCTTATGTACAAGCTTTAGACTCCAGCTCTTCTGAAAAGTCAAGCTTAATACCAAAAAACCCTAGTCTTCTATATTTTTGCAAGCACCACTTATCTTCAGAGGTGGATCTCTATTTCTGAGGCTGGTGGATACCCTCTGAAAAAAGAACAGAGAGAAGGATGTACACCTTTGGGGAACTCTGATGTGATCAATGCCTTAATTTCCTTTTCTTTGCAGACAAGAAGGGTAGCAAAATACAGTATGGCTTACTAACAGCTCTCAGCTTTTCATTGTATCACTCTAGAAAATATAAGGAATAAGGCTGAGGGGCTACATTTAGAGCTACACCCAAAACATCACCAGAGGTGCCAGGACATGAGGGGCAAGTCTCAGAAGGAATGTGCATTGCACAAAACTCTCAGCAACAAGAGACCTGAGGTGAGTGATCAAAGGGAATCCTTCCTGGCTCTGCTCTGACTATCCTGGGTGCCTTGGGGAAGCTTTGCAAAGCTGCTCCCTGGCATTATGGAGAAATGTCGCCTTAGAGAAAAGTCGCCTCCCAAACCATAGTGCTGCCACACAGCCAGCATAAGCTGCCTGCTGGGAGGGGAGATCATGGTTGGTTGGTTGCCTTTGGTGGCCAAAGTGAAAGGAAAATACTGAGAAAAAAAGAAATCAATTTGGATTTGGGAAGATTTTGATGAGTCAGAGATGTGCTTGCTGCAGAGACACTGGGAGCGCGTTGAGAATACCCTGTCCTTGAAAAGTAATTGGCTAAAGCTCAGACTTTTAAAATATTTTGGCATTGCTGCACTCCACATTGCAACATCCTACTCCCTGAGGAGCTTCAACCCTCACTGAGATTATGTAAACCACGTGAATTTTAGCTGCACAAGGAAGCTCCTGAGTTACCATGCAGCAAAACGAATCCATCCCTACAGAGCAGAACTCCTGGACAGGGAGTCTGAAACCAGTCGTGCACCTAAGCTGACGGCTATAGGCTTGTTGGTATCTAAATCCTCACTTTTCTCCAGAAAGGGGATGAGAAGATATTCAACACCATACCCGAGTGTCACCCACTGTCTGATGGGTACTGAGTTACTGATTCTCAGCTGGAGTCAAATCCACTCCTAATGCTGGACTCTAGTGAAATCCACTCCTAATGCTGGACTCTAGTGAACAAGGTGACTTCTCAACCTGCCACACTGAGGTGACTTCAACATCCTCTGAAAGGGAGGAAAAAACATTTACACACACAAAGACTGATTTTCTTGTAGTTTCGTGGATTTTTAGCTGAGGGTAGAAGGAGAGCTGGCATGAGCCCACGATGCAGTCAGCTGTGGTGAGGGCTCAGCTTATGCTCAGAACGTGATGTTAATGCAGCAAACCTGCACTCGCAATTAAACCTCATCAATGGCAAGTTAATACTGTAGCCTCAGTCAATTAGTGCAGAACTAAAACCACTCTAACTTTGCCTGCAGCACAAGCCAGCAGAGCTCAACAAGCTCAAGAGACCAAGGTTAAAGGATACCTCTATCTGTGACGTATAGCAAATATTGCTCAGCACTTCCTTAATGTTTTAATGTTGGTTGCTGTGCCATTGCAAGGAGTTTTCGTGTCTTTTACAACCCTCCAGCTTCATGCTCAGTACTTCTAACATCTCCAGCATTTTATCTGATACTGAGTTTCATTTAGGAAATCTCAGTCCCAGGTAAAATCCCTACTCACCAGTGTCCCATTGCTTTTGGAGGGAGCCACTAACACTCAGAATCCCTAAAATTCGAATAACTGTCACAGTCTGAATATGGACTATAACGATGCTATTTTTTGCCTTTTTTCCCAAGAAAAATAGCCTTTTATTCTAACACATAATTTTGTTCTTTTTTTTTTTTTCTCCTCCAAGAGAAAAACAAGCAGACAGAAACCTGGAGGTCTGGCAATTTATGTTGTGGGAATCATAGAAACTGAACATGTTTTCAGGCTTTGTGATCATAAACTGGGTTTGGGAAAAGAGATTTGTTTTTTTCATCTTTTTCTTTTTTTTTAAATTAATTTTCCTCTCACTGGAAATGACTGCTAATATGCAGGATTCATGGAGCTTTTATTAATTTTGAAATTTCAGCTTTCTGGTACAAGAGAATTTTTACCATTTTATACACTTCAACTGCATCATTGTTGCCATTTATGTCCAGGGTCACCATTCTGCTCCTTGATGAATAGGGACATGTAGAAGTCTTATTAGTGAATTTAGATTTATGAGCAGGTTTGAATGACAGACGCTTGCATGTCATGAATACAAGAGTAGTGAGTTTCTAAATACGACAGACTGCATTAGCACATGGATTTATACTTCATAAGAACTGTAGAGCCACCAGAGACCTCTCAAAGTAGAGGAATATGTAGAGTAAAGTTAGAAATGGAAGCATCTCTCACAGAAGCATACAACCTGGAAGAATCTCAGTCACATCACTTTGATACTGCAGGTAATCACAATAAGAATATCAGAATCTATTTTTAAGCTATTTAGGCTTTTCCTGAGAACGCTGCAGAAAATTGGCTGTAGAAAATTTGTATCCATTTCTTTTTGTGGGAATATTTACCTTTAACTGGAAAAACCTGCTTTCCTCCGTGTTTACCTATTGATGTAAACTGACAGCCATGCACTCCAGACATGTTCCACAAGGCTAAACCAGATACCTTGCTTTCATGTTCCCCTAAAAGACAAGCTGCCATCAGAAATCGAGAGATGGCAGCTCATGGAAAAAGATGCTAAAAGAAACAGGGTGGTGAGATGTGAAGAAATACTGGGAGGATAATGAGAGGGAGAGATTTCAAACAAACCTCCAATCAGCACTGGAGGGCAGAGAAAGATTCTCAGTGTCCTCGTGTCTCTTCCATGTTTCTGCTGAGGAGGTATTTGGCCAAGTCCACTTTTCAGTTCTAGATTCTCTTTACCAGGACAGAGAAACAACTGGGACTGACAACTTTGGGGAATAAATCAGATTTTGAAGGCATAAGGTTTCATTTCCAGCTGTGGCTCAGTTAAATGCTCAACAGTATTAAAAAGGCAGGTAAGAAAAAATGCCTGAGCTTATTACTCTGGTTGCTGTCTCAGTGTTGAGATATTTCTTCTTCTGTATTTACTACCTTGCTTTTAAATAAGCTAGTAAGCCCTCCCCACTTCTCTTGGGAGATCATTCCAGAAATAAATGGAAGTCACTGCTACAGGGTTTTACTTTATATTCTGGCTCTATTTCTCTTGGCTCAATTTCATCCCCTGAAGTCAGTATGGAGAAAAAGATTCATGGATTTTTTTTTTTTTAGGGCAGAAAGGACCCCAGTGATTTTCTAGCATGACGTGTAACTCAAGGCACAGATCTTCACACTACTCATTTTGATTCCATATTCAACCATAGTGGTTTTTTTCTTGCTTGTTGTTTGTTGGGTTTTTTTTCCCCCTTGCTTTCCCCCCCACCCATCCCAGGAGAGATAAATCCAGTGTTGAATTTCAACCTTCCAATTATAGGAAATCTACTGCAGCCTTTAGCAAGTTGTTCCACAGGTTAATTTGCTCACCATTCAAATTCACACTTCATTTTTAGTCGGAATTTATTTTGTCTGAACTCTTAGTCATTGTTTCACCTTAGTGTGTTACACTGCGGAGCCTTATCAAATTTATTCCTTCTCTCCTTTTCCTTCCCCCTGTGGATATATTTAGACTGCAATCAGGTCATTCTCTAAGCCTTCTTTGATAACTAAATAGAGTTGCTTAAGTATTTCACAACAAGGCACGTTTCCCAAGCCTGTAAGCATTCATGTGGTTCTTCTCTGAATCCCTTCCAATTCATCAATATCCATCTGAAATTTAGACACCAGAACCAAATAGTATTCCAGCAGCAATCTCACCAGTGCCAAATGCAGAGTTAATTTAACCTCACTACCCCTACTGAGTTCTCTCACATTTAAACATTCAAAGATTACACTAGCTTTTTGAACCATGCTCAGTAAGCATGAAGACTATGACCTCCATGACTTCTTTTGTGCCACTGCCTTCAGAAGTCATCCATGCTATGTGCATAAACTGTATTTTTATTTTTCAGACATATAAACTTAGATTTGGCTCAGCTGAAACTCATTCTATTTGCTTGATATCTTCAAACAGCCAGATCACTCAGCAATCTGTTCCCTTCCATGCTCCCCCAAGCTCATGTTATTTATAGACTTAAACCATAATTACATTCTAGTTTTTATTTCCAAGTTGTTGATATATTTGTTGATTAGTGTAGGTCTGGGCAGCTTCTTGTGGGAAACACAGACATTTGAAAAAAATTCTCTTTTTGTAATTAGATTTTGAGAACCATTGTTTAACAAGGTTTCAATGCATTCAATGTGTGCCCCATTGATTTTATATCACTCTAGCTTACAAATCAATACATCATGTGGGTATCATTCCAAATGTCTGAGAGAAAGTCTATTACATCAACAATATTACATCGATAGAACAGACATGAAATTTCATTTTGAATAATAGTATAAATTCAGTTAAACAATACCCTTTTTCATTAAAACATGTTGATTGGCATTTGCTATTCCCCTCTCATTTACTCTTATTACTACAGTCATGTGTCAGATATGCCCTTAGTTTGCCCAGAACTGATGGTGGGCTGAACAAACTCGTAATTACCTAAATCACCATGTCTTTTTTTAAATACTGCTATTGTTGTGATTTTATTCAAGTTCTCTGGGATATGCTCTGCTTTCCTAGAGTCAATCAATATTGATGGTCGTTGATGACTACTTTTCTTAGCTGTTAGCTATCTGTATCTGCCGATTTTAAAGGTTTTTTAGGCACTATCCTAGACTGTAGTTGCAATAATTTCCTCATCATGATCATCATCTGTCATGGTTTAACCCCAGCCAGCGACCAAGCCCCACACAGACACTCGACCTCTCCTGCACCAGCAGGATCAAGGAGAGAATCAAAAGGTAAAAGCCAGAAAACCTGGGGGCTGAGATAAAGACAGTTTAATAGGGGAAGCAAAAGCCACACACACAAGCAAAGCAAAACAAGGAATTCATTCACTGCTTCCCATGGTCAGGCAGGTGTTCAGGCATCCCCAGGAGAGCAGGGCCCCATCACATAACAGTTACTTGGGGAGACAAAAGCCATCACTCCAAACCTCCCCCCTCCTCCTTCTTTCCCCCAGTTTGATATACTGAGCATGATGTCGTATGGACTGGAATATCCCTTTGGTCACTTGAGGTCACCTCTCCAGGCAGTGTCTCCTCCTGACCTCCCAGGCACCCGCAGCCTCCCTGCCAGTGTGGCAGTATGGAAAGCAGGAAAGGCCTTGGCTCTGTAAGCCCTGCTCAGCAATAACAAAAACATCTCTCCGTTGTCAACCCTGTGTTCAGCACAAATCCAAAATACAGCCACATACCAGCCACTGTGAAGAAAATGAATTCTACCCTAATCAAATCCAGCACACATCTGATGTTGGTATTCATTGACTCTGACAGAAAACTTTGCTAAACTTTATTTCAGTAATATTGAGAGGTCCCAGTAATGTAAGAATGCTATTATGTTTCTCATGTTTTGGCATAGTTAAACAAAAAAGAATTTTGGTGTTATCTTGACATCTGCTGATTACAAATTTCTGTGTGTGTCCTTTTGTTTACATTTAACTTGTATATGCATATATATATCTATTTATATTCAGACTTGGCTACTTGTTTTTCATTCAAAGTAGAGTTTGATGCTTTTTTAAGCAACATAATGTTTTCCTCAAAGTGTGTTATTGTGACATTTTTGTATTTAGTGAAATGTTTGTAAACAACTCCCAATTATTTTTTATATTTTTCCATTTATAATGTTTTCTCCTGCAAATTTAGCTCATAATTGTTTCTATCTCTGAGAATCTGACCTTTTTAAAGCATAGGATATAAATACAAATTATTTTTAATTTATTCTGTTTGCATTGAAGACCTGATCATGCTCACCTCACTCAAGGTTTCCAGATGAGTTTCTTCTTGACTGTGAATAATATGGCATAATACTGAATTCCTCAGTTTTGAATACAATATTATTCTTGTGCACTATAAACGATATTTAGTACTATTAGTGTGAAATTTTGAACATGCCATTCTCCCCATAACCATTTCCACCTGACATGCCTTACAGAGGGATCATTAAGCAAGTGTTTGCTTCCTTCTCCTGTGCTTGGGTGACTGGCAGTTGATAGCAACAACTTTCTGTCTCATTCTTGGAGTATTTTAATATGATCTGTAAATGTAGAAGATTATTCTCAAAGCTGTCAGTGGCACAGATGATGATATTCCTGAGAAAGTCAGTTTTGCCCAATCGAGCCTTCTTAAATTGGTTATAATGATTTTCAGAACCTCAGCATGGAAACAGTCTTACTAGTCTTGAATAATACCCATCAAGACAAATTTCAATCAAAATTTTTAATAAATGATAAAAGCAAAGAAAAATTTAACTCCAACTACTGGAAATAATTACACAGTCCAGTCTTCTTAAACATCTTTGTGTTTAACTTTTTTTTTTTTAATTAAGATCTTAATTATTTGCCTAAACAATGCATCTTTGATCATCTCCCTCCTTTCTAAGTTGCTTCTTCGGTGAGTTCCTGGTCAGCCTGGACATCATGACGACATGGAGAAGATTGTTTCCCCATTTACTGAGATAGAAGGAGATGATGCAAAATTGATGGCTGCTACCAAAATTGAAGTGCGAGTTATACCACACTCCTTGCCCAGCCACTAATCACTTTCCAAAATCTTTTCCCTTCCATTTTGTCTTTTGAAACCTAGGAAGACTCATCCTCTTTTTCTCTGGTGCCACTACTGCAAGATCTATGAGTTACTAAAACACACAGTACTATAAATAAATGCAAATAAACACTCAAAAAGGCCAATTCTCAGTGTTTGTCTGTAGACCCTGAAGCCTGAGCAGTTCTGCTTCAGTTGTCAGCTCTGGGAACTTCATACTCCATCATGTGGAAGATTTTTCTATCTCGTCTAGGATAAAAGCTATTGACTTGGAATAAGACTTTTTTTGGTAGAGCTTGCTGTTTGGGTTGCTTAGACCTTCTCTGGAGGATTCCCAGGAGTTCTCCACTCTAGTCTACCCATTGGAAAACAGCAATGTTTGTGAGAAACATGTAGGCAGAAACAATAAGGGGACAGTGAAGATACAACACACAAGGAAGGCAGTGTGAGGGAAATCTCAAGCCACTAAGAGTTGAGCAGTAATGGGACTGCCACAGAAGGCAGCTCAGAATCAATAGCAAATTTCCTTTTCAGTTCCTAGCACTATCTGCTCTGAAATACGTCTTTTGATGTTTGTTTCAGTAATCTCTGTGGATTTGGTTTGTTCTTAGGTTGTTAACTTCAAATTGATATTTAATCCATTTTAAAATCTGTTTTTACCCATGTTAACTTACTCATCACCAATTCAGTTTTGAATGAATCTTGCAAAGAAAAAGAGAAAGAAAGAAATAGGAAATACTCATGGTACATTGTTTCAATCCCTTCTGCTTTTTATTATTATACCAAAAGAAAAACTTCTATCTCTACACTTTTTCACCTGAGATTTTTTGCATTTGAGGATCTGAGATTCTCAAAAGGCTAAAAAATATCAAGAGATACTAAATAATAGTGGATGCCACAAAAATTTTTTTCTTAAAAGCGTTAACAATAGGAGAGTGGATGTGTGTGGTGTTGTGTATGACAAAACATGTATGTAAAAGGAGGGCGTACGCCTTAATACAGTATATTCTTTGTTCACTAGCTAATTACATACTAGAGAAAAAGTTACTTACACACAGGCAAACTGAAATGTATGTGCAAAAATCTGTGCTGGTACCATCTTATATGGCATGAAGAAAAATTAAAATAAAACCTCAAGATCTAGAAGCACAATACTCAATAGCAAAAACCAGGCATTGAACCCAGTATTATATGAACTGGTGATACCAGAGTAAGTCTTGAAAACATTGTCAGTGGGTTACATAAATGCGTGAAAGAGCATGTAGTTCTGTGCGAGTTCAGGTTTTCTTGTACAAAGGCTTGATGATTATTTGGGTAATACTAGAATTCTGTCCTAGAGATTTGCAACAACTAGATTGATTTTTCTAAGTATCAGTAGACAGAGTCAGGCTGATGTCCTAATAAGTCTGGGATGACTGCAGTGAATACCTTTTTAGCTGCAGAAAGAATGAGAAATGATGGCTAGATAAGTAGTATTTACCCTCACTAAAAATTGGGAATTATAAATTGTTTTTTTCTCCTAAAGATATAGAAGATACATACAATACTTTATTCCCTGAGGATACAGATTCTTTTGCTGAAGGCTTGGTTGAAAAAAACCAACTTTTCACCTCTGCTGAACTTTGTTGAATGAAATGAAGCTGTAATTAGGTCAGATAAAGTGAAATGTGAGAGAGGACCAGGCTGCCCACATTGTCCAAGTCAACGCTATGCCTGCATTTGTGCTTCACACTTGAAGTTTACTCTTACAGTTGTGATAACCAGCAAGCCATCTAGTGCCAGGTATCCTTTTGCAGACATGAGTCTCTTGTTATTAGAAATGCTCCTTAGCCCCCCAAACCTGTTCATGGCAGGGAAACACTTACCCCTCCTGGTTCATAGCTGATCTTTCTGCAAGTTTTGTAACTTCTGGGCTGATGAATTTTAACGTGTTCTCTGTTCTCTTCTTTCTGTTTTAGTTTCCTTATTTCCTCCAGGCTGAAGTACTTTCATTAATGCATCAGCAGTGTCTTTCCTTAGGATGGTAAGAAAAGGTATAGAGGCACATGTGGATAATTATCTTTCTCTACAGGAAATGGGGATAGAAGATGTATCTTTGAATTGTAAGTGTACAAAATGGCTTGATGATTTTCACTTCCTGGACTTATTTTTCGCATTTGCTCCCAAGTCCTTGCTCCCCAGTATTTTCTTGTGTATATCAGTGAAATTACTTTTGGTATGAGAACTCCAGATGAGTCTCCATTGCAAGGTTAAAATCCTAATCTGAGTTCCTGCTATACTGCAGAGTTTCAAGACCTCTAGTGCAGAACCAGAGGTTTTGATTCATCCACTATGAAGTTATGAACCAAAAGAGTGATTTGGATCCTGGATTCAAGTTTTCATGCCATTTCTGCTCCATGAGTCCTAGGGTCTAGGTGCTGTTCAGTCAGACACCTGTAAACTTCATAATCTTAAATGGACAAGGTCAGCTAAAAGGTTACTGCCGTTGCCACTTTACAGAATTAAGGTTCTAACGATTTTAAATTAGTTTCTGAGCACCTACAAGGTATCTGTGTCAGACTCAGGAACTGAGAAATGACCTGTTGCCCTTAATTGCAAAAGTGTTTATAAAAGCTTCTCTAATGGCCATCCTGAAAACACACTTTCTGAGTGGTGATTCACCATAAAAAGGTCCATTATGGTACCTTACTGAAGGCTGAATCAATCCAGAACTACAGTAGTGTTTCAGGTGGCCCAGACCCCCTGCTCAGATATTCCTTCATCACTGATGTTCATCTCCACTGTTGCATTATGGTTCTCACATTTCACTAAAACAAATCAACGTCTGCTTTGCTGTATCTATCCTTCTGCAAGAGCTTGAGGTTTTAAATGAGAATTCAGACTTTCAAATTATAGTTTTGGACACAGGGAATGCGGAGAAGATATCGCTGTCTACATGTTGAAGAGATGGTCCTGGTGTTGATAATCTCTTCGCAGTCTCTAACAATAGGCATTTCACTCTATTGTGTCATATGCAGCCCAAGAGTGTAGGGCATGAAGCAGGGAAGGCAGGAAGGTCAGAGGAAAGAAGGCACTTCCACTGAATGATGAGAGGACAGTGTAGCAGCAGGACAAGACTCTAGAATAATAATAACTTGGAAAAAAAAAAAAAAAAAAACTAAGCTAAAAGTCAGGCAGGCCCAAGAATTATTTACTGTCCAGGAAGAGAGAGGATTTTTTTATGCTACAGAGCAGAACAGGCTGACTAAATTATAACCTTAGCCCCCAGCAGCAATCAAAGAACTAAAGAGGAAAAAAGGAACTCAGGGGGAAAGGAAGGAATTCAAAAGAAATAGGAATTCATAAAGAGCTTTTATCAACATGGAAAAGAAAGCAATGAACATGAGAAGCGAAATAAGAAGACAGAAACAAGTTAGAGGAAAATGAGGAATAGATCAAAAAATTATGAGCCCTGGATACATTCAAATGAGGTGTATTTTTGTAAAAATTCTCAGAAATATTCATTATGTGCACAATATGAGGCTGTTCTGGTCATATGAACTGGAATCACAAAAGGGAAATTACTACTGAAACCTTTTATTTTACACATGGTGCTTATTCAAACAAAAGCAACATCATACCAATCAGGTCTTTGGAGATTCAACAAGAGTTTTCCATACCTAGTCTAGGATTTGTCTAGACGAATACCTTTCAGTAAATAAAAAAGGCAAAATGAAGTTGAAAATGGAGAAAACATGCAGTGGAAACAAAACCCCCAGACACATATAAAATCCATGTAAAACTTATTTCTCAGCCGACTAGTGAAAAAGAGGCCTAGAGTTTAACATTAGCTTAAACTGAACCCTTATTAAATGACTATGTATGTACACACTGTGAATGATACCTTAGGAAAAGCTTTCAAGGAAAAGGTCCATAGTAAGTTCCTACTAGCCCACATTATAAATGGTTTTGTAACAGTAAAAATAACCCGTAATAAGGAGCAATTGTCTAAAATGTTTCTGAAGGGATGTGGTGAGCTTACTGAAATACGTATGCTTACTGACAGAACACATCATTGATTGTAATGTTTGGCCTTAAAATATTTGAGAGGTATCTTAACTGTTATATGTGTCTTATGAACTGAATGGGGAGGATGGAGGCTGTCTGGCAGATACTTGCTTCTATCAGCAAGTTGGTTAGTTTTTTAAACCATTTTTGTGGAGCCCTGTCTCTTATGAGTGCTAGCTTGAGATCATAGTAAAGTCCTGCTAATTAAACTTTCTGTCTATAGCAAACCTATAGGTTTGTAGCCCTATTGCTGCCATATAGAAGAAATTTCAAATACTGCAAAGCATGTGCTCTGTAATCAACCCTCTCTTTTACTGTCACTATTTGTGTTTTTTCTTAAAAGTAACCATAGGTTCCTCTAAAGAAGTCCCACAAAGTAGACTCCATCCTAAGAAGCCATCTTTCCATTTCCAAGAAAAGTGTTATTAGACTCTCCCTCACAGTTCTGCTTCTGCACACCCAGAAGTGGCACTAGAAAATGTCAAATACTGCAAGCATAACTATATACAAAGAGTATGTGCCCAGGGACAAACACCTGACTTAGTTAAAAAGGTAAACTCTCTCCTGGGATCTCCACCAGACCCCTGGGACAATTAGTAACCCCTGCAGAACCCACACCATTTTTTGCTTAAGCTTTTATCCGCTGATAAAATAGGTGAATGGAATGAAAGGAATGCTGTGTCATTTTGTTTATTTTTCACACCATAAAAAAATGATCCAGTGCAGATTCCCTCTGCATGCATGTACAAGATTGATAAAGCATCAGTTAAAAAGACACAAAATGTACTAAGAACCAGCTCAAATGAATTCCTGCACACCTGCAAAATCAAATTCAACCTTCTCCAACTCCTGGCCTCCAGCAAAAGCTTGAATGAGTAGATAAGGTTTACAATATGTCAAGGAAGCTTAAAAAATAACTTTGGCAGATCAATAGAACGAGAAAGAAAATCCCAGGACTGAAGACATCTACTTGGAAGGATTAGTGTACGAAGTGGAACCATTACAGAAAGTACTGAGGAAGATATTGAGCTCTTTCACTGTACCTCATGGGATCTGTAGCTGAAATGCCTCAAATGCCTTTGTAAATTAAGCATCTTGAGAATAACACATATTACAGGATGCACCTTTAGTGCTTCTCTGAAAAAGAAATTATGTATCTGGGGCTTATGAGAATAAAAACAGTTTCTGGAGATGCAGCAAGTGGTGGAGATGCACACCAGAGGAAAAAGACAGGTTGCAGGCTCTACCCTCAGGAAAACACAGTTTCCTGGTTTAACTGTGTATGGCTTTGAACTTTATATGTTTTGACAAAGAGATTCTATTTTCCCAAATTAGAAGACACATTTTCTGACATGAATGTAGTATTTAACTGAAAACTGAGGTTTTACTTAAAAATATTCTTTTTCTTCAGTTTTTGGAGAAGTCATTCAATCGTCTATATGGGTGCACTTGCAATACAAATAAAAAGGGCAAGGGCTTGTGCTTCAGCTCCAGATCCCAGCAGGACTGACACAAAAAAATACAGGAAATATGTCCACTGCTAGGAAAGTCAATAGTAAAGATGCAGACTTCAAAAGAAATCAATAGTATGACAACACCTCTGCAGAACGGACCTGACTGCTGGAAGTGATACCTCTTTGCCTGCTGACATACACGGTATTTTTAATCTAATGACTTCTGCGGTGAGGAATCATGTCTCAAAATCATGACATGAGTTTAAAAGGAGGAAAGTTAAAGAAAAATGTGTTTTGCAGTTTGGCTTTCTTTGTTTTGTTTTTATTTTAGCTTGGTTTTTTATTTTGTTTTGGTTTGGGTTTTTATTTATTTTGGTTGGGTTTGTTTAGTTTTGTTTGGCTTGGTTTTTTTTTTAAAAAGGAATGTGTGTTATAGCTTTTTGCTCACAGTGCACACATTCATTTTTTCCTGTGACTATGAGGGGTCAAAATCAACTTTTCTTTTTAATGAAAGTTGATGTTAGTCACAACAGTATTTCAGAGATGACTGTTGAGAAAAATACCAAAATCAGTGAAGTGAAATACATTAATTTTGTCATACTGAATATCAATTACTCCATTTTTTCCTCTTTTACTATTGTCCATTAGAGTACAAATTCAGGATATTCAATCAAAAAGCCACATATGAATCAGTAGTGTTCAACCTTGGAAATGTTTTCATTAGACTATTATTATAGCTTATAAAGCTATTTAACCTATTATTTTTTCTGCTGCAGTTACCCTTTCTTTTTCTGAAGGAGAAGTAAATAGCCCTCCTAAGCACAGCAGTCACCTACAAAATTATCACTGTGGAATGGATCAGTTTGCAACAAAATATGCTTGTTCTTGAGCATGCTGTGGGATTGGTGGCCAGTGCTTTGCACCAGTGACTGCTAAGAGCTGTTGGGTTTGCTCCTCTCAAACAACAGGCAAGAAGTACATTTTTATGTACAGTCTTATGTATAGCTGGGCAAGAACAGAGGACGATCAGGTCAGTGTGTGTTAACTTTCCTTCATTTCCCATGGTTAAATTCACTATCTATTACCTATATTCCAAATCCTGCTCTCCAGAAAATATGTGAGATGACTCAGACCATTTCTGATTCCTGGAACTGCCACCTAATGGCTTATGAGGGGCTGGAGAAATGCTGACACCAAAGGGAGAGATCTGCAAAGCAGCTGTGAGAGGCACTTAAGACAAACCTCAGTAACAAGTCCTGCAGGGATCGTAGGATGCCCTGTGTGGCCTTCACTATGGGCTCACTACAGTGAAGGATGACCTGTGGTAGAGACAAAAGGTGTGGGGTTGTGGTTATGGGCTGCCTTTCTCTTCCATCACCTCAGTTAGCCAAGTGGCCTGAAGCCACAAAGGATGGGATGGCTCCAGTATGAGCTGACTATGAGACTTCAGCTTCATCTTTCTAAACCTCAACATCCTCCTGCTCTCTTTACGGTTCTTTTAAGGTGTATAAAAGTAGTGGCATGGTGATATCCACCTCAAGTAACCATAATGATCTACAGATACACCACATCCTGCCCGGTCTTAAAACTTTAAGTGATCAGCTAAACTATACTTAGTATGCTTAGATAATACATCTCAAAACTGTAGTGATCCTTCCCATTTGACATTTTTTTCTAAAGCCCAACCAGGATCTCTATCTAGGATCTCTAGTGTAAGCCCACAAGTCTTCATCCTCTCCACAGCAGACATGTCAATAAAAACCCTTTCTCTGTGCAAGGTGTTCTCAGATGTCTCTCAAGACTTATGTCTTCCCCGTGCTAGCATTTCCATGCTGCTTCTGAAGCCACTAACCAAAAAAAAAACAACACCCC
>JAYRBT010000178.1:24358568-24507622 GCA_036023395.1 Myiotriccus ornatus | reverse complement strand
CCCCCGGCTCCGCGCCCGGCACCGGCTCCGCGGCCGCCGCCGCCCCGGCCGAGCCCCGCGCTCCGCCGCCCGGCCAGCTCCGTAATCCCCGCGGCGGCGGCGGCGGCGGTCGCTGCTCCTGCCTAAGGCGAGACGAGGAGGTCGGCCAGGAGGGCGATGGAGATGAGCAGGATCTGCAAGTTATTTCGGCGCCGGTGCAACACCAAGAGAGGAGTAAAAACCATGTCCAGGCGAGGAAAATGGTGTGGCAGGTCGGGAAGCAGTTGGTCCCCTTCTCCATGCCTTTGCGGAGCGAGTCGGGGGGCTTGCAGAGGGAGGGGGGACGAGGAGCTGCGTTTAGGGGTCTTTTTTTTTTTCTTTTTCTTAGGAAGAAGGGGGACGGATGCTAATTATAATATTTACTATTTGTAAAAGGCTCCTCTTTCTCTGGCTCTTCTTCTTTCTTTTCTTCTTCCCCGTTCTCTTCCCCCTTTCTCAGCGTCTCAGACGATGACCAGGAAAAAAAAAAAAAAAAAAAAAGGAAAGAAGGAAAAATAGGAAAAAAAAAACTCTCCCCGGTAGTTGGATTCTGTTCCTTACTGTTGCTGGATTTTTTTTTTTTTTTTTTTTCAAAAGTGCTTTTCAGTGAAACTGTTCACGTTCAAGGATTTGATCAAGTGAGAGGGTACCACCACACGGGGGGAGGAGCCCCGAGCCTTGCCAAGCCGCCGCCGCCGCTGAAATACACCGCCGAGTCACCCGCCGCGCCACGCCGCCGGGGGCCGGGAGCGGGGCCGGGGGCGGGAGCGGGACACCGCGCCGCACCGAATCAGCTGGAGCATCACCCAGCCTTTTCTCCCGATTTGGTATGTGTGCTCCTGCCCGAGACAAAGCAGCCGTCATTCCCCGTTTCTCCTGATGTACGTGTACATACGCTCGTATTTACAGCAGTGTAGGTACTCCTCGCCCTGTGTGTGTATGTGCGTGCATGTGTACGCACAAAGACTGGATGTGGGTAAGGGGCATAAGGGATCGCGGCTGGGATGAGTGGCTCTTGGGTGCCTCCCGTGTGCAGCGGCGTACCCAAGGACTCGGCTATCCAACAACACCCCTCCAGAGCCAGCTCCGTGCTTCTGGATATGCCCGTCCCAAGTGGAGATTCCCGACCGTGGGAACTCACGCGTGTGCGTGGGAATCCCAGCAACCTTGCCACCGTCCTGGAAGGGAGACTAACAGGATTTATGGCGGGGGGGGGACGGGGGGTAATAACGAAAAAAAGGGCAGTATCTGCAGGCAGATCACTGCAGCAGCATCTCGGGACTGTGTCGGGAAAAGGAGCGAGGGAGATGTATTTCTTTAGGTCGCGGCAGTGCAGTGCTCCCGCTCCCATCGCACGTCTGCATTTCCTCCGGCCAAAACACCTGTTTTCAGCTGGCAGAGCTCAAGAAGCCTTTGCAGCTTCAGCCCCCAGACAAGGTCTGAGTAATGGCAGGGTGCGAAGGGGAGAGGGAGGCTGCCGCGGCCGCGGGGCCTCCCCCGTCCCCCGGGGGTCACCCTTGTCCTCGCCATCCGTGCCAGTGCCACGTCCCTCCGGACCGATTCACTGCAGCAACACGTCGGCACTTTCTCTTCGGATCAAACCCGTGGTCTACCTTCCTGCCTTCGATAAGTGACGATAATTAACGATTTTTTTTAGTCGTCCCAACCCTCCCACTTCCCACATCAGCTATTCTTTGCCGTCCAAGAGACGGATTCACCAACTACACGGCTCTCCTCGCGGTCTCCCCCTCTCCACCGCCAGACCCGGAGCGGGGGCGGCTCAGCAGTTTCTCCCGCCTATCGCGGGTCTCCCAGCCCGGCAGGGAGAGGAGAGAGCGGGGGACAGAGGCAGGACCGGAGGTGGCACTGCCCGCACTGGGTAGCGGGGGGGTTTCTGGCCAGCTGGTGCCCGGCGCTTGGTCACCGCCCGCTGCAGAGCGCCCGACTCGGCATGGGGGGGTCCGTGCAGCCCGGCTGCCGCTGGGAGATCGAGGAGAGAGCTGGAGTAGGGAAGAGGGGCTGCACCCACCGCTGTCTGTTGCAAAAGGGGCAGATGTCGCTAAATGGATGTCCTGCAGGAATGGGAAGAGGGGCCGGGGTGCCAGCGCTGACAGCTTTGGGAAGGCGGCAGGGGACTAAGAGAGCCTGTGTGCGGCGAGACCCCTACCCACAGGCACGACCCCCACTTTAGCCACAAATCCCAACGCAGAGAGGGAAAGTGGGATGTGGGGGCAGGGGAAGCAAATCACCCACTCCCAACCCAACGGATGGTATTCCTGGCTTGGAATCGACTCCCTTTTGTACTACGCTGCCAAAATGTTTAGATGACATTTCATTTGTGTGGGTGCAGGGACGTGGGCCTCAGCCAAAGCTGATCCATAAAACGTTGGGGGAGGGGGATTGTACAAGTTGCACACGCTCGTGGCAGGTGTTGCCCTGCCCGCACAGGGACAACTCAGCCCTGAGGCTGCATTCTCCCACTGCTGGTAAGAACAACATCATGTGGGGAACAGGAAGGACCCCACTGTCTCTCCCTAATTCGAGTGCTGCGAGAACAGAGTCCCCAGGCATGGGGCATTAGCGACACACATGCCACCCCCGGGCCTTGCCATTGCTGTGCGTTGTGAGGGGAGGCACTGTCCACCTAATGCCACCCTCTAACAGTGAGGCTGCAGCTGTGACAGGCAGAACTTGTCCTTATATTATTCTCCAGTCCCTCTGGACTCAACAGCTGCTCACTGCTGCTCCTGAAGACCTCTGTCACCACAGAGTAAAAGCTATGGTGGTACTAGCAATAGCCACTGCTTAGCCAGTTCCCGCTATGCAGTCCCATTTATTTTCTCTGCCTTAAGACCTAGTCCTTATTCACATCCTGGTCAGTCACTCATTTGTGCAGCATCATCCTTGTCTTCATGGCTAAAGTCCACCCACACCAAAAGAGGACTGGCGGACACAAGTCATTTCCCAAATCCTGCCAGCACAAGGCATTTCTTTGTGTCCACCACATCACTCCTTGTCACCCCAAGTGACCAGCTGTGCTGGACATGACGCAGAATGTGATAGGCTTCATGTACAGGTGTGTTCACCAATACTTTATTTAGGGCAGTACTTTAACCACCCTGATAGCAGGTTTCTTCTGCGCTGCAGACTGAAGAGCAGTTGCTTGCAACTAAAATCACCCTCTGTGAATACCACCATACCTACCACACTCATGGACAATCCCAGACATTCAGTTCAGACTATGTCAGCGAGATTACCCCAGGACCCAATTTTTCAGACACCCACAGAAAGCTCTGGTGTTTGTAAAGCAAGTCCTAAAAAGCCTTCATCAGTGCCTGCTTATTACCATAAATAATAGGATGCACGGCCAAATCTCACTGATGATGTGGGACTGTCTACTAAAATCTCCCATTCCACATCTCCCACTCCTTAGCAGAGGCCTCAGTGTTGACGAGAGCAGCAGCAGTTCTAACATCTTTCCTTCTCTAGAAAACAAAGGTAATGTGAGCAATACCCCCATCTCCTGCACGATTTGCGAACTGCGTGCCCATCACCAGCACACAGACAAGGGACTTTTCCAGTTTTTACCATCCCTGTTGCAGAAATATCAGATTTGCTTCAAAACCTGGTCTCTTGCATGACAGGATGACAGTGAGGATGTCATCTGACAACCCTAGATTTGCACAGCCTATATATCCAAGAATAGAAATTGAATAGTTCAACACAGTATCCATTACAGGCTGTTTTAATCCCTGGTCTAATCCATTACGATCTGCTTTAATCCCCACCCAGCTGCAAACACCCATTCAAAGAAGCAGGGGTTGGTGCTATATTCTGTTGGACCATGTTGATTTTTTAATTGATGTAAGACAACCATATGCCATAACACCAGGCAGTGCAGAGGATTTTTAAGTAAACGTTCCGGAAGGTGAATTGTGGCACAAATATAAAGTGCAGAACATGCCTATAACCAAGGGGAAGCTGGGTTCAGTTAAGGAGAGAAAAGCAATTGGGGTAATTATGTTTGTTTGGAGGGGATGATTTGGATGGAAGAAGACTAATGACTCTATCTAAAGAAAGAAACAAATAGAGTCTGGCAATTGCCAAGGCCTTCAAAAGCAGCATTGATTATTTGGGGGTTTCTTTCTTTTTTTTTTCCTATTCTGTGACTTTCTTGGTGGGGGAGGGGGGAAAGAAGGTAATTATGCAACCAAATTGTTAACTCCTATCACACATATAAATAATTTCACCACCACTACCTGTACCCCTGCTCCCCAGTACCCCCACCCCTTCTGTTTTGCCCAGGTCTGCCTATTATTGCTCCATGCCCCTCTCCTCCTGCAGGACTGCAAACATCCTGACCTCCCTGGAAGATCAAAGTGTGTCCCTCAGTCACTATCACCCCAGGAAACTTCTCAGTGGGAGCTGGAAACTGAAAGAAAGAGGGGAGAGTTGGGAAAGATGTCATGAGAGGAAAATTTAGAGTGGAGGAAAAAAAAAATTAATGTCCCAGCCACGCCACACTCTCTTTGCATACACACACATACACATATCCTCCCCAAAGGTCTCCTGCACTACTCAAGCCCTCCCAAGGGAAGAGATTCCACACGTAGCAAGAAAAAAATCAATTCTTGCTCCAGTTAATTTTAACCTATTTATTATGTGAGACCAATCACTTCAGAACAAAGCAGCTCTGTGATAATGCTGTCTTGTTTACCAAGGGAAGGCCTGACTCGATCTGAACAAAAATCATTGAAATCTGAAGTGTCCCTATATCTTCAGACAAAATATCACCTGCAGGCAGGGCCCCCACCATTTTTTCTGGTACAGAACTACCCCCATTATGGGACAGATTTTCTCCAAGCACAGCCAGCCAGGGTGTGCAGCAGACAGTCTGACTGAAACACAGCAGCCCATGGCAGGGAGCCTTTAGCACTGACAGAGTCACTGCAAAGATCCTAAACAGGGACTGGAAAAAAACACTGCACAGATGGTGCCAGAGGGGATCTCACTCCTGCACTAAATGATGAAGTGGGAGTCCAGCAGCTCACAAGCAGCTGGTACCACAGGTACCACATTCCAGCACACCAAGGGAAGTGTTTTACACAGCCTGGATCACGGGACAGTTATGAGACTACTTGATCTCAGCTGACCTCAGAACAGGGTTCTCACAAAATAGTGGGGCCCCTCACTGCATCACAGCACTACTATCTTCTTGATCAACACCATTCACACAATGCCCCAGAGCAGGAGAGGGTGCCACAGACCACACTGGGACTGCAGCAGGTAGAGGCCTAGCAGAGTGGAGGACCACTCCTGTGAATCTCACCTGAGGCTCAGAACTTCACCAGCATGAGCAGATGCAATGCCAGGTTTGGTGACCAGCCTGACTGCATCCTTCTTTTTGACTTTTTTTATCTGTGGGAGACAGAAGAGGCTCTTTCATTCAGGGATGTTCAGACAGCTACATTATCTTCATCTTCTGCTAAGGCTGCCCAAAGGTGCACAACCTGCACAGTGCAGGTAAGGGACTTGGCGAGGCACAGAGCAGGCAGAGACGTTTTGAATGCTCTGGGGAGATTCTGCAGGTTTTAAATCATGTTTCTAGTTAATATTGGGTACTACTGTTCATCCTAAAGCCTAGATAAGAAAATCCCCTTCTGCTGATAATCAGCATCATCAGGAATGCCGAAGAGCTTATCAGAATGGAATGAGCACACAGATTTGCAGCACATACAAAGATAAGTTGGGCAGCACTCAAGTTCACTGTGCTGAATTCTCTGTATATTGAAGGTTGCATACATTTTTATCTTGGAGACTCCAGTCGGAAATACAGGATTCCCTGTCTCACGGATTTCAAATCATCCAGGACCACAGTAAGATACTAGATTTTCAGAAGCATTTGCCACGTTTTTGAAAGTATGCTCCTTAGCATCACTTACAGAGCTCTGGATTGGGACCTGTAGCCCCTCTTTGTCTTCTGAATTCAAAGAGTTTGTCTGAAAACTGTGGGCCAACTGTGTCACATATAATGAAGAAAGGCAAAATCACTGCTTGAGATGTTATAATATCCAAGAATAGATTATGAGTACTGAGATATCCCATTTGGAGAAAATCTGATTAAAAACAGAAATTTAACTAATATTCACATGATTATTGATTCAGAAAGAATAAATGACACTCATCTCCCTTCTGTCCCAAGGTTTGTCTCAGTTTTTCAGGTTCGACGGAGAAAAGGAATCCTCCTTACTGTTAGGAATTTCGTGCATCTCTCATCAAATTTTCATTTCTGGTTGTTAATGAAGCCTCACATCTGTGACTGTTTAGAGGTGGCTTAGCAATTTATGAGCTGCTAAGAGACAGAGCACAAATACTGCCTGGCTGTGAAAATAGAGTCTTTGTGAACATGAAGCCTCCACTATGCTTGCTCCTCTCCTTCAGAAATAAGACAGAAAAATTACATGAAGTGCCTTTTCCCACCCCACAGAGCACATGCTGGAAGAATGAAGCTGATATCATCAGTGACACAGCAACAGTTCCCTACAATTAAGACTCTCTTCTCACCCCAGGTACTTTTCCCACTTTGTAACATCTTCGAGACAAATCTTTACCTCTTCCACTCTCCCCTCCCCCTTAAGTTTGAGATAGACCTAGAAGGGAAAGGAGATGGTATTGTTTCTCCTCTATTCAAGCTAAATCCAAAGTGATTTGTGTGTGTGTGTGCGCGCACAAAGGCAGAATTTTCTTAGCAAGCTAGAGAGAAAGTCTGGCAGTGACCCCAGCTTTGATGGTGGGACTTCACAGGAGGATGTTCAGCCTGCAACAGCTTGGTGCTGTTTTTTCTCCCACAACAAACATCACCTTTTAAGATTCTCACCTATGGCTATTTCCTTCCCCTCTTTTAAGAAGAACCCCAAACAAGAGAGAAATTGAACTACAGCACTGAGGAAAGACTTTATACTAGTAAGAATGAAGGGAAGGTTGTATATTTAGTGGGAAAGAACAAAACAAAAGGAAATAAAGAAAAAATAACTCAAAACTGCAGCAGCAAGCAGTTGGCTGTAGGCAGGTGCTTCTTACTAAGCCAGTCCTGGCAGTCCCCAGATCTCCTGTGCACTGAATCAGCAATAACTAACTCCTAAAAGGAGTCAGGTTGAATCAAATATCATGTAAACAGGGTTTGAAACATTCTGAAGGGGGGAGTCTCAGGTAAATTTATGCTCCCAGCACCTCTAAGACAGGAAATAGGACAAAACTAAGTGGCAGCTATTGCAGCCTTTGGTAGACTGTCTTGCCCTATAGCTTCAACTTGCAGGGGACTAACTGAAGTTTCACACCACCAAAGGAAATTAGAAAAGATAATACCAGCCCCACGAAGAGAACAAAATATAGCCTGCACACAGTGTAATGAATGTTCAGTAGCTGGCTGGCAAAGGCCAGGCATCACAGCTGCATGTACTTCCGCGATAAAAATGCCAATAACTAAGTTAATAATAATTTAAACTTTAACAATGCCTAGAGTTACTGTCGGGCTCCAGGAAAAGACCTGCAAATGCAGCAAAGAAACAATCCCCTCTCTCAAGTCTAGATTATCACTTGAAGACAACAAACAAGTTCACTGCCTTCAGACAGAACACAAATGAAAACAGCTAAGGTCATTGCGTCTGCGTTTATATCTTCTGGTGCAGGTTTTAAGGTATTTTTCTACAATTCTAACTTGAAAAGGAGACTAAACACACTAATGGAATTTAGGGGAATTGGTATGGAATGGAGTAACAGGGTTGGGTATGTGTAAACATTATGCTACAGGGTAAGGGATGTAATACAGCTACATTAAAATCTACATTCACTATACAACTACTTCTAAAATCTACAAAAAATTAAAAAATCAAAAACTAAGGCATCAAGACTGATCTTCACAAAATAAAAATGTGCTGGGGCAAATCAAGGAGTTCATCTGGGGAGGAGGAAAAACCTGCACAGGCATTTTGTGCAATGCAAGCCTGTAGCAGGCAAAGAACACACAAGTGGAGAGGCCAAAATGTGAAGAGTTTGAACCCGAAGGTTCAAGGCAACCCCTTCCCTTGAAAGACCACCTGACCACAACACCTGTTACTCCAAACACAGAGTATATTTATTCTGTGTTCTACTAAGTGATTTAACAGCTTCATTCTTTTGGTGATGGTTTAAATCTAATCCTCAGCTTTGGCCCAGATGTCCAGGTTCCAGTGCAGTACCACAGAGACCACTCTTGTCCTTCTCCCTTTTCTGAATCTGTCCAACACTTGGCAATTTTAGCCCAACTCGTGAGCAGAGGAGCAATCTCAAAAGGGTTAAAATCCAGGGACACAAATGAAAATGCAATTAATAAGTCTGCTACATAAAAGATCCTCATGCTCATAATGCAATCGGCAAGGGTTGAACATTTTTCCTTGGGCTCACTCTACTCCATTACTGCAATAATGCATGGTAATATAGTTAGCATTGATTTGCCGCAAGGTACATGTACTACATCTGCAAGCTAACAGGGGAAAGGGAGGGAGTCTCTCTCCTTGAAAGGCTGGAATTACTTAATTATCTAAGGAAAATGACATGCAGATTTAACAGCACAGGGAAGGGTTAGGACTGACTTCCCCCAATCCCAAAGAATACAGAACAACACTTCTCTGCTGCGTGATCTCCATGAAAAGCAAACACTCCGGGTTTGTTGTTATTAATTACCCAGCTCCTATCACTGGAATTCAGAGGTGTTGATACTTCACATCACCCCCAGCTATGCTTGCTCTTCATAAATCATACTGAGAGGAGTTGCCAGGAGAGGAGAGGAAATACCAAAGGAACTTGCAAACATCTCTGAATAGGCAGCTGCTGCTCAAAGAGGCTGCAGTCCTCTGCACAGTCAGATGTAAACCAGTATTAGTGTTACAAGACAGCAAGAGGCATATGCCAAAGGTGGGTAGGCAAGACAAGAATTCAGGGCATTCAGACAGAAAAGGTAAAGGAAAGCAGATGGTCCCAGATGGGGATTAACCTTTCATCTTCACATCCACAGGTTAGATCAGATCAGATGGTCTGATAAAGCTGAAAGGCTTTATTATGATTATTAATCTGGAAGGGGTTGACCGTAATCCAAAAAAAAGATAAAGATGATAGTTCTGGTGGTCAAAACCCCACTGATTTCCCTCCCCCTGGAATTTAAAACTTCTTTTCCAGTTTTCCATCTGTAAACTGGACCCAAAATTTCCTCACCACTTCAAAGGCAAAGTTCCCAACAGGTTTTTGGCCATTCCCCACCTCCTACCCCCTTATACAATTATACATTCCACAGAAAGCATCCAGTCTTCTGCTCCTCACATTAGCTGTGCTTGAACTAGTGCTCTTTTTTAGGACTTGAGAAACTGAAGTTTGATATCTAAGTGATTTTCCTTATCCCAGTTACAAGAGCAATGACCACACTTTGTTACTGACAGCACTCACCCTCTGGCTGGCAACAGAACAACACTGAATCAGATCTGGTTGGAAAAAAAAGAGGTGGGGGACACCTGGACCCAAATTTATCCCAAGACAGAACATGCTCTCCATTCACAGTGTTGGTTTTCTGGGTTGTTTTTTTGTGGTTTTTTGTTTTGGTTTGGTTTTTACCCTTTTAAAATAACATTTTAAAGTTACAAACAGTTGATCCTTGAAAGCAAATTTTGTTGGGAGTGGCAGCTTCTCATAGCTCTCTCAAGTACCTCGAGAAAAAGGCACACAAACCCTTCACTGAGCCACATGTCATCACAAGTTCAATTTTCTTATTTTGAGGGAAGGAAAGGTTCTTCCCCTCTTTCCTCCTTTCTACATTTTGCAGTTTAACCCAGAGAAACTAAGGATTTCAGGTTTCTTTGTTCTTTTTCTATTCTGGAGTGTGTGTGTTTTCCCTTTCCTCACACTGCACCTTTTCAATACTTTTCACCCCGAAAGCTTGATGATGTGGCAAAAGAAACAATGAAAGTAGCAGAGAAACAGAACAAGAGATCAGTTGGAAGTTATTCATTCCAGTGTTCTATAATATACTGAAGCGGGAAAAGGACAAAATGGGGTTAAAATATCATCTTCAAAGAGCACTGATCTGAAATACTGAAATTTCTGGTCTCAGAGGAAATCGGAGGGGAAAAAAAAAAAAAAAGAAAATCACAAATACCTTAACAGAGACAACCTTCTCTTTAAATCTTTAAATTTTTCTTTAAAGAATTTTTAAATCAATTTTTTTTTTGTTAAATCAAACAATGGATTATGGTGTAAATTTTGGAAATAGCAGGTTCAGCCTGACACTTTGCTTTCCACAAGTGAATTTCTCATTATTACCATAACAACACTTTTATGTTGCAATTAACTTTCCCCATCCCAGACTGAACCTAATATTTCTTATTCCTCCTGCTAGACTTTCCCCTATGCTGTCTTCATAACTTCCTTACCACCACAGGAGATTTCAGAAGTACTTTAAACTGGCAACTAAAGTCTTCCCTGCCTCGGTCTCTCATTGAGGCTCACCTTTATCACACAAGTAGACACAGGAGGGAGCTCAAGCAACCCCACTCACACTGAGGTTACTCCTCTCCCTGCAGCAGCTGAGGTGATTTAACACCTCTAATTCTCAGTTCAGGGTTCCTTTAGGTCTTGAACTTCGATTTTCACACCTACTAGAATATAAGTCTCCATTGTTTTAGGTAGCAGAACAACTGATATGTTCCCTCTTTATACCAGAAATAGAAAATCCGGAGCAGTGTTGGCTGAGCTGGGACCAGAATGGTGAAATCTTTGCTCACCAGATTTGGTAGTTACACACACACCTGCACTGTAACACTGCTCTCAGTAGTCCTGGCTGAACCTTCAGCTGCTTTTTATGTTTCTGAGGTCTAGTAAGGAGAAAGAAGTAGAGAACCAACAGCGAAGAAAGCCCTAGGAATTTCTCTTTCTTAGCCTCCTCCTATTCTGCCTAAGCTGGATGTCCATGGATACAGCAAAAGGCATCTCATGGGAAACAGGGAGCAGGACTTCCTTCTCTTCAGTATTTTTTTATTTGTGCAGCCACCAAGGCAAAGCTACTGAAGGTAATGCCCACTGACCCTTTATATTGCTTTCTACGACAGGTTGTCACTACAGGTCTTGTTACCAAGTGTCTCCTTTACTGTAAACTCCCTCTGTATGTTGAAAGGCTGAACTAAGGCCTTCCTGGAACCTTCTCTTCTCCAGGCTGAACAACCCCAACTCTCTCAGCCTGCCTTCACAGCAGAGGTGCTCCAGCCCTCTGATCACTTTTGTGGCCCTCTTCTGGTCTCACTCCAACAGGTTCCAGGTCTTTCCTGTGCTGAGGGCTGCAGAGCTGCACACAGTAATTCAGGTGGGGTCTCAGAGAGCAGAACAGAGGGGCAGAATCACCTCCCTCAACCTGCTGGCCACCTTTTTTTTTATGCAGCTCAGGATGTGGTCGGCTTTCTGGGTTGTGAGTGCACACTAACATCTCATGTCCACTTTTTCAGTACCAAAATAAAAATATTTGAAACTGCTACAAACCTGTTGTAGAAAGGAAGTCACCACCATACAATTAAATGTAGATTTTGATAGAATAAACTTGAAGTCAGGTAACTGTGAGAAAACACTAAAATTAAGTGTTTGCTCATTTGCCAGACTATAGCCAAAAAAGCACAGCATTTTATTTCAGCACATATTCCTATAAAGAATGGAGTAGGCACTGATAGTGTAGCCTATTATTCTAGTTTTTAATTCATTCTTTAACATCACCACTGTCAGCTAAATTCTGGAGGGAAAGATAGTTTTGTTCTAACTTCTTCAAAAGAGGTTTTGGAGGATATGGTTATTTACTCTATTTCTTTGCAGTTCTCATACTATGAAACCAAACTTAGGCACCGTCTTTGTGCACCAGAGCAATATCAACTTAAACTGTAGCACCAAGAATGAATCTGCATGTACTAGTAAAGCCCAGCAGAAAGCACAAAAGTCCAAAAGTACTTCATTAGATGTAAGGAAGATTGCTGACTTTTATCTTTCTCCTTATTTTCCTAACCTCTACTGCTCACATTTGATGCAGCGATGTGATTATTAGCAACCTTCTTGCAAACCAGTGCTGGGATGCACTGGCTGCTGATAGTTGTTCTTTTTCCAGTTGAACCCATACAGAAGCCCCCAGCTGATGAATTCTCTTTCAGGCTTCTCATCATTTGCCATGAGAGATCTCTTTCCATTTGGAGAGAAAAAACAAACAAACAAACAAAGCCTTCATTTAATTTTTCATTTCTCCATTTTCCTTATACCTTATCTAGAAGTACAATTTTTTGTAAAGGCCTGCTTTTATGCATTTGAATGGTGTACTTCACACCCCTGAAGAGAAGAAACATTCTACATTACCATCTGAGCAGACTCAGCAGGGTATCAGAGTGCAGAATTCTCAGTCTGCTCCTCTGCCTAATCCACTACTGAGCAAATACCTCCACAATGAAACAGTGAGTTAGCAACCCCATCTGCTCTGAATATACCCTGCCACGAGAGGAATCAACAGAATGTGTATGACACTCTTGTCCCTTTCTTCCAGGAGTTTCCAGAAGGCTTTGCAAACTGTATCACTCTTGAAGGGGAATGCAGGTCACACACTGATTTTTTTTAAAATGATTTAAAGAATATAAAATTAGAACAGGCTCAGCTGGGCAACTACGATAGTATCAATGGCAAAACCAGATAAAGAGCCCAGAATCCTTGATGCTGCTCTACCTCCTATGGGCATGGACAGGTTTTCTGCACCTTTAATTCATTTCACTCACTGCTCTGAGCAGAGGTCTAAAATTTACTTTTTTGCACTTCATCTCGAAGGGGAGTTTCTCCTTATTTATGTGCTCCCTTTCCCAATCCTGCTGCCTCAGAGGTCTTATTCACTCTCAGGCCATCAAAATGGCTTTCCACATATTCAACAACCCTCCTCAACTTGCATGGTGCATTGATCTATTCTTGCTGAGACTGAAGGACAGAGGTGCCTGCAGGACCAGCATTAATGCTGGTTTGCATAGCAGTGATTATCAGGGTGTGCTCATAGAAAGTACAATCAGCAATTACTTGCCGATATCTTCCAACAGATGCATTATTACAGCCTGGCTTGTTACAATATTCTCATTAACAAAATGGTCTCATTCTGGAAGTGTCCTTTTTAAATATCTGAGCAGTACAATTTAAATATAAGCTCCAATCCAAGCCTGGAGACACTGAAGACACAAACACCCAGGGTACAGTGTGAAAATTAAGCCATTTCATGACAGCACTGATCCCTGCCACACAAACCCATCTCCAGCCACTGCTCGCCCTTGTACACAGGGAGAAGTTCACTTATCTCTTCCAGAGACAACACATTCAGACGTGCAAATGCCTGATAAACCCAGCAGAGACTGATGCAGTCCATCTCCTTGCAGAATGTTGAGTGCATTTGTCCCACCCTCCCTTCGCCCCCCCCCATTTGATTGTCACCACAAGAGTCACATCCTAAGAGGAGTTATCTCACAGCCACAACAGCAGGGATATATCTGCTGCCTGAATTAAACTGTTTTCCTTCTTTCAGGGAAGAGATAATGCAAGGGAACTGGAAGAAGGTGAAGAAAGAGATGCAAAGAGGAGGTATGTCTTTGAACGTACTGGTCATCAGAAGCATAAAACTGCTTATCTGGCTCTCCTTTCCTCTTCCTTCCCCTCCACTGGATTTTCTTTTAAACAACATTCCCTTATGTTTACTTTTTCTTGGCTACTCTTTGTTTGTGTTTTGTTTCTCTAGAAGAGGAAATAAAGCTGTACATTTTCAGCTAAACTACATTAGTTGTTCAGTGTTTTGCACTGTTTTTAGCAGACAGGGTAAATGCATGCTAGGAAACATATTCTGACAAATGAGGAAACTAATTTCCAGCTACTTCTAGCTGTAAGAAAGGTGAACATGGCTCACTGAGTCTGTAACTATACCAAAGGTTTAAAAAGTGCCAATTTAAAATCTAATCCCAAAGCCCTTACACAAATGGTCCCATTTAAGGGAGAACAAATCTAATTTTTGCCCTCAGATTTATACTGGTTATCAATATAAGCAAATGAGAACAAAAGAAATTCAGTACTTCAGCCTGTTCTAAGCTGCACCACTTCAAAGAAACTCCAGGAGTAAAAGGATGAGGTTTTTGCATTGGAAACGCATAGAATTGCATCAGGCAGATAATGGTTTTAAAGTTAACAAATGTGGTATCATTTTATACATTCTAGTATCTCTGAATCATACAATACATTTCAAAGACAAAAGTTAGGATGCTTCCTTCATAATGCACTCACAGTAACTGCTAGGTATGCATTCACCTTTCATTAGTTGCCATGGTTTGATCAAACCACTTCTCTAAGTGACTCTACCTGAACACTGCATTTTGTAAGTATCCCTGCATCTTGGTGATGTCTGTGTGTAAGCATCAAGGAAATGATTGCTCAATTCTCAATATTCCACCACTTGTGATATTTCCAAAGTAAATAACTCTTTCTCCATTGGGAAATAATATCTAGGCTAAATCAAATAGTGAAGTACTAAAAGAAAGCTAGCCTCCTCCATATTAATCTTAAAAAATTTATGATAGAATAAGGCATTGAATTTCCAGATCGAATGAGACCTGTGTGCTCTGAAGCAACTCATCAACTGGTAAGTGAGGAGAGTAGGTTTCACCCCTCCTTAGGCAACTGGCTCAGAGAATCCTTTGCATACTGTGTAACTGCAAAAATGGAAGCCAAATCATCAGTTTGTTTGGTTTGCTCCTATACTAAATCTGCTTAAATCCCCTGTAAAGCTTCTTTACTGTGGGCATAAATTACAATCATACTATGACACTCTAAACAATGCACAGGAAACTGGCCTGTGTGAAAATGAGATCTGGTGAGTGACTACCTCCTGTGAAAATCCGGCTGTTGGTGACAAGAGAAGATAGGAACAGGACAGAAATTGTCTCTGAACCTTAGACAATGTACTGGTGTGGGCAGAACAAGATGCTGACAATATTTTATTTAAGTGCAACATAAACCTAGTTTTCACATAGTACAATCCTGATCTGAAGGCTGTCCGTGTTACAGTGTATATTGTATTCGTATCTCCAGTCGAGTTTGTTCCTTACTGATAAAAATCAATATTGAGGTAAGACTAGTAAAACACAACGGAGTAAGCACAGAGACATGCTTTAAATGGACCAACAATTCCATTAGAGGATAAGATCCCACTATCCACTTACTCAGTCCATGAGAACAACAGTGAATTGAGCTCAGGGTCAATCCTCATACTGATTCCAGCCAACATACACATTTCTGCAAACCAACCCACTCCTCAGTTTAGCACCACTCAGCCCAGTGGGCTGAAAAGAGAGGATTGTCCCTCTACAGTTACTTTCCCAACCACACTACCCACTTACTCTGAGCATTTCCAGATTTCCTCTTATTTCCTATTTCCTTGTTGTTTTCAATCCTGCATCACAAATTGGTAAAACTCCTGTTGAGTTAACCTCAGAAAAAGGCTTTTAGCCCAAGATGGTGTTTTCAGCAGTTTTTGGCAGTGGCCTAAACTCAATTTCTTTGAGCAACTTTAAAAAAATTTACCAAGAGCACTATTAGGCATATCAGATAACCCCACTCCAACTCTGTATCAGCATTTTTCTCTGCACTGCACCTTGCCATCCTCTTTGCACTACAGATGACATGCGTTAAAAATATTAGGCAGAGAGGAATCCTACAGCATTTCTCTAAAACCTTTTTCTCTCTCCCCCCTGCCCCGCCCCAAATACAAGTATAGCTGAATAGCACAAACATATTTATTCCCTCAGAAAGAACAGATGTGCTTTTTTGACCAACACTGGCTTGGTACATGAATTCTGATTATCTCCCTTCATGTTAAGTGACACTGCTTGCAAACTGACCCCATTTCTGTCCCTCAGCCTCTCCACCACAAAAACACCCAAACCACCCCACATATTCAAAGAAAAAAGGTGGTACCAGAAAAGAATAAGAAGAGTTTCATTCTCACTTTCTGAAAGGCACATGTTTCTTCAGAGGCAGAGATGGCAAGGTTTTTGTAATATTTGATGACTTTAAAAAAATTGAATTTCCAGAAGTGTGAAGGAATTCTATTCTATTAATTCATTTGCATTTTATCCCCCATAAGATTAGGAACATAACCCTTTCTGTCTCCCCTGTCAGCTGACATTCCACACCACAGCTAGGCTGGGGCCACTCTCATGCCCCATCAAGCATTAGTGGACTTCGCTCAGCCAGTACAAGTATTTAAAAACTCCCTAGAAAACACATTAATCAAACAGATCCACAGTTGTGTAAAATCAAAGGTTTTAAATGTACCATATTTAATAAGAAATGGACTGTCAAGCATTTTCAACATGCCAAATTGGCATAGCTCGTTGATTGTCTTGGCTTATGAATAACATATAGAAGCACAGACCTTTGATATGACTACTTTTTCCATATTTTTGTTTCCTTAAAAAAACCTCAAAGCTAAATTCTAAATATAGAAGCAACAGGCAAAATTTAGTACAGAAAATAACCTGAGCAGGGTCATAAAGCCCATGTCAGATCACACCATGACTGATTCACCTGTATGGGAAAACTGATATATATATTCACATGCCCCATAAAATTTATGGCTCCCATTTTAAAACAAAGGTGACAAATACTTGTGCAATTTAGAAAATGGACCACTTTTCATGATTTAGCAGAGACACACGCAGCATACTGTGTTCCAGTTACAAACTAAATGGCACACATTCACTGGCAAATGGGAAACGGAAAATTATTTGCTTTGAATGCGTTGAATCATGAGAGAGAATTTGAAGTGGCACAGCACAGAAAACATCTTCAGCATGCATTTAATCCACACAGATCAATGCTTGAGGCTTCACACATGAATTAGTGACCAGCACAACATCAAATACTGTTGTCCCCTGCCACAATAATAGCATTACCCAGCCGACAATAAAACATTCATGCATTCATTCGCCTCTAGTTGCTCTGCGTTTTCTGTTGTTGGAAGCTCCCCAGGAAGATCTGTCACTTCTGAACTCGTGTGTAATATGCAGAGCATGGGCTCACTTTTAATGTGACTTCTGCAGCCAAATTAAAATCACTTAAGCAAGATGGGTAAAAGACTCAAAGTTTATTGCTGGGGAGGCTTGCAGTGTTGTTCCAGAGTGTGCCTCTCTTTCCTCCCTTCTCCCTCCTGTAACACTGGAACAGCCCTAGGTAAGAGGCAGCAGAGAGAGTCAGGCTCTGATCTCTGTAGTGTGGGAGGAGTAAAAGAGAGCAACTTTAAACCAATAACACAGGAAAGACAATGGGGTCAGCATCTGTCCCTGGGAGGTCAAGAGCTACCAGAACACTGTTCTTGATTCATTTCTGACTTATGTCACCCTAACTCCATGAGTTATGCCTAAAAAATAGCTCCACTAAACTGAAGGCAGTAACTCAAAATTTACACCAGTACTTGAATCTGTCAAGGCACATTCAGTGAAAACGAAGAAAAACACACGTGATTACAGGAAAGGCAAACAAGTCAAAATGAGGACTTAACTAGGTGAATAATGAAGAGAAAGCAGCACTCAAATTGCTGTTCACACTCTCCTACTTCCTTGCAAATGAAGCAAACCTGAATGTTTGTCTGAACACGAGGGGGGAAATGCCATTCATCATATTTACTCTCATCCAGCACCAGCTTCACAGCTCATCTTCCTGCAGTGAGGTTTACAAAGTTGGTGAAACAAATAGGGTATGTATTCTACAGTTTGTGTTTCAATCAGTAAAAGGTGTGTGCACCAGTAAGGGAACTGGTTTAGCAAATCCAAACCCCTGCAAATGTAAAAAACATGCATGGAGACTTCCAAAAGAAAAAAGAAAAACAGTACATCTTTAAAAGTCCCTGCAGAGTCAGGATGGCCCTGAGACAAAAGGCAGGGGCTGGAATAATTCCTCTGTCCCTTCTTGTCTCGTTTCAACTAAGTACAGGAAGGGCCTGAGGCAGAGCTACGGGCCAGGAGCACACCCTGGCAGTAGGAACCAGAGGAGGATGCTGCAGAGGTGGACAACTTGTAGAGATGCAGGACCTCACCACAGCAGCAGTTCAGTGTAACCCTTTGCTGTGAGGGAAAGATATTGCTCACTAAACTGATGAATGTGGGCACAGGCACAAGATAATTTTGGGGTGTTATCTGGTTCTACATCTCCTTTTGTATACATCATTGAAGTATGGAGTCTGACAAATGAGAACAAGCTACCCAGGACTTCTGTTCACTATTTTACCCCTAAGTAAAGGCTAGTATCTGCAACACCAGAAGAAAATACAGTCCCTCTCCCACCAAAGCTCTAAAGTTGTGTATCATTCTGCAGTGGAAGAATCGACTGACACAGTGTTAAGAATCAAAGAACACAGGATGCCAAAAGGTGAAAAATTCAGCTTTGCATTATTACATACCCTAAGCAGGATGGCATGTATTCCTTCAAATCCCAGTCTCTCCCAGGTTCTGAAATCAAAATCCCAGACCTCCCTACATATTTTGCCAGAAATGGTAAATCTCAGCAAAAAAACCCTCAAAGATATCAAGGGGGCAACCTCAGTGCAAACCCAAGAAAGCCTCAGTCTTTTCCCTAGGCTGCATTTTTCATTCATTTTGTCATACAGCACAGTACAAATTGCTGAGCTAAAGAACCTCCTGATTTCAAGCATAAAAGCCCAGAGTAACAAGGCCATGGTCTGAAGGATCACTGCTTTGCCTTTCTCATACTCAGACAATCCTTGCTCTGTTCTGCACAGAGAAGGAAACTGTCCACCCTGTTCAGACCACATCCTCCGGGACAGATGAACACCCAACATATCGAAGTGGCTTCCCCCAACACACTCCCTGAATTTTTAGTTATTTAAAAAGAACAACGGCAAACAAAAGCTCAATTGTAAATGCATCCTGAACTTAAAATCATCTAGAAAAGACCTTCCTTCATTCCCTGCTGTTGCCTTTTCTATCGCTGCCAGCTACACCGCAGTGCTCCAGGGTAAGTCACAAAATTCTCCATTCTTTTGAGACAGGAATAGTTCAGCTTAGAGAATGAGCCATTGTCCATGTGACTAGATACATGCACCTGATCTCAGCACTGGGTTTAGGAAACATGAAACCAAGCTGAGAGAGAAGAAGAGAGAGAACTTTCTTGTCATACAAACACACCCACATCATCAAGATTTGCTTTAGTACTCTGGCAAGAGCTCATTAGCAGGGCAATACTAAGTACTGCAACTGCACTTAAAGATTGCAGCCACACCTGGGACGCTGATATTGGATGTGATACAGAGAGCGTCACTGCCAAAAAATGTTTCCATGCTAGGCACACAATACAAAGGGTAGGAAGATGAACAATGAACAAATTGTTGCCACCAAACCAGGTCTACATTTGCAGCTTCCAGTACTTGTGGTAGCAGGGGAGGCAGCTTCTAGCAGCAGTATAGGGGCTGGACAAAAGGACTTTTCGCCATAAGAACTGTTTCCGTAACAGCATGTTCAGAAACTGTATCTTAGGATGACGTTCTAACCGCCCTAGTAAGGTGGTAAAGGGAATATAAGAAGAACCAGGTAAGCCTACTCACATGTTCAAAGGCGGTGAATTACAGCCCGTAGCTCTGATACAAAATGGCAAATCCAAGCCTCCAGCTGCCTTCCGTTCCCAGATGTTAGCAGTCATCTGCTATAAGCATGCACCACTGTGGATTGCTGCCAGGCATCACAAAGGTTAGAGAGGTGGTGGATCTATAAAGAAAGTGGAGATGCTAGGACCAGAACTTGGCTTTCCTGAGGTCAAGGACCAGTATATTACAGTCTGCTGGGAAGCCCAAAAGAAGTTCATTAATTGTTGTAATTATTAATAATCGGAAGTAATGTCACCATTATATTTATTGATAATTGCTTGTCCTACAGTTTAAAACTGGTTGTGGATCAAGTAAGGGGAAAATGTATACAATCTCCTCCGTGCCAGCCAGCCTGCTGCAGATAGACACCCTCCGGGTCTGAAAATTCCCCTGCTTCAAGCATTTCTCCATCACATCTGCCACAAAACCACAGCCTACCAGACAGAGCTGCAACAGCAGCAGAAGGCAGGAGACTCTACAAGGACCATTTTCCTTGCCCCATCTCAGAGACTGCTCAGATTTCAGGCTCTACTGTGGCTTTGCATCTCCCAGACTGGCTCCAGTGGCTGCTGTTCAGGGCTCCCTGCACTTCAGACTTCCTGCTAACTCTTATTTGTTGCTTGGAGAGGCTTGATTGCCACATTTTCACTTTTTAAGGTGAAATTTTAGTAAAAAACAGGGCTAGTTTTGGAAAAATGTAATTTAAAAATTATAAATAAAATGCATATTTTCACGTCAAATTTGTAACAATTGGGAGTTTCTTTTTCCCATACCATAAAGAAGATTTAAAACTAAGCTATGCATGTTTAATGATGACAATTATTTTACAAGTTATTCTGATTACTTCAATTTTTCCCATCTTCTTGCTGTCTGTCCCTATTTACACAAAGAATAGGAAAAGCATGCAAGTTGCTCACTCCTCTCAGCCCTGTCAGGAGTTTTAAAAGAGCATATTTTTGTAAGATAGTGAGAACTTACTTAAAACACGTCTGTGAAAAGCAGCATTATGTTTATGCTTTTTAGAAGCAACTTAACATTTCACAAGCAAATTTGAAGTTAAAAGTTTTCCTTTAGAGAACTTTGACTAGCAGCCACTGAAGTCTGACAGTCGGGATGCTGTGTGGACATGGACCTATATTAAGTTACTCAGAAGCACCTGAGTTCCTCCCCCAGACACGTCTTTACTACTGTGCTGGATGTAGCTTGAAGCTCAAGTTTGATGTTGAGGCAATTTGACAACACACGTGCACACATTAAAAAAGTCTTTTGATTCTACAAGGCATGGTGGGGGCTACATATTCTTGCATTGCAATGTCAGTCTTTCTCAACAATTACCAGGATGACTTTTTCTCCTTTTTTTTTTTTTGCTTCACAACTGAAACTGCTTTTTTCCCCCCCACTGGAAAAAAAAAAATAGCAAACAACAAAAAACCAAAATTCATTGCCTTGGGAATTTATTAGTAAATTTCCATCAGGACCAGTTTTAGTCTGCCTTTCCACTTATAGAATTAAACTCAAAAAGTAACAGAAATTGGCCCAAGGGAAGAATGGAGGAATGATAGTGAGTACACTTAAGGATCACAGTCAAGGCACACAGTTAAAGACTAGTAAGAATCGTGGCTTTAAGGCAGGCACTAATCAAAAGAAAAGACAGAGCCTGTTGCATTAGTTGACACCAGCAAATGACACGAACAAAATGAAGGAATGGGGAAAAAAAAATCATAATATTCAAGGTGCCTTCTTTCCAGTAAGGGAGAACTGTTAGACCATTACAGGAAGTCTCTACTGGATAAAGCAGACAGTTCTGTCACCTACAGCCACAAAGATCTATTAAGATCAGAAGCAGTACGAAATAGGGCTAACAGTATGATTAGGAAGAGAAAAAAAACTATCCCTCAAATGGAACTTAGTTTATAAAACTAAAAGGAAAAGGAATATGATTGTTCTCCATATAAATCTTCAGTAATTATTACTAAGAAAAGAACATGCACTGACATTTAAGCTGGGGAATATAGAATGATTTCTAATCACACGTGTTGGACTATCAAACAACTTTTTTTCTTCTGGGTAGCAGTGATTTCTGTCTTGTTTTAAAGTGAGTTTAATCAGTTAGTGAAACAGTTAAAGCCTTTGACAGACCTGGACTTCTTGACACAGAAGATTCATTCCACAACTTTCCTTTCCTGTTCCTGGACTTCTAAATGCTAAATGAATCCATGTTCCACCTGCTGGCTTGAAACATTTGTTCAGTAACAATATTCTTCCAACACTTATCATTGTCACCTGTTCATTAAGTGCTGAATATGGAATTACAGCTCTACCAAAGAAAGAACATATCTAAGCATTTCCCATTTAAACAGAATGCTCTTTCATCCTGTTATGTTTCCTTCTCCCAAAAGGAATCTCAAAACACTTAAATGCCATGCACTGCTTTACTGTAAACAAAGATTTACCAATTATAGCATGCAGCTCCTCTAGGGTGATACACGTCAGCTATTCTAACACTCCACAGCAGACATGCATAACAGACAAGAGCATCTTCTACTGAACACACAAAGAAGATTCTCTGGTAGACAGGCTGGGACTACACTAAACTTGGACTCTGGCCAGCACTTCATATCTAACACCAACAAATGGTCCCATAATGGCTCTGAAGCATCAGGGTAGTTTGTTCTAAACTATATCCAAATGAGGCTCTAGTGTCGCAGGCAGCAGGATGGCACATAAATAGTCTTCTTAAAAGTCTGATAAATGAGCATTAGGACCTAGGACCACTGTGAGGCAGGATAAGGATATTTTTCCCAATATACAAATAAAGCAAGGCTCACTTCCCCACAGCAGCAAAGGAAATCTGTGATTGATTGAAGCCCAGTCTGTACCCCAATTGTTCCTCCTTTAGCTGTCCATGAAGTCTCACATTGTTGTGAACAATAAATATGAGGTTTACCCATGAAAGTGAGAACCTCCTATACTTATCAAGTGTCCCTACACAAAACCCCAGATTTATTTGGTTTCAACAACTCCTGTTTCACCATTTCTAGTACTAAGCACTCAGCCTGTCATTTCAAAAAAAAGCCACCTCCAAGTGTTAATTTCCACGTGAGTCTTGAGACTCCCTTGTCCATGTACCACCCAAACACCATAGATTTACTTTTAGTCCGAACTATGCCACCAGAAGTAGTGAATGCATTTTTTCCTCCATGATAACTAAAATAAATTTTTGCACTTTCATGGTTTTACCCCTCAAAAGATCTCCCAATGCTTCACAAACAGTGATGCACCATGTAGGTCCATCGAACAGATCTATGACAATATATATAGACTGTGACTGAAATCTCCCCATGGTCTCATGAGCAGAGAACTATTTTCAACCCTGGTTTTGAGCTGGGGTAAAAGAAATCCAAGAAATTTATTGCAGAACAGGGAGCTGAACTTAAATTACTCAAGTCATATGCAAAATCTCAAACTACCGGACCATTCTTCCCTTCACTGTAAAGTAATTGAATAAATCACAATGAGCTCAGGTGACAGTATTATACTTCTCTAAATTGCATATTTCTTTAAATAAAAGCTTCATATTATTGGAAACTGATGTTCCCCAGTGTCCTTTCAGGGACCAACTCCTCCTCTCTCCTCTACTCCACTTCCAAGCTATTTGAAAATGTCATGTTTCATTTGTGACACATCCCAGCCATGTGGGGTGGCAGCTGAGTCACCTCCCTGCTGTGAACGAGGTGGAATGGTGACAACTACCTTATAACTTCACAATCCTTTTTTGGGTACTTTGTGTTGGAGGCTGCTCTCCCATTCTATGCAAAGAGAAGGGTGGGAGGAACAAATTGGGGTGGAAAAACTCCACACACACAAGGGAGAACGGAGGGATTGGAGGTGGACCTAGCAATCAAATCGCATCTTCAAACACAGTCAAACTAAAGGGCACCTAGAAAACCAGGCACAAACACTAAAAAACCAGGAATGAGTCAGAGACTCATTTGGGTTGACATTCTGCTGATGTCTACTGAGGGCTCTGAATTAAGGCATCTCTTAAAGCATCAATGCCTCTCCACTGACTCTATGGAGAAACTGGGATGTAGCATCACATCTTTGACATGATGCTGGTTTAAAACATTCCACTCTTTCCCCCACCAATGCTTCCCTTTCCGGTTCTTGAGGATGTTCACCCTCTCCTCAGGCATGCTAATAGGGTTGTTTGTGGGGTTCTCCTGGGAACTGGAGAAGAAAGTAGTCCTAATTTGAAATGTCCCTTCTGTGAGGGGAAAAAGGGCCAGAAATGCCATCACTATCCAGTTTCATTGTTCAAGACAACAGACCTGCACCACAGATCCAGTTTCACAGATTGCCTAAAATTCCCGAACCCATTTCTGTTTGACTATGCCCTCATACCCGTCTCACAAAATGTTTTACAAGGCAGATGATCCTACAGCAGCACAATAACTACTGCCTAAGAGCACATTATCCCAGTTAGCCTACTTACACACCATGTGCATGATTTTGCTTTGAGTCCTTTGAAGCCCTAAGCCCTCCATCTGTTGTCGTGTATGAGAGAACCTAAACTGGTGGTGCAAGCCCTGGTGCCAAACATCAGTCACCAGAACTCATCTCTTGCACTGCTGCCACATGTGACATCCTAGTCCACCTGAAACAAGGAAACTTTGACATTTGTCTCTACTCATTAGCTCCTTCTTAAGAGTCTGTCAATCACCTCTTCAATCAAATGTCAGAAAAAATTAGTGAGGAAGTATTAAATCTACACTCCAGTAAACCTGGACCTCCAAGAGTTGTTTCAAGACATGTAGCCAGAAGCAGACTTGATTTCATCTCCTTGGGAATGAGCACTTCTACACAAACAGAGGTGTGTGGCACTTAGATCCCCAGGATATTATTATAGTCTGACACTTTCCTTGTTCAGGTGTGCTCAGCACACCCATTACACACACTCCACAGGGAAATAAAAGGTTAAATACATTGTCCCTTGCCTATATTTTCCAGAAGGCTTTTTCGATAAAGGACTTTCACTGCCACTATGTGTCCATTTATTGCAGGGTAAAAATGGAGGCTAGTAAATCTTGCCTTGAGAAGCAGAATTATACCCTCTGCTCAGGCAGTAGCAGCCTGCACTCTGAGACCAAACACAGTAGTCATGCACTGCAGGAAACTCATTTGATGAAGAATCATGTCATAACTAGATTAATGTGTAACCACATTGTACCTGTAGCTTTGCTGTAAATGTTTGTGCTACATTTGGAGCAGGTAATAACCGTGCACATTGACGTAGAATCACTAGGGCTGGAAAAGACTTCTAAGATCACTGAATCCAACCATCAATCTAACATCACTGTGTTCACCACTAAACTGTGTCCACAAGTGCCACATCCACTCACCTTTTGAACCCTTCCAGGAATGGTGATTCCCACCACTTCCCTGGGCAGCCTGATCCAATTCCTGACCACCCCTTTAGTGAAGAAATTTTTCCTAATATCTAATCTAAACCTCCCCTGAAGCATCTTGAATCTACTTCCTCTCATCCTGTTGCTTGTTACCTGGGAGAAGAGACTGTACAATGAGAGGGAACTGGAAGCCATGATGCAGCAGGCAAACTATGACACAGTTGTCATCATGGAGACATTGTGGGACAAGTCACACAACTGGAGTGCTGTAGTGGATGGCTATTAACTCTGCAGAAAGGATAGACAAGGAAGATGATTTTATGAATCTCTGAAAACTAGTTGTCATCTGCTCAAAAACTTGTCACCGTGTATAAGGACCTCCTCTATCCCACAGTCACACCTCTCAACTGGTTTTGGTCTTTTCACTAGGATGAAAATGCGAAGCCATCTGTTCCACAAAAAAAACCAGAAAACTAACATGTTTACATCCTTCACTCTCAAGGATAGATTTGCTAATGAGGGTTGGCCTTAGCAGGATGGCACAGAATCATAAAATATTCTGAGGTGGAAGGAACCCATAAGGATCACTGAGTTTCAACTCTTAACCCTGCACAGGGTTATCCCCAAGCGTCACACGCTGTGTGTGAGGGTATCGTCCAAACACTTCTTGAACTCTGTGAGGCTTGGTGCTGCGACCACTGTCCTGGTGAGCCTGTTCCAGTGCTCCACCAGTGACATCAGCTGCCTCTCATCCAGCTTCCCCTCAAACCCTTCACCATCTTACTTGTCCTCCTTTGAGGAGAGGGGTTACTTGACACAAGTAACCCTTCACCATCGCCTTGTCCTCCTTTAAGCTCCTCAAAGAGCTTAATATTTTTCTTATATTGTGGTGCCCAAAACTGCCACAATATTCAAGGTGAGGCCACCCCAGTGCAGAACAGAGTGAGACAATGCCCTCCCTCGCCCACCTGATGATGCATTGCCTGATGCCCCCGAGGACACGGTTGACCCTCCTGGCTGCCAGGGCACTGCTGACTCATATTCAACTTTTCATTAACCAGGACCCCCAGGTGCCTTTCCTGGCACTGCTTTCCAGCATCTCATTCCCCAGTCTGTATGTACATCCAGGGTTGCTCTATCACAGGTGCAGAATCCAGCACTTCCCCTTCCTGGACTTAAGAGGGTTGGTGATTACCCAGCCCTCTAATCTGTCTCCTCATCAAGGGCTTCCCTGCCTTTGAGGGAGTCAACAGCTCCTCACAGTTTTGTGTCCTCTGCAAAGTTGCTTAGTATCTCTTCCAGTCCTGCAAACAAGTAATTTATGAAGATGCTTTAGAGCACAGGGCCCAAGATGGAGCCCTGCAGAACCCCACCAGTGACAGGTCACCAGTCTGATGTTACCCCAGTCACTATTACCCTCCGTCCTCGACCCGTGAGCCAATTGCTCACCCACCACATGATGTGTTGATCCAGCTGTGGGTTGGACATTTTGTCCATAAGGATCCTGTGAGAGACAGTATCGAAAGCTTTACTGAAATCCAAAAAGATTATATCAACTGGCAGATCAGCTACATACATCCTCTTCGGTCTCTAATGCTCAGAAGCCTAGCAGTTGTGTTTCCATGTTAGAAATGACGGTTTGATGCAAAACATTGTCCAGGCAGTGCAACACCTGGTTAATCAAAGAAACAAACCTGGTACCCATCACTGAACCGTAACCTCCTTGCACATTTATTTGTGCCTCCTCTCTCTGAATCAGGAATATTGACATTATGATGTCCTGGAAATAATATTTCCTCCAAACCTCTGGAAAAACTTTTATGTCCTCTGCAGCCTGCACCCTGAAAGATGCATTTCCTCCCATGAATCTGTCCACCAAATTACTGGACCTTTCATCTGCCCGATTTGCAGCTATTGAATATAGAAACAGGGTAGGGTAACTACAAGCAATGCTAGAACATCACTGACCACTAAGGACAGGAAGATTTCTCTATTCTGTTAGTGTTCACCACTTAATTATAGGTCCATTTACTATGACATGATGACTGGAAGACCCTTATCAAATTAAACTAAATGTCAGTTATTCTCCTTTTCTATGCTCTACTTCAAGTCAGCTCAGAACCAATTTCAAATGCTTTTTAAAGTAAACCCTGTACAGGAATCATTTATCGACGCTTTCTTGCAACTGGAGTTGAGCAGTTCTTACTGCAGAGGCCACCCCAAATAACTGAAATGGGTTTGACTCACAGAATACATCCCTTATGCAGTCTTTGTCCAGTTCAACCTCCAGGGGGCAAGAGGGGAATAGAAAAAAGTGTAAGAGCAAAAAGGGGAATTCAGTTCGCTGAAGAGTGTTCTCCCTGGTGCAACTGTCTTGACTGCACAAAAGGAGAGAGAACCTATTTCTGGGGCTTCTGTAAGAATCTCAGCTTAACAGCTGACCCTTTCATACAGCCTGGTTACAAAAGAGGAGCTCCATCATTCACACACCACTTCCTCACCTTTGGCTGAAGTAACCAGAAAGGGATCAATGACAAAGATAAAACCTGAAAAATCAGACATGTATTCCCAAAGGGGCCAGTAGTTATATTTTACTTGTATTTAAAAAGCTTTGAGAAACGTTAACAGTAAGTCAGTATAGACAGTGAAAGAAATACTATTGGGCTGCCCCTTGCTCCCGGAAGCAGGAAGATTTGAAAAGGGTACAACACTCAAACAGTAAAAAGAGATCTGCAAAGTAAATGCCTCTCTCAAGTTTGCAGCAGGCCACAGTGCAGTTGTGAACCCAGCATGCTCTGTGAGCTGCTGTGAAGTGGCTAAAAGCAATCACATAATCCTGCACACATCAGTGTGTTTGGCACCCCTTGTCCTGGTTCTGGCTGGGATAGAGTTAATTTTCTTCCCAGTAGCCAGTGCAGTGCAGAATAATGGTAGTAACACACTGATGGTTTCTGTTGTTAAAGAGCAGCACTTACACTAACTCAAGGACTTTTCAGATTCTTGTGCTGCCTGGCTGGAGCAGAGGCTGAGGGTGCACGAGAAACTGGGAAGGGACACAACCAGGGCAGTTGACCCCAGCTGGCCAAAAGGATATTCAGATCATATGGTGGCATGGTGAACTATAAACCTGGGGACAAGTTGGTTGGGGAGTGGCAGCCTGCTGCTCAGGGACTGGCTGGCCATCGGTCAGAGGGTGGTGAGCAACTGTATTATGCAACCCTTGTTTGTGTATTCCCTTACTGTTATTATTTTTCCCTTCCTTTTTCTGTCCTTTAAAACTGTCTTTATCTCAACCCTTAAGTTTTACTTTTTTTCCTGATTCTCTCCTCCATCCCAGTGGGGTGGAGTGAGGAAACAGCTGTGTGGGGTTCAACTGCCTGCCAGGTTAAACCACAGCACTCCTGAAGATGGAGTGTGGCAGTGAGCATCAAAGGAGCAACCATTCCAGTGGCCAGAGTTGTAGTCCTGGAGAACTGCCCATGCACAAGCAAGTCAGCAGACACAGCAGCAAGCCTGCAGACTGCATGGCAGGAGAGGGACAGATTCCCAGCCTTCCACCATCCCAGCCAAACCACAGCACCCAACTGTAAGACCCCAGGCTTGCACTCTGAGCTCATTGAAGGGGTTTTATTTTTAAAATAAACAAGGCTCCAAAAAATTCACCCACCAGATTTGTTAAAAGGGCCTTCGGTTCTTTTATACCTTGAGAGAGCACACAGGAGAAGACACTATACACATTTCTCAGGAGGTCAAATAACACACTTTCACTAGCAAACTTTAGAAAATGAGGGAACTTGGCAAAAGTTTAAAGGGCAACATTCAACCAAAATAAAGCATTTCACAAAGCACCAGCTTCACACATGCTAACCCATACAATTCAGCAAAATCCAGCCCATTCAGCCTTAATTTAGTTACCCAAATATCAAGCAAGGAGAACAAGAAGTAAAGAAAGCGAGAGAAAAAGAGAGGCTATCTTGAGTTCTATGCAAGTCCAGCTCCCCCATGTCCAGATGGTAGGGATGGCACATGGTGCTGTGTTTATTTGTTCTATCCCCCATGGCCACCTGCCAGGCAGATTTCTGGTGTGCCAGCCATTCTGGGGTTAGGGGTTCCAGGGGGTGTGGTATGGGGGAGCGCTCCCAGTGTGCCAGTGACTGCCAGCTGCTCCAGGGCTGCCCAAGGAGGCTCCAAAGAGGGTGAGGTATGAGACAGGGCATCACCTAACCTTTGGGAAATTCGACCTGTCCTTTCCCTAACCCCCCATTTGACTTAATCTGAGATTGTAGTTAGTTAATATAATAATCCAGTGTCTCACACCAACTCCAGACTTTAAGTTTGCTGTGAGACAAGTAGCAAACAGTTGCATGTTCCCCTCACCCCACCCCAGGAGCTGTTCATAGCGCTGCTGCCTCTCTCCCAAAACCTTCTGTCCAAGGCTGCAGCAGATGAAGGTCAAAATGCCCTGCCATAATGCTTAGTGGATCTTCCTGGCCACTTAACACACAGGAAGCCTGCATATCTTGGAAGATTACATTAAGCTCTGTGGTACCATTATAAGGACAAGCATTCCTGAAGAATCACCAGAATCACCTCTAGCAGCACTTTCTAGAGGGCCCAGATTCATTACATTTCAATAAAATTTCTATATGAAGTCACCCCCAGTCCTCAGAAATTAGTCTTCAGTGTTTACAGCCCTATAGGAACCCTTCTTAAAAGGCATCTTCATTTTCTGATCTTTTAGTGTCACATACTTAATCAAACTTGGTAAATTCATTCTGTAGTCCCTTCTGCACACTCTTTCCCTCTTCAAAATAATTTTAAAATGATTTTTTCCAGCATCTGCTCCTTCCTGTTTCTATATCACTGCTGCAAATGGGATTTTTCTTCTTGACATCAAAAGAAGCAAAATGGGGCTTCCTAAGATAGTTTTCTGGCTGATTACACAGAAGTAGTGCAGTAGTCAAGAGCAACAGATAAGTAGCTTTAACACATCATAGTTTCCTGTCTTTGGGCTGTAGAACAACACAAATATGTTAATACACCCAGCTCTGTGCTGCTCCTTGCCCTGCAGAGCTCCACAGCAGCCTCAGCTCTCAGCTGCTAAGGCAAACACACCTCAGTGGAAAGGGCTCCCACTCTGCCCTCACACCTACAGCTGCACACCAGGCACCAACACAACACCCATAGTGTGCCCTGGGCCACCACTAAACCACGTGAGGCAAACGGAGGTGGTGACAGCTGAAGAGATGTCCCTCAGGGGGTGATCTGGCCATTGGAGGGACAGTAACAAAGCCCAGGTCATGGAGATCTGACCAGGACTGGCCATGAAGAATAGTCTTTAACTGTCTACCTCTGCCACAGATCCCATTCCAGGTTATGCCTGAACAAACCCACTTACAAATTTTTTTTTTTCTGTTCCTAAAAACCAGAAACAACACAAAAAAACAACCAAACAAAAAACAAAACAACCTCTGGTGCTCCCTTGTGTTCATATTTCAATAGCAAACAAGCAAGAAGCTGGAAAAACCCAGTCAAGTAAAAAACGAAACTGTTGCAAAAGGGTTCAGGCAGGCAGCACTTAGAAAACAATTCCCTGAACACAAACTCTCTTCACTTGCTGGCAGCACAGAAACAGTAAGTTTTATGGCAAAAGCACACAGACTATAGTCCTAGTCAAATGGGAAGAGATGGATGGAAGGATGAAAAGACAGTCAGGAGGATGGAAGGGCACAGAAAGGTTCAGTGAAAGCAGAGTCCTGGTCTGCTTTTGGCAGGTTAGAAGTCTGCTGTGGAATAGTTTATGGGATAACGTTATATATGTGTGTATGGAGATGTGTATTTTTCTCCTATACGTACATTATGGAATTGTCATAAAAGAAAGAATTTCTCAGTAAGTAATTCTTCTGGAGAATAATTTACACGAGTCATCTACTAAACTGTGGTTGCATCTAGACTGCCAGTTCCGTGCTAGTTCATAAGATTTTCATGCAGTAGCACCAATTTTGCTTGTATTCCTGAGACTGCAGGCAAATGTTTAAATATTTTACCAATAGCAAACCATTTTGAATGAATTTTTTAAGCCAAGATGTAATGTTTCTATTCCTATTTGACTTGAGGAGTTTCATATAGTTATAGAATGCCCTGGCTGGGACTTGAACTGAGAAAGCAATGGCTCTTCAGTTGTTACAGTTACAAGCAGATTTTGTGCTGAATGCATGTGGTTACTTTTGAACCTCTGGTTAAACCAGTAACACGTAATTATAAACATATTTCCATTTTCTGTTACTTACTAATTGCTTTTCAACTTTACAGAAGTCTCAATATCTGCTCAGACCAATCTGATCAATTCAGAGGTGCAGACCATATCTGAATGAGAAGTGGAGCCCTAATGAGGTGCCTGAAAGGAAGGAACCAGCTAGAAGACACTAAGGTATTTTCTATATAGATTTTTCATCCGTGTCCTTTACCTGATGAATGGCTACACAAGTCTGAATTAGGAGTTTCCTTGAAAACACAATCCAAAACTAGCAAATTGACAGGTAATTTGAGAATGAAAAATACACCCTCCAAAGTAGATGGAGTTGATGTTCCTAAAACTGTAAAAGGCAATAAAGAAGGAAAAGAACTGCTAAGTCAGGTCAAGCCCTGCACAGTTTTTGAAATAATCCAGGTAGAAACTTCTTAGAATGTGCTGAAGTACACAGAAAGGAACCCTGTGAGGTTCAGAATTTTCAGCTCTTACATTTTCCACTCTTTCCTTAGCTCCTTGCCAGAAAGAATCCCCACTAAATGAGATGCTGTCCACATTCTGAAGTTCCTTGAGCATTTTCAATTCCTGGCCTTTGCATGCACAGAGAATTTTAGCAAAGTCCTTGAGGTCATCTGTGTTCTGTGGTACTTTGCCATACAAAAAAAATTGGGTATTTAGTACCAAAGTATTGTGGAAAGGGACTTTTAATAAGGGCTTGGAGTAATAGGACAAGGGGTGATGGCTTTAAAGAGTAAAAAGGTAGATTTAGATTAACTACAAGGAAGAAGTTTTTTATTATGAGGTTGGTGAGACACTGGACTAGGTTGCACAGAGAAATTGTGGATGTCCCATACCTGGAAGTGTTCCAGGTCAGGTTGGGTGAAGCCCTGAGCAACCTGGCCTTGTGGAAGGTGTTCCTGCCCATGGCATGGTAGTGGGAACTAAACGATATTTAATATCCCTTCCAACTCAAACAGTTCTATGATTCTACGAGAAGTTAGAATTAAGACTCAGCTAATGAGGAAAAAAGAAAAGGATACACAAGTCTGCCAGCCTGCTACTGAATTCCCCTCTTGTGACCAAAGCATTTTTTACTTTCAAGAACCAACTTTTTTTATGTTCTTTCTTTCTTACATACTTCCTTGCCAATACTGAAATCAATCATGTCTAGAAACCATCAGATCCAAATAAGACAGGATTATGCAACAGCATGTCATTAGTGAATCAATATTGCCTGACCAGGCCACGTGCTTGTCAAGGTCACATTGATTTCTTTAACATCATATTGTTGCAGCTGGCCTTGCTACCAGATGGATCCACGTTCCAGTGGCTACAGCTACAGACTCACCTCACTGCTTGCTAGGCTGCAGGCTGCTTGGTAGGTTTTTCCCCCATCACAAGCTTCCACTCTTTATCTGAAGAACCATTGTCCCCCATGTGTTGTGCTCAACTTCAGGAAAACCCACTGCTCAAGTAGCTCCTCTTCCTCTGGCTGGACACACATAGCTGCTGAGATACCTCATAAAATCCTCTGTTCTGAAAGCATAAGAAGCTGAATGCATTTGGCATACAATAACCACGTCATTCTTTACGAGAAACTGAAAAATAGCACAACTCCAGAATATGATCCTAAAAGTTTCAGCTTAGACCATCAAGAAGTGGTCCTTATTATCCATTGGGTACACAGCAGGAAGTGAAATAAGACCAATTTAACAGTCAAGATTGGTCACCACTGTGAGTAGCAACTTTTAAGACAGGGATTGATTAAAATTTGTCCTCCTCATCTTTTAGGGGTGCGCTGGAGAAAAACAGTTCAGAAGAGAATTAGATATGAAGGACAATAAACAGAAAGCTCTGTACTTATTACCAGATCTGAGTGGCAAGTTGCAATACAAAAATGTAGCCTGGCAGCAAAGACCAGGCCCAGAAAGTGTCGGGAATAAGAGCCAATTCACACAGGAGTGTTATGTCCCAGGTTCATGAGTGGTGCCAGATATTCCAGCAGTCTCTTACCAAACAGAGCCACAGAGCCAAATCAGGGAGCGACATGAGTGAGAATGTTATTTCTAGGCAGAGTACAGACTTGTGGCAGGCAGAACTCCATGTGCCAAGCAAAACTAGTTAGCCAACTGTCTCTGCTCTTTGAGTGTGAACATGCTACTTTCCTTCTGCTTGAATGATTTTTTTTTTTAATTATTTTTAATAAATGCTGTCCCTAGCCCTAGGGTAAAGCAGCCCAATTTTCAGTGGTGCTAATAAAAGAACTCTCATTAAACACAAAATTTAATAAAGAAAAAAAAGCAGTTACATAGGTAAAAACACAGAATAAATTGGCTGAGGGAGAAGTCTGCTATAGGAAATTTGGAGCAATCAAAGAATATAAAACAGGCTGCTTATCCTGCAAGAATAAAGACACAGGAGGAAAATGATGAGCTAGTTCCCCTAGTTAACACCTGATTAACAGTTGTGTTGCTACAGTGATGAACGATTGAAAGTATCCTCATTAAAATAACACAGATGAGGAGAAGGAGATTTTTAAAAATGATGACTAGTTAACACAATTTACCCCATTCCCAGTCAGATGAGTAGGGAATGGAAAAACACTCTGACAGAGTTTGGAGACATATTTCTCATAATAAGAGAAGTGAGAAGTCCCTTTCAGCCCTTTATGGGAACCCCAAAAACCAACCATTGACTTCTTTTTATTTCAAATCGCATGAGTTGATTACATGCACAGCCTGTTCCACTTTGGATGTCAGCTGTAAAGTGAATATATAGAGATAAATAAAATTCTCATAATAATGGCATCTGGTGCTGAGGCACAAGAACTTCTTAGAAGACTATCATGGCCAAACTTTTGGAAGAGGTTGGCCCTCACTTTCACTTTGTATCCACTGAACATTGGGAGCAGTATATAAATACCACCAATGTATATATAAATATACTTTATGTATATATAAATATATATATAAATATATATAAATATATATAAATATATATAAATATACTGCACCAAAGCAGCATATAAATACCACCAAAGTCAGTGCTCTTGTCATCTACACAGTGCCTTAGTTGAATTAACTAACTACTTAGACTATAATCAAAGCCCTATCTTTAAGGGGAAGGAGTAGTCACGTAACATATTTCCACTAAGTCCTTTCCATCTCCTAGCTTCCCACAATTTCCAGGAACACTGATTTCAAAAGCAAACTCATCTCTCTTTGGTGCATTACTGCAAGGGCAGAAGGTCAGTCCAGCAGTCCAGTTAGGACTCCTCTGGCAGAGAACTCTCAGTGTTGAGAGCCAGCCTGTTTATCCACAGTCAGTATAAAGCAGTGTTGCAATATATTTTGCTTTTAGCAAAGTGAACTGAATTCTAGTGCTTAATTCAAACTAAACCACTAAAATCATACAGACAAACGTGCTCCCACATACATCTCCTGGGACAACAGCCAGGGTTGATTGTCATGTCATCCCAGCAAGCACAGGCTCTCAGGAATTTAGTATAATTTATTCTAACACCTCTGCAACAGATGGATTGCAGCATCCCAAACATTAAATAAAGGCAGGTACAGTAAACCCCAATATCTCCCCTCTAAATGCACAGCCCAATATCTATGTATCTGGAGAAGGAAATCTATTTCTGAAAGTAATCTCTGCATCCAGGTCTTACTCCAGGCAGTACAGGTTAATGGCATTAATTCACTGATCCATATGCCCTCTGACATGCTCATTACAATTTGGAAATCCCTTAGAAAGTGCCTGGCCAACTGTCCCTGCCACCCATCCCATTTTTTTTCTTTTATTAACTGGCCATTTTCAAATCAGTTTCAGGAACCAGTGGAGGCTTTGGAGACATGAACACTTCAGAAGTGCTTCAGTACAAGTAATCAGACAAAGGAGAGATCCCCATATTCATGTCTCCTCCTAGAAAAGGTTTTTCTATTAGACATCAGAACATTCAGCCCTTCCTCTCCTTGGCCCCAGTCATATGCATAAAAAAAGCAGAAAGAGAGTCAACAGCCACACTGGAAAGCAATCTTCTTATATTTTACTGCTCCTGGCACAACTTCCTCGAAGTTAAGACACCTGAGATAGCGATTTCAGAGGTGCCACTTTAGCCTGAGGTTTGGGAACAAGAAGGAATGAGGGCACACACAAACCCATGGGCTTCTCATAACAAGCTGCTTGGTTTGCGAGTCTGAAAGACAAGTGGACAGATATCACTGCACTATTGCTTCCAAGGGCATTGGAGATATGACTTTACAGTTTGGTTTCGGAGTCTTTTGGGGGGTTGTTTTTTTTGCTGATGGTGGTGGCAGAGGTTGTTTTGTTGTTTTTTTTTTAAATCATCAAATAGAGCAGCTTCTAGAAGAGGCCAGGCTGGCAATTTATATAGCAGTTAACAGCAGAAAGCTGCACATAATGCAGACAAAAGAAAAAGGTGCACTAAGCTCAGAAAGTTTTAATTGAACATGTTTAAAAACAGCAAGGCAACATCTTGCATCAAAAGCTCTCTGTGGCTCGCAGCTGGTGCCAGCTCTGCCATTGATGTCTCAAGTGTTTTGGGGCAATTATTTCTCCTTTGTGAATCTCTCTTTTTCCTATCGGGAAGAGAGAAAAGAGGAACCAAAGCTGGCTGTTGACACAAATGTGTGCAGGTTCCCAGGCATTAGCCCATCAGAAAAGAACTTGAAAGATCAATTTTTACCTTCTTGTTGTAACATGAGCCCCAGTTCACATTATCAACTCTGGTACTGAAGCAATTCTTGGAGTTCTACTTTGGTGTCTAAAATAAAAAGAATGATCAATGATGAGATTTGGAAGGGCTTAAATTAAGTGTTATGGCTGTCTTTCCACTGATGGGTAGTTAGAACTTTACAAGCTATTGCCTTTGCCATATTGCACAATGCTGATGGACTTGAGCATACAATGATGGACAGCAAGAGGACTACAGAGAGAAACTACTCTGTGAGAAACAAATTTCTTAATATGCTCCATGTGCAATTTATTGTAACAATCCTTAATTCTAATGTTTTCTTTATACTAAAGGAGATTAATTAATACGATTATCCCCATGTGGGATGATGACTGTGGGTAAAATTAGAGAAAACTGGGAAGTTACGTTCACATTCTAAAGGAAGTTAGTACAAGAATTACAGGATGAATGCAGTTGGCATGCACAAAATCTATTCCACAATGATTCTCCACACAACAAAGCCTGCAACCTTATGTACCTGCTAAGAGGGATGAAATGGAGGTTGGAGCAGAGCAGAGATGGCAGCCAGGCTCTGCTGTAATCTTTGCAGAGATGGTACCATGTAGCTGATAAACCAAGCAGCTGTCAACCAAGAGAGACAGGAGAAGGTGTGTTGCTGCTGAACCAGCTACTGTGACAAAACAGCTCTCCCCAGATGAACTTGGTTCATTCACACCTCCTTCCCACAGCTACCTACCTCCAAGGTACAATCACCCCTCACTGAGCACACGCTCTATATTTTATTGACTATATCTTTGAGAGCAAAGGGAGAGAATTTTATACCAATCATTAACAAAGGTATGTATGAATAGAGTCACTCAGGCTCCACCTAAACCTAAAGAAATAGTATAATGCCAAATTAAGGACAGGGAGAAGTTAGGGAAGACTCCATAGTAACTTCTGTCATCAGTCCAAGGGCTGAAAACTGTCTTGCCCCTCCTTGGGACTCCTGTTGGATAAGAACTGTATTCCATGTGTACCAAATGGTTATCTCAAGCTAGATTTCATTGATAATTAGGGCTTGGTTTTTGCAGTCAGTTGCTCTCAATGGCCATCTTTAAACTTTAGCCTGTCACAATTTTCTAACACTGTGTATCAATAAAGTGTGTATCAATAAAAAGTGTGTAATTCCCTAAGCTGTTGAACATGGGTCCTTCAAGGGCAGCAGTTGCCAGCAGTGGACAGCATACACATCTATAAGTGGGGAGATCTGGGATGGGGTCTTTCTTCCTAAATTATAATAAAGGATTGGACTCTGACACGCTGTTGGCATGTGTCCTTGAACACGTCAGTCGAGTCACCCCCGATACAGCAGAGTCCCCATAATGAGACACTGACAGACTTGTTGGGCATCCCTTGTCTTGTCTTTCCTGCGGTGTTGACAGACCAGTCAAATACAAGGGGGTACAGGAACCTTCCTCCCCCCACCATTTTCACATGACACCCTGAAAAGAAGATGGGGAAAATTACAGCATAGAGAGGAGGCCAGCAATAGGTTAAGGAAGAGAAGTCACATTTTATCTGGTAACTTTTCTGTGGGCATTAACCACTAGCAAACCATAGATGAGCCATGATTAGCACAGGTCTCTTATGAACACCAACATTGTTACAGCTGGCCACACACACCTCTGGAAAAGGTCCTATTGATCTACTGAAAAGGAAGCTAACATTTTAATAACCATTTAGCTAAAAGAAATTGCTGATGAACTGTTTAGAAATGGAAACTTGAAGTATGACTAAACTGAAAGAAAATATCTTTCTGTCCAATTTTAGAGCAGAGAGACCTCTGTAGTAAGTGCTATCAGCTAGCAAAAGATAAAATAAAAAATCTAAAGAGTGTTCTCTTTGCCATTAGAGCTGGGAGGAATTTCTGGCATTTTCTTTGCACATAACTTCATTTTCTACAGGCCTCTAGAAGCAGCACAGGTTGTACTCACTTGCAAACTGTGTCTGTCTGTTAATCACAAACGAACAACACTTTTTCACTTGGCCAATCCAAAACCAGCCCTCCACAAGTGGGTATTTGGGGTATTTCTCCTATGGACAACAGAACCTGTCATGCGTATCAGAAAGAGCTACTCATGTTGGTAAAAATTTTTCAAGATCCCCAGAAAATTAAACCAGTCAAACCCAGCACATAAAGTCAGCTCTGTCACTGCATGTGCAGTAAGTAGCAAAAAGAGGCCAAGGAAGCCACTTTTTTCTAACTTAGGGTGTTTTAGCCAGATCAGTTTAACTTGGCATTGTGAAGGATTAAGGGCAAGCAGAATCTCAGCTGCACAAACCACCCCCAAACTGAAGGATGCTGAAGCCTTCAACTAACGAAGAAATTTTTTATCACTCTGAAGTCATAGACAGAGTTCACCTTAGCAGTGTCTAAGGACCACTCCCACTGGACATTACTGGAGACACCAGAGCAAAGACCTTCATTTCTGTAGCATAAGCTGCCTCATTCTGTGGGTCACACATCAGCACAGCCCACTGCAGTGAAAGGCAAATCAGAGGGGACTGTTTACTGCCTGAATAAAAACTCTTTTGCTGGATAGGAGACATGCATTTATTAACTTCACTCAGTCTCATGCCCTGTTTCTGTCATTTGAGACAGAACAGTCAGACGTAGTCTTTCCATCAATCAGTGCCAAACAAGTGGTAAAAATATTAGTCCTCTGTATCCACACCTATTTTCTTATTTATTATAGATCTACTGACATAGAGGAAATGCCACATTACAAATACGTAGCATTTTCATCACAATTCCCACCTTTATCATGGAGGGGTTTTTCTACTGCTGTGAAGAAAAAAGAAAATCCTTGTTGAAAAATTTATACTGGAAGAATTTAGCATTGGAGGAAAATAGCCATGTCAGCTCACAACAGAAAGCCTATTCAGAATAGGAGAACTTCTTGCATTGTACCCTCTCTTCACTCCAGAACTACCTGATTTAAGAGCTTCCGAAAGCAGCAGGGAATTTGCTGCTATAAATTGCTTTCCATGTGCTCCTGTGGATCACGCCTACACATGCTCAGCTGAGCAAAGGTGAAACCTGTCCCAAGGGAAGGTAGCTCTAGCCTTGAAATAGGGCAATTATGCTGCAGAGTGAATGAATAGTCGCCTTCAGCAGAAGATTGAGTGAAGCTTCCCAAAACACCAGGGTCATTGTTCTATATCATATATGCCAGTTTAAGAGGGGAACAGTTTTGTTTTTAGAACAGAACTTGCTCTGGTGAAGAAGTTCACAGCCTTCTGTATGAACTCATCACATTTGGAACATTCACAGGCCAGAAATGGGTTGTATCCTCACGTCACACATCAGACAGACCCAGTGACTCAGAAAGTTACAGCTGTTTAGGATACGACCCTTGTAAGATGCCCAGGACCACCTTAATCATGCACACAGACCAGAGTCACGCTGTAAGCACCCCAGCAGAAGCAGAGAGAGGATTTCAGCCCTTCAGACTGATAGCTGCTGGCAACCAACTTCCCAAGGGAACCCCCTTGAGCAGCGGGATGTGCAGAACAAGGGAAACCCAGCCAGGCAACTCTGCTACTATTGGATGGGAGGCTGGGGCAAGTATCTCTCTCAGACATTGTACACCCTCTTTTCAGTGCTGTCTTTCAACAGTCCTAAGGAGACCAAACCTTCCAAAGAGCAGAGGGGGAAGGTAGGAATGAAGGGTTTAATACATCTCAATACATTTATTCCTTTTCTGAGCAAGTTGTCAGAAATCAATGAGCAGTCAGCAGCAGCTCTAACTCTATAATTTAATCTCTGGGCTCCACCACAGCTCTTATGACAACAGAACTCTGTCCCATTTTCTGCTAGGGATCACATATTATTCAGCACATTGTAACAAAAAGCAGAGGTACAGTAAAAATGGATGAGACAAAGCATATTTTGAGTGGAAGAAAAAGAATATTTGTTATATGCTGCCCAAACAAAGCCTTAGAAATAAACTAATTTTCTGCATGCCAAGGTCCAAACAGGGCTATATTTGAGATCCTCTGTAGTACTGCTATTTTGTTCTGACCTATAGGTGCTCTCTTCACTTGCTAGAGGACTGGTTTGGTAGTTTTCTCCCACCATCTGGGTAGAATGAGGGAACACTGAAACATCCCTTTCAGTGAAAGATAAGGAAATGGTGACTGAAACTAGACTCACTCTTTATCCATATATGGGAGGTTCTAGAAGTACGTATACCAAAAGAAAGAGAGAGTTATGGGGCAGACTAACTGAAAGGCAGGCTTGCATACAGCCACTGGGTGAATGCAATTATACCAGGAAAGTGCTTTGTCCCACCAGCATTTCTTTCACCTAACCTAAACAATTTTTAAGACCTCAAATATTGACAAAACACTGAGGAAATCAGGAACTAGCAATCCACAAACAGGCCTATCTGAAATAAGAAAACATATCATGAAACCTACTGGACTTAAATTGGACTAGCTAAGCCCCTCTAATACGTGTATTTTTGTGTTTATGAAACTTTAAAATGGAATGTTTTCTCCCCCTCTTTCTATGAAAATGTTTAAATCACTGACCAAAATGTCTCTGTCAAGAAACAGGACATTCAATTCCTGATAAGCATTAGCCTAGTTCATTTAAAAAAATTAGAGCAGAAAGGCAGGTAAAACAATGTACAAGAAATGGAATCTACCCAGCAGTTGGCTGAGGATGGGATTTTCAAAGATGCCAGTGAAGAGATATTTAATTTTACTGGAATTTGGTATTTTAAGCTTGAGGCAGAATTTGCTTAGCGACTCACATAGACTTTTAACTGCACATGGCCAGCCTTATTGAGTTATGCCAAGCTGACAAGTGTCAGCACGGTTTCCTACAGCCAGTGATATTGCAGCTCCCCTGTATTGCCAAGAGCTGTATCAGGTTTGCTTTAGTCTGACAGAGACCCATTTCAGAGCAGAAACGTCCAGGCTCCATTCCTCCCACTAACAGGAGTTTCCAACCTATTCAACCTATACAGCAAAGAAACAGGCAAAATGAGTTATCAACATTTGTTACAGCTTCTTCAAGTGTTTTGCCCATTCCAGTTTGAAACCGTATTAATACTATAAAACCTCAAGCTCCAGGCAGTGAAAATGCAACACAGGAGCCTGGAAAGCTCCCCTGGAATCTGTCTGAAAAACTGGGAAATTGCAGTCCAGCATTACAAGATAAAACAGAGGCACAAAGCGATAGTACAGTAGAGTCAATATGCCTGTGCCATCAGTAAGTTAGCAAGGAGCCCAGACCTCAGCCTCTGTGCTCTGATCAAGCAGTGTCTCTGGCTCGCATCTGGCAGAGTGGGAAGAACACAGCAGTACAAACGTTTGATTATCCTTCTTAAAATGATCAGTTCAAACTCCAACCTCGTTCCATACAGACACATTTCAGAGGCACATCCTCCCATTACCAGGAGCAAAGGAAACAGAGCTTTGAATATGACCAAAAATAAACTGTCTGTTAGAAAGGGAGAGATCATTACGTCTTTTAAAAAAAAAAAAACCAAGACATTAGGGACTTTGTTTCACTCCATTTAATGTCTGGTATTTGATGTCAACACTTCAGAAACAAAAAAAAAATTAAGTTGTTTGGGTTTGGTTTTTTTTTTCCTTCTTTATATAATTCACTATTTTTCTTGCAGCAAGTGGCATTATAAGGGTTTCAACAAGCACAGGTAATGAAGTATGTGTCTGTTGCCACAAATACTTTGCAAAAACAGGAAGGGTGGAGTGTTTTGTGCTTGGTTGGAGCTGTAGGTATTTCGAGAAAAAAGACCCAGACATCTCTGTACCAAAGACTGTTTCAAACAGCTTGTGTGTTTCATGTGCATTGTCCAGTCCTTTAAATGTCAAAAGTCTCACACCGTTTTGTTAAAAAGAAAAACATGCCATGCACTACTAATTGAGCGAATCAATATACAGAGAAGGCCATGAAGGGAATGAAATGTTTTTGACACATACAAGCAGTTGTTTTCAATGTGCATAAGAGGAAAAAAGCCCTGCTTGCCCTTTATGCCTTAATTAAGACCACCTCAGGAACACAAGGTGAAAGACCTTTCCCCTGCACCTTCCTCACTGCTCTGCTCTGAACTCCCTGCTGTTTGGCCATTAGTAGCAGTCAGAAGTCTGTGAACACAAAACCCGTCACTGCAGTCTCTAAGAAGGGATCCAAATACCAGATGGGTTCCCACCAAGCTCCAGAGACAGCCTCAGAAATTCATGAAGGGAAGTATGTGACGGATTGTTGCCCTAACAGAGGCTTGTTATAAAGTGTATTTATGGAGTCCAATCACATGAGCTATCTGAAGTCTTTGGTAATTTTTTCATTTACAAGTGTCTACATTTTCTGGGAGATTTTACAGACTTCGTCTCCAGAAAGGCCTTCCAAGGATATTCTTATAGGACTTTTGCAGCCAAAATACTAACAAAGGCAGCAACTTGGGCAGAAATCTTTCTCCAGAACCTTCCTCTGTGCTGATGAGCACCCATGAAACAGCCTAAGACAGCTTGCTTTGAAAATACTGTCAGGAGCTCCATGAAAGCCTGGCTTTTGAAGCCACTGAGACTTGTTCTTTCCTAGAGCTTTTCTTGTAATGCAAATCTCTGCAATGAGATTTGCTGCAATGCAAAGATGAGCAACCTCCTCCTTCTGGCAGCAGGAGCTTTGGGCTCTGTCTAATAGCGCTTGGTGCAGTGCTTTTCTGTTCTGTTTGTGCCTCCCTGGAGGTCAAGGCCATGAAGGGCCATCCTGGTGAACTGCTGTGTCAGCAAACAGCAGAGCGCATGTGTGATGCATTATGCCATCTGCAACTAGTTTCTAGTCCCCAGTAGAACCATTTGCAGAGATTCATATGCCCTAAGCATGGCACTGGCTTAGAATAATACCCTGGAGGTCTCAGCCTGCTTTCCTTGTGCACTCTAATTCTTAAGGGCAGTCTAGTGTGGACTGACAAGAAGTCATTTCAGTCTTCCAAGAGCTTTCATCCTCACCTGTGATCTTTTCTTTACTGCCAGCTCTGAGATCCTCCAGCTAGGATGGAAAGGGAAAGTAGTGTTAAGACAACTTATTGCAACCATAGGTTGAGCTCAGTTAAGGCTTGCCTGACTATTCTTACAGATAAACAGATAAGGGAAAGAGGAACAAAACAATAATACGTGATTTTTTGCCAGCCAGAAAATGAGATTAAGAGACCTGAAACCTGTGAAATGGTGTATGACCAAATCAACAAGACACATCACAGAAACCAGGGGAGCTAGCTGTGGCACAAAGCTGGAGTGAGATTAGGCCAAGGTGAGACCATCTCTTCCACCCAGTCTTTAAAATTTGGGGTCTAGAGAAGGATGGATATTTAGAGCCCAGTCCTGCTCTCACTGCTGGTTTAAGTGTTGCTTGATCTACAAACAGCTATAGAGTATTACCTACAAAAGAAGAGACTCTGATCCCTTACAAATTCTGGAATCTGTTGTTGACATCTCCACACATGTAACACTCCTTAGCCCTGACACTTGTCTATAAGCTGCTTACACTTCCATTCAAAGTGCCTGTGGCTGCCAGACATTCTTTAATCAGGGATATAATTCTCTTGTAATTATTTTTACCTTACCCAAGTCAAACTTTGAAGTGCTTCCTTTTAAGGACAGAATTAAGGCATTACTCAATACATACAGGTAACACCAAAACTTCCACATCCTCCTCTCTTTGCTGCTCAGAAGATCCTATTGCTTGCTAAAATTCAGCTGGAGTCTGACTCATTAGCTGAAGGCAACAAAGTTTGTTATTGTCCTGAAGAAAATTTGATCTGGAAAAGAACAGAACTGACAGAGCTTGTTTTGTGGTCATTTTCTGTCCACCGTTTCGAAGGAGGAAAGTAATTTTGTAGGAGAAAACAGTAGATTTTGTTTCAAGAGAATTACATAGGAAGCAGTATAGAGTATTTACAGATGTGGTCAAGATCTGAGCCTCTGTTTTCTATCCAAGGATCTGAGGTGCAAAGAATTATTTCAATTCTCAACATGCCAGGAGATTACAGAAAGAAAGCTTAAATGGCTAGTCAAGCAACACACAAAAAAACAGTGGCAAAACCATTTACACTCATTCTCACTCCTGCATGACACCAAAGAAGAAACAATCCCTTTGACCTGATGGAGCTCAGGGTATCCATCAAGCACCTAGTTGTCCTGCCACTTCATTTATCCAATCATTTGGTGTCAAGATATCAGAGTGAAATCCTAAAAGACCCCTTACACTTTTCATTTTTTTGACTTCAGAGAACAATACAGTCCCAACTTCTTTTTTAACTCCCTGAATTTTCATGGCTGTGACTAACATCAGAAATCTCATGCACTCCATGATCTTAGGAGCCTTGGGATGAGAATGCTGGCCTGGAAATCTTTCAGATGAGTAAATCAAAGTGTGATTTTCTCAAATTGAACTTTTCTAAGCATGAAGTCTTCCCTCTCTCTACATACATATTTCAGAACTGTGCAAAGTTCTTCTCCATAAGACAAAACTCAGGAAACGAAACAACAGGTTTCCAATATAGTCAAAGCTACCAGGAAAACAACACTAGCAGACAAAAAAGATCAAACTTTGGTCTGTGAGGAGTATGATGAGTTTACTCAGCTACTCTTTAAATATGTAAGCATTTTCATATCTGCCTGTGAAATTCAAAATTAGCATTTAATGTCTCTCTAGATTGGTCTAAAATTAAACATTAATAAATCATACAAATTTAAAATTAGGCACACTTCCACGGTGTAATGTGAGTAACACATATCATGTCTCCAGTAGAGGTCAGCTGATTAATACCTCAATGTAACATGATCTAGCAACCAGTACCAAGCCTCTTGGTACTAACATTGCCATAACATGAGTGAGCAAACAATCACCAAGGAGAAGATCCAAATATTCCAATACTTTCACATCCCAGGATACAGTACGAAATAAGATCGAATCAAAGAATTACAGAAGATACAATTATCAGGAGACCTTGTCTAATTTATTTTTATACCCTCAGGAATGACCACTTTGATCTCAGCCAATTCCAATAGATATATAGGATTTTTATTAAGGTTGACACAAATCATGTCTTTCAAATTGGCTAGAAGGAGGTCTGCTTCTAAGGCTTTTGGAAGCGAAAAATTAAATCAGAGCCCTTTAAAGAACTGCTCCTCCTGAAACATTTTATACTTTCACTGAAAGCTGGCATCTTAAAACAAGAGCTTTCCTCACAGCTAAGAATCAGAATTTAGTGCATTCAGTTCATGACCTTGAGCAAGTCCCTTATTCCACCCTCTTTCTTTAATAGAATATTTTCAGTCTTTTATAAAGACTCAGGAGTTTAATCAATATTGCAAACTTCATACAAAGGAGTGAATAATTTCTCTATTCCTTACAAACATTTCTCCTTGATTTTTTCAGCGAGGTTCATTAGGAACTTTGCTCATCCCATCCCCAGCTTCCCCATATAAAAGAGGCATTTGGTACTGAGCAAAAGACTAAGAAGAATAACAGAAAAATAACATCACTGCAGTGATGTGGATACCAAGGGGACAACGCCATTTTGTGCCATCCAAGAAGAAAATCCTTAATTTGTAAAATTATTCGGTGTACTACAATCTTATTTCTATTCACTTACTCTTTAGGAGCCAGGTGGTTTCTTCCATACAGAATGCTACCATGGGGGAAAACTAATTTAGCTATTTATGGGTAAGACCAACTAATCTCCATCCTAACTGGGCACAGTTCAAAGAGTTGCAAATGGCTTCACAAAGTTTTCTCCTATAACTTCCTCTCATCCCAGTGAATTAAATTCTTGGATTTTCCCTCTTCCTTTTATTTCACTTGATAATGCAAATAAGAAGTAGAAAGAGCTCAGGCTAAAATTTTAAGGAGCTGTCTCTTATCAAACACTGCTGTGCAGTGTCTCTGAAGGTCTCCGGAATTTAGGAGATGGCTCTCATAGAAATGACTATGAACAATGTTGTGTTTAACACACTGAAGTGTCCCAGAAAGTCTACTGAGAGGAAAATTAATTTCCTTTCCCTTTCTTTTGTACATTTTAAGAATTGTCGCAGACTATATAATGATTGTACCCAGTTGGTACATATTGATCAAATCAGATCTCAAGCTAAGAAGGGTTGAAAGCAAAGTGAGACAGGCATGTTTGAGTCAGGACTTGCATTTCATGAGAAATAGTAAATTCAAACTTCTTTAATTCTGAGAATAAACTTACCCTGACTAGTCTGGGTTTTCTGGTCATTATCTAGGCATGGATGCACATGCAACCCCACACATCTTATAATCTACCAGTAGGGGAGCATGTGGGAAATCTGCACTGAGGTCTCTTTTGAGTCCATTTCAGACGTGGACCATTTTCATCTTTGTTGCTGGAAAATACTTCAACTACTGGCCTGTGGAATCAGCATAGGGATGGCCTGGTTCTTCATACAAATAAAAGAGTCTGACAATTAGAGACATGGAAATGATCATATGTGGGGGACAGTGAAGCCAAGACCATTGTGATTGCTGAAGCTTTGACCTAAAGCCTCACAGGCTCTGGTCACACACACTGCAATGATTTGCAGGCTGTAGCTTTCCTTGCCTGCCTATTCCACACACCTTCTTCCACCAGGTTCCACTGGTCATTCTGTCACAAATATGTCCAGAAAGTTCTCAAAGTGAATTTTCTAGAAGTGTAGTGAGATGAAGAAACTACCTAATCAGCTTCAACCACAAACTATCCACAGCCTCAATCACAGCAGCTTCTGTCGACACTGGAGATTCTGAAGGTAATTTAATGGCTTCTAAACCAACTATTTAATAGAAGAAATGAATTGTACTAGAGACACAGTTCTTTGATTGAGAGCCAAAAGTCAAGCTCATTAATCCTGATAACCAAAACAGCAGTGCACTGATCGAAAGAAGCAGGGTGTAAGCCTTCTTGGCCCAAACAGTTTTTAACTCTCTGAAGCACAGCTCTCCCCAGTTTTCTCTGATTTTGACTTGCTATTTCACACCCTTAACTCCCAGAGTTAAGTCTGTAAGGTGGAGTCACTTGATGTTCAGCTGCTGCCATGTTCACCACTATCAGATTTACATTAGCTCATGTTGGGTGTATTTTAGGGGAAGGGGAAAAGTAAAAAAAAAAATTGAAAACACAACAGATTCTCAAAAAGATTTTGTAGGGAAAAAAAAATCATTCGTTTTGGTGGGAACAGTTTTAAGGCAACCAGAGAGATAAGAAAATAAAACTCACTTCATTTTAAAACAACTGCTGAAGTAATCCTTCAGTATTTTCAAAATCTGCAAATTTTCCTGAATCCTAGCACTTCTCAGGTTGCATTTTAATGTTTGAGTTTTTGCTGGCTATAGTTAGTATGTCCATCTGCAAAATGCTGTGAGAGGAAAAGCTTATACATAGGAAATAATTTTTCTGTATGTACTTATTAAAGAGGCAAATTCAAGTCACATCTAGGATGCAAATACTATTTCTTCTAGAGCACATATTAATCTAATGTTTAAAAATATCTTTGCTGTTCTATCACCATGAATTTCTTTCTATGTGTTCAAACTTTAGAAATACATATGTACTTTACTTGAAATGTTATATTTAGACTTAAGCTTCGGAGTTCAAAAAAGCTGCTTTAGGAAGAAATGTGTAAACTGATTTGGAAACTATAAGCATCACTACCCACCCTTGTTGGCTGCCATGGTGTATGGAATTAAATATCTTCTCAAAAAAAAAAAAAAAACCACCACATATAAAGTCACCCATTAAAAGAAAGAGAAAGAGGCTTCAGCAAAACCTACATTCCCTTTTCCTTGTAAACAATGGAGTGCCCTTTCCAAACTGATTTCAGCAGCAGGAGACATCTAAAGGCTGAGTAACATACTGCAAGAAAACTTGTAATTCCATTCAACAGCCCGTCTCTTGAACACAAAGTGATAAGTCTGCTTCAGATTGTTAGGCACAGAGCTACATTACTAAACATGGCGAGGTTTGGAAGTACTCAGGACCATCAATACACCTTTCTATCTATACCCTTTGATTTGAAAATTCCCAATTTGAGGAGTTAGTTGGAAGAAGTATGATTTTAGTTCCTAAGCTTGACTCTACTTGTTTTGTTCCAACTTTCATCAAATCTAGAAACACTGGCATGTCTAGAAGGAAAGTATTTTTAGGGATTCAGTATTTATGAAGATAGGAGAAGCTCACAGAGGCATCTGATTGATGACATTTCTGAGGTACTGTAAACATTCATGGAAACTCTTATACCACAGAAAGGGTGAGATTATCTAGCAGAGTTTAGACTGCAATGAAAGGAGATTAAAATGAATTGCCTTTATGTTTTTTTTCCTCCAGCAGTCAGGAACAGTTACTGCAGCTCAGCTGATGTGCTGTACCTCAGCACAGGCCTGAGTGAGGGTCCATACCTTCCCATCACATCACAGAGGGTGTAAATCAGGATGATGGAGCAATCCTCATATTGTCAGCATTGCACCAGCAGCTGAAAATCCAACCTCCATCCTTCAGATCTGGACCCGAACCTCCAGTCCTACAGACATCCCCAGGCTGCTAACCTCCCTGGCAGAATGACTGCTGGGGACTTCAGCAGAAGCTTCTGGTTCGGATCCCTCAGACTGTGCAAACACAACCCACATGAAATAAGGAAGGGTACAACCATCATCCATCTCAAGACTACATAGATATCACCAGCGGTTCATGAAACAGCAAATCCTGGAGCCAGACATCCTGGGAAGTGCTGTCTCCCAGTTCTAACAGTTGTCATGCCATTTAACCAAATAACCAACTTTTTACTAAAGTAAGGAAAGCACACAGTGCTCTGCGCTGCAGGAAGAGAGGGAAGGTGAATAGCATCCCTCTGCTCCTCTGGCTTTTGCTGCTGGCTAATTATTCATTTGCAGTTTATCAGCTAATTACACGTGTGCCTTGGCATTTGAAGACTTAGGGGCATACTTTATTTAATGGCTAGTAATTATCCAGGCCTCCTCTGCTCCCTGTGCAGAAGGGGTTTCTGTTTCTGTCCTTGTGCTGTCGGCTCTAGAGGTTAAAGACCCCCAGACAGATGGTTACACTGTTGCACATAGAAGGCAGGCTTATACTTCATGTGATGATAGAGGTTTCCCAAATAATTATCTGTTAATGCAACAAATTATTTCCTTCAGAGCTCAGTGCTGATCTCTGTCTGTTCCCAGTGTGTGTGACAGCAGCTTTTGTTTCCATGTCCAGGTTAAAAATTACAAAGAGTGCACAAGGCCATATGAAGACCAATTCACTATTAATTTTTCCCTGGGAACAGTCCAACATATAAGCCTTGCACTTCATCTCAACACCTACACAACTCACTGCTGCAGTTGTCTGCTTTGGCATGCAGCACCACCAGGATGTCCCTGTGAGACAGGGCACGAGCCTCAAAACACATGGAAGACACACACAGATACGGCAGGATGCAAAGAATTCTTTGTAGCTTGGCACAGATTGTTGAATAGCACAGCTGGAGGGAATGAGACTTCAGGCAGGGACGCTGCCAGAGATGGGATATACTGACAGCAGCTACAGTTGTGGAGAACAGGTTTTGAATTTATTGCTATCAGTGTTTGCAAAGGAAACCTCAGCCTTAGGATTATGCTCAGATAATTGAGTAAGAGACTCAGATAACTGAGTAAGAGTAAGACTCTGGCCCATTTCATTGTGGGAATGCTCAAAGAGATGAGGTGGATTAGCAAGTAGCATGAAAGCAGCACTCATAAATTAGGATTCTTTAAACTGCAAAATGGACATCACTGTCCTGGAAGTTTGTCAAGCCCTGTCACTAATTCCTCCAACCTAAGGCCACTTTATTTCTGAATGAGGTCATTCACACGAGCTTTGCAGGCTAATTTATTTGATTAGTCGATAACCTATACCTTGCATGGGTTTACTTCGGTAGAAAAAATATGTCACAGCTATTTATTACCAAGGAACCTTTAAAGTTTCCAGCCTCCAGACACTAGAAAAAGGTATTTACATATGTCTTTAACAAGAGGGAACTTCAGGGATTGTGATATTGCATCTCTAACGCCTCTTCAGAGTTAGGCTACTGAACACCTCTGATTTTGGCAATGGATTAACTCTAGAGCAAAGTAGAACTTGAACCTACCACTCCTATCCCAGCTGGTAGTCAAACCATTTGCCCATCTGTGATCTGCACTAGCTGAATCAGTCAACCTACATGAAAGGCAAATGATCTGCTAAGCCTCTTGTAACAAAGTCATTTCTTTCTCACTTTAGTCAAACAACCTCTTGGAAGCCATCCCAAGTCAGCAAGACTGCAGCAGCACCTAATGTAATGAGTCAATACTTACAGTTTAAGAATTAAAAAAAAACCAAAAAAACCAAAAAACAAACTTTCAAAAGTAATGGGATCAAGCTAATAGGTCCCGTGATGGTGGATAGGACTTATGGATATATCGAATAGTGCAAAGGGTTTAAGGTCCAATAAAAATTATTGTTCTGCGTCTGTGTTATTTCTTCATTTAACTATGCATCAGTTCTACTTAAAATGCTTGTCTCCTTTCATATCCACATTTCTCTGTTCCTGATACTAAATCAGTGGCACCCATGTTTCCTGAGACCAGCCAAGATTGCAAATACACCTTCTTTAGGAAAGGGAGTGATTATTTTCACAGAAAGCCAAGATAGGTCAGAGTGCAGACACTGTGAGGGAAAGAGACAAACGAGAATTGATGTGGTCTCTTGATTGCCAGAGTTAGCTGCCAGGGTAACTCTGCTCTGGAGAACTGAGTAGAAGCACAGAATCATTTAGATTGGAAAAGACCTGTAAGAGCAAGTCCAACTGTAAAACTAACACTGATAGGTCTACCACCAAACCACATCCCTAAGCCCCACATTTACATGACTTCTAAATACCTCCAAGGCTGGTGAATCAACCACTTCCTCGGGCAGCCTGTTCTAGTGCTCCATAACTCTTTCAGCAAAGAAATTTTTCCTAATATGCTAATATCCAATCTAAGCTTCACCTTGCACAACATAAGGCCACTTCTTCTCATCCTGTCACTTGTATTAGAGGAGAGGTCCCAAATGACACAGTAAATACATCCTATGATGCAGCATGTCAAGGAGAGAGGAAGGCAGCATTTAAAGCAAAGCTGTGATTGGCCAACTTTAGGTTACCAGCTTTTGTACTGGATCCCAGCAATGAGTAGAGATGTTTCACAGCAGCTCAAAGCTCACTGTGAAGGAAAAAGCAATTTCTGGTCTAGATTATAAAGGTTTCTATTTTGATTTTACTTACTTGGTTTCTAAGATTACTTCATATGATATTCATACTCCAAATGATATTATCAGAAAGAAGGAGGCATGGAAAATACACAGAAAGCTACACATGCACATGTTTAAGAGAATATCCACACAGAAAAAGAGAAGGAGTGCTGCACTTCATGGCAGCAATGCTTGCTTGAAGCTCAGAAACACAAGAAAGGCCAGGCCCTATTCCAGATCTCTTGCCCTATGAAAAGTGGGGAGAAGAGGATTATTCAAAGAGAAGCAAGTGGGTGAATCATTTCTGTGTAAATAGCAGAAATATCACCTTTTCTGGAGGTTTTTGGTTACTCAAAACAGCACAGTATGAGACAGTTCTTTATGACAGTGATGAGTCTCTGTTTTAAAAGGTGAAGAAGATTGTAGTAAGTAGGTGGGAATTTAGATTTGATTCCAATAAGGAGAAATTGTTAAGGACTGAAAAGTGGAAGGCAGTGCAGGTGGAAGTGATCATGAGACAGCAGAGGAAGGGAAAGAAACCAGGAGAATGAGGACAGTGGACTTAAAAAAAAAAAAAATAAAAAAGCTGCAGACTTAAACACTCAGAACTGTGAGGGATGGTCTCTTGGGAAGATAATCTAAGGTAGAGAGGAATGCAGGAGATGTGGCAGTGCTGAAAGGGACAGTATCAAAAGCACAATAGCAGCCTATCCTGGTACAGAGCAAAGATAGTGAACATAGCTTGAAACCAATATGGTTACATTAGGAGCACTTTAAAGACTGAACAATCAAAAAGCAACTGTAAAGAAAGTGGGAACAAGGACGGGCAACTCAAAGTATAAAGGAATGTCGTAAGCATGCAGGGATAAATCAGAAAGGCTAAGGCACAAGTTGAATTACAGCTAACAAGGACATAAAGGCAACAAAGAAAGCTCTATAAATACATTAAAAGTAAGAGGAGAGGAAAGAAAAGCATAAGCACATCAGTTAATGGAGATGAACAAATCCAATGACGCTGAGAATGCAATATTATCTCTGCCACAGCCTCCAGAAAAACAGGCTAGTTGTGACCCAACACTTACCACAATTCTAGTAAGGAGATGAGATTGCTGGCCAGAATAGGGAACAAGTTGAAAACTGCCTAAACAAGTCAGGGCTTGCTAGCCCAGGGATATTAAAATGTATTAAATTCAGGTGTGAATTTACCCCTATGACTCTGCATCAGCCAGCACCTGCTTTAAAAGTGATGCACATCTCTATCCACAGAATAAGTGAGCAGGGATACTCTGTTGCTCCAGAAACTGGTTGGTGTCTGACCTTGGTAGGGAGGTGGGGATGACAACACACCCAGACATTTCTAGGTATAAGGAAAAGTATATATTGACAAAGGCAAATTTCAGCATTCTTAAGAGACTTTTTTTGGCCAGTTCCTTTAATGTGTTCATCTGGGAAGTGTGCAAAGGACCAGGGTCAGAGCCTCACAGCTACCAGCTCAGTACAAACACGTAATGCCAGCTTTGGTCTGCCATCTCCCATGGAAGCTGGCTGTGCAAAAAAAATGCAAGCAAGAGTTCCTACAGTCAGAAACATAACACCTTGATGTTATGGGATGTGTTAACCAGCAGTTTCTGCTGTTCAGTCAAGGTACAGATGATCTCTTTTGCCTCAAGATCTTGTAATCGCTCTGCTGGCTGGCCAGGATGTGTCCCTGCCTATTGTCCTCCACAAGGCACAGACAAGATGAAGTGTGTGCTCTCAGGAGTTTTAACTGTCCTCTATTAATAACATAGGTTCTTCTTTCTACAACACAAAGTGACTCTACAGCATTTTCTGGTAAGGGAAATTATAGCTTGGCATCTGTTCTTTTCACTGCCAGAACCAGATTGCTCATCTTATTATATCTTACAAAATTGCTCAAGACCTGCAAGGAGAAAATGGATTTTCAATATGGCCTTTTTTTGTTTTAATAGGTACACTTAAGATCATGAAATGTATCGTCCCAGTTCCAAACAGACCACGGCACTTTTGCAGGGACAGACATCATAAGGGCATTAGGAAATAAAACCAAGGACCTTCAGAACATAACATCCCAACAGCGACTGATACCAAGAAGATCTGCTTGATTAAGAAGCTCTGCACAGTCCTGTGCTCAGCTGGGAACAAATCTAACACTTAACTCTGGGTGGTGAGTGAGCACAGCAGAGATCCTTATGACACAAAGAGAAGATGACATTTTCTAACTCTTCCCTTTTCCTGCAATCTCTCCATTTATACATGGAATAACTCCCAAAGCCGCTGTTTCTAACTGAGACATTAAAGAACAACCTTCATACTTTCAGGAATATGACACAATGGCACAGATTCAATAGAGGAAGCATCCTGGCTGCTAAGATTGATATTCCTATTCACTATCACGCATGTTAAGGGATGGAAGGACCACAAAGCCAGGAAGAGCTGTATATCTGCATTTAGCTGTGCTCTCTGCTAAACAGAGGTCACATTAAATCAACAGAGAAGATAATTTCTGACTTTAATCCTGCTGCCACACCTTGCCAGCAAGATAAAGGTGACAACCACCTTCCGGGTAATACATGGCTCTCCTAAGCCTCACACATGAATCAACAAATAGAAATACAATCATAAGAGGTAAGGAGTTGTGGAAAACTGCCTACCCTTGAAGGTAACATGCCCTCGACAAAAACTCCACAGAACGACTGAACATCTCCATTCCAAGAAGTCATTTGAATTTCTTTATAGGGCAGTCCAGCCATTATCTGTATCGTACTCATACCATTTGCTTGTATCTTATGTACTATTGTCCCTGGACCACAAACCTACACAGCTTAAAGATTCAGCCTATATCTTACCATGCCCCAGGAGCATTTTTAAGAGGTAGTACCAACACATGGACACAGGAGCAGTAAATAAGCTCAGAACAGAGTCCAGCTCCAGCATACAGTGACCAGCCTTTGGCTGCTGCTGACAACACCAAAACACAAAAGCCAGGAGGAAGAAAATGATCTGACTCGCAAGTCAAACTGTAAGCCTGTCTTGGGCTTACAGTTCTGATTTAGTCTCTTTACATGTCCTCTTTCCCCATTCCTGCTCAGTCAGGCCTTAGCAGAATCCAGAAGGGAGAGCCACAAACCTCTTACAAGCTTCTAAAAGAAAGTATTAACTCCAAAGTTTGCAACATTCACATTATTGAGGAACTGATTACAATAAACTGGCCTAGAGAGACCATTTCTGTCACCTCCCTGGATTCCTGGTTCAGCAGGTACAGTCAGCTCAGTGACACCCGTTATTAATAACGCTGCATCCTAGTTGTTGGTCAACAGCTGAGCACAGAAAGTTTTCCTCCCTGTTGTCAAGCATCCCAGCAGCAGCACACAGGATGCTTCCACCTCTAAAGATGGGGGAGGATCAGCTAGAACCCCTTCAGTGAAGCAGATGTGTCAGGGTGAGAAGCACTGTCCCCTGTGGAGATGCAGTCTCTATTCAACAGGTGCATTGTGCAACTCAGCAGGTTGATGGAACCGCTCTGGTTTCACACATAAATCATGCATTAGCCTTTTCATCCTCTGTCCACAGGGCACACAAAACTAATCAACATGGTGCAGAATTTGCTATTCTAAGGGCAGCCATTAAGTGGAAATGACCAAAGGAAACAGAGAGCACAGTGGATATTTCCCCTCCAATTGCCAATGAATATATGTTGAAAGCCTTTCTACTTTTTCCCAGTTTAAGCATCTGGGGAAACAACTGCACATGAGCTTTGAATAACCAGGTGTTCAGGAATTTTCCAAACTTAATGATTTTTTTCATTCCTTATAAGGAGCTCTTTCCTCAATTTTCCTTCCAGCTGCTTGGAGATAACAAAGACTGGGATTGCCAGGACTATATACCATTCCCCTCCAAGTGACTCTAGTCCTATTTTTTTTCCTGGAATACACTTATTTTTCTAATCTTCCAGCATTTGATATTAACAGATCACTCCTTCACTAGTTTCATCTCCCTCCATCACCAGTCTTCACTGTCTAAAAAGCCCACTATTGCTTCTCTCAAAGTTCTCCAAGATCTGAACTACTCTTCACATGTGCAACCACATCCCTTCTCACATGTGCAGAAATTCTGCATTGCACTGAACAAGCTAAGGATGCAGTCTGCAGGAATCTCCTTTCAGCATAAAGTTTGTGCTCTGTGTGCCAATGAACTTCAGATTAGACTGATCTATAGGTAGATGATCAGTGGTTCTGCTCCACTGCCATTTCCTTCTGGTAATTTTACAGCTGGGTGATACTAAACAGAACATATAAGCACAAAAATAATGACAGATAAGAATAAGGGGATTGTAGGGGATCTGCAGCTTCAAGTGGCATTTGCCAAGGTTGTGTAGGCCAGGATAAAAGCAGTAAATGCAATCTGCTAAGAAGCTCCAAGGGAACAGACTCCTGTGGGCAGTTTGAGAAAAGAAGCCATTGCAAATAAGAGAAAGACGAGGACTGAGTTGAGTTCAGTCATACAAAAAATACTGGGACCAATTCCAACTAAGGCTCAGTCTGTGTAACTCCACCCAAGGTTAGAGGGACTGATGATGCTCACAGTTTACCAGATCTGAAGACTCTGAAAAGAAATCATGAAATCCAGAGATCACCTCTATCAAATGAGGAAGTTTTCATTGAATGCCCTGGGAACTCCATCATTCAAAACACAAAAAAAATTACCACCACAGTCATTAAAAGTGTTTTAAAAAGTCAAATTTTGATTGCAGAAAGGTAATCTGGAAACAGTCTGTGAATCTGAATTATGGTGACTCATGCATATTTTATTTCCTTCTTCAAATGGAAATGAATGTCTAATGTATTTAAAGTTTCATCTATTGCCAGGCTGCTTTACCAGCAGATGTACAAAGGGAAAGAGATGTCAAGGAAACCAGAGCAAGACAGTTTCCTCAGTACTTGAAATCCTGAGTATAGCAGCACAGTAGATGTAGCCGTGGTCCACATAACCTAAATGGTAACAGAAAGGCAAAGGAAAAAGTAAACAATCAAGAAGAACGGGGAGAGAAAAGGATGCCCTTCATCATTACTGGGATGAAATGACGTAGGTACAAGACCCAGCTATGCTTTCCCCCAACCACCTTGATGTTCTCAGTGAACCAGCAGGTTCTGGTCTCTCATGTATCTTGACCATCATGAAGTTTCCTCCAATGCACAGGAAGTAATTTCCAGGCTCCAAGAAACCAAAATACATATGATATGTATACAATATCATGCCCTTTCTCTTTCCCTGATCATGTATCAAATTCCTGTATGGGACATTTGGGAAGTTAGGCAGCACAGGAAACTTGGTAGATGGAAAACACATGGAGGAGGGGAAAGGATGTTTACAAAGCTTCCCACCTGGTTTGCCTCAACAGATAGCCCAAACCCATGAGATCTGATGCAAAATACAAACGATCTGCCTATTTGTGCCTTGTAAAAGCCCCAGGAAGCCTGCAGGACAGGTAGGTTGGCACAGACCAGCCCACAGATGTAGAAGCGACAATGAACTGCCATAGATTTGTAAAAATAGCCAGCTTTGGGCCAGGTCTCAGGAGAATATCCTGTCTGAGAGACAGAAATAACTCTAGGCCTTAGAGGGAAAGCAAAAAGCAAGTTTCAGTTTGGCAGCCTCTGAGACCAACACCCATTCTATCTCCTACAGCACCAAAGCTTTATCATGACCAAGAGGTCTGGAAGATCAAATCATTGAAAGTAAATGAGTATTTCCAGTAGCACTATTTGTTTCACCTAGTTTATTCCTAATGACTAGAAGCTGCTGCTCACGGAACAGTAGGCATGAGAGATGGAAGGAAACCAAAGGACCAATTAGGTCACTAATCCATCAAATTGACAGAAGATTAGTCCTTAGAGAATATTTCTTACTGTTTTGTCCAGTTTACTTTTTAAACAACCCCAGCCATGGAGAGTTTATCATTTCCTTAGAGGAAATTACCCGCAGCTTGTTAAAAATCTCTCACCAGGAGAGTTTCTATTCTTTACAGCATACAGTTGCCCCTTTCCTTAACTTTATGTTACTGCTCTCATTAACCTTTTGTAGGCCATTCCCCAGTACACATTCAGCAACAGCACATGCATAATTCCTTATCCTCTAGCCTTGTAAACTATATTCAGCATTTTCATCCTTTTCAAATGCGTTTTCTTCCAGCCCTTTAGATCTGGGACTAAGTGGTAGCTTCTTCTGGGACGTTTTTTTCCACTGAACTTCACTCCCACCTGTCTGTCTTCTGCTGTCCCACTATATTTGAAAGCTCAGATTGACACATTGATCTGCTGAAAGAAATAGGATGAAAAGACGTGGCAGATTATGGAATGCTATCAAGTGCACCAAATTCCTTCTAGAGGGGAAGCATAACACAGACATTTTTCTTCTTTCATGGCACAGTGGGGTGGGAGATTGACTGGCTGTTCACTCCTCTCTCAGTAAGAGGTGTTCTTGAAATGCACCTTTAACTGCCCAGCAGAAGGGTCAGGCTAACCTCTGGTACAGATTAAAAAAGAAGTTGTTTTCTGGCTTCTCAGTCATCAGAACATAACAAAAACACAGGCAAGCATGATCCATATTGACACCATTCCTACATCCAGCCATGGCACAAGTTTGGACCTCAAAGCACCACTCCTGCCTCTGGGTCAAGTCTCAACCTCCCCATGTGCTGAAAAGGAGAGCAGCTGCAGTAATTGGTTGTGGGACAGATAACAGTAGTCAAGGCCCTGGCTGCCCTTTGCTTGCTGCCAAAAATCCCAGCTGAGAGCTGGCTACACACTGGAGAAACTGATGGGTACAGAGTCCCTTCCAGTCTGAGGGATGGAAATCACAAAGAGAAATCACACACCAGAGAGCCCCAAAGTGGAACAAACAGTTCTAACAAGATGCTTTTGATTAAGTGGGATATAAAGATTAATTTCTTAGTGCAGTATCTAATGGAGTTGCCGCCTGTAATTACGGGCAGACGAGTGTCACAGACAGTACAGCCTCTGGGTATCCCCAGGGGGAGATTCCTAAGGGAGCTGGTTTCCCTCAAGGCAACTGCCTATGGACTTGCCCATGTAGAAATACTAAAAGACAGACTACAAATTACTCCAGCTTGTGCAGATTCCTACCTGCTGACCTGGAGAGCACAGACACACAGGTCATTCCCCACAGCCCCACTGACTTAAGAGGGAGTGACATTCACCAGCCAGAGCATGTCTGAGCAAGGATGATCCCTTGCCTCTGTTCTGTCCACTGCAGACCACTTTGTTCAGCTGGAGGAGAAGGAAAACAGATGCTTTCACGGGACTGGAGAGCCACAGTCCACTTGGAGAGTCCAGAGGTGGCTCAGCTTCAGGTAGTGACTGAGGTTTCTGCAAATAAATAACATCTTCCTCCTTGTCTGCTCCTAGTTGAGAACAGAAGTTTAGGATCATGAGCAACAGAAAACTACTCCTGACAAGACCAGCTCAGTCTCCTACTCCAACGGATAGAAGAGATTGCATTAAAGCATCTTTACACCACAGCACCATAATCTCTCTTGACTTTCAATGGCTTTGAGCTACAACCACACACCTTGAAGAGCCTGATAAACTCAACTTTAAACTGATTATTGAAATATCCAAGCTGTTCATGCAATGACTGCCAGCTGAAGCTGCACTCTCTTCACTGCTTAATCTTCACTTTCACTGTCAGAATTCATTTGTTCTTTCCCACTGCATTCCCTATACCCAACTGTGCATTCGCAAGCCCTTGCACATACTGCTCTTCCCACCTCCACTGAGCACACTGCTTCCAGAATTTCTGGAAATAGCTCATTCAAGGCAGAGCTTGTTTCAAGCAATGAACTAAGGAAAAAAAAAAAAAAATGAAAAAAGGCAAAAGAAACAGCAACTCAATTACTGGTTAGCTGTGGACAAAACTAGAGCACCTTTGATAACTTTATGTGCAGCAACAACAGAATTTTTTATTTAATTCTTCTCCACACTGCCAGAAGCAATTGCATTTAGAAGTAAGGTGTCCTAACAGAAGTTTAAGTGGAAGGAATAAACATCGAGACACAGCTACCACACCCAGCAAGGGGAACGAAGCTCTTAGCTCTTTCACCACCCCACCACCACCTAAGGCTTCCATAAATGCATGGACTTACCTGAGCCACAAGGCCTCATCTGAGTGAAAAATCGTGACAGCTCTGCCATGGAGGGCGAGCCCTTACTTTAAGCTGCCTCCAGCTGCTTTTGTTCTCCTCAAGACCAAGAGGCAGAGGAACTCAGAGCTCTGAACCCAGAATCATCCTCCACATTGCTAACTCCTTGCTCCTCCTCCACACTGCAAATTTGAAGGCTCTTTCTCTTTGCAGCTGTTCCTGCTCTCTCCTGAGGGCCAGCAAAGCAAGGGCAGACAGCTGCAGCTTACTGCTGAAAAGGTCACTTGCTGATTGTTTGCCAGCTGAGGGACAATGTCCAGCCCCCTGAGGAAGGGAGATATCATCTCCTCTGCATGACATTTGCACAGTGCTTTCCAACACAGCTATGTAAATGTACAGCAATCAGGGGGTATTGTTCAAATCCTGTAAACCTGTCTGAAGTCAAGAGGATAATATCAGTTTACACCATCCAAGTATCTAGGTCTGTGTATTTAACAATTAGAGATGAAGTACAGGGCCTGCAAGCAATAAGGCCAGGTTTACTCAGGTTTATGGCCGCACTTCAGCACAGTTTTGCTGAAAAGCAAAATTCTTTCAGAAGAGAACAAAATTTAAAGCAGCTGAAGGGGTCATCTGACATTGCATCTGTCATTGCCATGGCCAGAAAATTATCCAACCCGTTGAACAGCATGTACAGTCTTTGCAGGTGGGTCAAAGAAAGCCTAAGGCATAGATCAGCAGGTACAGTAGAGGTCAAACAGCACTATGTTGTGGGCACTGAGGCCAGCAGAAGCTGTGAACACACGTGGATTTGAGGACATCACTTGCCAAAGAGGCATTTTCTGCTTCTCTTCCGTTGAAGCCACGGGAACACAAACATTGCAACACTCCCCCACCTTCCCCAGCACAATTAAGTCCCGGTTAAAAAAGTTGGCGATGGTGATTTATCCAACCCCCACATGCAAGTAATCAGATGTTTAGAAACACCACAAGTCCTGAGTTCCAACTATTGTATCTTCTTATGTTTTTGCCTGACAAATCAGAGAGCTTTTTTCACACATTTTCTCTTATGCATCATGATTCACCGACTTAAGACATTTGCCTTTATTAATACAAAGCTAAAACAATATCCTGAAAGTCACAGGTAAAAAGTGCTGGCACTCCTCAGGGCAAAACGTGTGAAATACTCCCGGTACTTTGGTCCAGGGCTTTCCATGCAGCTCTCTCTTTAATGAGTCCATCACCAGGTTTAATGACCTGCCAGAGCTTCAGAAACACTCTTCCCTCCTCATCAGTGATTCACATGCAGTCTTAAAGCTGTGCACAGATTAAAGAGGCTGCTGCTCTCCCACCTCGCTTCAACCCAAAGTGGTTTTAAATATTTCATCTCACCACAGAATTCCTCTGTACACATCCCAAAGGTGCTCTGAGAAGCTCTCGCCGGGAGGTCAGTGTTACCTGGCAGAGGGCCTGCTGGCAGCACAAGAAAGCTCTCTCTGCCAGGCATGCCCACATCCTTTATTTACTTTCTTTAATGAGTCCTACATGACCCTGGCTGTCAAGAGCAGGGATAGGACTTTCCGAGGTGGTTGGTGCTTTTTATGGAAAAGCAAATGGAAGGCCTGATTGCAGGGACAGAACAAAGAAGTACCTGATCCACAACCACCTGGGTCAGCAGGAGCCTTCCTTCAACTTCAGGGTAAATGGAGTCATGACCCTCTTTTCTTCTCAGCTCCAGTGGGATTTAAAAGAGTACCAACAAATGCAGAAACACAGGCAGGATCTTGCACTTCCCAGGTGAGCACGTCAAGGATTAGCAGTCTTCTAGGATATTCAGAACACCCTGTAGTTTTTCCTGTGAAGCAACCCTGGCATGAGAGATCTCATGGTCCAGACAGCCATAGAGATTTCCCTCCCTCCCCTGCACAAGCCAAGACTGTGCCCTGTCATATAGTCCTCATGAACACGTTTTTGGTCCCTGGGAAAGGAGAACAAAGTAACACAGGAGAGAGGGGAAAAAGACCTTGAGACACTCCTCAGCTTTGCCACCAATGGCAGGATTTTGCTGATATTACTCTCAATTGCCACTTTGCCTTCTCCCAAGTGGGAATGATGCCAGCAGATCTCATAGTCCAAGCCTCTGCCAGCTTGGTGATCCAGGGCTAACAGCCACACTCAGCCTCCACATGTCATCCATGACATGGATGGTGGTGGATTCTCCATCCCTGGAGGTATTCAAGAAGAGAGTGAATGTGGCACTTAGTGCCACTGTCTAGTAACTGTGGTGGTAGTGGATCAAGGGTTGCACTTGGTAATCTCAGAGGTCCTTTCCAACCCTTCTGATTCTATGATTCTATGACATGGGGAAGGTTCCTCAGCAGATCACTCTGCAGTCCTCCAGAAAAATCCTGACCTTTGAATTTTCATTTAAATTAACTTAAACATTCAGGACTTCCATGGCACAGAACAGTCTGCACCCACCTCCTTTGGCAGCAGTTGTCCATGGTCAGGGATTTGGGTGAGGGACCAGATGATCCCCCTGCATGGCCTGGGACAGCACAGCAGGCAGTACTTGATCACATCATTTCTTTTGTCCTCTTTTATTCTCTCACACCATAACAAGAAACAAGGCCAAAAATCCTTCAAGAGATGAAGGGAGTCACATCAGTCCACAGCAGATATGGCCAAATCATGAAAGATGCTGTTTGTTGGCACACTCAGAAAATGAAGCTTTGCCTTATCCTCTGTAATTCAGCCTTTTCTGTATGAGGAAAGAGTGATGACCTCAGTGGGCCTGCTAAGGGTAGCCCTGACAGAGAGAATACAAAGATCCCTTTACTTAGTGCAAAACCAAACAAAAGTGAGCAATAAAGCACTGCAGAAAACAAGCAGGTAAGTACTTGCATTTTATCTTCAGTCAATACCTTTTCAGCATGGCTGATCTCTGAAATCTGATTTTGTGTTGTTCTGCAAACCCATACCCCCTGGGAAGCTTGCATTCCTCTTGCTGAGCATTAGCTCTCACTTCATTTGTCCACAGGATCTCTACACAGCTGTCATCTTGACATCCCAGCAAGCTTAAACAAAAACATAATCTCTCCATAAAGCACACCTCTCTTCTCAAATAGCTGTTGCTCTCAGGTGTCCCATTCCACGAAATCCATCACCAAACCACTCTGCCTTCCTCAGTGGTGGGAGGATTTTTAGAGAAGAGAGCTCTGTAGTACATCACAGGCTCAATTTACTGTGGCTCATTGCCTCTCCCTGACTCACTCTAATCTTTCCTGGAGGTGAGAGGGCTGTGGCATGGGTTCTTGGCCAGTCACTCCACTAGCCATAGGAAGATTCATTGTACATCTTCACTGTACAACAAAGCCATCAAGTAAAGAATGTGGCAAGAGAGAGGTTTCAGTTAAAGCTGAAAGTTAAGGCCATGTGATGAACAACTAGACCTTGAGGTGGATGAAGGAACAAGATGATGGGGCAAGGAAATATCCATTGCTATGATGTCAATTCACTACCTCTTTCTTTCATATCCATTCTTGTCTAGTGACTCAGGACTTTAAATCAATGCAGTTCAGCTGCTGTTTAACCAGCTCTAGTTGGCACAGAGTGAATGCCCATAGTTCTTCATAATCCCTGTCCAGAAATCCTTGTGATTTAACCACAGCAGCAAAGCGTCTCAAAGGAAAACTTTTAGGTTCTGAAGCTGTTTCCAAACCCAAACCTTATCTATCTCCAGTACAGCTCAGCCAGAGAGCCAACACCTCCTGATAGGCTTCTCTCTGGAGTGACAGTGCTGAAGCCTGGGCACCACACTAAGATAGCAACATCATCAGGGCTCCTGAAGCAAAGAGACATCAGGTATCCACTGTGCTACTAAAAATCTTACAGACTCAGGCACTTTGAGTCATATAAATATCAGGCTTGACCAATCATGAACATCTCCACCTCTAATAGAAGCAGTATGACCTTAAAGAAGTTCTATCAGGTTTGAATTTACCCCAGGTTCTATAAAATCATTGCTGTAGTCTCAAAGATATGAAACATGGGTATGAGAGAACAATTATGTTACTTAATTGCACTGAGGAGTTAAGGTTAATGGAACCAAACTCAAGCTGGTGTGAATCATCACAGTTCCACTGGAGGGAACACTTACATTATTTACTCCAGATGAAAATCTGTTTTACTAAGTTGAACAGAGCATGAAAAGGGCTATAAACAGAATCAGACTTACAAAACAGTAAACCACAATTTTCTGTCCTTAAAGTAAGTTTCTATCCAACACTGTGTTTCAAATCTGGGGCCATGTCAGGCAAAAGGCACACTTACACACACAAAAAAAGGATGATGAGACCTGTCTGACATAACCCACTTGCCGCATCAGGAAGCACAGCTCACGGATTGACAGGCCCAGCTTCCCTTCAGTCCCCTTAAGACTATCACTTAAGCACTTTCTCCAGATGCAAAGCCAGCTCCAAGGACTGCAGCACAGGTGTTGGACTTTGGAGACCTAGGCTCCATTCTCACTTTTATTACAGCTATTCCTCAGCAAAGTTTTTAGGTTGTGTTTTAAACCAGTCAGCCTTCAGGACTACCTTGCACTCACACCAATGAATATCTATGGATAAATCATCCTCAGTGAGGTCCAGGGACTGGTGCCCATGACACTGAGCACTTCCCTTCTGCTGACCCCTCTCATCTTCCTGTCCTTTCTCTCTTCATTGAATCTCTGAAACCCCTGCCCTGAGGTCTCTGCCACAGGGAACCAGGGTCAAGAACAGACCTGCAACTCCTTATTCCTGATCCCCAGCTCTGCCATATTCTGTTTCCTCCCACAACCCAGGTGGAGAAAACTTCTGGGAGTTCTGCTTTCTGATTAAGCAGCATGCTGCAAGAAGCTTGGTGCACTACAAAGTGTTGTATAGATGGGGCGACACCAGCATTCCCCCATTAAGTCATCTGGGATGTAGGATTTGGGGAACACACAAGCTTTTGAGCATATTAACCCTTGTCACGTCACCCCACCTACAAAAGTCTCAGACTATTCCAGTCACCTGATGGAGAACTACTAAACAAGGACAAGCACTTTTACTTTACAGTGCCCTGTAATGCCAGGAATTTACACCGAATTTGGTGACCCACAACAATGTAATGCACAGCTCCCCTCCAGCCTTGATCCCCTACAACAGGGCCAGGCTTTGCACACTGGAGCATTAAATCAGCAATCTGCTGCTTCTCTGACACCATCATGGGACTCTGCTGCTCAGGTTACCCTGCCACAGGAGTCTAATTCACAATACCAGGCTCTTCAGCTATAGCTGTGTAGCTGATCTGTATATTAATACAATAACCCTTTACAAATAAATAAGATAACAAGGGGAGAAAATATGAGAGAGAAAAGATGAAGTCCTCTGCAGATGTTGTCCTCACATATGGTCTCCCATATGGCTGTGTGTCACTGCTCCTGTAAGATCTCTCTCTACAGAGGGTAATTCCAGCCACTTCCATACTGAGATTGATTAAGAAGCAGGTAACACTGCAGGCCACTTTGTCATTGCTGATAGAAGTGCTGAACAGCCACTGCTAAATTACAGCTATCAATCTCCCAGGCTGTATGTGATCCATTTATTATTTCTTCCATTCCCCACAAAGACAGATGCTTCCTGTTTTCCTGACATAAGCTGTGTGGATCACTTGCCCATCTGGCTTATCTATGTTGTTGTAATGGTAGTTTTCCCTCAGATGTCATCTGTCAATTTCTAATAAACCTCTATAGGGAGACACTATGATTACTTAACATTCCTAAAGGATATGTCTCTAATCCTCCCAAACTTGTCAATTCACTCTGAAATTACTGTATTGTGTTATGTTGTACTATTAGCCCATATATACGGGTGTGTAAGGACAGGAATCTGATAGCAATGACATGACTTGCCAAACATCATAGTTATGACCAGCGACAAGGTAGACACATGAGCCAAAATTTTAAAGTTGGCTTTCTCACCAGTACATGTGAAAGAATGAGACAGCAGTCCATAACCTGCTTGCTTAGGGAAAACGGAGTCCACCTGCACATAATGGTACGGCTGCAGCTCTATTCAGGCCCGAGGGTGATGCTTCTTCACAGCCATGCAGGACACCTATGGGATGCTGGCAGGCGAGGAGCAGTAGCATCAGAGGGCAGGTCCACCACCAGCAGCAGCCTGCCAGACTTCACAAGACCTGACAGCTCCCCTCCAGACACAGAAAGCTCCAGGGCTTCTGCAGGGAGAGAAAGACCCTCAGCAAGAATTTCATCAACAAAACTGGCGCTCTCTCTGGCTAGCAGATAAAGAAAGGAGCTGGTTTGAGGGATTTCCATTTCAAGTTCACACCTGGCCCATAACCCTTGGGGGGAAGATAGCCATAGATGTAACATTAAAGCAATTTTACAAACGATTTCTCCTAACCATCAGTTTCTCCAGGCAAAGAGGAATGGGTAGTTTTTATAGCAGTCTCTTTTTTATGACTCACTTCCATGTCATTATACCACTAAGATCCTGTCTCTCCAGGGTGTTTTTCTCTGGTGATTAAAGTTGTGAGCCTTCGACCTTGTGCCTTATCAACGCTACACAAAACACGCTATAACCACCTAGAAACTTGCTGCCTTTCATCCTTTACCGCTTAATAAACTTGCCAGCAGACCTATTGCAACAGAATAATGAAGCTAAGCAACTGAATTCAGCTCAGTAAATCTGGTAGCAGAGCCTGTTAAAAATAAATAAAACTAAATTAAAAAAGAAAACAAAAAACTAATTGCAGAAATGTGGAGTGTTATGAGGAGATCCCTTCAGTTCAGCCAGAGTTCACAAACCACTCTCTCCTGCTGTTTTAGCTGCTGAAAGGAGCAGCAGTGTGAGAAAAGATGAGAGTAGGGAGTTGCATAGAGCTAGGAGGAAGAGGATATGTCAGGACATATCCACACACAGTCTCTGCCCAAGGGAGCTGCTACAGGAGTTACAGACAGCATGGCCTTTGGCACGAGATGTTCGGGAAGGGAAGATATGGTCCTCAGAAACAGGTGCTTTGGCAGAGTGATGTGGAGAAGACAGCCCAGCACCTGACTCCAGAAGTTTCAAATTTGGTGAAATTGCAGCCAGTTGACATCAATAACCCATAGTTTATATTGTGTTACTGCTGAAATTGGGCATTTGCTTGCGTGAAGCACAAGACAAATCCTCTTCCAAGGCAAGATACAGCAGTAAAGCACAGGGTAAGCACTGCACTTGCAGGAACATCTGACACTGCTATACTGAGCAGTCACACAATTTGGGTACAGATACTTGATCAAGGTGCAGAAGGTATGGCCCTTTCCCACTAATGCCTACATATGGAGTCTGTAGTAACCACATTTCCACCTCTGGATGCACTGTTTGGGATTTAGGGACAGCCCCACTGTAGATCTCATCTGCAAGATCACAAAGAGACATCCATCAGAGCTTACAACACTGCCCCTCTCGTGCTGGGCAGCCTGAGACTGTTGTGAGACTAAAAGTCACAGAAATGTATTCAATCCCCAGCAAGTGGTAGGAGAAAGCAAGTGCCATGCTCACTCTCATAACCAATTCCCTCCAACAACAAGGAGTTCATTAGGGAAAAATGCCCAAATCATCCCAGGATTACCTACAGCTACACTGAACCTCTTCTGCCTCTACAGCTCCCTGGCCCACTGTTTTTACCAGCATATATTCCTTGCTTCATCCTTCCTCAGGCAACAGCATCACACTGCAAGGCCTCCTTTCTGCTTCATTTCTGCAGTGAGCAAGAGGGATCAGAACAGGAAGCACTGACTTTACTACCCATGGAAGTGCCTTGTTGACCAGTCAGCAGGTCGGGACCACAAGGAAGCACGAGTGCAACAAGACAACCACATTAGTTCTCACGGCATTAGTTCTCAGAGGCAGGTCCAGCGAGCTGACCCATCCCAATGAGTGGTCTCCAGGACCTGGGGCTATCACAAACCTCCAGTGGTTCCCACCACCAGCCTAAGATACTTTCTCCAGCTACCAAGTCACTTGTAACTAAATCTAGACCTGTGTCTGACTTCCTGGGAGAAATTCCTGCTGCAGGTGTAAGTTGCAGCTGCGCCTTTCCACCAAGCAGTGGTGGAAAGACATGTCCCAAATAGTCAGAGAACAAGAAAAGGGAGTTCCATCACCACAGTGCACTTCACAGTAAGTGCTACAATTTATAGCACATAAATTCTGTACATATACTGCTGCCTTTTGCAGACATTATCATCTCAAAGGGTAGGTAGGAGGTGGGAAAACAGCTTGTAACAACTGTAGTGCAGACAGCTGCTTTCTTTGCCGTGTCTAATGCTGTTTAGGGAGGCAAAATAGGTCTACCAGCAGTGCCTCTGCTTCTGCCAGCATACACTGCAGCTCCACGTGGGGCTGCTGCTGAATAATTAGGTTAAAGAAGGCACAGTCATGTAAACAATCTTGTAGAGGTTTTCTGGGAGAAATTTCAGACAAAACCATTCATAACTCCAAGCACATCCATTCCCCAGAAAGAAGCAATGTTGTCCTCATGCTGGGCTTTTGCACTGCAATTAATGCAGACTTTCTGACACAACCACTGTGGCTGAAAATCTGTGGACAGGATTAATCTCCCATAACGCCATGTGTCACAGCTAATGGCACGTTTCAGCTGTACACAAGACTATTTTTAAAAGTATTTTTGCACCAGAAAAGTGAGTCACAGTCTTCCTACCTCTCCTCCTCTCTTTTCCCAATCTGATTATCAGACTCACATCCTTGTCCTCCGGTGTCCTTGTGTCAGACCCTCCATAGAGCCAGTTCAGCTCACTAATCTGACTGAAAATGCTTCCTTTATTCTGTCCTGGGGGAAAACTTTTGGGCAACTTTCTTTTTGTGCCAACTTAGTGAGTTGAATCATCTCAGCAGGATCTGACTAGCAAAACCAAAATCAGAGCTGACAACAATTGTACAAAGACATACAAATGGAAGGTTAAAAAAATTCAGGATCAGGAAGACACTGGATTAGCTCAGCTTCACCCTCCATTAAACATGGAACATCCCATTTTAGACTTTCTTGTATTAAACAAATAGGTAATTTCTCTCCTATAGCACACAGGATGTAATAAATCATATTTTCACTGGCCTAGTTTATTCTCGTTGCTGGATAGCTTGGCTCCACTGGTCAGAAGAGAAGCTTTTTCTCATTTGTGCTTGGAATTTGCCTTGAGGAAGTTTGGCAGGATGCAGCTATGACATCTGTAATGGTAACAGCATGGGAAAGGAATGCCAAGGTGATCCTGTTTTAGTAAGTGTAATCACACTGGACTTACACAGCCTTACAGAAGCCATAACATGGCCCAGGGTTTTTAGCCTATAGCTGGATGGATGAGCCACAGTGTCTGGTTCTGGAAGCCTCTGAGATCACCAGAAGTACAGGTCAGCAGCAAGGAAAGCAGAGCACTCTCTGCTTGCCCTGTTCTTGCACAGGTGTTTGTGCTGGTGACAGTACAGTGTTGTCACAGATCTCTGCTCTGACCCACCAGGTCTAACCCAGACACTGCAGCCACAACCAAACAGTGGCCAGTAGCCTTTCTTTGCTCCTTCTCTCTCTTCTGCTCTGAGCCCTCAGAGCAAGGAAAGCTTTGCTTTTCCCTGTATGGATGTTAGGCCAAGAGTTCCACACTGATGGTTTGCCTGAGCACCAACAGAATTGCCATGGTTACAGCCTCATTTGTGGACTTAGGGAGAACAGCAGGATTCATGGAGCCAAACTCAAAAGCTCACTTGTACATCAGAGAGATGCAACTGGGATGAGTCAACATTAGAAGGAAAATAAATTGCTTCTCCCATCACACAAAATGCCAAAAGGGACAGTCAGAAAACCAGCATCAAATCAGGGCTGAGGTGAGCACAGTTACTTTCACCAAAAGGCTTAGGGAGATATCTAACCATCATCAGAGCAGGCAGGAGGTTGCAACCCAGTGCCCTTCCTCCTCACGAGCAGTCCATTATTTGTTTAGAAGTGCAAACTCCTGCAAAAGCTGCTCTCTTTGCTCCTTATTTTGTTTCAGCCAGAAGCTATGAGGTTGTAAAGGCCCCATGAGCCTCCCGGAATCTCTGCTTGTACTGAAGGAGGCTGCAAGAAGAGTTCTAGGTGGAGCTCAGACTGGGAGACACATCTTACCTCTGTCAGCTTCCAGCTCACGAGTGTGACATGACACAGACACAGCAAACCCTGCATGTGCATCGTGACCAAGTACAAGGTGCAGAAGCTGAGAAGGGCAGCTGTGTCCTGACTGCCCCTCAACAGCTGGCTCCATTTGTCCATGGAAGGTCACCACTCTCAGCCCAGGCTGGATACAGTCTGTTCTCCTGAGGCCTGAATCTGTAGATGTGCTCCCTCCATGCACAGCAGTATGAGCAGGTACCATGAAGTCCCCAGCCATGGAACACCCTTATTTTTGACAGTAACTCCCACTGTGATTTGCTTTGCCTGCAAAGCAGCCAGACATGCCCCCATACTCCAGCTGCACAGCACTGCCAGATCTCAGCACAAAATATCCCAGCAGCAAAGCTCTTCCAGTGGAAAAGCTGGCCACATCCATGGGGGCAGTGCAAAATGTTGCTGCAGTGACACTGGAATTCATGGCCTCAAGGGAACCTTCCCAGCAGGCACAGATACACACCAGGATATGGCTGGTGTTGCCCTGTGAGCCAAGATCAGGATTTGATCCTCAAGCTTCTCTATTTACAGGAAAACACCTTCCAACACCGGAACACAAACTGATTGTATCAGTCAGAGCCTTCTGAAAAGCATCTAGAAAGCAACAGCAACCCACCACAGTCATTTCTAGAGGCTACTGTCCACACATCCATCCTTTTCCAGACTTCTCCCAGCACAAGATTAGAAGCCGACTCACCTCCTCCCGTTTCACTGAGCAGAGAAGCAGTCTGAGCATGCAGAAGAGTAGGGGAAGACCTTCCCCTGGTGCAACATGCCCAACCTCTGCCATGCTGCAGCTGTGCACTGCCCCTTCTATGATATCCTGTGATTCTTTGAAACCTGCTTGACCACACCAGTGCAGTAGCAGTGTAACAGCTTACGAGCTCAGAGAAAGGAGTTCTGCTGGTGTACCCATTTCCCAGGAAATCAATGTATTTACAACCCCAATTTAAGTTGCTATAAGCACTGTCACTAAAAACACATTTGCATTATTATCACTGCACTGTGCAGTTAATTGTTATACAAATATTTGTGTTGCCCACATTTGTCACAAGGCTGCTGCTGCCTCTGGGTGAACTTACTCCAAATCTGATGTGTTTTCCCAAGACTGGAAATCTTAAAGGGGATGTCTCTCTTTTGCTCAGAGAAACACTTTGCCCTGATCCAAAACCCCTTTCCACTGAAGTGGATCCAGAGCAACAAGGGACCCTCAGAGGATGCTTCAGAGGAAAAGCATGTGAGGGCAAGATGAGATCCAAACTTCCCAGGCCATATTTTCAGACCAAGAAGCCAGGCTGCATTTACCTTTCCTCTTGTCAGCTTATTGTGATTTATTTAGATTTATCACTAGTCTTTCCTGCTCCCCTCTCTCTCTCCTTTCTGTTTTAATTAGGCCATTGAGGCCTCATTTTCAAAAACCGTCTGGATCCCAACAGAAGCTTTTAAGTCTGAGACATCAAATGGCAGGCAGTTTACTATAGTTAATTATGGTAATTTTTGCTTAATAGTAGCTTCCCTCTGAAGAGTCAAAACTACTTAGAAAAAGCCCCAGCCTCAGGCATGAATTTCTAAGAACATATTTTTTGTCATTTATTATTTTACAAAGTTAAGTAGCAGCAGAAAGTTAAAACCCAGAGGGGAAAAAAGAGCTGACAAAAAGAATAAGCTTTTGGGGGCTATACACCATCACATGATACACAACAGACACTATTTGCCTTTTACAGGCATCAGGCACCACAGTGCTGAGCTGTGGCGCAGGGTCTGGGTCTCCCCAGTTCCCCACCACAGCTGTGCTCTGATAGAAAGGTCGCTCCGAACTGCATAGGAGGACAGACAGCCCTTTAGAAAGCCCCAGAGTAGAGAAGGCACAAAGGTATGCTGAAATTCAAAGTGTGAGCATGGGAATGAGGTGGGTTGTCGTGTGTGCAGTGTAGGTGCTTGGCTGCCCCACAGGGATGTTGGCACCTTTGGATGCAAAGCGTTATGTTACCCACTGCACTCAACCCCTGCTGCACACAGCCAGGACACCCCCTGCAGCTAGAGACCAGCAGGGTCACAGAAACAACAGAAAACCATTCCCAAACACTTCTACAGGAAGACTGCATGCAGCAGAACGGCTTTCAAAATGCCCTGACTAAAGCAGACCCTGCCTCTTAGCAAGGACTAAGCCTGTGGGTGAAAACTATGTTTCATGTTAAAAATTAATGCAACCATGGCACTCACAAAAGCGATCCACCACGAAGAGGATGGAGTAGATTCGTGCAGGGAGGTAAGGTTCTTGCACAAGGAAAAGCGAGCCCTCCCAAACTAGCAAGCCAAACGGTGAGGAATTAACAGCTCCTTTCCCAGTGTCTTGACACACCATCACCTTGCTGCCTGCAGACTACTCAACCTTGAATGAGCTAGATATCTTGCTTTCTGCCCCCACTTCTTCTGTTGCAAATCAAGAATATTAACCTCTGTTTTCCAGGATTTCCTTCTAGGTTCCCATAGAAAAAATAAATCCTTTTGAAGAGTAGTTCACTGCTTGGAGAGGAAAACAGAAGGAAAAAACGACAGTTTGCCTTTGATTTCTATGGCTACGGAGTCTGCTCAGATAATCTGGGCCTTTAATACACAGATTCTTTCTTTTATGAAGGGCCTGAAAAGGTGGTGCTTTTATCAACCACTGAAATATGTAATCTTCATGTCTGCTTTGCTACTGCAGAGTTTGTTTCATCTTCGGGCTCCTCTTCAGGCAATTTAGCATTTCATCTGGGAATCTAAAAACCACTTGAAGCAGTTGAAGTCAAACTTTCAAATATTTATATTTCATGGGTTCAGAGGTAGGTACAAGAATGTAAAATACAAGTTCAGAACTTCCTGTGTAACCAATATCAGAATGGGAGGAAAGAAGAGGGGGGAAATATGTGTGTATTTCTAATTTTACCAAAGTTAAGTATCTAAGCAATCACTATGGTCCTTTCCAGAAGTTCTCATTCTGTGGATGCTGCAGCTGTTTGTTTGCCAGTGGTTTGAACAGCTTAATCATTGTTTAGTGTAAAAGAAAGTAATTGAGTTTTGAAGTTACACTGAGACATTGCACGGCACTGAGAAAATTGCTCAGATTTCCAAGAACATCTTTTAAAACAGTTTGTCTTTTTCAGCAAAGTAGATCTGGGTCTCTGCCTACTTTCAGACAAATAAATTCTGGCTCTCATCAAGTTTCTTTCTATGCAAACGTGACTAGGTTTCAGCCCAAATATAGCTGGTGCTTTAGGCCAAACATGATGCACAAGAAACTTAGATGACCCTCAAGGTCCCTTCCAACCCTATTCTGTAGAATTCTGGAATAAACACTGGGCTTGTTTGTCCTCTCACCACACCCTCCTTGAATACTACAGTCAATCTAGAGAGCCATCAAGTAGTGGACAAGAATTTGGCATTGGGTCTCACAGCTCCATCCAAGCCCTTCGGTGTCCATGGAGCTTCAAACCCTCCATCCACACCTGGCTCTGTGTACCACTTGAGTGCTCATGCCAGGCATTAGAGACTACGGGACAACGGACAGGCTGGTGTGCTTTGTGGATTTGTGGCACTAAAGAGAGAATGAGCAGTGGAAAACATGCCAGCTGGCAGGGATAAAGCTGAAAACTTCCATTTCTTAGACCACACAACTCCATCGCCTGAGCTGAGACCTTTTCTTTCAGCAGTCATGGGCTTTGCCATTTCCCTCCCGTGAAAATTAGGAAGACCAGCCAGCCCTTTCAAGAAAACATAAGGACAACTCCTGGAACAGTGTCAGTGGTAGGATCATCTGAGGTAGAGGCAGAACAATCATTTCTCCATGCCAGACTGCAAAACCCATCTAACTCCCAGGAGCAGTGCCTAAGGATTGTTTATTTGTGATCCTTTATGCCTCAGAGCCAGCTCTGCTTTCCCAGCACAGAGCCTGCCTCCTGTCACACCTCTTTACAACAGAATTTTGGAGACTCAAGCCCCGCTCTCCATCTCCCTTCCCCCCAAAAGAAGAAAAAAAAAAAAAAAAAACTAAATCTCACACATAAGTACAATGATCAAAACTGCAAGAAAAGACTTGCCTTCACAGCATTAACCATGCTGTGAAGGCAGGGTTACAACAAGGGAGTGGTGGGAAAACCTCAGCCTAAAAGTCGCCCTTGGAGAAACCCACAGGGCTCAGCAGTCTAGATATACCCACTTCTGCAAATCCATATACATGTTGAGAGTAATTCCTGTAGTACCACTTCTCACATCACACTTCAAATCTTCAGCACTAGAAAATTAGAGAACATAAAAAAACCCACATCATGCTAATATATAATCACTTAAATAGTGCTTTTTAGCCATAGATCAAGGTACTTTACACAGAATAGCCCAAAGACAGTTATAACAAGGTCCAAGTCTGTGCAAAGAGTAGTGGATAAATCCCAAAGCACTGAAATCCTTATGCTGTGAGGTCAAAGATCACACTGGGAATTTCAGTTCCCTCTCCCCATTCTTCTTTCCCAACTTTCTCAGTGTGTGTTCAAGAGCAGCTGATGTAACATCCATTTGAAGCTTTCACCCTCTTCACAACTTGCCCCACTGCCACATGTGGCTTTAACAACTAAAAATCAAAAGATGAGATGAGTGGGTAGTTGCTTTCTGGGTTGCCTTCAAAAATCTCTCTTCTCTCATTAACCAGGCCCCTCCTTCATGCCACCACCAACCACGGCAAAAATAGTACATTAAAGAGAAGCAGAGCATGACTTTCTTCTCACTGATTAGTCCAGACTAAAAGGAGTCTCATCTCTCTCACAGCTGAGACAAAATGTACAGGAAGTCAGGGCCAGATTTGCTTTTCTTTATCCTTTCATCAATGCCATTACATTCTTTTTGACCAAAACTTGTCCTTTGGGACCAGGGAAATGGCTTTTCATGTCTCCCAGCTCATAGCACCCATTGGGGCTGGGAATATAAAAACAGAAGGAAAATCAGTGTACTGGTGAAATCAGTGCCTTGGCAGGGTGTGTTTGCCTGTCTCCTCGTTCTGCAAGGCCTTGGCAATGGGTACTCAAAAGTTCTTGGGTGCTGAAGTCATTTGTCCACAGAGCAAGGGAGAGCCCTTTTCTTCGGGAAAAAAAACGAACACACCCCCCCACACACACTACAAAAAAATATAAGAAAAACAAAGAAAAAACAAACACAAACCAAACCAAAAAACCCCACACAAATAAAAAACAAACAACAACAATAATAAACCCCAAAATAAAAAAAAAGGAAACAAAAGAAAAAAAAACCAACCAACCAAGCAAAAAAAAAAAAAAAAAAAAAAAAGCAGGAAAGAGAGAGAGAAAAAGGGGTTTAAATGAAGGCAAAAGGGTTTAAATGCATGGAAAAATGAACCACATACTTCAGTTCTTCCTGTTCAGGATCTGTTCAATCCAATCCTCCAGATCCCCTCCACAGGAGTACAAAGGAGTCCCCTGTTCCTCTGTCCAACAACAGCCAAAATCTTGCCCAAAGATTGGCCTCAGCACAACACCCTTGGACCAGCCAGCAGCTAACACCGTCAGACACCAAGTCTGTGAGGGGAAACTCTCTTCACTTGCCACAAACAGTGAGGTATAGCCACCAATTTCACTGTCTTAGTATTTCTGCATTTTCATCACTGATGAACCTTAGCTCTGTTTGGGGTCGGGCTGCCCGCACCCCACACATTGGTAATAGTGTTTCTTTCATTGCCAGACCTGAATGATTCCTCTTCATCAAGAAACCCGAGGAGAGTCTGGCCAATTAAGAGCTCTTACCTGGTGCCGTGCTCTCCTTTAGCTTGTTAAGAACTTGAGTTCAAAAGAGTTTCCAGCTGCCAAGGAATCAATTACAGTGGTTATAGGAGATACAGAGGAGAAAGATGCAGGCAGACACACCGATTAAAAAGATTCCCATCTTGTGGCTGTTTCCACTTTCCAGCTCTCCTGCCTGCGAAATACTGTCAGAGGAGGGGTCTCCACAGTTTTTCTTAGTCCAATTCATAGAAAATCAGCCTGAGGAGTTTCAAGCCCATTTTGTGGCTGTATTTGCTTAAACTGGTAGACATTCCATGCAGCAGACTAGAAAAAGCTCAGGGGAGCCCTTCTATCAGGGCTGGGATGGCCACATTCCTTAGAAGGGCAGACAATGGGGTGGGAAGCAGCTGCCACCCAGACTAGTAAAGGAAAGGAAAAGCATTTCCCTACCCAGACAACACTTTAAACTCTCAAACTGTGTTCAAATAGTGACTTAGGCCCTCCTCAGGCTACTGGCTGCAGTGAAACCCATTCTCTCTCCACTGCCTGTGGCTGTAGCACCAAGCCTCCCCACAGCCACATCCCCATGCAGACCTATGTCAGCAATGTGCAACCACCAACTACTTATGCCACCTGGTACCGTACCTCAGCTTCTGATGACAACCTGGGGCCCAAGCAGGGCATACAGCATGGCATCAGTAGGGACCTCCCTTTGGAAACGCTGGCTCTGTGCTATCTTCTAGCCCTGGAGGCAAGCAGAGCAGCCAGTCCATCTGCCTGTTTTCTCAGTGCTGCCTGAAGGGATCCCCCTCTCATACTTGGTTGCACCAAGTCTGGTGCAAGAGCAGACCAACACTGATCAAACCCCTTGAACTTACCATGTCTCCTTCAAGGATCTATCAAATTATGTTGACAATATCTCACTAAGTTGCAGTGAGGCTTAATTATTTTAATGCACTTGAAGATGTCTAGACATTTGCTACATGCACCCACATAGGCAAAACATATGTAATTCTATGAGCGCCAGCCCTTGACTGAGTACATCAAGAGGTCTCTAACAAGAGGCAGGTGGTTAGCAAGTAGGAAAGTACCAAAAGTATCTGTGGACAGATGGCAAAGCCCCCCCAGCCTCACAGGTACCTGTGTTTGTGAAGTACCCTGCCCATCTGATTAGAGATGCCTTGCCCATCTGACTGCCAGGCCTACAAGCAAGAGCTTACTGTACCAATGCAGCAAGATGATGCTCCTGCATAAACAAAATTAACCAATTAAGTGGTGCAACAACTTATTCATTTTTATGTGCATATCTAAATAATTATTGCAGGTGTATGCAAAACAGGCTCTAGCTTCATAGGCTCCCTATTTTGTTTGGGCTTGGCCAGAACAATTGTCTATGAAGAAAAATCAGAGAGCTTCAGGCTGTTGTTATTGTTAAAAAGCACAGTTTGTGGGGAGAAAGAAATTTGCAGTGGGAAAAAGAAGTCTCGTTTGAATAACAAAACTATTTGTGTTGATTTTGTTGTTGTTTATGAGCTATTTAAGCCCAGGGGTGTGTAGAAGAGGGAAAATAAGAGGAATTTACTGACAAACATGTTTTAAACAGATAGCACCAATGATAAAAATGCCATTTTGAGTTTGAGCAACGAGTAGTACATCATACAGTTTCCAGGAAAGAAGTTAGAGAGAACTTAATGAGACATGAAAATATTGTAAAAAGGGGTACGTATCTTTTAAAATAAACACAAATAACATTACATCCCCCTTTGAGCTCTTAAGACTTTTAATTTATTCAGCCAAAACCTCCATCATCACTGTTAGAAAGGTTTGGAAAACAAGATGGCATTTAGCTTCCTCCCTTCAAGTCATGGGGAGCAGCTTCCAGTACACAGCTGGAGGTGCATGAGACGCCCCTCTGACCCCATCAAACCCCATCCTCTCCTGCTCTGCTTAGTTTGCAGAGGGTGGGAGCTGTGCCAAAGACCCAGTCCCTGCTCTGTCTGGCTCTACAGCTCACAAACAAGAGGAGGAAGAGGAACTTGCTGCCACAAGCAGATAGGTTGGAGAAGCACACACAAAAAAAGAGGTAGCAGGGACCAGCAGCGCCCACAGCACCATCACTGCCCTCGCACCACACTGCCTTGCAGAGCAGAGACATCCATGGTTAGGATATTGGTACTATAATGAATATATCTAAGAATAAATAATGCTCATGAACCTTTCACATCGACGAGTTTTCAGCACTACCATGAATCTGTTGCTTAAATCTGTCTTGGTTCCTCTTTTCAACCACTGCCTTTTGCTTCACTGTAAGAGTTCACTGAAGTCACTTCTACTCATTGCACATAAAATAGCTCTGACACCAGCTCTATTTCCATCTTTTGGCTACATATAAAACATTCACAGTTTAACAGCCAACATTCATAGTAGGCAGCAAGCTGAGCACCCAAAGGTCACAGGTAGCACTCCTGAGCAACTCCTGTGTTAAAGTTGTTTCTCATACCCAAGCAAGGAAGAGAGCTGCATCACCCCCATCACTCCTATTTGCAGCCAGCTGTAAAAGTCAACAGTGAAAAAGAACAAGGCAAAAAGCCACAGGTGTTGTGGTATTTACATGGAAACGTATATGCACAGAGGCCTTTGGATTTCAAAAGTTTGTCACAGTTTTAGAAAAATAAAATCTCCTTTTTATACTCCGAGGAGTTAGTCATGCATGCTTTTGTGTTTTGAGGGTTTTCTGGGGGCTTATTTTTTTTAAACCAATAGACCCAAGACTTATTGTAGACATTTCACAGGATATGTTCGCAACATTTAAATTACAAAGACCTATCACTTTTGACAGGCACATTCAACATGTTTTGATATAAAAATTTAAAAAAAAAAGATAATTCTTTCTACAGAGAAGGAAAAACATATTTCAGATAACTGCTTTGCAAGTAGTGACTTGTTATAAATGGATCAGTGCTTTCTTCTAAAGAAATACCCAAAGATATTCCTAATTAGCAGTAAGCTAATTACCACAAAGCCTCCCGTGTTCAGCAGTGACATGCTAAATCACCCCCGCTTGCAATTTCTAGAGCTTCACAAAAGCCAGAAGTGGGAAGAAGGAGCAGTGAGAGGAGTCACCGCCTGCTCTCTTGGGAACAAGCTGCAGCTCCCACTGCTGCCAAGCAGGAAGTCCTAGTGGGATTCTTGCACCCTCGCTCCCTTCCCAGCCTTCCCTCCAGGCCAGCTCCATCCCTTCATCCTCACTGCCTGTGCCCATCACTGCTCTTTTCTCTTACTGTTCTGATGATGTTTCCACTGTCTTGGTTTGATTTGCTGTGAGTCTGGGTATTCCCAACAGCACAAGGTAGTCAGAGCCTTTCTGTAAAAGCTTTTCCAGCCTGCCCATCAGTGAGCACAAGATCCCCACTACGAGACAAGGGCATTGCTTCGTGCACACAGGTAGGTGTTTCAGCCAGGGGAAAAGAAGCAGCAGAGCAATTAGTATGGAATATTTGAAAGTTGTTTTGTTGGGGGTTTTCTTTTTCCCTAAAGATTCACGGAAGTTCCCAAACAAAAATAAAACCATTTTCTTTCTATTTTTAAAAGCTGAGGTATTTCAGGGTATGCCCATCAAACCCTATGCTGATCTCCGGAACCTGGAAGAAAGAAAATGTGTTGATGAAAAACCAGGAAATGAACCTGAAAAAAATTTGAAAATTCAAAATTCTTAAATTTCAACATTTGCAATGCAATTTTATTATTTAAATAGAAACAAACTGGGTTTGGCTTTGTTAAAAAACAGCAGAAAATTTCCTCAGAGATGCAAGCTGCATCAAGGCAGTTTCTCTTCTCTTCTCCAGCTCTGGTTCAGCGTTTCTCCTTCTTGCCATCACTGGCTCTTGAGTCGCTCAGCTCAAGGGCATGCAGATGATGCACCTGGCTGTGCAGAGGTTTCTCATCTCATAACTACGCCCAAACGTGAAAAAGGATTATCAGGAGGTTCCCCAAATCAGAGATTTTCTGGGGAATCCCAGATTCTCCAAATTATCAGCATGTGATAATAACAACAGCACTAGAGAGACTTTCCCCCTCAGGGAGCAGGTGCCTCCCTTGGGCTGGTCCAGCTCCAGCCCCCATGCATGTTGAGCACCCCGAGCTCCCTGTCGCTCACAGCCATCTCTGGGCTTGGAGCCTTGGCCTGGCTGCAGCGCTTGGGGCTGTTGTAGAGATGGGAACTGCAGAGTGAGCTGCCCTGGAGGCTGATTCAGAGAAATTGCTTAATTTAGCTTCTCTGAATCACCGTGAAGAGGAGACGGCTGCTCTCGGACTACAAAAGGAACTGGAAAGATTAGCAGAAAGTTTTCCTCTGTGAATCCTCATCCCCAGTGTCTCACAAAGTCTGCTTCAGGGCTTAATCCACATGGCCCAAATTTTAAACTGTCGCTGCAAGCATTATCAAGCAAACAAAACAAAAATAGCTGGGTCAGAGCAGAGAGTAGCAGGAACCACTTTTGTTTGTGTTACACACCCTTTGAGTTAAAATATCATTAAAGGCAGCTCCCAAAAGCTACCTTCGTTCCTTGCCTGGGGACCAGGGGCAGGGGGAGCCCAGGGCTGCGTCTGAAGCTCAGGGACAAGCTCAGCAGTTGCCTGGACAAGCAACAGTGCCAAGACCCCCAGAAACAGTGAGTGACCCAACAGCCTGCCAGTCAGCTCAGTACCCACTCAAAAACCCACAGAAAGTCATGGCTCATTTGCCTTACTACTTTATATAGAGGATCCTGAGCAATTATTAAAATCACAGAGAGAAACTTAGAGGGGAGAAAAGGTCCCCAGACTCCAGGTCTCAGGTCAGCCTCTCACATTGAGAACATCTCTTTGCCAAAATGAAAAAGCTTGGTAAGAATGTTAATGGCTGGGACAGGGTCTCAGAGGAGATCTCTGTGTTTCCATTTTATGTCCTGGAAATTTGTTAAGGGGTTCTCTTGGGCTGATAAACTTCAATAAAAGGGTTTGCATGCTCACACTGTCTGTGGGTCAGTCTGTCTGCACCCCACTTTGCCTGTATCCTCCTCTACAATCTTTTAAGCTTGGTAATTTTGAAAAAAGTGATGAAAGAAATCTGCTCTCTGCCCTCACCAGCTTGTGCTCAGCTATGACAGACACATCCAGAAGGAAAGTGCACCTTGGTGACGGGCAGGTCGGTCCTCCCAGCCCCTCTGCATTTCCATGGACCAAAAGACTGCCACAGGGCTGCTCAGGGCTGGCGTGGGTTACACAGCCCCATCCTCTGCCCAGGGGAATGAAAAAGGAGAAATATGGGTGCTACTGTCAGTGCTCTGCAGGGAGTCAGAACTCTTCATCCACAGCAGCATTTATCAACTCATGGCACCAAGCAGCAGACTGGGGTTCTGCTGTTCAATGAAAGAACAAGGCAGACTCTGACACTACATTGTCTCCAACAGGGTTAGTCCAGGTTATATATTTGTAGAGCCTGATCCACAGCTTCAAACCCAACCCCAGGAATTAATGTAAAACTCAGTGTTTGGGAGCCCCCTACATGCCTTGTGCCTGAGCACTCTTCATTGTGCCACACTGAGACATGATGGGCAGCTGTTGCCTTTACAGAAATGCCACTGAACTAAACAAACTCCATTTAGATTCTGTGCCACAGGCTCCACCTCATTACCTGAAACAATCCTGTCCATCAAATCCCCTTGTTTTCACCAACTTTACTTCTGGCAAATGATTGGAAGTGTAAAGCAATCTGAAAAAGTGAAGGTTTTGCAGATCAGATGCTGCTCGTCACAAAGTGCTACAGCTCCTAAATTATTAATAGTAAAAAATGAGGTGTCCCAGAGCTGCTCATTTCTGGATGAGGGAGAGTAGGAGGGGGTAAGAAGAAAGCATTGTGCTATTACAGGTTATTTTTATCCAATGTTTCTATGCTTCTGTCATTAGCTAATTGATGACACAGCCTGTTTAATATTATGTCTGCCTTGGTATTTATAGCTCACCAATTACTGAAGTATCTAGGTGCTACTAACAAGCTGCTCTCAGATGAATTTGGATGATCATGGCTGGATTCTTTGGCGTAAGGACCTGCAATTCCCTTGAAGTCAGATGTTTCACACTAGCCAAGGATTTATTGACTAGCCCACTTAAATCACGCGTGGCGATGCTGCACCCCAGTTCATTCAGTACTGGGATACAGCAACAGTAGGAACAAGGCACCAAATCACATTGTGCAACAGTGCCTGCCCACAGACACCTCCAACATTTCTCCTGCACTTGTCCCCTGTGATGTCCGAGAGCCAATTTTGCAGTGGGACACCTCTGAGCGTCATCATTTCCTCCAGCAGGGCCTGGAGCACTCAAACCAAACTTTCAGATATTTGGTCCAAGCACTAGTTCCCCGAGAAAGGGAGAGAAGAGGAGATTTCCAGGCAGACACCCAGCCAAATACTTCCCAAACACCAGTGAGATCTTTGTAGCTGAATTCACAGCACTGAGCCATAGTGTCATACGTTGTATGAGGTCTTGCACTCATGGCAGATGGTAATGACCTTTGAGCACTGCTGCTCAGGGAGAGAGGCAGTTCTACCCACATGCAGAGCAACATTCTGAATGTCAAAACTGCTCTCAGCTCTGACAGACAGACACCAAACATCTCAGTTCGAACTTTGCCCAGAACCCCTTGTTCCTACAGTACACTACCAGGAAAAAAATATCTCAGACATACTAATTTATCTTTCCACCACCTACCCTGCTTCAGCTTCCATCAGACAAAGACACGTGTTCAGTCCCAAGGACACTGTTCACAAAGAGCTTGCTGTTTGAGATGCAGGTTCCTTGGACTGTGAACCATCAGGTCTTGTTGGTCTGTGAGACTCAGCAGAACTCAGCACAAGGACTTAGTGATTCAAGACCCACCAGGAACAGGCCTCAGACAAGAGCTGTCTGCTTCTAAGTGCTACAGGTGGCATGCACAGGAGTGGTTACCTACAGTAAAATGGCAATTTTCTATAATTGTAAACAACACTGGTGTCCGTGTATTTCAGTCCTGCCCTTACTGAGTAAATCTGAGACATAATGAAACCTGAGGAGAACATTTGAACTTTCATTGTGCAGGGTAAAAGCTCTGCAACATTAACAAATCAAAAAACATTACTTCCCGAATAGCAAAATACCAGACCATTTACATTAGCCACGCTCAGATTCCTGCTGCGATTGGTGTGTAATTGTCCATCAGCTAAGAACAATCTCTCAAAATTAGTGCTTGTCACAGAGCTCCAGACTGCCTAGAGCTGCACTTAACGGGGCTTATAGCTGAAATGCACAGAAATCTGCTTTTAACCTCAAATCAAAGAACAGCCTTTCTGGTGGCATTCTCTCTGCAGCTGCCCCCTGCCTCCTTTTTATCCCTCCTTCGTGAGGGAACCTAGTTTGTGCTTAAAAAGCATCTTTGTTTTATAGAAACTGGCACATTGCGGTGCAGCTGGGTGTGACCCACTGATGGCTGCTCCCACAAGACCCACGGGGACTTGAGGACCTGGTGTATCCCAGGGCAGCTTTGCATTATATTACAATACTACAGACCCTGTGCAGAAGAGACAAGTCATGAGACAGGACTGAGGCTCGATGACAACTGAAGGGGATATTTCCTTCCCACCACCAAGCCAGTTCCTAAGGCACCCAGCATTATAGTGGTTGGTCTGGCCAAAACATCCCCCCATCAGAAGCAAACAGCCCAGCAGCAGAGCACTATTATCTGCCCCTGCTCTACTCCTTCTCACCAACTTCTAGACAGAAATTTTGTCGTGAAGCTGAGACCACCTCACAACTGCAAGTGTTGTTAAAATAAGAACATGTATTTGAGGAGTTTCAGTTTCAACAAGCTGGCATTTTCTGCCAAAATGCGTTTACTTAGAAAACTCCCAGCCAGCTGTGACAGCATTCAAAGTTTCTATGAAATGTCTTTTTCATTCATAAAGACTGTCTGTATTTTTAAGTTGGAAAGTGATGGAGAAAAGTTTATATGCCTCCAACATTGCATTCTTTAGTGGCAGCTCCCCAAGAGGAAAAACAATAGCCTTAATTTTAAAAGGGAAGAGGAAGGCTGCAGAAATATCAATGGAGAAGATTAGGTGGACTGGGAAGAAGAACAGCACAATTAGCTCCTGTCTGCACCCAAATGCTTCCTGAGGGATCTTCTGGCTAAGCCAGTGATAAAGCAACACAGCCAGGCTGGTTGGAAAAAGCATCTTTGTCCTTCTTCCTACTCCAACACACAGCAAGTGGCAGCCTCCTCTCCAAAAATTTTCCCACCTCTGAGGGTTGCTCTGTTTCACACTTTGTTTTCCCTGTCTTTTATTTCCCTTTAAGCTTTCCCAGTCTCCATGAGCACAGACATCTGGGGGGCTGTTCAGAAGCTCATAAGGCTCCCACAAGTACCCAGAATAAACTAATCTCTAGCAATTAGATGGAGGCATTTTGCTGCCTTCAGTCAGTTGCAGAGGGAAGCAGAGGAGTAGTTCTGCTTTCTCTCTGTGCTCAAGTCACAGAAACAGCAGTTATCAACGCAGGCATTGGCACAACAGATCAAAACAGGGGTTCAAATACCTGAATAGCCTCTACCCAGACAGACATATGAGGGGGAGGAAGTCGAAGAAAAGAGCATGGTCCCGCAGAAGTCATGAAATCATTTGTTTTAGCAGCTCAGTCTTAGTCTGCCAACAGCTCCCCTACAAGGCACATGAGAGAATAAAGCTGGAAAAAGATAAGAGCCCTCTGGGAGTGTGATCTCCTCCCAGCAGGGTGAAGAAGGTCACAGTGCACTTAGGGCTGAACCCAGTGCAAGAAGCTCAGAGCACATCCACTGCACTACCTGGCAATGGGGAGCAGCTTCTGAACAAGACAGTGAAGGGAAGAGCAGCTGCTGCACAGAGGGCAGCTCTGTTCCTTCCCAGCACCAAGCCTTCCTCAGCCATTCCTCCCCTGCTATGATTGCAGCACTCAGGCTCCCTGTGATGACTCCTGTCATATCTTTAACACCAAAAGGAGCACCACAGAGCTCTGACCCTGCTGAAACAGAGGGATCAACACCTGCCTTGAGTCTGGAGAAAGGCAGATCTGCCACAGCATCAGTCCCCTCTGCTTGTGCATGGTGTTACCAGAGGAAAAAAACAAACCCCTGGAGCATTTGGGGATAGCAGAAGTTATCTCACAAATCTCTCACTACTGCTGCAGCCCTTGGTTTCAGGGTGCTCCTGCAACCCTCCATAAGCCACTGCCTGGATGTGCCACCTCCACAGAAGTGATGGCGAGGGACTGAGCATCTCCTGTGTTTCAACCTTTTTGCCATTCTGGGTAAAGAAGACCCAGGGCTACAGTGATCAGTTCACCCAATGTGTGCACAGCATCTTCAGGATGAAGCATGATCTTCCTGGCCTCAGGGTGCTTTGTTTCCAAAGCACTACCCATCACTTCTATCCAAATCCTGCTTCCAGATGGACATACAGGGCAGGACACAAGAAAGGACAGCCTATCTGCATCAAACCAGGAGAGGAAAAAAGAACAGAACAGAGCATTACAGATTTTACTTTAGCCTCACAGGGGTTAAATAACCCCCTGAGCTAAATCACACATTTGGAAGAGCTGAACAGTGATGTGCTGACACACTTTGGCCCTGTTTGTTAGACAGTGGAGAAGAACTGCCCCATAGGCTGCTCCTCACCTTTTGTCCCAGCTCCTGCAGTTGGGTTGACTCAGGCAGGACACTGGGCAGGATGTCCACCCCTGACACACTTGCTCTTTGGCCAGCACCCTTCTGCTCTGGAGTTTACACCAGTGCAAGTCGGCAGAGATGAGCTGACAGCGGCACTGAGCATCCTGCCCTGCCTGCAGTTCCCTTGCACTACATTTTGCATAGCCCAGACAACCCAACGCAGCAACTGGAACCTGAGCTAGACAAATGGCTAAGCTACTTCTCAGGATTAATCATCCTTAGATATGTTGCATGAGCCTGCCACAGCCTCCACGGTTGGTGAGGTATTTGCTGTCTCAACTCATTGGGAGTCAGGAAAATGAAGCAGCTCTGTGAGATATCCCATTACTTAAACAGTTTGTACTGAACCTAAGAAGTACCTCACAGGGAGACAGCCAAGGATTTGTCCTTCTGTTTTAACAGTCCTGCCCCTTATCATAGTGTAAGAGTCTGAAACATTACAACAACAACAACAACAATCCTCTACAAAGACAGGAAAGTGTTCATTACTGCCCTATGCAAATTCACTGTTTCCAGTGGAGAAGCCCTGAATACACAAAAAAAATTTAATTGTGACCTTTGGCTATAAAACAGATTTTGCCCAGGGTTATGTCAGCAGCATGTCTGATTCCTTGCACAGATCTTCAGTGCAAACAGGATGTTTAGGGTTGGGGCAGAAGCAGACTAGGTTAACTCTGCTAAATTCATCACACCACAGAAGCTGAAGGAGACAGGGCTCAGGCAGACAAAGCTTGAAGGATATTCAGTGCAGTGCCTGAATGTCCATCTTGGTTATGGAGGGGAGAGCCAGAAAAGCTGCAGGATTACAGTGCTTGGAAGTGGTTTGCCCCTTCCCTGCACTGGGGCTCTCTGGGAGTGCTGGAGGAGCAGGACTCAGATTGGAGATGCTGAGCTGAGTGCAGTCACTCAAACCTTTCTAATTTACCTCAGTGCAGTTTGCCCCACTCCAAGCTGCTGAGCTTGGCAGGTGAGAGTAGGACAGAGAGGAACCCGCACTTTTGATTTCCAGAGCAAAAAGGTTTGATGCAAACTACAGACAAACACATCACCACCACATCTGCACAACCCAGTCTGCATTTCATCCACCAGAAGGGAAAAAAAGATGTTAAAAAAATAAATTTCAACTTAAGAAAGGCTTCCAGAGACCTCATAAAAAAGCCTGCTTCACTAGGGACCAAATGGCAGACCACTGACTCTTCCCCTGTCCAAGGGTCACCCAACACAGGGAAACCCTTAAGAGTTGGTGCACAGAAGCTCCCGGCAGAGTTAGGACAACCCCACCCTGCAAGGGGCAGTGACATTCACCCCTTACAGCAGCACTATCAGAGGACTGACCTTCACCATTTCTCCAGTCAGACTGCAAAGGCACAAAGCAGCCTTCCTGTTGATTTAAGTACGTCTTCATCCTGCCTCTTTCCCTTCTGCTCCTCCCTGCTCTCCTACCCCCTGCCCTCTCCTCCTCCACATTACACCCTCTCTTTTTCTCTCCTGCCCTCGAACCTGTTTTTGTGGCGGCTTCCACACAATACGTTTTGGTGTACATTAAGGACAGAAGAGCCAGAAACAAAGGTGTGAGTCCTGCTTCAAAAGATAGAAATAAAACCAGTCTTCCTTTCCACAGTGAGAGGAGAGGGGTGCACAAATCCACTGACAGTAGGGCTTCCTCAACAAATTACATTGCATGAGAGTATAAAAATTATATTATTGGCTAAAATCTGCGTTTATTTTTAGCACAGATGATAACTGCTGCCAGCCACATTTATCTCTCCACAAAGCAGCTGTTAACGATGACAGACCAGCTCAGCCCACCAAAAAAATTTGCTGGGGTGGTGGCTGCATGGGAGGCAGCAGAGCAACAGAAGGCAATGGAGGAGGAGGTGGGGAACCAAGCCCAGGGCCCCTCTGTACATGTATGGCTGGTCATTCAGCCCTGGCTCCTGCCACAAGCCCTGACATTCTATTGCTGCTCCTCCATGCACCCACAGCTCTTACCGTTCTCTCTCTTCCCCTAAATCTTCCACATCTAAATCTGAGCTAAACCCTTACAGCCACCCACACAGCCCATTACTGAGACAGGATCCAAATACTTTTGATCCAAGTGAAGGCTGGAGGTTCACAGCCCCTCTAGGGTGATGTATTTACCACTGCATCCCGTATACACCAGGAAATCTTGGCAGCAGACAATACAAACCATCCTGTCTTTTAAATATGTGCTGTGCATACACTACCCGTACGTCCATCACAAACACGATTACCTTCTAAGTATTTATGTCATTTGCTGTAGTCCTCCACAATAAATCAGACTGCAGTATCAACATCAAATCATAAGGGAAGATCATTTTATATAGTAAAGCAGTGCTTTAAAATTGCTTATGACTGCTGTATTAGAAAAAAAAAAACAACCCTATTCATTGTTCCAAAACAGTAATGACTTTGACTTTAAAATAAAGATATTAAACAAAAATTATAGCCCCAGAGGGGATAATTGCAAAAATGTAACAGAATAAAATAAAAGATGGCAAAATGTACCTCCATCTTTGTAAATCAGAGCTTTCCCATTCTAAACACACAGCAGTGCTGAGAAGCAGCATGTTGGCATAGCTGTGCTGTTTTCCCTGTGTTCTTAACACCACTTTTGGTTAAATTAAGAAAAGTGGCATTCAGAACAAGTGTGTGCTGTCCCCCTGCCCAAGCAGTCAGGGAGGAGGAATCCTGTCAGCAGCAACATGGTGCAGTCAATTCTCATCTGAGACTAATGTGATTCTGGGTGTCTGGAAGTTCTCAGTTACCACTGCTCATCCCCAGGCAAGAACCAGGGAGATATGCACCCCAGTGCTAGGGAACTGCCTACCCTGGCACAGCAGCTCTCATGGAAGACCATTTAGGACTCTTACTAATGTTATTTCTCTAATAAAGAATGATGCTGTTTGCTTCAAGAGTCAATTTCCCATCCTATAATATCTGGCTGTATGTAGGGACACTCTTGAAGGAACAATGGAGAGAGAATGCTCTACAAGAGGATTAGTAATAAAGACAAGTTGTGCAAAAAAGCAAACTTGTTCCTACCTGCAGAGGCCTCCAAAGCAGTGAATACGATGAATAAGATGACAGAGCAAATCCAGGAGGATGTTTCAGTACTCAAAGTCCCATCACCCACACAGCTCCTTTACAGGACCAGGGGCCTCCTGGCACAGAGAGGGAGCCAGGACACCTCAGTGAAGAACCATGCAGGATGGAGGTATGTCATGTCCACAGAAATCCTGTAGGTCAGAGCACTCACCAGAGCCTGGTACACTCAGAAAACGGCAGTGATGCTCTTCTCGTCCAACTCAAAAAGCAGAGTCCTTAAAGCTCATCTGGAGACTTCAGACTTTCTCATGGCCAGGGAAAGTCTGTCCTGGGGAGGTCCCTGGGTTCATTCTCTTTAGCACATGCTCTCCCGAGCACCATTTCAAATCTTTGAGACTGTAAGATCCTTGCAAGTCAGGCTGTCTCTTGGCTGAACATTTGGCTGCTACATCACACATGGGATAAGACTTTGCAGCCCCAGCACAAAATAAAGACACTCCGCGCTGCACTAAACCTGCTGCACACCTCATTCCCCCTTCCTCTCCTCCCCAAAAGATCCCCAGTTAATTTTCCTGTGCAGAATATAGTCATTATCCTCTCAGATTACACCATAAGAGAGAAACCCAGTTTTGTACGGGAAACACTCTTAGCCAGTTCATCAGGGACTGACAGCTTGTACCAAAATCTTTAATAATAGTCCTGTAAGAGCTGTTACAAGAAAAGCACAGTGGATCAAGCAGTGATGGGAAGACTCTGGCATTACATGAAACAGGGCTGCAGTCTCTGTGCTTGCAGTCATCAGCCCAGGACACTTGAGACGTTTCAGTGCTCCACCTGCCACCACCTGTCCCTGTAACTTGAATTTGATGGCTGCCAATGCTGCCATCAAATTCAGCTACTGCACAGATGCAGGTGTATCTCTCCCTACCTAAGGGTGGCTTTCCCCAGGTGCAATAAGCTCAGGTATAAATCAGGAACAATTATCCTGTACCAGGTGCCTGCCCACCCAGCAATGGCCATAGCCTCCAACAAGCAAAGGTCAGCCCTCACCCACACGGCTGCAGCTGAGCTGCTCAGGTGTAATGGTGATGAGGGAGAGCATCTATCACACAGGCAAAACCCTTCCAACACCACCACGAGTAGCTCCAGAGAGGAGCAGTAACAGCCAGGAGCACCCCAGTGGATCCCAGCTTACACCAAGGCAGAGATAAGCCTGGCTCCTGACACAGAGCCTGACCTCCCAACACACAGGGCTGGATCAACAGCAAGCATCAGGCCATGCCAGAGGCACAGTCCTGCCTCCTCTCCAGCAGAGAGAGAACCACTGAGCAAGCAAAGCCCCTTACACAAACCCACTGCTGCTGAGCTATGGAAGTACAAAGAGGAGGGGTGAGGAGGGTGTTGTTACAGTAGCATTCAGAGGAAGAATTTGTGAAGTTCCCAGAAAGGAGACTTTGGAGATATGGGACAAAGAAAGATGTTAAGATCATGCAAATGTTCCTCATGTGTCTCCCAGGAGTCCCTGGCTTTGCATCCCAAATTATTCCAGCTCCTCATTAATCTTTCTCTATGCCTGCTCATCAAGCAAGTAAAAATGTCATCCAATTGTCAAAAACTACCACATCTCACAGAGGAAATGTGCTTGCTCCTTCATGCTCATTCTCTGTGCCAGAAAAACTTACCACACCTTTCCTTCTCATTCCTTACTTTAATTTACCCAGTTGGCACTATTTGGATGTGGAGGGTTGTTGCTTCTGCATAGCCTGGCTCCACGTGTTCCCTCCACCCTCTCAGCATGTGGAAACACACTGGTCCTTAAGAAAAGCTTCCCACCAAAACCACCTAGAAACTTTTCCCACGTGGTACTCACCATCCAAGGCAATGGGCATAGCTTGGAGAACAACATCCTAAACTAACCAAGAAATAATTCAAAATCTTCAGTGCAGCAAGGTTTGGCCCTGGTTTGGCCCAAAAACATGGAGCAAGAGGTGACCAACATGCATGCCCACCCAGCCAGAGATCTTATGGGAGCAGAGCAGCTTCACATTCACTGCAGCAAGTGAGGCCTTTTCCCAACACCCTGAGTTTGCAGAGCTCACTTGGCCCTCACGGGAGCACCAGGTAAAAGGTAAGGGGTCATCATCATGGCTAGGCTTCACGAACGAAGATTTGAGAAGGGTTCTACCCACGCTTGCTGCAAGCGCGCTGAAAGGTAAGGGGTAGCAGAGCTACTAAAGCCAGTCATAGGACAGACAGCCCAAATCCCTCTGGCAGACACACTAGCTGGAAACAAGATGAGCACAGGGGTGAAGCCCTTTTAGAGGAGAGGCAGCTTCTGCCACCCCTAAACCTGCAAGCAAAGCAGGAAGCTGGGGCAAAAGGGGTTTTGGCAACTGAATGGCAGAGTAAATGAAATTCAAAGGAGGGAGATGGCACAAGAGGGCCATAAATGCACCACAGTGATTTATGCACAGCCCTGAGCTGTGGTTACAATCCTGTGATGCAGGCGGCTGCATTTATCACCACAGCACTCCCAGAGTGGAGCAGTTTCCCTGGAAAAGAGCTCATGTTTCTAGGCTTGCCAGGTCTTTCACTTTTTGGTTTCTTCTGTCACTCTACCATTTTTTGTTGTTGGTTTTTTGTGGTGGTTTTTTTTAGTAAGCAATAAACTCTTCAAAGTCCTGATGTTTGCTTGGGTTCCCAGCCCTTCCTAACTTCCATGCTGCCCTTCTCCTCAAGGGGCTTTCAGTCAGTCCCACTCTAAAAATAATTCAAGAGAAATTACAGAGGAGTTGTACTCCATCTGTCTCTAAAAATGGTTTTTGTGCTCATATTATTCGCCAGTGACACTCCATCGCCACAATTACCACTGCTATTTTATCTCTCTCTGCCTGTAATGCTGACGAGAGAGCAGCAAACAGTGCTGGTGTTTAAGCTGAATAAGTCACTTATATACATTTATACCCTCAGATCACAACATACAGCATAAATCTAACCATCTATCATGCACCGACTTGATACAAATACTCACCATGATATCAGGCAAAGCAATCACAAGAAAAATGTAGGATGATTTGAGCTGCAGCTGCTTGGAAGTCTTCGACAAGGGTATTAGATGAAAAAAAAAATTGAAAAACAGGATGAAGCATCTCACCTAGATGTGGCTTTTTCTGTGCTGATTCCACAGGGAAAGCAGTGACTTGAAAAACTTCTTGGTAGATTTGCAGCTATGATTGTAATATCCTAATCCAGCAAGGGATTGCCCAAGTCTCAGAGTTGAAACTGGCTTCTTTTCATGAGCAAATCAAAGAGAAAAAAATGCCCAGGGCCAGGATACTTTGTATGGGGAACCTGGCTGCAGGTTCTGCCTGCAAAGTGTCTCCCAGCTGCCCTCCCCAGCTCTGCTCCACTGTCCTGTCTGTGCGCCAGGGCTGGGAGGCCTGTCTTCATCACTGCTGGACCAGACGGTGGGAGATAATTGGGATGATGCTTGGATCCTGCACACCTGAAACACTTCTCTGAGGGACTCTGCCATAGACTTCACTGGGAAGAAATCACCATGTTCTTCCAGATGCCTGTCTGAGATGTGACATGATGTCTGAGCAGGGTTGTTATGAAGTGGTTGTTTCTTGTAGTCTTCATCTGGGATATGCCAGAGAAAGGTGAAATATTGTTACAGATCTCACCACATTTGGAGTCAGATGTGCTCTGTGAAATCCACGCTCTCCTGCAGCACGACTGAACCACAGGACAGTGGTGTGGGCAAGTTTCCCAAGGGACAGATAAAGCTCAGCAGAGCTCAAGTGCTTTGTAGTGGTCATGTGAACAACTCGGTGGTGATGGCAAGCTGTGATCCTAGGCTAGACCCATTCTCAGAGCAGACAATTAACCTGACACCTTTGTTCCAAATTCCTTCTCCCTCAGCAGAGTCCAACACAAGAACAGGGAAGATGTGAGCCATGGTCTGTAAGCCTTGCATGGTGGTAACACACTTATGCCTTTTTCTGCCTTGCAGGTGCTCAGAGAGCAGAGGGATGAAGGTACCACACACTCAAATTGGAGACAATACTCAGCCTCACTTCCACCCTGAGGATCTCTGCTCCCAGTGCTTGCCTGCCCCCTGAGCAACATTTTGCCCACAGTATATAACTATACAGACTGTGCTTTAAATTGAAGCATTTCCTAGTGGAAGCACTGTTCAACAGTCCCAGTCTTACTCTTTTACCAAGAGTCCAATAACAGTCACAAAATGGTTGATTTTTCCCCCTAGGATTGCTGATTGCTGGCTTTCCCATTAGGCATCTGCCAAAGGCGGTATTCTCAGCCCTAGGGGAAGATTTTCCCCACTCTCCACTTCATGGTGGATTTAAGTAAATCCCACTGGTTACCCGACCTCTCACGGTGAGCTGGGGAAGAGGGGAGCAGAGGGGAACTCTGCAAAGTGGGCCAGCATCCCTGCCCACCTCACTTCGGGGCAGGATTTGTCTGTGCATGCACCAGGCTGGGGACAGAGGTGACAGGCAGGTTACAGTGTCACCAGAGCAGGAGAAAGCAGTTTTTTTCTGACATCAGAGACACGGTTGTATCAGAGACCCCAATACCCCTCTGTCCTGTGTTCAGGTGAACTTTAGCTCAAAATTTGGCACTAGAAGTCTCAGGTTCCCATCCTCAACTTCAGAAAAAAAATTTTAAAATCTCAGTCACCTGTCTTGCCCCTGGTGCCAGTAGAGCACTAAAGACAAGTGGCCACTGCCTCCTGCTTCTCTTCTTCCCTCAAATTCAGCTTCCACCCAGGGAAGGCAGATGCCTGGATGAAAGCAGGGGCCAGTCCTGGGGTACAACAGCAAGTACCATCACTGTTCCCCCAGGCAGACTCTGGGCTATTTGGATGCATCAGCTTAGGGACTGGAGGCAGCCAAGGGCAAAGCAGGCACAGCCGTGGGACATGGGATGGTGCTGGGGAAGCCAGAACCAGCAGCACAAAGAGTGAAAGAAAATGAAGAAAGTAAGGCCCCAGCTGCAAAACTTGATCAAAGCCCAGCAGAAATCTGCACACTGCCAGCAAAGGGAACAGGCAGGGGAGGTGTGACGGGTGGCAGAGGGCTCAGGAGTTGGCTGCCAGTTTGCACTGAAGCAGATAGGAAAGAAAAAAAATCAGTTATCCCTCAGGCTGAAGTAAATTATGAGACACATCCCTCAAGAGCACAAGGTGAAGCTCTTGATCAGACAAGCGATGCTGGCATGTAATTCCCCTTGATATCACCTGATTTGAATTTTAGTGCTTATGAAGGGTGCATGACTGACAGCTCTGGAAACTGCAGGCATCTGTTCCTGTGCAGAAGAAGCAGAGCACACAGCCCTGGGCAGGAGCATCCCCGTGCCAGCTCTGGTGCTGGCTGGAGTTGCAAGGAGAGGCAGCACATCTGGGGAAGGAGAACAGAGCTCATCCCTTGCTCTGTGCCCAGAGCTGGGCGCACGGGGGCCAGCTGAAGCCTCGTGGGGGACAGGCATCTGCCCCATGTTAGGTAAAAAAATCAAGTTAGCCACAAGAAGCAGAAGATATCCCAGAGTTATGAATCTCATCCCTCTAACACCTGTCCACATCATGACAGCTGGGTGGGAGCTGAAGAAGTAGAGGGGAGTGTGTATTCCAACATTGGCCCAATACTAAAGAAGTAATCTTTTGGGCACACAACTTCCATTCACACCTCCCCACAGCAGGATCTGCTAAAGCCACCAGAAACACCACCACTCTTGTAAGACAGAATCACCTCATTGCTGAGGATGACCCTCAGTGTATCCATCCAAAGCATCATGCTGCTTATCCTGTATTGCTGACCATGAGAAAGCTTATTGGTCTGGGAATGGTTTGCATGTTATCAACAATCCATATCAATGATAAAATTCAGAGAAAAAAATAAAATCAGATGTAGATCCAGTAAGCCCACACCAATTTAGAAGCAAAATAGAAATAGTGTCTGTTTAACTGCAAATGGAATATGCTAAACCCTCAGCTCATGTACTCAGGCAGAAATCTGTTGACTCCTGTAACCAAAGTTCACTTAATTGTTCACTGCTTTAAGCTAATGCACCTCACTAACTCCTCTGCTGTGTTGCACAACAATTGAACACGCATTTCTGCAAAAAGGACAACAGGATCCACTCCAAAGCCAAGACACAACAGAGGTTGCTTTAAGGAATTTTGAAGGTAACTTTTGCAAGAGAAGCTGACTAGCAAAGCTGCTGCAAATTCAGGACTAGTGCAAGCATCAGGAGTTAGCAAATAGCTCACCACTGAGCAAATAAATCAATGCCGGGCTGTTAAAGAAGGCTGGTCCAAGACATTTCAGGTCTGCTTGTCTTTTTGCTCTACAGCACCTGAATCAGCAAGGGACTTGGTAATTTCTGGAAGAATTGTGTACACTCAGTTAAAATAAAACTCCAGTGATGAGTTTTCCTAACCAGCCAAGAGGGAATACATCTGAAGGATAGAACAGAAATTGCAGAGGATGAGGGAGCTCAAAAGGGGACTCACAAGCAAGAACATTTATTACCCAGGCAGCCCCCAATGTTTGTCCTGTCATTCAGCCACACCACGAGGCTCTGCACATCCTTCATCAAAGGGAGCTGCAAAGAGGCCAGCTTTTGCAGAGCAAAACCAAGCACTTCAGGGGATGTTAACAATTGGTGAGCTACTGCGTTTTCAGGTGAGATGCAGTAACCAAGCATGTCTTTGCTCATAGCCTGCCCTGATTACAAAGTAAAACAGGCTTATTTAAGCTGCTGCTCTGAGCACCTTTTAATTTGAAGTGACAAAGATGGCTTAAGCAAACACATTTTACTCTGCAGCTGGGGCCAGCTAAGAACCTGTGGGCAGTTCCTGCAGCCCAGATGCCACAGAATAGCTTTTGGCATGACCACATGAATGTCAAAGCAGTCCTAGAAAATTGTGCTCTCTGGCAGGAGCTGGACATAGAACTCTAGATTTTTTTTTTAATTTATTTTTTAAACAAAACCAGTGTTTTTTCTCCAGAAACACTCTGTGCTTGGGATAAAATTTCAGAGTGTTCATAGGGAGAGGAGGCAGGAGCTCATGTTGCCCAGTTTCTTTATATTTTTGGTAGGAAAGAATGGTTAATCAGCTACATCCCAGGGCTGATGCCAAATACAGCACTCCTTTAGTACTTTTGCTTTTATCAGCCTACAGTTCTCAATGAGTCTGAGCTATCACTGTGTTTTGCCATTACACAAACATGCCTTGTTTCTATAGGGACACTTGGAAAATTAAGAGGGATCAACAAAAGTTGCAATACATACTTCACTTGAAGTGCATTCAAACCCCATGTAGAGATTCTCATTTCAGATTAAAATGGCTTTAAATTACTGCTTAGTCTTCTGCCAAGAAAGAGAAATGGCTCTTGCTGTGAAGAACTGTGAAGTTTAAATAGTCAAGACTGGCTGAAAGCACAGTTGTTACATCCATTTCACACCTGGGCATATTAAAAGTGCTCACCATCAGAAGGGGAGGCTCCTGGCTACCTTGGAATAAAAGAAATCTGTCAAGATCCAGCCTGCAAAAATAACATCCTTCAGAACAACCTTTGCACCTCTTTTTTTCCTGGATGGTAGGTAAACTGAAGAGCTTACAAAACCAAACAAAAATACAAATAAACAAACAAATAAAACCACAAAGAAACAAACCCCCAAACAATAAACCCAACAACAATAAGAATAGTAAAAATAAAGAAAATTGCTGGTCTGGAACTCAAAAAAGGGAGCAAGACTGCCCTTAAAGCCAGCATAGGATGTGCAGCCAGGAAATTCACTGTTTGGAGAAAGCTCTGACCAGCAGTTCATTGTCCCTGGAGGATGCAGTACCTCCTTGAAAACTTTAGAGTCTCCTTGAACACATTTAAGCTATAAGACAAGAAGGATCAAACAGAAAATTCACTCTGGTTAAGAAACAGTTCCACAATTTGCCCATGACTTAGAGATTTGAATCTACGTTTGCCCTCTCAGAGGGGAAAGGAACACTGCAAAAGCCAGAAAGGCAGCAGAGGAACAGCTTGGAGCCCCAGCAGCAATCAGAGTAAGGGCTATTGGATTCACAGAGGCACCAAGAATATCAACGCTTCTTGACAACCAAGTCAAACCTCTCTCTGTGGAAGCGCTCCCATACTACCGAAGCCTTGGCCAATAGGAGCCAGCCTGCAGAAGGCCAGCACTAGTTGTGTGCATCACAGCCACATGGGGAGATACCACAGCCTGAGGGAAATGCTGCTTCTAGACAAGGTAGACCACAAGAGCAAAGTTTACCTTCACCTTTGTTTCAGAACAGCCTGCAGAGTTCAGAACTTGATTCTTCCCCTTCAGTTATACTCTCATTACCCTAAAAATCAAAGCATTTACCCCTCCTGGGCATCCTGCTTATAATCACTACCCAATTGGCACCCAGTGGGGACACCCACCCCCAAACTGCATCACGACCCTGAAATTAGCTCAGCTGGTTTGAACCTGGTGCTAATAACACCTCACTCATTCCAGCTTGTCTGAGTGGCTCTAACACCTGTGATGAGGTACATAAACCCACTGAGGTCAGTAGAGGGATATACCAAAAAGTATGCAGGTTCCATAAACCTATGTGGTTGCTCCAGTTCAAGGAGAAAGCAAGCTAAAGTTAAGGCAGGCAGCTGCTTTGACCTCAGCCACATGCAGCTTATTCCTCAGGTCCTGCCCTGCCCAGTCACGCCCATGAGTGCTGCAGGCACAATTTCACCTCCCCTTTGGAAAACTGGGCTCTTCAAGCAAGCCCAAGGGATGAGATCCTGACGTCTTTCTGTGCACTGAACAGCACAAGTAGCTGATCTGTGTGGGGCTGCTTACAAAGCACTCAAGTAGGGAACAGAAAGAACATCAAAATCAAGTGCCTGCTTTTAGAAACACACTAAAAATACACTAGGCTAGAAGAGATGGCACAACAGCTAAACCACCTGCTAGGAAAATAATACTCAATTGCTGAAGTGTCGAAATACAAATATACATGATTTAGAGACTCTAATTTGGGTAAAGAGAGTTGGGACGGGCCAATTTTCAGGAAGACTCATTAACACTTCGGAGATGGCAGGCACTGGTTTTGCTGCTCAACTTCTCTTTCTGACTCCCCTGCTAACTTTGTTTTCTGTTAATCTTGCAGGGGTGACAGAGAACAAGGCAAAGGTCTGTTTCTCTCTGCTCTAACTTGCAACTTCTTTAGGACACAACAGTTTCACCCTGACATAAGGACACAAAATAGCAGCCTCAGCCCCGGCACTGTGGACTCACACTGCTACTGGCAACCCTCCTGCAGGTGATGGTCTGGGCTGTGCTGCTGGACACCTCTGTAGCTGTTCTTTGTCCACAGGGGCTGGGAGGAAAACCTTTCCTCTTCTTCACCTGGGCTTTCAACACCCACCAACTGCTCTCCTGTGTGATCCATCCCTCTCCATCCTGTGACCATTTGCTCTTTGACAGTACTTAGAGAAGAGAACTAAAGTTGCTCCCAAGTCCTGCTGTCAGGGTGCAGCAAGGGCCAAGTGCTCCCTTAAGGACAGGAAGCCACCAGAAACTCAGCTGCAGGGCCAAGCCTGTTAAATGGTACCCAGGGGGGAGCTGATCAAGACCCTTAAGGCCCATTAGTGTCCCAGGGCCCAGCACCTGCTGTCCCCATCACAGTAAAGCTTGTGCTCTGTGGTGCTGGGAAAAGTCCGTGTGTGCCGAGTTCCCAGCCTTTCTCTCTGCCTCCCCAGTCCTGGGGTTTGTAGATCTCAGCATAGCAAGGCCTGAGTTGTGTCCTGTCTTTCACTCAGTTGACTCAAAAGATTTCCACACTCACAGCAGCAGGACATTTTAGTGGGTGTGTGATATGTGCTCCTGATGCTCAGAATCCACAAAGCCAGTATACATTAAGGACTGGATTCTTGTGCTGTGTCTTTAGTAGCTGACAGGTGATCACAGAAGGGCCATGCTTCCACATTTCAACTTGGTATCTCAGTGCACAGTGTCTTGTTAGTGTCCTGCTTGTGTAATACACTGAGTACAGACCTGTCAGACAAGATCAGAGCTTAAGTTAGATGTGAAATTATTTAAAATATTATCTACATATTGCAAGAGCTCTGAAAATGAAAAATATCACATACTTTGCTCACTGAAAGACTCCAGGATGGATTTACTGTGCAAGCTCCAATCCCAAGCAATTAAAATGAAGAAAGATTTCCTCTAACTTAAGTGCCACAGATCATAGCCCTTCACCTCCATCCTTTCACATATCTTTACAGGGAACAAGAAGTTAAAGATATGCTTGCCACTTCTAGGCTTACATCTTGCACAAACTGGAATTCAATTAACATTTTTCTGCAACAAAACTTGGAGAAGCACTTCAGAGCTGCTGCTCACAATGCAGAAGCCACTGAACAAACGATATTCTCATTAACGCTCTGCCTTTCCCTGCTGCGCAAGCCAAATCCTTGAACACTAAAAGCACCCCAGCATAAGCTGGGTTCACAGACATCCAGACCAATTTTTCAAGCTCCCTGACTTTTATAGACCATGGGGGAAGGGATTTGGTGTGCTTTAATCTGTTCTATTATATGAACTCAGAAATGGTTTTCACTCTCTAGCACTATAAATTAAGCTGGCTGCAGTTATTCTATTCCTGATTATGCTGGAAGTTACTGGCAATAATATGATGACTGTATTTTCTTGCCTTTTCTTTTTTTTTCTCTTCTTTTCCAAATTAACCTGTGAATTTAGTTTCCCTGGTAGTAAGTAAATAATGCAGTAAAATTGGAGATAGTTGCCAACACATTCACATCTCGATGCCTGAAACTGGGGATGAACAAGTAAAAGCTTCTGTACTTTGTAGGTGGAATTTACTGTATTCCCTTCCCAGCTCTTAAGTCTGGAAAAACATGTCGTATGAGAAAATCACAATTTTTTGCACTCCCCTGCATTTTTATTCAGTCTAGAAGACTAACCACTTTTTCAATATCAGTGAATTCACCTTTGCAAGTCTTTAGACAAATACTATGTCACACATTTCAGAGACTGGAAAAACTCATGTCAAGAATCATTTGCAGATGGAGCTTCTTACTAGTGCATCTACTATTAAGTACAGATAAAGATGGAAAAGAATCTGGTCTTTTAGAGCACTCATAAAAATGTATGCAAGTAGAGAACAGATTCCATCTGCTTGGCTTCCCCTCCTCTCCTCTGATCACTGTCATAACTTGTCTCCTAAACCCTGATAACAAACAGAGGGAAAGTGAAGCCACAGGTGAGGCGATGCTGGCAAGGCCACACCTCGAGTGCTGTGTCCCATTCTGGGGCCCTCACTACAAGAAGGACATTGAGGTGCTGCAGGGAATCCAGACAAGGGCAGTAGAGCTGAGGAAGGGCCTAGAGAGTAAAACTTATGACGAATGTCTGAGGGAGTTGGGGATGGTTATCATGGAGAAAATGAGATGCAGGAGGGACCTTATCATCCTCTACAACTACCTGAAAGGAGGCTGTAGCAACAGGGGGATCACCCTCCTCTCCCAGGCAACCAGTGACAGGACAAGAGGAAATGGCCTCAAGCTGTGCTAGGGGAGGTTCAGGTTGGACATCAGAAAGAATTTCTTCACTGAAAGGGTTGTCACGCATTGGAATGGGGTGCCCAGGGAAGTGGTGGAGTCACCATCTCCAGAACTGTTCAAGAAATGACTGGATGTGGCACTAAACAACTGCCTGGTCTAGTTGACATGGTGGTGTTTAGTCAAAGGTTGGACCCAATGATCTTGGAGGTCTTTTCCAACCTAAATGAGTCTGTGATTCTGTGAAAGATGTACATAGACTTGGATTACCTCTGGATAAGTTAAGGGCTACACTGTACAGTTTAAAGTGTAATACATAAGTTGCTTTACTACAGAGTGATGGTATTCTGGGAGTCTACCTGTGCCTCTCTCATTCATGTGAATTAATAAATGTGTCTTTGATGACTTATTTCAAAACAAATTACTTTCCAGTGTCAGTAAGCATAGCAGACTCCTGCTCCAGGTTGGATACTCAGGACCTTAACAAATATCAGCTTCTAAAAGCTTCAGTAAAACCTACCTGGGATTCCATCAAACTCAAGTGCCCATGTCAGTCATCGTCAATTATCCTAACTATAAGGACATGTCAGGTACACAGAAGACAATTCAGACAGCATGAATGTCCTAAAATGATAACTTTAGCATAATGCTCTTGACAGTGAAACAGCAATAGCTATTTTGGGAACAAAAGAAAAATACAATGGATCTGATGACTAAGTGTTCTGGTCCCCAGTGTAAAAGCAAAGTAGATCCCTGTCATATTTAACTTGATTCCTTTGAATTAAACACTTCCATTAAAGTTTCCCACAGTAGCTTTAATATTTAATTATGTATTCCACCAAAGGAAAGAACAAAATCTTTGCAAAGGGTTTTTTTTGGGTTTTTTGTGGGGTTTTTTTTGTGCATGTGAAATATTTATCAGCATATCTCTTTGGACAAGTATTTTTATCCCCCAGGCAGGGGAGAAAAACTTCCTCGTACAAATCAGTTTCAAAACATTTTATTTTACAGCTTGAAAGTTTTCTATACTTCAGCACCTCACACCGTGACTTTGTTATTTCACTTGTTAATGAATGGTAATTAAATCTCTTTTGGCTGAAAAGGTTGGAGGGCTCCTGCTGTATTACAAAAACAATTTCAGCAAGTTACAAAAATGCCCGAGTGTCTGGAAATTAAAGCATAAAGTTTGCCGTGTTTTGAGTCCAAGTTTGAATCTCTTGGAAGGATTTAAGTGGGAGAACAGCATGTCCCACTCGGTGTGCAGTCTCCCCAGTTGAAGAGACATAATTATGTCACTTTGTATCTACCAGAGTAAACACCCTTGTGCTCTTAATAATGTACATTGTGGCCACAAACTTCCTTGATCTTACTAACAACTGTAGCAAACACTGCCTAAACCCTATTATATACTACCTACGCAAAGAACTGCTACATGTGTACATCTAAGTAAAGACTTGTTAATTTTGCATTTGCTCAGCAGGGATTGAAACAGCAGCCTATTAATTTTTCTTCTTTTCTGTTTTCTCTTTCTTTTCAGGTGCTTTGAGTCAGAAGATAAATGGAGTGAGTGCTCACAGCAGAGGTAGATAAAAGAAATAACTACATATTAAGGCATTTGGAGGTGTTACAGTGCTAAATAGAAGCGCAATATTGAAAAATAAATATCTCCACTATTCACTTACATCACTGCAGGCTTCTGCTGGCATCAAATGGGCAGCTTTGGTCCACAATTTGTAAAGAAAACTATGCTAATTGCAGTATAATTTGAGGTACAAAATATAAATGCAATACGAAATACAATTCCAATGTAAAAATGCATTTTATTATATACAATATATAAAATTTTCCTGAAGGTGATACAGTGATTTCAGTGGATTCTGGATCTCTTTTAAAATTACAGTTTCTCAAACAACCCACAAATAGGGTTTAGCAAGAAACTGGGAACAGGAATGTGACTAGATGAGTCGATTCTTAAGCTGCAATTTTGGGAAGGGGTCTGGTTAAAGGAAAGCCCCCTATGCTGAAGTGAGGTTCATTATCAGGCCTGAGGGGGGGTAATTTCGTCTTCATATCCGGGCAAGATCTCTCCTTCTCCCTTTAAATAGAAACAAAGAAACAGAAAATACATATTTCATTCTGCAGCCCATAGATGTTTACAAACTAAGGAAATCTGTGTCCTCCAGAGTTTCTCTGATGCAACCACGTATCAAGAGATCATTAAAAAAATGTTGATTAAAGCCTTTTAGGCTAAACCACCAAGACTAGGTGTCTGTTTGGATCTAATTACAAGCCTACTGATGGGGTTTGGAATTATTAAACATCAGAAATAAACGAGCTTGCTTTGTGCTACTCCCCAAAATGGTCAGAGCACCTCATTAGAGCAAGCTTGTACGTGAGCTCCATGACTTCAGATTTCTAACCACCATCCCACCCTAGCAAGAATACGCCTGTTTTCAAACAAACAGCTACATTCATCAGAGATGCAATGGGGAGGTTTTTTTTTTTCATTGAATTTTAATGAATCTATAGTGTTATCTGTCTTCACTTTTTAACAAAGTTCCAGTGATAATTACCCTGTCTGTGATATTTGCAGAAAACTAACAGTATGCTCTAGGTGCACTGATAGCCCCAGGAAGTTGCTCCGTCCAGGAGGATCCAGGAGGTCTTGAATTTGATGGCCTTAAGAGGAGGGAACAAGAGTTAGCTGGTTCCACTCTGATGTGCTTGGGGAGTTAAGCACAGCACTACAAATATGAAGGGCAGTGTTTCAAACTCACTGTGATATACCTCGATGCTTCAGAGAGAGGTCCCGAGATATTTAAGATTAACCAAGTGGAGCTTTATGAAGTACTAGTTTATCATAACAGCAGAGGTCTCAAGGCTTTGCAAAGAAGGTCAGTGCCATTACTTTTATTTCACAGTCACTGAGATTAAGACATAAATGTGAGTGCAACCACACTATTAATACTTTTTCTCGGTCCCCAGTAAGGGAAAAGAAAACACTTTCTGGAATTAATACTTTTGTCTTTGTCCCTAAATAACTGTCAGGAAAGTTCAGAGAAACCCTGTAGGATGACTAGTTATGCATCCTTTTCCAAATTTAACCCATACAGAGGTGGGAGAATAGCCAAAAGATGGCACAGAAGAATGTAACCATGAAAACCATTTATAACTGATTTTAGTTGTATCGATGTATCAATGGATTCGCCAGCTGACAGCACTAAAAACTAATATTCTGTATTTAGATGGCTCATCCTATCTCACTATTGGGCTTCCAAGTTTGGGAAAAGAAAATGATCCAGAATCCATGCTCGTTCTTTCTTCATGCTCCCATGGAGACAACCAACAGACGTGCTCATCAGTATGGAAAATTCTATGCAACTCAATACTGTAATACCTTATGCAGAATTAATGTGCAAGCAGTCACATGCAAAAGCTTCCAGTTACTACTGACATCCCTCAGTGCAGTTATTTACATATACAGGACTGCTGGATCAGGTGTCTGTGTGGATTTAAGCTTCATATTTTCTCACCGATCCTTATCAAGATCAGAATAGAATCCTGGTGCTAGAAGCAACTAGGAAAAGTAGTGATGCTGAAGGGGTGCAGCAAGCAGAAGGAGAGAACAGGAGGAGATATAAGAAGGAAGGCTAAGACAACTGGGAAAGACAACATTCTGAATCAGAGAGCAGAAAAGGAGGATTTCAAATTCACGACTAAAATCCTAAACACTGAATTTTCATTTTGAACACAAAGCAAAGCTAAATTCCTGCTGTCACTCATATTCCTTCAGATCACACAGAAAGCTGCATTTTGTTCAGTACCAAGACTTTAAATCACAAATCAAAGCTATCTTGTACAAATCAATAAAAGCTTTAGATGATAACTTTGTGTGAGGTTATCTGAGAGTATTAATTCTCTTTCATAGCAGGGTAGTCAATAATGCTGTTAATGCTATTGTCCTGACAGGATCCTCTTTTTATTAGCGAAACCAGCTACATTTATTTCAGACATGATGTTAACATTAGCCAACAAGATAGAGATCAAGTCAGTGGTTTTGTGTCAGCTGGGATTTAGGGCAATCTGAGACTGTACAAATTCAATGGCCCTGGCTCTTTGGCATCCACACACCAGGCACTGCCTGTCCAGCCCTGCCTGAGGTGTGGGATGGCTGTATGTCAGGGGAGAAGGACTCCTTGGGGAAGGAGCTGACTGCACAACAGGCTCTCTCTCAGAAAGCAAACGATGTGTCTGGCACAACTGGCAGGTTGGAGAACAAAGGCTGCACAGGGTTTGCTTTCTCTGCACTGCTGGTGGCCTACACAAAGCATAGCCTAGAGATTACAGAAGTCGCAATTATCCACGAGTGATATGCCCATTTACTCCTCTGTGTCCTTCAAAGTAGGTGTAGTCCAACAGGTTTAATTAGGGAATAAAATAACGAGAGACAGAGGAGAGCAAAGTCTAGAACCTGGACACCTCTCAGCAGCCACAAGACAAGAGAAGTGCAAGGCAGAGCTGGCAGGACAGTGCTGGTGCCTTCTAAGCCTGTGGTGGGGGCAATAAGATGATACTATCCTTCAGAAGCACCACCAACAGCATCTGAATGTACTCCAAAACAGATGTCACAAAGGCACCATGCTTATGGGACTAGACACATTTGCCCACAAGAACAACTTGACAAGCTGTGCTAATGGCAGGTATCTACCCTTAACCTAGAGTGTATCCAGCACTAACTGACCTGCAGCATGAAATTCTATCCACTGTATATGATTGACATCCCCCTGTTCAGTCATCATCAGGCCACATAATATGTGGGTTTTTTAATTTAAAGCAGTTGTGTCCCTAACAACTGGAATTTTTATGGCAGGAATTAGTTCTAGGTGAAATGTAACAACAAAACATGGGTGCATTTCTCCTCATCTGATGAACATAGAGACATGATGCCAGGGTCCAAAATGGAAACATAAAAACTACTGTGAAGAGGACACTTAGCTGCTGGAAATGGATTATCAGGCATTATGGTAGCCTCACATATTGATCCTAAAGCTCCAGGAAGGCCATTAGCACTGCACAATTGTTGCTAATTCCAAACATTAAGGTAATATTATGCAATTTGCAGATGGACAAAAGTCACTGTTTATCACTGATTATTTTGCTAATTCAGTCATCAAATTCATTTGCTGGCTGCAGTAGGATTAAGGAAGAAAAGATACAGGCAGCTTTGAATTACATTCTGACACGTAGAGAACTGTTGGCTTTACTGTGTGAGGAAGGCACAGGCTGAAGATGGAAATGGGTGGAAAGACAAAAGGCTTTCTGTGTACACAGAAAAACTTGGTAACAGATCCCATCATCTGACTGCAGAAATCTAAGAAATTTCTCTTTAAAAGTAAAGTCCACCCTCAGCACCTTCAGCAAGTTTTCAGGTGATACGAAGCTGAGTGGTGCAGTTAACTCACCTGAGGCATGGGATGCCATCCAGAGGGCCCTGGACAAGCTCAAGAAATGGGCCCATGGGAATCTCATGAGGTTTATTGAGGCCAAGTGCAAGGTGCTGCACCTGAGTCAGGGAAACCCCTCAAATCAACCCAGGCTGGGGGATGAACAAGTTGAGAACAGCCCTGCTGAGGACTTAGGTGTGCTGGTGGATGATAAGCTGGACATGAGCTGGCAATGTGTGCCTGCAGCCCAGAAGTCTGTTGCAAGAGGACATGGGGTAATGCTTTTAACCCAAAGGAGGGTAGATTTAGACAAGCTATAAGGAGGAAATTTTCTGTTGTGAGGGTAGTGCAATGCTGGAACATGTTGCCCAGAGAGGTGGTGGATGCATTCCATGGAATGGAAACATTCAAGGTCAGGTTGGATGGGGCTCTGAGCAACCTCATCTGGTTAAAGATGTCCCTGCTAAGCGCAGGGCTTGGACTAGATGGCCTTTAAAGGTCCTTCCAACCCAAACTGTTCTATAATTCTAGGCTTCAGTGTGAGAGACCAGACACTAATTTGTGTCCTCTGGGTATCATCTCATCAGTATGAATAATTTAACTGGACTGCAGAACATGTTCAGCAACATTTCTGCTGGATGTTCTTGTCCTGGCCATAGATCATGGTAAATCTAGACCAGACTGAAGTAACATGAAGGATAACAGTCAGGAAAATTAGGCAACAATACTATATCACCTCAGTCAAATTTGACCACGTTCTGATCAAAAGGGTAAAGTATGGTCTAAAAACAAAAATCTAGCTCATGCAGAAGGCTGTGTAGACAAAACTGTTATTTTCCCATACTTATTCTGTTGCTCCTTGTGTTTCTGAACCAGATACTTCTTTCTCACATCGTTAAGCTCATTGTTAAGTCTTTCAATTTCACGTTTGTATTCTTTGCTCTGTGCTTCGTACATATTCAGTTCGGAGGACAAAACCTAACAAACAAAAGACAAATAGCAGAAACAGGAAATGTTAGTTTCACTTACACATAAGTGAGTATTTTTACAAGCACTTTCTCCTTTCATATATGATGATGTAACATATCACCATTTTCTACCACAACTCTTTCTCCATCATGATGTTTCACTTCTGTTGTCCTCTGTTAACCTAAGGACAACTTACAAAACCGGGAATGCTAATAATATACACATTAGCCCTTCATTTCTGAGACATAAATCTGGGTGAAAATCCAAATGAAAGTCTTAAAAAATAATAAATCAGGGAATTATTTAACAATATTTAACAATACGATTTAACAATAATAAAAATATTCACAGGGACCCACTGTTAAGTAGAGTAACTGAATCCACACAGGCAAAGTAGTACCAGGCAGTGTAAATATTAATACAATCCAACCTTCATACAATCAGCTAAATTTTTGAGAAGAGGAGAATGCATAGTGTGTTTTCTTTCTTTCAAAAGGAGAATAGCTCGACCTGGCACCCCAAAATGTCATGCATACCAGCACGCTGCAGCATACTGTGCCTGAAATACACAGTAGCAATTGACTGCATTAAGGACAAATAAGAAAACTTCATAGAAAACTTCAAATCACATTCAGTTTAGCTAAACTCTGGCTTCTCTTTTACATTTTCTACATTGTTTTTCTTCTCCATAGAAAGCTAAGATTTGCATAACAGCCTCTTTTGTTTCTTAAGGCCCCATCTGCTCCTGCATTTTTTTCCTCACGGTTAGTATAGACGTGATTATGATGCAGTGAACAGGAGATGATGACTTCAACAGAGAGAGAAGCCATATAAGTAGATGAACTCCTGGGGAGATTGATCTCTCATGCAGGCAAGAACAAGGGAAGATCAGCTTATTCATAGAATATCACAGAGTCCTATCAAAGAATCACTTTTTAAGGTCATGCTTTTTAAATTTCCTACAAAATTCTTCCGGAACCAGGAAATCCTCCCTTCTACTGTCAAAGGGTTAGAACAAGTTCCTCCTGTCACCCCTATAAAATCTGCAAATCTAATGTACGTGGATGTGTTGCAAGAGAAATAACAATAATTTAAGCCTAGATTACATATTCCCACTACTTTGTTAAAAAGAGAACTAAATGGCTTTGATTTGCTTCTTACAGATCTCAACAGTTTAAGAAAAGTGAAAGAGAATAAGCTTAATGAAAAGCTGGCAGTGTCCCAGAACACCCATGCACTAAACTAATTTACAGCATTGTGCGGCACACTCATATCCTAATAAGACTTTTCCTTTATTTAATGAAACAAGCCAGCATAATGTGTAACAAAGTTCTCTCGCTGCTACTGGTTCTCCCTGGAGGAGTTGCAGTATCAACCTTATTTTTCCTGATCTAATCTACTAGGGCAGGCACACTGTTCACTGAAGTCTTCCTGAAGCCTCACTCCCCTGGTGCAGTCACCCTGCAGTGCTGGCAGCCCCTCAGCCACAGGCAGAGGGCACCTCTTACTTTGAGCTGTTTAGTCTTCTCCCGGAGGCTGTGCCGGTAGTGCTGCAACTGCTCCGTGGCTTCAGGCCCAGGCTGCCGGGCCAAGACTTGCCTCAGCTCCACGTACAGTTTCTCCTTTTCCTAAGAAATAGACAAGAGGAAGAGCTCTTATAAAACTACTAAGGCAGCAACACAGCCTGTGATGAAATCAATCTCACTGGAAATTGGACTGCAAACAGGAAGAGACGTGGAGAAACAAATCTGGTTGTGTGTCAGTCTCTCCTCACTAGCCATAAGGTATTTAAAGTTGTTGTGATAGCAGTGGGAGAGCTCATTAAGAGAAACATCCAGCTATTTTGAACCAGGAATGAAATACTCGCAAACACCTTCATCAGTGAGCACATTCCACCCCAGAGAACCTATAACAGTCACTGGAAGAGTATCCAGGGCTGTGAAATTAATTACTAGTAACTGTGCTTATTGCAATCTTTCTTCTTGTGAGTCACACTGCCTTACATTAAAACAGTGTAGTTTCACCCAACAGGATGTGAGCAGGCTATAGAAATGTCAGGGAGGGACTGTACAAAAGAATAACTTCTTCCAAACAAAATCCTGCAAAGCACATGTACACACACACGCACACACACATATATATTTAGGTAACCTTTCAGTTTAACTGCAGGGGCTCTGGAAAAGGGGAAGAAAGTATAAACAGCAACAACGATGACTAGCACAAATACACCAAGTAATCTTATTTTGTCATGTGTCTCCTCTTCCTTTATGTTGGAACAGTAATACTTGTGGGAACTGTATATAGTCATGCCTGAACAGAAACCATACCATGGACCCACTTACAGCTCTCTGTACTGAAATGCTGCTTTCAGCTGTGTTTTGAGGAGATACTTATTTTCACTCTGAGGAATAAAGCCGTGAACAAAGCCACCTTCATAGATTTGCACATTGCAATAGTTTTAGTATCTACCCTGTCAAACTAAGATCATTATTATTTCACATTATTTAGTAAGATCACATCCTCTTCTGGTACCTGGAGAGCTGAAATTAAAAAGGAGACTAGCAGACAAAAAAGGAAGACAAAAATGCCAAGGAGGAAGTAGGATAGGTGACTATGTACACCAGATTTGACAAAAACCCTTTCAGCTGTCTTTTTTATAAGCTCCATCTACAACTCTTACAGCAGAATTCTTCTGTCCATGTGGGAAATGGTACCTCCACATCATCTAGAATTGCAACATTTGCTCCTGCTCAGTGATTGAGCCAGGATTTTCAGAAGTGGTTTGCAAATTTGAAGATGTGAAATTTAAGGTGTCCAGTCTTCAAGAGCATAAGGAGTCTGGAGTTTTTAGACCTCATCATTTTCTGAAAGCCATGCACTACAATGGCCACAAGCTGGGACCCAAAAATGGAATCACTTGAAATCTTACATTACTATTGCAAGCATTGTCCTTAAACTCTGAAGATTACTGAAGAACAGTTTCTTATAAATGTAGCTGTAGATAGTTTATCTCTGGAAAAATCGAAGTCCCCGAGACTCAGACTGAAGTTTGCATAGTGGCAAAAGTTAAATTCGTAATTCATTCTGAGTAGAGAGTTGTTATGCCACAACAAGTGGCTTCCACTATCAGCTTTTCTTTCCAAGGAAGTAAGATTTTACTGCAAGGCAAAAACAACAGCAAAAAAAAAAAATCTATCTTGTCAAAATCTGGCCGGTCAGTATTAACATTTCACCCCTGAATGTATCATAGATTTGTATTTTGGAAGAGTGTAATGGTAATTTGGACAAATATGAAGCAGTAGATGGATTGAAGGTCTTATATGAAATTGTTTTCCAATTTTTTCTCTCCTAACCCTCTGCAATGGCCAAGCAAGCTCTTCAAACATTGTGCAATGGTGTGTATAATAATCTCATTTAGAGACAAAGTGTGCAATTCTATTATAAGGAGAATCTATCTTATGCAACAGAGACTCGTTAGCTGTCCAATGCATATTGTCTCTATAATCCAACAGAGGCAGAACCAGATGTCTTACAAAGCATATCCTGTCCTTCCTTGCTAAGCACTGTCCATCTCTTTTACATCTAGTCAATTAATTTGTCACTGGGCTAGAAGCACCATATGTCAGCAAAACATTAAAAGAAAATCCTGGATACTTCTTTTCTCATCAGCAGAAGTTTGAATTTACAGGTTGGCATTTCTACAATTTCTCATATTTAACCTTAGCATGAAAAAAAAAAATTTAAAAATCAGTTAATTTCAATTAATTTTAGAACAGCAACCACCAGAGTAAATCTAAGTGAGTTGCATGGTACATGTGGTTCTACCACCAAAAATACAGTGCTTACAGCAGTTACTTTTATCTCTACACATAAGAAATCAGGAACGCCCCAGAAAAAAGTCAGCACAAATTAGTAAAGGAAAATTTTGTTTTCTATAATAGAGTCAATCCTCTCTGACTGGCTTTCTTTGGCTTGTCCCAGACTTCCTCCCCTTGCACTTTCCTCTGTCCTCACACTGGGCTGCAGTCACTACATACATCTTGCCAGAGTTATGCAGATTTGAAATAAAAGGAACTTAGGGTCACAAACACAGTGCGAGACACAACACTTCTTGGGGAGGTGAAGGAAGATCCATCACATCTCTGTAACTCCATGGTGCTAAGCCTTCACTGGTAAGAGTAACGTACGTGTGTTCAGATCAGGTCTAGGCCAGTAACAAAGCTTTTTCACATGATCCTTCTACAGTGAAATTCCCATGGAATTCAGCAGGTGTTTGAGTGTAGGACTGAGCCCATAATGTCAACAAGATTCACTGGTTTATGACATAAAATAAGACAAGGTGATGGTGCAGAGATGATGACACATGCATTTTGTGTAGGTAGGGCACGCAGGGACACTCAGATTGAGAGTTGCAGTCAAATTTCAGTCATTCCAAAGAGAATTTCAGCACCTCTGTGAAAAGCTGCTGTAAAAATTGTGTAAATAAAACAGCAAATTATTTTTAGAATAGCCCTTCCTGTCTTAGATTTGTTTTCCAGGGGATTTCCAAGGAGCTCACAGATCTGCCGAAGGCTCAGCCATGACAATAAGTTTCTTCATCTCCAAGTCTCTCACCCACTGATTTGGAGGGGGAGGGTGGGGAATTGAGTGGTGCTTTCTCCTAAATTTAACTAGGTGTTGTCTCAGCCATATTCAGTATTTCTCCTGGTCTGTTTTCTCTACAGCAAATTGAGAAAAAATAATTTTCTTCTGCAGAAGACTGGCTCATGTCTGGCAAATTTCAATTGATTTCCAGGATCAAGTGGTCAGGAGTTTGCTCAGTCTAGAGCAGAAGAATCACTTTTGCCAGCAAAATCCTACTTCAGAAGAAGCTATTGTTGCTGACCAGCACAGCCCAATTTGTTTTTCCCGGTGAGAAGAACCATCAGCACCATCAGACACATTTCCCAAAGTGACAGCAAGGCATTCACTGCTCTGACAGGGAGTGGGAGGCTGTCATCAGTTCCAGGCTGGAATAGACCATGGTACCTGGTATTAGCTCTAAAGACGCAACTCCATTTTCTGTCATCCTGTCCCTCACCATGACACCAGGAAACTCCTGAAATGATTCATCTTGTTAGTTAGACCAGGGTTTCATTCTGAACCACAGACAATGGACAACCATACATTTAATGAAGATGTATTCACAGCAGAAATAGGTCCTGAAGTCCCAACTTCCTCCTTTTTATCAGATTGTCTTCCCAAGTAGATAACTCAATAAACTTACCTGCCATAGCAGCACCTCAACAGCCTTTTCCACCAGACCCACAAAGATCCTATTTTGCATGAAAAACTTTCTATCATACGAATTATTTAAAAAATGCAAACAAACAAACAAAAAAACCCCACACAACACATACACAAAAAAACCCAAAGCCTTTGACTCAGAGTAAATCTCATTTATGTCAGCTCCTGCCTCCAGCAACTGAGCTAAAGAAAAACCCAACAAGATAAAGATGTAGTGCAAAAGTGTGCAATATAGTGTATGGCAGCAAACCCTAAAACACAACCTAGCTAAAAATCCTTATTTTAATAGTAAGGTGGAGAAAGCAATGTAGTAACCGTGTAAGAGCTCCACAATTAATTAATTATCAATTAATTATCAATTAATTATCAATTAATTATCAATTAATCCTGCTCTATATGTGTAAGCAGAAATACACACACATTTGCACACAAAAGAAATGGGAGCTGTTCCTCAAAAGTGAGAATTACCCCTGACAATGACATGGATTGATGTAAATATTCCAACTATTTCCACCGTGCCTGCAGCTTGACAGTTGGGTTGAAGAGAGCTCTAAACAAACCTTTGTTCCACATTGTAGTAGCAGTTTGTCTTAAAGTGTCCCGGAGGAGAATCAGAAGTTGATACAAATCTTATCAACAATCTAAGTATTCTAAGTGAATAGTCTACAAAGCAAATAACGGGAACCTTTTACTGTATAGTAATGACTAAATACAGGGTTTCAAGCAAAAAAAAAAAAAAATCAAGTCTCTTCTTCAAATCTAGACTATTTGACCAAAAACCTCTGTATTATAATGTCAGTGTAACATCATGTATTTTAGCTGTTCAATAACCATTTAGATTTTTAAAATATCAGATGAATCAAAGGAGAATTATCACAGCTCTACTGATAATAATGAGCTGTTTCTGCAGGTTGAGGCTTGGGATGGGGATTCCCAGAAGTCCCAGCTTCTGCTCTCACTTTGGACTGATCTGATAGAAGACCTCGAAGGGTCAGAGAAATTGCAGAGCTCCTTCTAGAAATACCTATTTGTAAGTTAGGCACCTACATCTCTTTAATCACCTGCATGACCTCAATCCTTAGATTTCCCTGAAAGATGAGAGCACTTTGCTTCAAGTCCTTCGGTGTTCTGGAATTGCTAGCTCTGAACAGCTGTCTCAAAGTCAAGTTACACTTAAATCTACAAATACCTGTCTAACAAGGCAGTAAAACCTACATACATCTTTTTGACAGGATGGCAGAGTTTCCCTACATATGCCAAGTACCTCAGGGAAGAAAGACCGGTCTCCTGTTACATTTTGAAACCTATTAAGAAATAACAGTACATCTAAGAAACACACACAGCAATTCTGAAATCATGAATGTTTTAACGCATGGCTTCCTTCAGACTCACTGTAATTAGAGCTGAGCCTCTGCTATCCTTCAAGGAGTTCTGTTTCAACTCCCTTTGCCTGCTCCTTAAAATTCAAAGAAACAGAAAGAGGAATAAAGGAAGGGGAAAGACAATGAATCCTAACGTCCCTGTAAAGACAATTGCAGTGCCCAAGTGTGCCATCCCCTATTTAAGATTACAGCTATATCTATTAAGACAGGCATGGGAAGACTTGAGCTCTGAGCCTAGAAGATGTGGAGCAACTGGCTGACTGATGCACACTACTTGGCAGTCCCCCTACATGAGGTTCATGACTCCCATGTGCTTGGCAGCACATTTCTGGATGTCTCGAGAGAAGAATGGAGAAATGGGGTTCTTTCTACACCTGTTTGTGTCCTCATGTGTCCAATTTTAAGCTCCCTTTCTAAAAAACCCAACCAAACACTGTGACTCTGCCTGCCTCTAAACTGCTGCAAAACAGCCTTAGCCTGCAGCATCTTTCTGCATGTGTTCTCTCAACAAAAGCACCATTCACACTCCTGCAAGTATGAAAACAGGTGAACTGGAATAGATAAAATCTAGTCTGTCCCTGTGGGATGACCCTTTTTTGTGGGGTTTTGTTGCTGTTATTGCAACTGTCATACAAAATAATAATCCATCGTTGAATGGGATGCTGTAGATTGTCCATATTTTGCTGCTGAGGGAAGAGAAGAACACCCTTGCCTTAAAGGAAGAACATCTGCCAAAGGGTACACCTGAACATAAAGATGTACATCTGGCTCTGGGCCACAGTACATTACATGAGTTTGTAAATGTATTGCTACACTGCTGTCACACTCCTCCAGTATTTTAACTTCTCCAGCAGCTTCTGGATGGCCGACAGTCAGTATCGGATTGCTGAGAGCTCTGCAAAGTTTGTGCACTGCAATGTATTCAGTCAGCACAGAGGCTCATTTATTTTCCCTTAACAAGATAACTGGTTGATTAATATACTTTACCCTGGGGTGCACAGCAAATTTATTTCCTTCCCAGATACATGCTGAACACAGGAATGAGGAGTAAACAAGCTTGTTTTCAGTTATTTGTTATTTACTGGAACAATTCCTGATCTTTTTACCCAAGCTTTATTCTAGCAAACTAATGTTGAAGCTAAGTGAAATTCTGACTATATGAACTCCTCATTTCAGTATCTGAATGCTATTAATTTTTTAATGTACACAGGCTGACGTGTTGCTACCAGCCAGGGCAGTGATCCCTTTCTCATCCTACAAGAGTTCTGGCCACAAAGAGTTACTACATGAATTGCCAGAGTTCACTAAAACTCATCGAAGATACCCAGAAATTACAGTCAGTTCTCCAGGACCACCACACTGATTAAGACAATACACCTGCTCCTTGCTTTGCAGAAACACCGGGGCTAGACTCCAGCAGCAGGTTACAAGTCTGGGGGAAAACTCACAACCATAAACCAAGGTGTACTTGAAGCCAACAATCTCTTCACACATACTTAACTTAATGGACTGGGAGCACCTATATCAGAATGCAGCAAACAAATCTACACTTGACATTCATCTATCAAGGCGAGTATTTGTGTAATTAAATCAATCTTGCATGACATGAAGGGATGGCATCTGATGACCCACCAGAGTTCTCTTTCAAGCTCAAACTCCAGTAAATACATCAATTCTCCTAAAAAACTTGTAAAACAGATTAAGCATTCATGTACATTTGCCACCTATAAACCCTAAGGAATTTTTACTCCGCCTTCAAGTTCCTCATCTTTTTAAATGGCATCTGAATATTTCTGACTAAAATGTCATTAGAGGAGCTAAAAATGGTGCAGATCCCCAGAAGTTATTTTGATCTGTTTTCTTCCAATTTGCACCTTGCTTCTGTCCAAAACCATTTATCATGGGAAATCTGTTTTGTATATGAGGGCAGTGTAGTTCAGTATAGTTCCACAAAGATTCAGTAAAAAATTAAACTCTTCTACTAAGAAAATTATTCACCAGAAATGTTTTCTTTGCTTGCTAGTAATCTGATTGCTTCCCATTTCTCAGTGTCAGAAATATTTGCACTATTTTTATTGGAAAACTATTTTCTCACCCTAAAGTGTGGCCAATTATCTTCACCTGGTGACATTAATGTGGTCAGCATCTTTCCCACCTGTTTTTTTAAAAACCCTGTTTAAACAAACATACCCAAAAAAAGAAAAAAAGTCTATTTTCCTGAGAAGACTTTATTCTCTTCCCTTTGAATTGCAATATATGTGGGAGGAGGGAAAGAATCTAAATGTCAGCATGTTTTTAAGAGTAGTTTATCATGCTGTAAGTTTCTATAGCATAGAACATCTAATTCGAGATGGACTGAGATTAGAAGGGCTAAAATAAACTAATGTGCCAAGAAGTGTATTCAAAATACGCAGAAATAGAAATCAAATCCTTTCTGAGGAGAGCCTGGGCAAGAAGAGAGCATCCCTCAAATACCTTATGAACTATTAAGGCTTACACAAAACTTTCAGATAGATATGTAGGCCCTCAGTAGACCTTCACACAGGTGAGTCTTTTTTTTTTCTGTTTTTGAGATAGGATAATATTTATTACATCATCACAGGATTGTATATGAATCCTGGTAAGTTATACCAAGAATTAACAAAATGATCCCACAACTGGCTCAGTGTGAGTGGTTTTACCCTACTCACAGAACCCTACTTGCTACACAACCAGTTTAAAAAAAAAAAAAAAAAATTGGGAAAAATTTTTCAGTGTCAGAACAAAAGACACTAGAGAAATTCTAATTGTATGGAAAAATCATCATGCCAGGCATAGAACCACTACAAGATATTAATCCTTCAACTTAAAACCAATACTAAAACAGAAAACATTTCCACTTACAGTCAAAGCTAAAATCCCCAGTCAAAATCCTACTTCAGCAGTGAACCTTTCAAACACAACAAAAGGAAAATAAAAGAATGGCACAAGAAGGAAAGAATCTGAAAAGTAGTCCTGAAGGATGACTTGATGCATTATATACCTCCATATGTCACTTTACACTGCACTGAAGACTGTTCAAAGAAGTTCAAATAAGTTTCAAGATACTGGACTGAGATTAATTTGATGGCACTAACTCAGTAGACTGCTGTGCATCACAGTATTGAGCTGATAGTAAGATATTTTTCATTAATCACTAATTAGAACTGGGTTACAGCCAGAGTTCATGAGCATACATTGTATTTTCATTTGAAAAAAAAAATAGAAATTGTCTTTGGAGTCTTAACTCTAAATCCAGGCAATTCTTACAGTGTGCCTTTGATACAGCAGTGCCTAGTTCTTCATGACACTGGGGAAGTAAACTTTTTCTTTATGATTCATAGCCAGCTGAAAGCCAAAAAGTAAATGTTAGACCTTACTGTATTTCTTATTTCTACATTCCAGTACAAATCCCTTGAAATTTTTATTTTGAATTTCTTGAAATCCAGCTTAGAACTAGAGTCATAAATTGAAAACCCACACTCCACCACGTATTGCTTGCTGTCTCTCTCGCTTCCTTAAGGTACATAACAATACTCAGGTTCTTACAAGGATAGGAAAGCATTTTTCTGCTTTTTTTTTTTTTTCATGTCAGGAACCATTTCATCGATGGTTAGAAGTTTTGGCAGGTTGGAAGTGAACATCAAAGATCATATGGTTCAACCTTTCTTTCATTCTCATTTGCTTATATCGACACCATTATATGTCTATGAGAACAAACAGTAAAGTTGTTGTCCCTTTAATAGGACCTCTCATGCAAGGGCTTTGGGATTAGATCTTCAGCTGGCACCTTTTAAGCCTCTGAATCATTTAACACCAGGTTACAAGGGGACCTGGAGGATCACCTGGTCCAGTCTTTCTCAGCAAAAGCACCATCTAGACAAGATATCCCAGTACCCTGTCCAGATGGATCTTTAAAGTGCCCAGCATTAGGGAATCCACCACTTCCCTAGGCAGATTATTCCAATGGCTTCCAATCATTCTCACTGTGAACAAGTTTCCTCTTGTGTCCAATCAGAATCCCCCTAGGAGTAAACTGTACCCATTACCCTTGTCTTTTCCATGTGACTCCTTGTAAATGGAGAGTCTTCATCTTCTTTTTAGCCACCCTTTAAATACTGGAACACAGTTATAAGGTTTCCTCTAAGACATATTCTTTCAAGACCAAACAAATCCAGTTCTCTCAGTCTTTCCTCCTATGTCAAGCTTCCCAGTCCTTTGATCATCTTTGTGGACCTTCTCTGGACCCACTCCAGCCTGTTTACATCTTTTGTACGTAAGAGGGACCAAAACTGAACACAGTATTCCATGTGTGGCCTGAAATGTGCTGAGTAGAGTAGAATAAACTGTGCTGGTGATGCCTTTCTTTATGCAACCCAGCAGCCTGCTGCCTTTCTTTGCTACAGCTGCAAACTCATATTGAGCTTGTTGGCTACCAGGACCCGCAGGTCCCTTTCCACAGAGCTGCTCCCCAGCCAGGTAGATCCCAGCCTGTGCTGCACTCCTGGATTACATTTCCCAGCTGCAGGACATTACATTTGCCTTTGCTGAAGTTCACATCTTCTCAGAGTTGCTGTTGACTATTTCACTTCTCCTGTCTAAAGTGGGGTAACATTTTCTTCTGTTTCTGCCTGTTGTTTACATACCTGAAGAACTCTTTCTTTTGGTTTTTGACATCTCTGGCCAATATCAATTCAGTTAGTGGTGCAATTTCTTTGTGCTGACATGGCTATGCCAGCTACTGGCTATGCAATTAGATGCAGTTTTACTGGCAAGGAAGTCTTCTCCCATTCAGGAGATGGTATAAGCTAAATGAAAAAAGTGACTTTTTTGCTAGTAGGAATGGTGCTTTTTAAGCACAGAAAAGGCCTAAAGCTCAACATACTCAGCCCTTTAATTGAGGGCTGAGAGAACCACTAGCTTGAGCTGCAAGATAGGGCATTAATCCAGTGCTTCCAGAGGAACTCAAATCCTCTAAGAAATAGAGACAGAAAAAAGCCAAGTCCTAGTACAGTATAAAAAGCTAAAAAGAAAATTTCCCTTTTCATTTTTGGATGGAAAAATCCCTTCAAAAGGCTGACTTCATATATAAATGATAAAGGAGCAGTAAAGAAAGGATTGTATTTTTGCAGTGGATTTTGCAGTTCACCTGTAAGTTTCAGTGCCTACAAAGCACTCCCCCAAACTACCTCTGCTGAAATTTCTCCAAAAGCAAGATGAGAGAGAAACAATAATGGGCAGGTCAAAAGAGACTTTCAGGGATTCTACAGTCATTAGTTTCCTGAAGTGAATTGCAGTTATTTTTACGAAAATAGACAAAACTAAATTCTGAGAAAAAAACTCTCCAGCTCAGACTATCTGCCCTACATGTAACATGGAAGTAGGTTATTCTCTCATATCCAAGCAGAATCTACACTGGGCACCAAAAATTTGTAAATTTGAGAATTTGAGAGGGTAAAGTAAATCTCAGCCATGCTGAAGATGTGAAGAAAAAAATCTAAGATAAAACTGATCTGGACCTTAAGAATACCAAAATAAAGGTAGGTGATAGGAGAGTACTCTCTTCCTTTTCCTAGCAGGCTGTCAGATGAGAAAATCTCTTACTCAGCATTTGAGCACACGTTTCTGTATCATGTGCTGTATAATGGAAGCTACCAGAGCACTATGAGAGCAGTGAAGAACCCAGCAGAAGAATGCCTCACGAAACTACCTAGGTAGGGAGTTTCAGAAGGGCTAGGCTCTCATAAATTGGGCTGAAAAAATTGTACAAGATTGGAAAAAATTGTATTTTAGATAATAAATGGGGGGGGCAGGAATGTATAACAAATATAGGTAAGCAAATCCCAAAGTTCCTTCATTTCTTGGGAGAAACCTTCGATTTCAAGAGCTGCCAGCCCCCATAAAACCACAAGTTAACACACTGTTCTAAAGCAGATTTCTTTATGAAACTATAGCACCAGCTCTGAGAAATAAAGATGGTTGTGTATGTGTTCAGACACTACAGCAGCAAGCACCTCAAATTGGACAGAATAGCTCTACCACCAAGTTAGCACAAAGGAAATAAAACATCTGCCTATTTTGAGTGTTTAGCTACAGAACTGAGTCATGTATCTAATATATTCATTCACACACCACTGTAAGAATGGAAATTATTTTATTCCCTTTTTCCTTGATATGAGGCATGCAAAAGCTAAGTAACCTGCCCAAGGTCACAGATAATCTCTTGCTCTCCCCTCCCTGTATCTCACAACACCTGAAATGGATCTCTGCTGCAGACAGCAGCATCCCTTCTACTCCTCCTACTCTCTGACAGTGGGACAGTCAGTTCTCTGAGGGATTGAAACTTAGCTCAGAACTTGGCTCAACACAAGGACATGTGGGTGCTATCTGGCTGTAATCTCTGAGTCACATACATGAGCAAATCATGCCTTTTGCCCTGGCACTTTTTGAAACTATGAGCTCAAGACACTAACAGTCTGGAAGCATTGAATCTTGACTGCCCAGTCCTGGGCTTTGATTGCTGACAGTTAAACCATAGTGATTATAAATATATATATACAGAAAAACAATGTTTTCACTATCACATGCAAGCATTAAATAAGACACATTTGCCTCTGCCTCCCTGTACAAATAATCTAGGTTGTACTTCTTTTTTCACATTTATGAACAATCTTCTGAGATGACTGACAAAAGAGGTAACTGACATATAATGTGAATCTTTACAATTAGCCATTCCAAGACATGCAGCTGAATAAAATTCTGCTCAGTCAGACATAAAATCAAATTAGAAGAGCTCACTCTGAAGAGAAAGAACTAAATTTGAAACAAATAAAGCAGTGCATAATTCCCTTTTAATGGGATAAGTTCCTAAAACCACACTAATCACAATCCTAACAAGGTAATACATTCCATGGTGCATTTACCACATCACTGCTCAGAACAGAGCAGAGCAGTAGAGCTTCAGTCATGTGAGGGATTTGCCCCATATGCAAAGTGAGCAACTGATTTTTTACAGTCAGGATTAGTTCAGCAGAGCACTCCTATTTATTAATAATTATACCTTATGGCCTTACAATGTGTGTTGTTCATCCCACATGTGTTCACAAAGACTTTCACCCATCACTCAGATCCCTTGGTTAATACACAGCATATTTCTCCTCAATGCCCTGCAATATTCCTCAACAGTTTAGAAAAGAGCCAAAAAATGCTCCATCTTAACAAATTCAGAAGGAAGGTAGTGACTCCAACATGAGAGCTGGCTAATGCTGAAGTAACACTTCCTATGTGTTGCAAAAATGCCACTGGATTTTTATTGACCATAAGTATTCAAGACCTTGGGTTTGGATCTGATTTTTAGGACAGCTTTTTTCATCAGCACAGCAGCTCACAGCTGTGAGAATGCCTGAGCTAAAGAAGAAAGTATGACCACCTGCTTTGCAGCTACTCTTCAAAGTAAGGTCATCTAATAAAGGTGTAAAAAGATATCCTATGTCATAGAAATTATTAAACTCTTTTCTTGGTTTTGATTTATTGGTGCCCTGTAGGTACAGCATCTTGGGTTATAAGCTGACAGCTGACACCTTTATTAGAGTGTTCAACTATGAAAGTTGTTCTAGCAAAACCCACCATTCGCCATGTTGCATATTCACTACCTCTCAGGATGTGTCTGATCCAAAAAATATGCTCAGATGACCAGTTAAGAGACAGTTTCATATGAGATTTTAGAGTCAATCTGGGTTTTTCCTGTACTGTCAGCAATCCAAATATTTTGACTGAAACATAACGAATCATTCTTTTAATCGCATAGCACAGACTGCAGTTTGCTTCTACAGCTTCCTAATTTTTAAACAACTAACAGGGGAGAAATAATGAAAAAGCCAATATAAAGGATATGATTAAATACACTTCAAGAGCAGAAAAGGTAAGCAGATACATTTCTACCTGTGTATATATACTGTGATACTTACTTAGCAAAAATTTCCATTTATATATCCAGCTGAAACCTTGTATTCGCTGCATAAACCGGCTTTTATTTAAAAGACCATTTACCAATAAAATAATAATTAAAAAAAGGTAACAGTCAGAAGACAGAACTACAGTACGTACAATACAAATGGAATTATTTTTCCCTTATACAAACATTATGGCTCTGCATGAGCATGCAGCAAGGTGAATACCCTACAAATCAAACTGCAGGTTGCTGACACTGGGCTCAATCATTTCCAGACATGGGTTATTTCTAACTCCAAAGATGTTTTTAATACACAATATTCAATCCACCAAGTTTTTTTTGCACTCTGTTTTATTGCTACACTTTGATGCGAGGGAGTTTGTTATATAATATGCACACATAGGCACTCACAAGTTTTCCCTTAAACAGACATCCTATTTTCTAGCATGATGGCCACATATAAGTGAAAAAAGGTCGTGTATGGCACGCAAGAGATCATGACCATTTTAAAGCAGATACACACAATGGCTATGCCCTGGTCACACGGCAAGATGTGCGTGGAGGTAACTGGGAGTGAAGAGATGTGACTTAGGCAAGCAAACACAACATGGGAAAGCAGTAGCTCTCTGAACTAAGTTTGTATTCCTCAGGTCCTGCAGTCTCTGACTCTGAATATGGGGGATCTTGCACCAACCAGGCACAGGACAAGTCATCAGCAATTCCTCCATTCCTGCAAATGAACAGCAACTGAACTGAACTGAGCTGACTTCCAGGAGAGACACATAAAAAGCTGATGTTGAATGCCTTTAAGCATGAGGAGACTTATCAGGATTTTTAAAAAGAGAGAATAATTCACAAAGCAAAACAAATTATATTGAAGGGAAAAAATTAAAAATTTCATAAATGGGAGTTAAATTGCTGCTGTTTCCCATAATTCTAACATTCAGTCAGCATCAAACCTTACACCATCTTTTGAATGAGGACACACTGCTCAGAAGGGGGTCTGCAAGGTGAAGCAACCCTTCTGATGCACGCAGCTCCGCTCTCTCCAGAAAGTTGATGCTACTGCTTTGTTCATTTTCTTCTGCTGGAAATGTTCCTTAGGCTCGCTCCTTCATCAGAGGAGTTTGGAACAAGATAGCATCAGTTTAATAAGTTATTAGCAAGCGGGTTTTTGTAGTGAGTAACAGGGTACCATTTTACAAAACAGATATTATCATCACACCAAGGAAAATCAGTCCAAAGAACAACAAAATTACTTGTACAAGATTATCCAGGCACTTAGTAGAAACAGCTCAGCTAGTACATTTAACTTTTGAGCCCTATGCCAGTGACCAATCCAGCAGGACACACCAATCCAGTAGAGCTCTCCTACTCAAAATGAGCTGTGGGTTTTCCCGCATCTCTGGTTACCTCTCATTACCCACACCCTGCTACAAATGAGCCCTATATCAGTCACTGGGGAGGACTCAAAACACTGTGCAAAACCAGAACAGAGCTCAGAAATGTGCATGGTAAATCCCTGAACACAATTTGGAGCATGGTATTTCTGGCCTTTACTGTTAGTCTCTCCAAGGGACAGCATTAATTTCAGCATTGTCGCAATTCAGGAAATTGGTGCCTGAATTGAGGATGCAAAGGAACTCATTAATAATTCTAGCTATAATAATTCAATTTTATATAGCCAAACTCTGCCTCAAATCTAAGAAAATAATAAAAAGACAACACAGAGTCACCAAAGAAGGACTGTGGTATAGACAAAAATATCAAAGGCTAATACAGTAATGTGGGCTCAAATACCTACTATATCAAAGATTTTCTTAGGCAGGCAACTTAATACCTCTGTATCTCAGTTCTTCAGCTGAAAATAAGGATAATAGCAAAATGGGAGCATACCAAGGATAAGGCAAGATACTCAATAGAGACTATGTAAAAACCTAACAGAATTGTGTTTGTCCATGGGTAAAGCACAGTAAATTTGCAGCTATTTTTGCTACATTTTAAGATAACTATTTCACTGACAGAGTTTCAGTGCTATGAAGCAAAGATCACATTTTTCCAAGCAAAGGCATAAATACACTCTACATTAACTTCAAATGAAATTTTAGATCTATTTTTTCCTATGAAACAAAAAATAGAGACAAACCCCGCCTTGATAACATCTGCTGAGCTTCTTCTCAAGACAGAGGGAGATTCAGGTCACATTCAGCTCTACACTGAGTGATACCCAGCACAGGCGTCAAGACTATTAGTGTATTTAAGACCAAGATTTAAAAATCATACCTAAAGCTGGTAAACTGTAGCTATTCCTACAGTCACCAGAGAGAAGGACACAGATTTCCCAGTTTTACACCTACGGTTAGAGCCAAAAGAGTCCTTTTTTGATACATTTTATAGCAATGTTTGCAATACAGTAATACAGTCTCTCCTCCATTCTACAACATAAATCTTACTGGTATCACTGGGGTTAAGGGACATCTGATACAGTTCAAAAAAGATAAGCTTAGTTTAGCACAAAAACCTTAAAATCAAAAATGCCCAGACAGCAGGGTATCTAAATCACACAAACTCTGTAGGATTTCTTCTGCCAAAAGCCAAGCTAAGCAAAAATGGTATCAAACGGGGATTTTCCTTTATGCTCTGGTCATAACAATCTTGTGTAAGAGGACGGAAAAAAAAAAAAAAAGCCTTTCAAAAAGTCTAAGACTGACTTGGAGACAAACCTATGACATGAATAAACGAAAGCCAACCTTTAATTGTATTTTCCAGAGTTGCCCAGATATCAGTAACCAGAATATAAAAATCAACTAATCAGATGCTGCTTGTTCTTTTTCAGTGAGTCAGTGCTGCCATCTAAAGCTGTCTAAAGGGCATGCAAAAGAAATTCAAAGTCGTGCATCTAAATAATATTCAGGAAGCATGTCAGTAAACAGAGAATGCAGGGTAAGTCAAATATGTCAGTAAGATGCAATAAAATAATGATGTTGCACTACCTGAAGGAGAAATTCTTTCTCTATCACTTCACTTGTCTTGTTTATAAGCCTCTTCTGTAGTCTCTGTACTTTCTGAATCAGCTCATAGGTAGTGGGGTCACTGGCCTTAAAAAGAGAAAAGAAGTCTCAAAAATTATGCATGATAACAAATTAGTGTTTCTTGTTTGCAAATGAAAATCAAAGTATCTAAATGTTCAAAAGTAATAAATACAAAAGGGGAGGGGTGGCAGTGTTTGGTTTTGTTTTTTTAAATTACATGCATACAAGCAGTCCTGAAACTTAATGTATCAATTTTAGCAGCAACTGGAACTGCCCACTGACGAAGAGCAGTGTAAGTATTTCCCACTGTTTAAGAACCCCAACAGTTGCTTTGAACAAAAAAAAAGAGTAACTGCAATATAGCCTTGAAACAGGTTGAGAAGTTAAGAGGAACAAATTTGTGGGGTACACTGATGAATTATGAGCCTCTAAAGTGTCCATACACGTGAAATCTCATTCTTTAATGGAATGAAGTGGAACAAATGGTGACAGTGTATACACTGTACTGCTGCCCTCTACATAGCCCATAAAAACCAGGACCTAGATGTCTGTCTCTCTGTCCCTTCTCATTCTCTTGTCACAGATTGAATCTGGAGGCAGCTCTAAGTAGCAAAGAAGTAATTCTGTGAGGAGCAGCCAGCAAAGCATACTTTCCCACTACTTCATATCTTCTTGTTGGATCTTTTACTGAAGGGCAAACTCTGACTGAAGCTTTTCCCCTCTTAGGGATTCATAACACCTCTCTCCCATCTGGTTTCTCTGCTCTCATTTGGTGTCTCATAAGGATTAAACTCACACTGCAGTAAAGGCTCCAATAAAGTCCTGCTCTCTATATATCTGCTTGAGCTTATAAGAAACTTGGTATCTCATTGCTCCTAATCTTTGGTCTGATTTTATCTAAATTGACTAATCAATTCAAGCATAACTAGGACACTAACACAGATACGCTCGCAGCACTCACAACATAACACCATTTCCTGAGAAACAAGGCTAAAAAGTAGATCAGTCCCCATGATCCACTTAGTCCTTGATTTTTTTTATTGTGCTGCCCAAACATGGTGCCAATTGTGACAACCATAGTGATATGAGGGTGTTTGTTCATTAGGAATTGAACCAAAACCCCATCAGGATTATTTCACATGGATCTTGCCATCTGCTGGCCTTTCTGTGTTCCAAATACAAACCAGTAACCTAGAATGGAAAGACATGATTTCCCATTACCAGTCTCTTCATACATTCATTTTCCCAACATTGGATGTTTTGACTGGCCTGATTTTTCTTTGTTACAAGGTAGTGCTGGAGTTCATACTCACACATGTTTAACCTAGTTCATCTCCCTTCCATGAGAAAAGCTAACCACGTTGTTCAACTTGAGCTCAGCATGGAAAGATTAACTATTATGTAAGTAAGCACAGTCAAAATACTCAGCTTTGTTACTGTAGGGACTGAGCACGTTACCACTCATTATTAGAGCAGCTAAGTAACCCAGGCTGGCATCAGATCAGAGACCCATGAAAGAGCAGAATCTCAGATGGCTCTGACATCAGAAATATCCAGTGATGCCAACTGATGTTCATAAATTTGGTCTATGCTTGATGGATTTTTTATTTTTCCCCTTCACTTGGCAGGTTCAAATTGTGTGAAAATTTAGATTAGCTGTTTATGTAGAACAGTTGAACTCACATTACCAGGAATGACTATCTTTGGGAGCCCACCACTGTTTATGTGGAGGTCTGTTCCTTTTCTCACAGATTTAATTTACCTTCTGACTTCATGTCTGTCCATTCTCCACTCTACCTATTCTATGACCCTTTCAAATTCTGGCTTTCTTCCCATATACATCTCCCTAATTGGTGAGAGTAGGGTTGTATCTTTCCCCTATCATCATCTTTCTCGTCATCCATGTTAAGTAATCACCCCCTTCTCAATTCACCTTATGAATTCTTACTTTCTTTAGCATTTGACTGTCTCTTTACAAATCCCTCTGCAATTTTTCATTGAGAAAGTAACACAAAAATAACACTGATTGCATTGTGCAAGGAAACCATTCAGCAGGTAAGCATTCCAATGGTACTATGGAAATTCCAGTCTGCCTGCTCCTCCACATCATTTGCGTAACAGTCAACGAAATGGGCTTTGTGCTGGGTCACTGATTTGGTAATACAGGCTTAGGGAACATGAAATGCTCACACATCACCTCTAATTTTCTCCATCTGTGAACTTTCAAGGGCTTCTGCAGTTCTTCCTCCAAAATCCTGCATCGAGTCTGTTCCTTTAACAGTTCCTTCTGCATGTGATGAACCTCAAACCTGAAGACCAGCATGAAATAGAAAGAAAAATAACCCACTGAAACCGTATCAGTGTGACCAAGGCACTAATATGAACATTAACAAGTCATTCTCTCATGCATTGCAATGCACAGGAAGCACTACAAGGAAAACACAAAGAGTCACTTTGCCACTACAGCAACACTGTAGTGGCAAAAAAAGTAGCAACACTGACACCACTAAACAGGTGGAATCATAAGGTAACACACTTAGACCTCTTCACTTGCTCCATCAACAATGGCTCAGAAAAGGGACTCTTGGGGAATCTACTCCACAGCCTACTGGATCTCACTGTTCACATCTTCCCATTTACACTAAGGCCAGGATTGTTAGCCCCTCAACCTACAAATCAGTTATGGGTCATATCCAGTTACCCCTGGATAGAATCTAATAGTTTGTGTTTGAAATAAGTTTTTAAATATACTTGGCTAATATAATCTCTTAAATAAAATGCACTGTAGGGCCTAAGTAAGACGGACACTGTTCCTTACAGAACTGAAGTTTGTTTACTCCTACTCCTCAAAGAATTTCAAATGACTTGTTGCTGAATTTAAAATTAATTGAGCACTACCAAGATTCTTTGACAACTAGGCTTTTATGGTGGGGATAGGGGGTTGAGGAGCAGGGGAAAAAATACATGCTTTTTGGAATGGTCTGACCCCAGTCACTCTAGTGATTGGATCCTGTAAGTTCTCCAAGGTCGGAAGAAGGTGGAGAATCACGATGTGCCTGCCACTGAATCTTTTCCTGCTAAGCTTAGAGTTACATTTAGCTCACTAGAGAGAAAAATACCTTTTTTTTTAACTGTGAGGTTGGACAAGGTTATGCAGGAGGAAAAAAACTCACATCTCCAATTGGCAAATCAAGAAAGCTAATTAGCAGCACAAGTGATATATGGAGTCTTTCGACAGGCAGTTTTCATGATGGTTTTGGACTCCATTAAAGTATGTGATTGCTGCTGCAGTTAGGAAGAATTGATCCACCCATCATGGCATGCATCACACTACACTTCAATACCATCACTGAGTTTCAATACAGTAACAGACTTTCAGCTGAATGTATTTGGGCAGCAAGTTCAAATCCTATTCCTGTCTGCAGTCAGTCGATGAAAACTGCGATTGCTAATGCTGTGTGCCCAGTTCTCTTTTCTGTTTCACCGAATCAAACTGGCATAATTCCACTGGAGTCAGTGGGACTGACCATGGACTGAAGTTAATTTGTTCTGCTGAAAGGCATGGAATTACACTGATAAGCTAAAGATCTAGCCCAAAACTGTGGTAGCTACATAGAATTGGAATGATGGTTATCTGCTAAAAACATAACTGCCTCTCTTTACAAGCCAAGACTGATTCTATAGAAAATGACATTAGTTTCCCATCAGGAAAGAATACACCTCTAATAGAGGAGGGTTAAAAAAGGGAATGAAGCATTAAGCCAGAGAAGGAGGAGATAAATCAGGCTTGGGCTATTAAACTTGTGTTTTAAAGAAACACAACCTTCAATGAAAATTCAACTAAATCTTTCTAAGAGAGCATGCCTGCATATAAATCTGGAAGGAGAGAGCTCTGAAAGTGCAGGAGTTTGTCATAAATATGTCAATTGTTCCCCATACTCTGTGGATTGCTTAAAAAAAAGGAGTTCCACTAATCTGAGCCTTGTACCACTGTACCACTATGAACACCTTTTGTGCTGATGTCTGTAGGTTTATTCTGTAGGCAGCAACTCACAGTACAAAGGGAAATATGGAAACTGTTTCAACTTTGGCCAAGATGTCTTCTTTCCTCCTTCCCATATTTTAATTTTCTTAATTGCTGATAAGTTGTTTTATAAATTAAATCGTTTGTGCTTGAGTTCAGACCAAACAACCTTCTTCTCCAAGGTATAATGCTTGTTGATATAAATCCTTACCACGCATAAAACATGTTTTCTGTCTCAAACATAGTCACTAGGGAAATATATTCAATCAGGTTTTCTACCTGAGGTCCTCCACATTAGCCACACTCTTGCCAAGTATTCCCTTCTCACGCCGAAGTTTTTTGATCTCCAGCTTGAGAATTCGGACGTCCTCCATTCTCTGCCGGTACTCGCTCTCACCCCTGTTGAGGATGGCCTGCTGGATTTTTATCTTTTCATAGAGCAGAGCCACTTCATCATTGCGGCGAATAAGCTGGGTCGCCAGGGCGTGTCTCTCGCTGAGCACCTGTAAGGGCACAGGGCAAAGCAGTGAGCTCAGCTACAGTTCCTTCACACCATCCCCAAGTATCATGACTGTATTTGTATCAGTCAAAATCATGTGCATTAAGAGGTTTCACTGTTTTTAATTAAAGAAATGTGGCAAGAACCTAATAGTATCCCCTATAAGGGTTCAGTCACCTGAACAGTATAAACTACATATTTCGTTCACTTCAGTGCCTTACCAGTTTGGTTTTAAAGCACTATAAAGCTTTAGCGGTACCATATTCACAGTAGCTGAGGATCTTTGTTTTAAAAATACACTGGACAAATGAGGAAACAAAATGCAGGGTGTTTAAAAACTCAAATTAGAGATTCCTACCTTGTCAAATTCCTTCTTGTGCTTCAGCCTCTCTGCATCAGCTTCAGCAATGATGTTTAGGAGTTTTCTCTCTTCTGCCTCCTGATTTTCTATAAATGTTTTGGTTTCCAAAGCCTGTTTTGTCAGCTTAACCAGTTCAGCCTGGTGGAGAGAAAGAATGTAGATAAACTGTGTTTAGTAACAACTTTGCATTATACAAACCTACAGTTAAGACTTAGGATTTTAAAAAATATTTCATACATTCTTTTAGCTTCCTGAGAGGTACATATTTTGTTAGTTTTTGAGAATAAATCACCAAGACAAGCAGGCATGAAGACCCATAAAGAAATATTGTAAACACTATTTAAATACCATTGTGGAAATTTGAAAGGATTTTTATCTATTACAGTGGTTCAAGCTGTAATTCAGGGATGCCTCATTTAATAAATTAAAAAAAAAAACAAACATACGAGTCATATTTGGAACACTTTTCAGGAGTTGTTATTCAAATTTTAAAGTCAGTCTGGTATGTGAGACACGATGGCTCACCTTGCTGAAGAGGGCAACAATCTGTGCTGTAGAATACAACTCAGAAAAGGTTTCAGACTGGAATAACAGAATTGGTGGAGAAGATGGCAACCAGGCAGGGAACAGCAAAATTAAAGAGCTATAGCACTTTACTTAGTGGACATGTAGATGAAGAAGACTGGGAAAAGACGGCTGTCCCTAAGTGAAGGAGCAGCAAAGCACTGCTGCACTGACTGCACAGCACTAACAAACTAACACTGCCCAATTGTTCTACCCCACTGTCACAAAATGTATAATTCAAGTCATGTACATAGATAAAAGCTAATAAGGTTTTCTTGGATTATTACAAGTTTCTATCACTGCTATGCAACTAGAGCCAAGGTGGAACTAGCTGACCACATTTTCATAGATATGCAAACTTTCAAGCTTTGACTCCGTGACTTTGCCACAGCTCTGGCCCTTATAAAGGATGATGTTCAAGCTCCCTTTTGGGAACAAGCATCATGCAATGTTGAAAGAATTAGGCTGTGATAAAGGCTGCACCTGCAAAAACATCAATTTAAGACAGAAACAGCTCCATCATCATAATAGAATAGTTTTTTCCATTCTTATTTTCTTTAATAAAATTCTCATTTTCCCATATGTGCGAGACGTATCTCTCTTAGTGTTAGATATTCATCAGAATTCATCAGCTGAATGAAAATGCAAGCCACTTCACACTGAAATGCAATCAACACTGTGCAAAAGCTGTCTACAAATGTAAAACTGCTCATGTGTTCAGTACTGCTGGATAGTATTTTTTAATATATCAAAATTCTATGGTCTCCTTATGTCATAAAAATATGAATTGTAAACAAGAAGTGGCATTAGATGTTGGCAGTAAACATTTATATAAACAAATCTCCTCACTGGAATGCACTAAGTTAAAATAAATCTGAACTGCCTTGTATAGTAAAGAACATAAATACTTTAAGCCACACAAAAGCCCAACAAGCTAACAGGGTTTTCAGTTAGATTAAATAAACTGAAAACTACAGTAGGAGGGTCTGTGTATGTTAGGTAAGAGAAAAGGAAATGAATAAACACAGTCGTTGGCAAGCAGAAAAATGATCAGGTCTGAAATGGCTGTAAATCAGCACAGCTCACTTGAAGTCACTTCAGAGAATTTGTAAGAACTGAAGAACAGTCAGCAAGAAGGAATAATGTATATAGGACCTATACCAGTATCTCAAACCAAATTCAAACTAAATTCTTGTTTAGATTCTGAAATAGTACTGTAAGTGAAGAGGGTTTTTTATTGGTATTTGAGGAGGAAAGAAAATATGAGTTTTACAAAAGTTGTAACTGAACACAGAATGCTGAAATAACAAGGCAGAGGTTTTATATCCAGATTTCTAGAAAATGCTAAAAAAAAATGCATAAACATCTACAAAAATATACAAAACTTGACTTGCCAGCAGCTCAAATATGGAGGGCCATGGATAGATTGTTTCCAATATTCAGATGCTCTGTCAAACCACTCTAATCTGCAAGCCTGTAAGAAGGCCAACTAAAGCCAAAAGATGGCTTTGTACTGGCTTTAACTGAGCCTGGATCAGGCATCCTCTGTTTAATTTACCATGATTACACATTTTTAAGACCTTTATGCCATCTGAGATGAGCATAAATCCAGTGTCTGTATAATCTCATTCCTATGAATCCCAGTTCTCCACGATTTAGCACATTCTTTAAACTTATTTCCCAGAAACAACTTGCTCACTTCCTTCACATCAGCGCAAACAGGACAAAGTGAGGCCGGCTTGCAACACAAATAATTGTGTTCTTTTGTGCCTGTGACAATCAGCTCCCTCTGAATTCTCTTCTGCTTTAGTAGTCAGCAGTGACACTCAGGTAAGACCACAGTGCCCGGCAGCTAGGCAGCAATGTCATGTCAATGTACGGACAAACTTGCCAGTGAGTAATTGAGTGTGTGAACCATGTAGCAATCATATATTTGTCAAATAAATGGCAGACAGTTCTGAGGTGATGAGACAGAATTGGGGACTAGTTAAGGCAGAAAGATGCACACAGGAAATGAGATGTTGTTTGACTTCACCATTCCTGATAGAACAACTCTGAGACAGATAAGGTACAAGAACACAAATTCATCACCTTTTTACAAAGCCCCATTGACATCTTGTCATAACTTTAATGTGCTGAGAGGGGCTGAAAACTCAAGAAGTCGTTGCAGCAAAGCAATAAACTGACAAAAGAAAACATTGTGAAAAGTGACAGAGAACTTCTGAGTTTTCTGGGGGTATTTTTTTTCCCTGCTATTGTTATTTTTTCTCAGTGCTTAGTGAAGATTAAAAATAAGCTTCTGTGGACACTAACTCCTTAAATCTTTCCAGAGCACAGCAAATTGGGTTGAGATATCACCACAAATCTAATAGCTTACGTAAGGATGGGCTGCAGCCAACACTTGGAAGAACCAGAGCTTCAAGCTCAGATTTCCTTTGATTTACAACAGATTCTTCCTCCTTTATACCACAGTATTAAAATAACTTTCTGTGCAGAGGGACCTACTAAAAAGCACTGCCTAACTCCCAGAAGACTAATGCTTACTAGTTACACAGAAATACAATATTGTGAAGTGTAATATAATGGGGCTTGCACTAAAAAAACAACAGAGAGAAAAGAAGTTTTTAAAAATAAAAAGTTGCATTACAAGGATCCATATTAAAAAGTTTGCTAGAATCAGGCTATCCCCAAAATCCATTTTTCTGAAAGCAAAATGGAACTTTTTAGTAAAAAATGTTCAGTCACCAAGAGATTTAAAGCTTCCAACAGACAGTTCAAGACTTTTTGATAATTATAGGCAGAGATTAAATTTGTCAGATACACAGATTTGTGCAACTACTATCTCTAAAGTGTACTGAGATCTTGTGCTTCAATTACAGAATAGTTTTTTTAAAATACAACAAAACAACTACGATGGACCAGAACATTCTGTGAAATCATGGCAACTATCCTTTGTAAGAAGGTATATGTGTAAAGGGTCTTACTTTCAAAGATTCCTTCTCCTCCTCTGATTGCTGATGATCTAGATGTGCTTTCTCAAGGGCTTCATCTTTGTCTTTGAGCTCCTCCTTCAGCTGATCCAGCTGACGTGTTGAAGTTTTCAGTTTCATCTTCGTCTCTGCTATCTCATCCTAAGAAACAGAAAGTGTGATCACACAGAGGGTTAAAAGAAGAGCTTATTTGTGATGGGGAGTTCAGGCTGTTTAGATGGTGGAAAATGTAGCCACAGTGCAAGAGAGGAGATCTGTTGTAAAAACTACAAGACATCACTTTTTAATCCAATAGACCAAAACAGTTTCATTAAATGACAATTTTTTTATTATGCCAGCATGACATTGCAATAAAAAAGCTTCTAAAAGATACACTGACAAAAATAATGGTCATCAATTACGAGTTTAATAAGCCATTTAAAATGTGGGACACACTATAAGAACAAGCAGTCAATCCGAATTATTACGATTCAATCATATCCATCTGTTTTCATGCTTCTAGTAATGTGTTTTTCAGTGATGTTGTATGCAGTTGGGATGGTTTTGTGCAAATGAACATACCCATCAGTGAGACACCTATATGGCTGCAAGGGAGAATAGAAAATGCTTACCTCCATTTTGCCTATGTTCTAGCTTGCACATAGGTGCAAGGCGGAGAAGAGTCCCTGGTATGAGAATATTTAGCATATATTTTAAGCTCAAAACTCAGAGTAAAAAGGCTGGTAGCAGTGAAGAGAGATCAGGTCACTAGGAATACCTCTACTCACAGCACAAAGGTGCCTGAGTGTAGAAAATTAACAATTTCATTTCATCACAGTGACAGCACATGTTATGATATGAAATGGAAGAACAATTCAATGCTTAGACAGACATGCTTTTCTGGATCTAATGAAAGTAACTTTAGAAGCTCACAGAGAAGACACACTAATTTTTCACGTGAATACATCCTTTTCCAATACAAAATCAGGGTTTTCAAAGCTCTTTCTACACTGTCCCCCATAGGTGTGGATTTACTTGACAAATGGATGATGTTTCCTTGCATGAAGTGCTCAGCACAGCTAAGCAAGATCTTGAGTTACAGCAATCTTCACACAAACAGTACAGAGAATGTGCTGATTAGTAGTAATTTGTCATTAGGCCCAACTGTTTGCATCCTCAGCCACTCTTGTGAATGCAAAAGTCTTATTAAAAGCTGTCTTTGCTACATAACCTATAAATATCTTTACAGTTGTAAAAGATGACAGATTTAACATACAGTGCCCAGACATATACCCAAAAACATTCTCAATTCATTATTTAATGAAGAACAGTAAGACCATACAATTTTGCAAGCTGATCTTCTAGACAGCTTGCCTAAACAAATGAATTCCTAACACCAAAAGAAACCCCAAGGATGAAAGCATTGGGTATATCTCATATTAACAGACTGCCAGCATGTCTTTTCCAAGAGATTTTACTGAGTTGAACATTATAGTACTTTGGAGACCACAAGCAAGGTGGTCGTAATGGGATCATTCTACATTAAGCAATCTAAAAATACTTCTAGCTTTATATAAACAAGCCTATGCAAATTTGTTTTACTTCCCGAAAAGAATTTACCATAGTGTTTAAAACAACCCTCTTCTTTTTTTTTCTTTCATGACTGGCTTTGAATGGCTGTTTTTCTCATTGCTATACATAATACTGCCTTGGCCAAAAGATCTTCTGGGGTCAGCCTTCTCACATAGGACTTGCTAAAAAAGGTTTTCAGTATGCAAAGTAAGCTATTAAAGTCTAAACATCGGCCTCTTTAACGGCTGGAACTGAACAGCATAGTGTATACCACCATGTAACACTCAAAACCCAAAAAGGCTCCTTCATTTTCTAACTCAGCACATAGATGCCCTTCTTTATAAGTAAGCAAATTTATGTTGCATGTTTTAAAATAAAAACAATTTTTAAAAAATATCAGCATTGCAATTTTTCAACCCTATTTCTTCTGAGAGATTGTTTGGGAGCAGCAAGAATCCTAACACTGCATGCACTGATGAGAGGCTGACTAAGGTCAAGTAACGTGTCCCACGTAAGTGGCAAAACGGTTCACTACTCACAGAATTCAGTACACAGCTGGAGAGGAACTTGGACAGTTCATTCCTTCTGCTTTTCAAGCAAAACACCTACCTATTCAAACCTAAGTATAAATCTTTAATTTCCTATATATGTTTATGTCATAAATCCTTATTAAGAAATAACCCTGGGCTGTAAATCTCAACTCCAAGGTCCCAATCTCTGCCAATTACAGTAGGATTTGTGTAATATTTTAGATCTTTACATCAGAATACAAGAATACATCCTTAAGTGGTCTGTTCTCTTCTTCTAGTATTGTTATTGAGATCCCCAAGGAGGAGATGTGAATGGAGAAAATCATTTTCTGAGGAAAATGACAGTCTCTGAGAGGATAAAGCAAGGTGGAAGCATTTGGTTCTTGTCAAAAAATTCCACTTCAGCTGGGAAAGTGTTCCTTCTGCTTTCTAAACCATTATTCACAGCAATGTGCAAACACATTCAGGGTTAAGGAGGCAATCTTATTCCCCTTGTACCCTATTTCACATACATGCACACAACTCCTAAAGGGATAAAACAGAGTGGAGCCAGAATGGCTTTATGATTCTGAAGCTCCAGTGTACCATGATTTTATGCATGGTTTGAAGTAGGGATATTGCCACATGATGACTGCTGACTCCTATTTCCATTCCAAATACAAACAGTGTAGATAAAATGTCAAGGGACCTAAAACATTCATTTCCCCAAAACCCACAGGGATGAGGAAACCACTTCTGCTATTGATCCACTGAGCTTTCCTTTCAACAAATTAAAATTAGATCATCAAAAAAACCCAAAAAAAGCAGAGAGAGAAACACGAGCAAAAATGTATCCTTCTACCTTAGCTTCAATCAGATTTTTACTGTACAGGCTCCTCTCTGCTCTCAGAGTTTCACAAAGGTTTTGCTGCTGTTTTAATTTAATCATTTGTACTTGTACTTCTTTCTCGTAGTCACAGATCTGTATTTGACATATTTCAAGATCTTTCATATGATGGAGGACCTGGAGCAGAAAGAAACAAATTAACATGAGTAAACCATCATCACAAGGCTAGAAGGACAGGGCAAAGTTTGTGATTTTCTTCTAAGGTGACAAGTTCAAATAGTTTCAGGTCCAGCTAAAAATCACTTCAGTCCAAATATAAGTTTAACCTTTCTGGATTACTTATGTGGGACAACATTCTATTTTAATCTGATACCTAGGTTTTCTTCAAGAGTAAAACTTAAGATGTGCACATATTTAATTTAAAAACAAGCTACCGAAAGAAAATATTGCCACTGAGCAGGTTCAATAAAATAAATAGTTTATTTATAAAGCAAACCTAGATTTCGTAAATTATGTTGGTTTGGATGTCAGCTGTATGATAAGATGAATAAATACATGTATGTTTTTTCAAGAAGCCCTGCATATACTCCATATCCTAACAACCCATCTTTTTTTTAATGAACACATGATCACAAACTGATGATATATAATTACTGTAATAAGAAAGTCATTTAATGTAACCTAGTCTAAATAAGAAGGTAACCACTATTAGTTGTTTCTATGACAAATTAGAAATAATTATATAAAGATTATGTAAAGAGAATGAAGTATTATAGGCTACAGAAAGAAGATCACATGCAGTATCAACAAAGAAAAATATAAAATTTTATACATACCTTTATTAAACAGCAACAATAATACATAACAATTATTATGTTAGAGGGACAAAACTACAAATGGTTGCTAATCATTATGATGGACTTCTAAATTATTTTTTTGAAACATAAGAACCTTTCTCCTGCTGTACAAAGCTGAAAACTGAGGAGCTCAAGCAAGCAGCATTCATACAGCATTCACTCAGCATTACAAAGAATTCAGATTAAAATAAATATAAAGAAAACTAAGGAGTACACATATCAAGAACAACTTATCAGGTTCACTACATGGGAGAAGAAAACAATGCCATCCCTAAAGCTGAAAAAAGATAAAGCATTAAAGTAAAAGCTGAGGAATCATACGGACAAAATCCAGGAGAGAAGTCCATTTCCAACTGCAGCTCATATCCAGTTCTCCTGACTCTGCATTTGAAGGTAGCAGTTTGGGCTAAGATTCATGTTTATATATCAAATGGGAAGAATAAAAAAAAAAAATGTTTACATCAAATAGTCAATAAATGCAAAGTTTGCAGTGGACCTTGCTTAGCAGTAAAGCCTTGTGAGGCCTAAGTGTGGGGCAGAATTAAATAATTAAACATTCTATCAGGTACCTCCAACCAACTTTGAAGACAGGGGATAGCTAAACAAACATAAAAAAATTTATTACAGCAGCAGGAATACAATTCCAGAAGTAGTTGACTGTAGTTGACTTCAGATGATCCCAGGAACTGCTTACAACGCAATACAAATACACAGTGCTAGTTTATAACCTACTCCTGCCTTTTCCTTTGCTGTTGACACAACCTGCCAATAGTAATAGGAAGGAGAAGAAATCAATAAGGCATGTTTTCTATTTGCACTATGGTGATCATAGGCTGGAGCAACATTTGAAAGTAGGTCACTGCATTTGTAAGTGTTTTACTTGATTTTGATATAAGCGAAGTAAGACTGTGGACAAAGTTTTCTGAGTTGTGCTTACTGACAGGATGCTGATTCTGCTTATTCAGGAATTATTAAACTCAAATAATTCTTTCTTATAAATACAGGAAAGATACATGAAGTGTTTCACAACACAGCCCCGTGGGAGGCTGAGCATCCTCAGTTCCTATTTAGTTGATAGCACACTACACCTCTAATATTTGGCAAGGAGGTCCCAAAGCTAACAGAAAGTATCAGGTCTTCATACTCCTGTATCCTCGTAGCTTTTTCATCTGTACACTTAACTATCATCTACTGCTGGTTACTTGTTTAGTTCAATGAGCCTACTCAGTACCTCAGTAATCGTGCTGCCCTTATTTGCTTACCTGTTTTTAAGCACCCTGAGAAGTGCTGCCACAGCCTTAATGACATGCCCATAAAACATGAGGTTTTCCAGAAGATTATGTTAATTTTAAAAAGGATTTTTTTTCTTTTTTCATTTTTCTGGATATGTTGTTAACTGTAAACTTAGCATTTTTAAAGGCTTTATTTGAATTAAATACAACATATTAGAGACTGTCTTTGTGACCCCTCAGAAGACACAGTCTAGGGACACTTCAGATGAGACCGAAAGATATACCTCACCGCCTCCTTTTAAGCAGCCTAAACCTTCCACAGAGAAACTAAGATTTCATAATTTAAGAATTTCAATTCAAAAAGGAAATATTCTCCTAACAGTTGTAGCTCAGTAATACAGGCTACACAACAAAGAGCAAAGATCAAATTTTTTTTCTCACTTGTGCTGGCCCATCTTCAAGTAAGACTATTCAACAAGTGACACTGACTTAAAAAAGGTACAGGTGAGCAGTCAGCCAAAGCAATGGATAGAAGAGAAAGCCATGGATGAATTTTCACCCCTAAAATATTTTACTGTTGGGGATGTAACTTTGCTGACTCTGCTCATCAGTTACTAGCAAATGATGATTTTGAAAGAGGAATTCTGCAGTTCTATAGGTTCTGTCCTGCTATAAATAACCAGACAGCTTTCAGAGCCAGCACGGCTAAATCTTTGGACTAAGATGGGTTTGGCTCTTTACCTTTCTTACACAATTCCAAAGATGTGCAGCAAGCTCCTGCAAAGCCAGCTTAGTGGTAAATGGAGATGGTGATGAATGGGCATTGACTGGCCATAGAGTTACTGCCCATCAGTAGCTCATTCCCCACCAGCTGTAAACTACTCTCACAGTTTTGCCACACTCAAATTTGCATAGATCAGAGAGCAAACCTAAATATTACCTAGTTGATATAATAATCCTGATCCTATGTTCTCCTTCTACTCTGTGTTTTGACTTGAAGGACAAGGCTATTGTCTCACATACTTCTGTGCTCGTACTCCTGTTCTTCACCTGTAAGCTGAGTCAGGAATTTAGTGAGCCAAGTCCTTTGGAAACTTGCAGTCACAATGCTGGCATCATTACACAAATGATATATAAACACCACAAGTGTCATACGCCATTTACTGAGCCTCTGTCTTATAAGAAGTGACAGAAAATTTGCAACTGAAGTGGCAGGGGAAGAAACAACAAAGTAAATAAGCAAACATTCGTCATTTTCACCCTCAAGATATTGTGGACAACCGTAATCAGAACTAAAAGAAAGAGCCTTGTAGTTCTGAGTGTTATGAATTACTCTCTGGCCCTAGTTTACAATGTTCCTAACTCACATTTATCCTGTTAAAAATGCACCATGAGGGAAAGATGCAAAATATGACTTTGCAACAAAGACAAATCTCACTTTCATGGAATATTATTTTCAAGGAAATGATGAGGTATTCCAGGCAATGGAGCATATAGCATTCAAAAATGATTTAAAATCCCCTAGTCACTTGAAGTTGGAAAGGATAACTTTAAAGTGAAAAGATAGTAAATAACTTGTGAGTTGAAACCACTTGAAAGCTAATCCCAGTAAATCAATGAGCTTCTTGGAGGGCTCTTCAATGTGATAGTCAGCAATTAATGGAACAAGTTAAAATCATGTTCCTGAGTTTATTCCATCAGGAATAAATTCATACATAATAATGGGCAGCAGGCAACACAAATTTTATGCAGTGTTTCTCTGCAGTTGCTCCTGGAAAACTTTCATTTTGCAGAGTAGCTTGAACATATTGAGATGTTTTCACATACTTGGAGTAATCCTTCAAAATGTTACGTCTCTTACAAAGATGTCGAGCACTGGCCTCAATTTTAGGACACTGGTAGTATGTAAAATAAGGTTCTTTGCAGTTAAGACAGGACAATCAAAGAGTAATTCAGTTTTGAGAGCAGGACAGAAAAGAACCACTTGCACAAATAGCTGTTCCTACCTTCTCTTTGAGCTCACTGGTTTCATTGATGAAGCCATCTCTCTCCTTCTCCAATTGGTAAATAATCTTCCTTTGTTTCTGAGCTTCAATCTTATAATTTTGGATTTCTGCTTCCAAGTTCTGTTTTGACTGTTCATGGAGCTTCACCAAATTTATCTGCTTCTGAGTGGCATTTGTAGCCTTGATCAAGTTCTACGGGGAACAAAAAATAATGACTCTCGAGCTGAAAAGGCAATACTGCCACCGCTATGACAAAAGGACGCCATTGTCAAAGTGGATTATGGACTTTCCAATGTTATTATCCCTTATCTAATTTGTTCAGTTGAAATAGTTGAGCCTCAAATCTGATTCAAAAAACAAAATCTCTAGCACAGCTGCTAAACAGAGCTTTTTCTGATTTGCAGTTAAAACACTAGTGTCTGTGTTACGAGAAAGAATTGATAGTTTTGTTTACAAGTGGATATGACTAATGACTGGAAAAACCTTACCAGTTTTAAGGCATTTTGAATGCAAAGCATGCCAATAGCCAGTAAAAATAATAATAAAGCCAAATACTCTAAATACTCTTCCTTCCAATATATTAAATAGAAACTTCAAGATGGAAAATAACTAAGCTTATCTTAAAACTACAAAAAATGATTAAACAGAAAACAAAATTTAGCATCTTTACAAAATCAGGCTTCTGGTCTGACTTTAAACTTTCTTTCCCTATACCAAACAAGTATTTGTTACCTGCCAAATCTGAGCTTCTGCTAGAGTCAAGACACAGGACAATGAATCTACATCAAATAAGGCACCTCAGAAATCATCTTTTGGCATTGAATTTAGCAGATTACACTTCAGGAATGCCCATAAACATGAGATGCTATCCTGCAGTAGAAGAACCTTGGGCTGATAGGAAATGACCAGTGTGAGAAATGGACTTAAAAGCAAGGATTAGTACTGACATACCCTGCCAAGCTGCTATGTGGTGCATCAACACTTCGGTTTGTTCCTTTACTAGCACAGACTTAGTTTGCCTAGACTGATATTAAACTTCAAATGCTACAGAGCGTAAAAGCACAGATGCAATGAACCCCTTGGATATCAAATAATGGGTTTGCACTAAAGGTGAGCACATGTCATATTTCTGAAGTACCTGATGGTTTATATGTTAAAACTTAAAAAATTTTCTGTGTGTTTAGGGATACCACCACTATTTCAATGCACAGAAAAGAAGCAGTGTGTGCAACTGCTAACGGAAAACTGAATTCTTTAACTTAACGTTATGTATTCTACAACATTTCTGTGTTGTTGTGAGTGCTTAAACTACAGGTATTTTATTATCAAGCTATGAGGTTTATCAGTGATACCAATAAAAACTCACCTGGTTTAGCATATCCCTTTCCCTCATAAGCCCATCTGTAGCTCTCTTGTCAATCTCTGACTGCTTTTTGGCTGATTCCAACTCTAGAGAAAAAGAGGAAAGAGAATAAATCCTGGGTTCAAAGTGTACAGCTGTTAAAAATGCAGAAACACTTAGTGGACTTTTTTAAAAGCCTTGACTACGAACACCTCTATTAGCTGTGAACAGATTTTACAACCCTAGGTATCATCTAATGACGTTAATACTTATTTGGGTATCTAGAAAACTTCCTAAAACTCAGAAGACAGACCCACCCATCTGTTAGGCACCTACCTTTCTCCAGTCTGGATATTTGATTTTTTAGCATGCCTTTTTCATTTTCTGTATCAACTTTTTGTTCCTCTGCAGCACGCAGCTTATTCTGGATAACATCTCTCGTTTTGTTCAGCTTTGAAATTTCAAGGCGCATCTGAGTCGCTTCATCTTCTCTCTCCTACAGACCAGCAACAAGGAAAGGGGAGAGAAAGCAACCACAGAAAGAAAGAAGAAAACGGTTTTGCACTTGGTATATACTTATTTCACAAAATTCAGGAAGTAAACATATAAGTGCTGTGAGTCACCTGCGAGAAGATCATTAGCTAATTGGACAATACTAAAAAAATTCAAACAAAGCCAGCTAGGGAAAGGAAAACGATAATCCAATCTTACACTTAAGGGCTGAAGATGATCAATATAGAATCCTCAGCTAATCCCCAGCAGACCTGACACAGCACTACCCAATTAGTCCTGCAGACTAAACCCAGGCAGCTCTAATTTCCTTTGAAGTAATCGGCACAGTGACTGTGATGAGCAAGATATCTGTAGTGTGGTCTGACTGCATGTCCCTAAGTAGCAGGTGTGTGTTACCCCCATCTCCTTCATAACCTATGTCTTTAAAGAAAAAGCAAAATGTAGAGTTCATCTCATATGTTCCACAACAGAGATAAAAATAATCAATCAAAACGCTGCATAACTGGTTACCAGGAAACACATCCAATAATCACAACAGGAATCTGTCTTTTTTGCTTTTAAGAAGTAAATATAACTTCCTCATATAATTCAGTGCTGCTGTTGGGTTTTACAGCCATCACAGTGTTCCACTTACAGCCTCAGATACTGACTCTGGGAGATGGGGAATCCTGGTATGAAAGTATCCTCTGGGAGAATCTCCTCAGTTCTTACTGACAATAACCTTTAAGAGATTTAAGAGTACCCTCATAGTTTGTGTTGCTCAACACCACAGTGGAGGCATTCAGCACACTGCAGGATGAAACTGCAAACACAATCCCTACAAAAACTGCACCTCAGATCATGACTGGGGCTCTCAGAAGCTTTAGCAATTGGCTTAGCTACTAACTGGGCAGTAGCTTCGATTTTTTTGTTTCCAGAAGTCCATCTGCATAAGTTTAAAAGTTCCATCGACTTTTCTTGAAATCAGGATAAGTTCATAGAATCAAAACCCTTTGACATTCTAGAGCCCCAAATGTCTCACCTGAGCACATTGTTTGTAAAGTTTTAAACAATGATGGTATTGGGAGAACTAATGATAAAACTGGATAGCCTAGAAAAGACAGTAATTTTTTTTTCAAATAGGTAAGAAAAATATCCTTCAGTTTGCCTAATAAAATGCAACAGAAAACAAGCCATCCTTCATATAATATCCAAATCAGAATCATCTGTGTTATATTAGTAATGTACTGAGCTTTTAATCTGTCAGTGTTTAGTTCAGCATTCTAACAGGCTCTATTGGCAAATAAACTTTTTATTTAGGTGAATTAGTTATACTTGATTAAAACTCAATTAGAAATTATTTTCTACCTGAATTTTCTCATGTTTAGTGTTTTAACTGCCATGATGATACATAATGCAAGATATGGCAGACAGCATAATACGTTACCCTTTATCACAAGGGCTCTCAAAGTACCCTAAAAAGCATATGCAGGAATCATTTAATCCTTCCTCAACTGAAAATCACCTGCTTCTGAGTTCTGTGAAATGACTGCTAAATAATGGGAAGTAAGGCAAGAAAACCATTTAGATCTGAAAGTAAACACCATCTTGGTTACTTATATTTAATATCCTCCACTGTGGAAAGGAAAAATTTTACTGTTGAAAGCAATTGCCTTCAGTTGAAGCCATCCAGAGCATTTCGGCTTATGTGTTGTATGAAACACAGCACCTCCAGCATCACTGGTGCTACACTGCCAGGTGAGATGCTTGGAGACTACCATGACCATGCTACCTCCATAGAAAGGATGGCACTCGGTGTCAGACACATCTACTCCTACAAACTCCTCGGATTTCCTCCAGAACTGCCCATAGGGAACCATAAGGACAAGAACTGAAGTCAACCCTGCCCGAAGTGGTAAGACTGTCGTGGGAGTGACGAGGCTGATAGGATGGATGCACCTTCTGGTACTTACCTTCAGTTGTGTTGTCTTCTGATTGACATCCTTCATCACCTCATCAAACATCAAACTGTGCTGTTCACTCTCTTGCATGAGTTTCTGATTTTTCATCTTAAGTTGCTCAAGTTCCTTACTAGCTTTTTCATTCAAGTTCTGTTAGATTAAAGAACAATCCTATTAATTCTTTTAAATCTCATTACAATATCTCCATATACATGAAGACAGAACCTTCCATCTTCCCTGGAGATAAAAGCTGTTACAGATTGTTGTCTGCTTAAAAACCATTCTTCACTGCTGATGAAATTACTAACGTGAAATATGATACATGTTCACATTGATTAGGGGAAATCATAATGAATAATACATCCAGTATCTTTTTTTTTTTTTTTTGGAAGCTTAGCAGGTCTCTATTTCAGGTGGTAGATAAATATTTTACTTCTTGTTAGGCATTTGGCAACCATCACATAACACAACTTGCTACATATAAGATTCAAATTACTTCAATCAGCAGAGGGCAGGGGAGCTCTGTTTTATGAGCAAGCATCCTACATTAATATGCTGACAACATTTCTCTGGTTACATGGTTTGCTGAGACCAGGACACAAGTATTTTCCTCTTTAATTTGTCTTCAGTCAAACGTCTGGAACAACAATTTTGTGGTTTCTACAAAGAACACAGACTCAAATACTGGAGATACCAGTCTTTTCTTCTGCTTGATGGAACATCCCTTGCAGACAGTACAGATACAAGTGAGGAAAGAACAACCATCATTTTTCACTCCAATCATTAAGGTGTGATAACCTAATGAAGTCAGTATGTATCATGCCCTTAAAAAACAATAAAGGAGGAGAAGTAGAACCTAGTGCAAAAACAAGGAATTCTGTTTATTTTTATTGTAAATGCCAGGATGACACTCTTTCCTTTATTGAGACTTGGACAGGGCTGGAATGAAGCTTATAGCAGCTGTATAAAACCACTATCGCTGTCACACAAGAAAGGATATTTTATTAGAAATTTCATGGGAATAAGAGCAGGCATCACAGACACCTACAATTCAGTTGACAAACAATAACTTGATGACACTGCAATAGCTGTGTCCCTTTCTTTTGCAGACCTCTGCCCCGACCCTTGCGCAGTTGGGTAGCCTGTAGTTTGGACAGACTTCTAGGAAAAGACAATGCAGAGCCTCCACAGACACTTTCAAGCCAGCACAGGCAAATGCAAAAGTCTGATTAATTAGCCCAGGCACAGCACTTTATGTGAACTGCTGGTTTCCAGGACAGTTTGGACAACTGAATGCCCCTAAAATCTGAGTTTGAATGTTTGAAAGGGACTATAAAAAGGAGGAAGAATGGAACAGAACCAGGAATTGTATATACAATGTGATTGTCATGGCAGATCACGGAGCTGCCCTCAAAAGCTGCACCATATCAGTGATATTCAGAGAAATAATCAACTCTTCTCTGCATCTCTTTATGTGAAGTATTTTACTAAGGCTCTGTGTTGACAAAAAATTGGCACAGAGCTCTTCACAATTTCAGAGACCAGAGGGAAGAAGAAGCCAGAAAAGTCATAAATTTACAAGATACACACAACTCACAAGGAAGTTTCCCTTGAGGTAGGACTGGTTTACAGGGATGTGATCTACCCTGCCATTTACAGAAATTGCTTCTCTGAGAGTTTCTCAAAGTCAGGAGAAATCGACTGAAAACCTGAAATTTCACACACTTGCAGAACACTATGCTAGGACATTTCCAGATAAAGTTTTTAGAAACAGAATGAGGAAAATCAATCAAAAAGGTTTATGAAGACAGTTCTTTGCCCTTTCACAAAAACTGTCCCACAGGCTTGAAAGGTAGATCAAATTACTGAGAAAAAGAAGAAAGAAGGGGATGGAGGTAAAATTTTTTACCAATGCCACTAGAGACAATCTATGGCAAAACTGGCAATATAGTCAGAAGTCCAGCCTGGCAGTCTTCTGAATGATCATTAGATCACTCATGCTCTTCACAGACCATGTCTCATTTGTTGTGATGTTTTTCATGATCTCTAACAACATCATTGCAATCCACTACTGATTTCTGGGAGGAAATCTATCTGAAACTTGTTAGCAAGCTTTACGTATGTATTTATTAGTAAATTAATACTTATATAAAAACAAATATTTATTAACATTTAATAACTTAAAATAACCTCCCTCCCTCTCCCTTCAGAAAAATCCATTTTCTACCTAATTAAACATCTAACTCTAATCTTAGATCTGATGAATATAGTGTGCCATGTACCCTACCTTCTGCTCTCTAAGATGATGTTCCATTTGCAATTGTTCCTCTTTGTTCCTCTGTATTTGCTGCTGTAAATTCTGGATCTCAGCTTGCTTTTTATCCATTTCAGCTAGAAGATTTGTCAGCTCAATCTCCATTTTTTCCTTCTTTCGAGCTTCTCGTAATTCCTCATTCTGGCGCAGCTGGATGTCTTGCTGAAGCTATAATAATGGACAAAAAACAGTTTTAAGTTCTTCTGCCTCTGACTCAGGAAAACAAATCCTCTCACCACTCTTACTATGCTTGATTTTGAAAACAACAGCTTCTACATTACTGTACCCATTACTGTATCCATTACTACACAGAATATGCCAGATCTTCTCAGAAATAATTATGTTCTCTAATGGTTAAACAAAAAATCCTACATAAGGGAACCTATTTATTGATAACAAGAATTTGTTAAGCACTAGTCAGTTCACCCACACAGCAGGGTCTGATACAGTTCAGACATAAAAGCATTCCTCTGGAGATTCAGCGGCACTAATGTCTTTTCTGTTATAAGTGGTACTTTCAGAATGCAGCATTAAAATTAATTAGGGCTTGATGTTGTACTGCAAGGATTTTTAGTTTTCTATCTCACCAGCAGAAACATTTCTTACACTGGTATTAAAGGCAAGAGAGACATGTCAGAGCAGTGCTCATTTTCACAATTGATCTCAACATTTCTGCTCTCCAAGTTCGTCTGTGGGAACTTGAAAAGAGGAGCTTTTTCTCATATTTATTAGACTGTCTTGTAACTTCTGCTCTCTCCCTACCCAAAAATGTGATGGAGCAGAATCAGCAGAGAGGAGACACAGGGGGCTGATCCACATGGAAATACTCAAGTTCAGCAAGGACCAGCAATTGAAAAATGTTCTTTGCTTAAGAATTCTCCCCCCTATGAGCTCACAGATGAAAAGTTGCCAGAATTGACAGTATCTTCAAAAGGACATTGTCATTTTAGCAGTCTGAAGTGGAGAATAATTCCATACTGGAAGAATGGGATGTGATTACAAATGCTGCAACAATCCTGTAAATTTAAGGGCTGATGAAGAGAGTATCAGAAGATTAAGGCTGCCAAGATTCAACAAGTTGTGACAGGAGTTTCAATCCTCTCTCTTTTCTCCCATGCCCAAAATACAGTCAGGAAAACAAAGATTTTATATTCTTTTCTAATACATTCCCATTCATCCACTTTCGAAACAGAAACAAGTTCTGGGCATGAAACCTAGACTAATCACTACTTTCTTATTTGTGATTAATAAAAAACTGTAAGCCAAATGCTGCTTCTATCTCTTCTTCGTTCTTTGATTCTTTCCTGCTCTTCCTTTCTTCTGATGTCTTGTTCCAGCCCCTGCTTACATACTGTTTTAAATTCTTTCATTCCTCACTATCATATTTTTATATTTGATGTATCAGAGTTCTGTATACCATCTTCCATCCTTTTCTACTTTCTCTCCATTCAGTGGCTATTTTACTGATCCTCATGCTTCTGCATCTCTAGCTGCTACACACACTTAAAGGAAGTTATACATATTGGTCACTAAAGAACAACTGTCTACTCAGATGGTCAGAAAAACAGAAAGCCTACTCAAAGTTGACATGGAATAGGGCTGCTCTCTAGAGACATTGGCGAGGTGAAAATTTAAGCTGAAAAACAGTAGGCCAGAATCGGTGTAAAGAAGAAAGTAGGAGTTCTCTAACCGTTAGAAAAGCGAGGTTCTGGAAAAGTTTCCCAAAACGAGTAGGAGAGAAAATAACCTAATTATTGAGTCAGAATTTGACACATTCTTAAAAATTATGGTATTGCATCATATGGCAACTACTGCCAACAGCAAGGGTCTCCATTCCAGTCTATGTTCCAAGTGTCTCTCTCGAGGCATAAGGATCTACAATGCAAAAACCACTGCACATCTCCAGTAAGAAAGATGACTCTGATTCAGGCAAAGCAACCTTGGCCTCATTCAGGGTATTGGGAAGCTACAGAAGAAGCTGGTACGTGACAATACACTTTGTAAAGGACACAGTCTGGAAGTACAGAAAAATCATTCACAACAGACTCCTTTCTGAGCACTCCTCATGTTTGAGATGTGAAAGAACAGGTAGCATACTAGTCAGTGGAGATCAATTGCAGGTGTGGAGAAAGGCTCAGGACAAAGCCTAAAAATCACCATGCAGTGACTGGTACAGACCTGCAGAACAGATTGCTCTGCCTCATTTTTTGCCTTCTCTGTTTCCTCCTGCTGCGCTGTGACCTCAGCAAGACTTTGACGTAACTTCACAACTTCTGACAACAGTTCGTCTCTCTCCTTTGTTACCTCTTCTTGAAGTTCTAGCAGTTCCTCCACACTGGAACGAAGGAAATAATAGTCAAGCAGTGTCACAGGCCATTCCAGTTATTTCTCCTATACCAGGTCAAGATCTTTGTGAGAAACGGGAGTTTAAAAGTAATTTGTTTTATTTTAAACTCCTCTTGTATTTAGACTCTGTTGGTCAAGTAAATTATATGCTTTATCTACTGTGATCCATATCACCATCAACCAAGCCCAATAAATCACTCTTTCCTGTTATATCACATTCTCAGGGGTACGAATAAACCTTCAGTTTCCAAAAAGGTAGCAGGACACAAAATTTCCTCTTGTCTGCTCACTGCAAAATTACTTAGGGACCAAAAATGCCAGTGCCTCTGCAGTTCACCTGACTGGACACCTAATGAGGTTATGTCTTACAGTCACATAAATGTAAGAATAAAACTGACTCTCTGTTTTGACACGTTTACAACATGAAAGAAAGTCCAAGCACTGTGGGTTCAAGCTCAACCTAAAAAGCAGCCTTATAGTTCTAAAAGACAACAGGGTTTTCACGGCTGAAATCCTGCAAAGGAGTTACCTCATCTCTTGGCCTTGGCCCTGGGCAGGGTATTTAAGCATGGAATTGAGGGCAATACAGAAAGAACTTCAAGAAGAAATTGGAAGTAGGCAGGTCTCAGCAGCCTGAGCAGAGCTGGAAACAGGAGTGAGGTGTTGGAAACAGGAGTGAGGTATTGGCAGGAAAATGCAAAAAGCAGCCAGAGAGAGATGCCTTTAGAGTTACACCAAGGGAAGACTTGATGACCAAGCTTTTAGGTCCAAGGAAACCTGTTAAACAGGTCCAGAACATTTCAGGGACAAATGGTGAAGGAATGGATTTCTCATGGACCCAGGTGGTCTATCTGCTGGCACATTCCTTGGAGGGGAAATGTTTGAGCACACTGAAGACCTTGCTCACAGACAGAAGTCTCTTTTCTTGAAGAGATGAGCATGCCCCACATACATCCTGTATGCATAATACAAATAAATACCTTGAACTGTGTCAAG
>JAYRBT010000178.1:24332375-24358468 GCA_036023395.1 Myiotriccus ornatus | reverse complement strand
CTTTTCTTGAAGAGATGAGCATGCCCCACATACATCCTGTATGCATAATACAAATAAATACCTTGAACTGTGTCAAGCCATAACCAGCAGGGCCAACTATCAGTAATTTCAACAGAAAGTGCACAGGTCACAGGGTCAATACACTTAATCTCATATTTGAGTTTACACTTAATCTTACAGCAATAAGCAGAGTCTGAGGACCTGATACTACAAACAGTAGAATTTGGAGGGTTTCTGAGCAGCTCCAAAGGATGATTATTATTTGCACACTGTAGTGGTTAGAGGCTCCACCTCAGACTACACCTCTCTATGCAAAAGTATTTGGTTTAAAAAAACCCAAACACAATCTTGAAAGTGTATACATACAAAATACAAACAAGAACACAGACAGTGTTAATGCCTTATAACAAAGCTAGGAACAGAAGAGAAATCAGGACTCCCACTGCCTTGACTTGACCTTGGTGCTGTAAAATGTGAAAATGTTGACAGGATTCTCTAATACAAAGCATGCTGAAATGCTAGTCAGATAAAACAATATGACACATACTGAGAAAGTGCATAATACTGATTTTTATTTGATCTCTCATCTTAATCCAATGCTGAATGAACTCACTCAGAGCCTGATTCTGTACTTGCTCACTGAATAAACACATGGACAAATAAATGAGTATGCATGAGAAAAGCAAAAAGGCAGAAAAGATCTCTCTGTTTTTTAGTATATTTGTAGGGTTTAAATGGCTTAACAAGGTGTAGCATGATAGAAAATCAAATTAGGCTTTCCCTCTTCCTGAGGAAAACTTACTTGTACTCCTGTCCGGCTCTTTCCTTCATTAAATTATTTAGGCGTGCAATTTCCTTTTGCAGTGAATTAATTGTTTCCTTCGTTTTCTGTTCCTTTTCATAGGCTGTATCCACCATTTTCCAGGACTTTTCAAGCTCCTAGGAACAAAATGGAAAACAATCACATAAATGAATTTATGTTTAAAATGAACCACAAACTAAAAATTAATTGCCTTGCATTTTGGTTAGTCTAAAAAACAGGGGTTTGTCCTTTCATGCTTAGGTTCACAACAGTTCCCTTCATTGGTATCTTTTTCTGGGGTGAGGGCATAGCAAACATTTTGAGCCATTCAGGCTATGTCAATTTACATCACAAAAGCTCTAATACATTTTCTTTAACTCATGGATCTGACCATTATCAAATCTCACTCTATGAGGCTTTGATCTTGTGAGTACCACTAACATATAAAAATTTACTGAAAATTCAGTGCCCACAAAGGTATCACCTTCTTAAATATCTCATGTCTGTAAAAGTCTAATTAGTTATTAGAACAGTGAACATCTAATTCGATTTGGATGAGAAAAAGATGTTACTTGACTTTTCTGCCTCCTTGTTCATCTTCATCTGTGAAGACATAGTGTATTTTGATTTCAACTACATATTTAGACAAGCCACAACTCCTATGCCAAATTTCAGCACATAGAGTTACTTGAATGACAGATTTCTGTGCCTCTCACAAGTCTGCAGTTTGATATCCACAAACAGCATAGGGGAGGAGAGTTCACTTAATTTTTTAACTTCCCCTCCATCTCTCTCCCTTGAATCAGATCCTTATGAATCAAAACCAAGGTTTATTCCTTGCTAGGTTCAAACTAAGCTCTTATGCGTAAATCCTGTGCTAAAAAGATGCATAGATTCAGAAAGCTACTGGACTGCAAGGAAAGTTCCCAAAGACTCAGTAAATAATGAAGACACTACTTTTGTCCCTGAGCTGCAAATCACAGCATGATGTTCCCTCTTTCACACTCTTTTCTCAGCTGGCTCCTCGTGGAGTTCTGGACTTGACAGATTTGTACAGATTTAGACCCCAAGTGTGGCTGTGCAGTTCTCCATTAGCTCCAGGGCCTCCCCAAGGAGAGATGAACAGAAGCAGCATTACATCAGGCCATAATATCCCCCTCAGCTCCTGCTTGCATCATATGAAATTGGGGCAGGGAAAAAAATATTTTAAAAACCACCTCCACAATAAAGAAAATAAAATAATTTAATTTATATCACATAGTTTACAGAATTATTTATTGTAATTAACATCTCTGATCCTAAAAAAAAAACGCTATACAGCATTTAACTCTAAATTATGACACCTATATTATGGTATGTTGTTAATATATTTATTGGATTATTAAAAACCAAATAAATGTAATATTTAGCTGCCTAAATTAAAAATTCAAGCTATCAAACTAGCAGAAGTAACAGGCTACCGGATTTTGCTGAAAAGATAACACAAAATATAACATCTGCAGCCTCTTCAAACTGCAGAGGGAATACATTTTCATTTTATTTATTCAACTAGTTCAGCATATCCAAATTTGAGAAACCATCTGGAACTTAAAGATCAGGAATGTTTGCTCTTCTTTTTTTTTCCCCCAATCTATTAATAAGACTTAAATGGTGGGCTTTACTTGTTCAGAAATTCTGAAAGAGATTTTAGTCAATTAAATTCACTATCTACAAGGAGTATTTTCATTATTTAATAAATTACTTAGTTCAAAACTTAGTTTGAAAAACGTGCTTTTTCACTTATGTATCAAGCATATTTAAACAGTTTTAAGTACTAAAGTCAATTTGTCTTATACATATTGAGTTCTAATTTCCATTCAAATGCAGCAATGATCACACATAAAGGATTAAGTATGATCTAGTAAATAATACGTTTCATTGATTATTATCGTACATAAAAATGTTCAATTATGAAATTTAAATAAATGCGTGCTAGACTGAAATAACAGCATGAAGATGGTGCATCATGTTGTATAGCAGAGAAGCATAAAATATAACTGCAAATAAATATGTTTCAAATTTTTCAACCAATAAGAGGCAACCATCCTTTCCCTATAAAAACGCAAATTGAAAATAAGATTAAAGCTGATTACTTAAATCAAAGCTTCCTGCTGGCTGATTAGACTGTGATTAAAATTGGTGAATTAAATCATTATGATGGGAGTTTTGGGGGTTAGAACTGGGGAATAAAATCAATATGCTCTCTGAGAGGCTCTACTGGCTTCAGTGAGTATTTTGTTCTGGTGACTATTTGCAAAAGTGATCCCCTGAAGTCAATGTGGCCATTCAGATAAGCAGTGATTTCAGGTCTCCCTAAGGTGTGCTTTTTGAACTTCATCTCACTTTTGATGTGTAAAACCAATTCTACTGAATTTGTATTGATAATACCAATTTTTACCAACAAATTTAGGAAGCACAGGTGATGGCCCCATTATTAATCAAAATCTAAATACAAATTTGCTACAGGCTTCAGCGTCAGCAAAACTGGGTTTTGTTGTAGTTGCTTCTGGGTTGTGTCTTTTACTGTGAAAAGTGAATCAACTGACCTTTTAACTTCAAAAGTAAAGAGGAGGAAAATTTTTATGATGGAAACCTTCACCGAAAAAATATTCCCATTGTTACTCAGTGGAGAAGGGAATTGAAAGCTGCAAGGGTATCAGTAACACTGAGTAACTGCAGTATTCTGTTAGGTAACATGCTTGGCATCTGCTGCATAAATAAAGAAGGAAGTACACTGGATGTTTGCTGTTAGAATAATTCAAAAAATTTTGGACAAGTACGGAACTCCGGAACTTGTGAAGCAGAATTCTTGAAGTGTGATTGCCTTACTTTATTTTCATTAAATACCTCAAACATCAGTTTCATTGCTCAGAAACAGAATTAATGAAATGCTTTCTTAGTATATTGGATTGATACGCCTGGAAATTGAAAATTTGGTAATTCCAAGCAGGGCAGTACAAGCTTCTATAAATTCCCCTTCCAGAGTTCTTCCAGTGCAGACTCACGGATCAGTATCCCTACCCACGAAAAACAGAACTGTATTCCTTTCTTGATTAGCTTGGCCCTTTGCTCCTTTGATAGGACTACAAACAGCAGACTGTTACTTCCAGTTTATTAAAGCTACAAAACAGAGCCCTGAACAACCAGTAGACAGTTAACAGCTACTGATTATTACTGACCTGAGCCCCACTCTGTGGTTAACCCCTGCCCCAAACAAACCCCACTGATTACAGCCAGGCTTACAAATGGACAAAAATTCTGCCTCTGGAACTTTTATTCATATATGAAACAGTGATCCAGAAGAGCAAGGCTGTGCTCCTGTTACCCTAATGACCCATCAAGTCACCAAGATTTAGGGCCTTAATTTGAAGAAAGTATACCATTTTTACGGGAACAGCACCATCAGGATTATTTTATCATTTATAATTAAATAATAGCATTATAAATAATTAAATCATGGGACAGACTGCTTGTTCAATTTAGCACCGAAGAATATCATCTTGGTTACTTTAGCACTTGAACTTCTCTCAATATTACTAGAGCCGTAATAGAACTTCCCTTCAAAAAAAGGAGAATAACATGGAATACGAAGGGTATACCAAGAAAAACCCCAAGAACATTTTAAATTACATCCAAATAATTCCTGAACATTTAAGGGAAAGACTAACTCTCATAACCAAACTGAAAAAGTACCAGTGCTGTATACTTGGCTCACAGCAAGCCACTAGAATTGAAATGTCACGTGTCGTGCATTGCAAATAATTTCTAACAGGATCATATTGTCAAGCAGTTTTTTCATTAGAAAATCTCTGAATGGGTCCAAGAGTAGGTGGTCTGGTGAAGCCATACCCTGCCTGAGCTTCAAATTAGCTGCTGAAGTTGGAAAAGCTCTTATTTTCCCAACATTTCTGCTCCTCAGTTTTATGATGTTCTAAGACAATGTCTCCGCTTGGGACAATCTTGAAGGACAACCTTTGCTACTGTTCGCATGTTGGGTATTGCCACATAACAGCAGAAAGAAAATCAGAAGGATCATTGTGGTTCCTGACATTCATCTACCAGGTTTTGATTAGAAGCAGTTAATATCAACAAGATTTTCTACACTTTTCCTCCTCCTTGAGGAGGCTCTGAGTAGTACCATGGGTTTGCAAGCTGCAGCCATAGGATGACAGAGCTGCTATTTATATTTACTCTAAGTGTATTTTCTTCCTAATTCTAAGGACAAGAAACTTCATTTCAAAAAACTTCTATTTCTGTAGTGCTCATAAATCGCTCTGGATTGCTACATTGAATTTATTTTACTGGAACAAAACACTTTAGTGTAAGGCAGGGAGGCTTCTCAAGTAAATGCTAAATTAAAGTCTGTCTAGGTATCACAGGCTAAGTTTTTAAACCATTAGAATGAGAGAAGCTCCAAACACAGACTTCTGATCATTTGGCAGCTTTAGGTTTCTGATGGTCAAAGCTCACTGTAAGCCTAAAAAAAACCCACCAAATGTTTTCAGTGAGCTAAGGACTTTGATTTGACAGAGTTCAAATCAGTAATAGCAAAGAACACATCCAAGTAAATTGGTAAAATCACATTGAAATGCTACATGGGACTCCTTTTCAAAAACACTGCGAAACATTTATTTATATGAGTTGTCACTTCCCTGGCCTAAAATCCATATTTCAGCAAGAAGTACATTTTTTATGTTCTGGCAATAGTCAACATCCAAGCATCCCTTCAAAAGTATTAATGAATAAAAACCTGTGTATTAAGTTAAAAATGTGCTATTTTATGGAGGGAAAGCTTAAACAAAATCTATTTGTGAGCATTTGAAAGCTGATGGAGTTGGTTTAGTGCAAATAAATGCAGAATTGGACTGAGACCTGTAAAAACACCAGGCTGAGAAAACAAAGCAGTTGGCAGCAAAGCAGAGGTTAAACAGCTGGAGATGGCAGCTCTATTCTTCGTTCTCCAGCTAGTTCTTTACATAAAATAAAAGTGTTCTTGTAGGTGCTTTTCGTACTACCATGTTTTTCATTAATGATTTCAGAACATACTTCATTTTATTCAAAACTTTACCGTCTTCAGTGATGATATAGTTTCCTCATCATCTTTAGAGAGCTTAGTGAGCACAGCTACTTTAGATGATTTCTCCACAAGCTCAGCACTCAGCTTCCTGCATTTGCCCATGAGACGCTTTTCATTTTCGCGAGACTTCTTCATAACAGCGAGGAGCTTCTCATATTCCAAACGGAACTGTTCCAGAGCTTCATCTCTCTTAAGTAGACTGATGAATTCTTGGGAGTCTTTTTCCAGTGCTTCAAATGCACTTTCTTCTAGATACGGTTTGTCAGACTTCTCCTGAGTGAAATAAGGTAATCAACAAACAGGAGGAATTCAACATCTCACTTATGACCCCAGAACATATAAAAGTAATATACTGAGTGTGTAACAGCTACTAAGTAATCATGACAAAATTTTCTGTAATAACAGTTCTTTTGCTAACACGATAATGCATGTTGCAGGCTATTTTTCAAACACATCTCCCCCAGTTTTACTGAAATAACCTGTGCTTTAACAGTCAGAGTTCTTGTAATTGAGTCCCACAACTGCTTTAAAGATAAGTCTACAAAATACCATCATTGTGATAGTGTTTGAATAATGCATCAACCACTGAGGAAGCCCTGTATTTTAGTCTCAGTTCTGCCCAGTTTCTCTACCCTCTAAAGTCTGATTAGTTTACGCTTTCCATGCAAATAGTGCCAGCAAATCACTTGTAGACAAGTGTGTCTGAAAACTTCAGTAATGACAATGCAAGACAGTCCTTCCTCTGCAGGAAATACTACTGCTAAACCTTTCACAGAGGACATTTTTGATCTAGCTCAGTTGTGCCAAATCCTCAAAACCATATCTCAGAGGTGGTCTCACTTGGATAGGAAAGCAGCTCTCCTGTTAGCACAGCCATGGTGAGTCCTCCTCTCAAAAGAGAGGCAATAAAATACACAGTTCCCACAACCTTGAAAATTTGCCCCGGAATGTCCCCTCCAAAACCTCTCAAAATTGGTTCAGGCCCCTACTCACTAGTTGAATATAAGCAGTTTAAAACTGAGAATTTTCAAAATTCTAAAAAAAAGTAAAGCAATTTCCTAGAGCAAAATTACACATTTGTTTCAGTGTTTTTTTGGGGGGTAGAGTATGCAATTTCATGCTACCTGGAAAACTTGAAATTAAAAGGGCAAAACTAGACCCTTATGACTTGAAATAAAGGTCAGGCCATGCAACGCATTGAGGTAGAGAGACCAGTTCCATGTGCTCCTCCTCCTCAAGATTCTGGTTGGGGGCAGCGTCTTCTGTATCAGAAACTTTGGTGGGAGAACCACAAGGGCAACGTTAATGTTACAGCCCTTGCTCCAGCTGGCATGGAAGGGCAGTCTGCAGCATGAGGCCAAAATTTAGTGCATCCTCCCTTCATGCCTCCTCTGGGACTCACAGGTTTCTTCTTACTTCATCCTCCTCTCCAAACCACAGAATCACAGAATCACAGAATGGTTTGCTTTGGAAGGGACCTCCAAGATCATCTCATTTCAATGCCCATGCCATGGGCTGGGACACCTTTCACCAGACCAGTTCGCTCAGAGCTCCATCTCAGCCTGGCATTGAACACTTCCAGGGATGGGGCATCCACATCTTCTCTGGGCAACCTGTTCCAGTGCCTCACCACTCTCACAATAAAGAATTTTCTCTTAATATCTAATCTAACAATCTCATTTAATATCTAATCTAAATCCACTCTCTCTCAGTTTGGATCCATTCCCCCTTGTCACTCTATGCTTTTGTGTAAAGTCCCTCTCCAGCTTTCTTGTAGGCTCCCTTCGGGTATTTCAGTTTTGATCTTGTTTACGCTTGTGATTGTAAATAGAGTTAAAAGAAGAGTGGCAATAAGCGGGGCGGCAGGGGGCGAAATAACACCCACGATCTCAAACGCAGCAGCTGTTGCTAAGATGTAAGCGCTATTACTGCCTCCGTACAAGCAGGCTAATTGCTGTGACTTTCAACGCAGGACATAACTGAGCTCTGCTCACACAGGTAACCCCCACACATAGCCATGGCTTATGGTACAAGACGATGCACGGGCGATGCTGCTGGGCTTGTCCCGAGGCACAGCTTTCGTCCTGTCCACACAAGGGGCGGGGAAGGGAGGGGGCGGAGGTTACGGGTTACCTCAGCCATGCTGCCGGCGGGCGGGCACGCCGGGGCTCGGGGCTGAGGGTCGGTGGCTGTGGGCGGTGTCGGTGGAGGTGTCGGTGGCTGTGTCGGTGCCGATGCCGGTGTCTGTGGCGGTGCCGAGGCCGCCGCCGAGCAGCGAACGCCGCGTCGTTTCGTAGCAACGGCGGCGGCTGCGGGCGGGGCCGGGCCGGGCTCCGGGGCTGCTCCCCGTCCGCGGCCCCGCTCACCCCGAGGCCGAAGGGTGGGTTTTCCTCCCAGGGCTGGCCATCTTGCTGTTGGGAGTTCAGTCGGGGTGTTTCAACCAAGGGCGCCGAGCAGTGTTTCCCCTCCGACCCGAAAGGCTCGGAGCCGCTGCCCGAACCAGCAGAGTGGAGCAGCTCAGTCAGAGAATCACAGAATTTTTAGGGTTGGAAGGGACCTCTGGAGTTCACCCCGTCCATCCTCTCTGCCGTGGCAGGGTCACCTAGAGCAGGTGACACAGCAGCGTGTCCAGGTGGGTTTTGAATGTCTCCAGACAGGGAGACTCCGCGCCCTCCCTGGGCAGCCGTTCCCACCGCTCTGGCAGCCTCAGTGTACAGAACTTCTTCCTCATGTTGAGGTGGAACTGCTTGTGTTTTAGTTTATGGCCACTGCTCCTCGTACTGTCCCTGGGCACCGCTAAAAAGAGTCTGTCACCATCCTCTTGACACCCGACTTAGAGATTTATATGCACTGATGAGATCCCGTCTCAAGTCTTCTCCAGACTAAACAGACCCAGCTCCCAGTGTCTCTCCTCATATGAGAGATCTCCAGACCCCTCATCATCTTCATGGCCTCCGCTGGACCCTTTCCGGTATCTCATTATCATTCTTGTACTGAGTCCACTTGAGGCAGGGTGCTGTGGAAGGTGATAAACGGGGATTTGTGCAGTTTTGGGAGGACAAATTATAGAACCACAAAATGGTTTGGGTTGGAAGGGACCTTAAAAGTCATCTTGCTCCAACCTCCCTGCCGTGGGCAGAGAATTCCACTAGACCAGGTTGCTCAGAACACATCCAGTGTGTGTCCAAAAATTATATCCATTTATTGAGGCATTCCCACGAGCTTCCTGGTCCGGTTGGAGATGTCCCTGTTCATTCCAGAGGGGTTGGACTAGAAGACCTTTAAAGACCCTTTCCAATCCAAACTATTCTCTGATTCTACTCTACGTTTTCCAACTCCTGGTGATTTTTGTCCTGTGAGACCCTGTAAGGGTGACTATTTAGGCTGGTCTTCATGATAACTTCCATTTGAGCTACATTAATTCAAACTCTACAAGTTCACCCTCATGGTAGCTGCACCTCTAACTGCAATGGGTGACTGTGTTAGGAGTCTGTGGTAACTCGTGCTAAAGCCCATTTTTGATAAGCCAGTCACCGTGCCTTAAAACATCACAACTCATATCACACAATATTAAGTGCAACCAGGACACAAATCTGTGACAAGACTCAAATGGTCACACTGAATTAATTCCACAACAATTAATATTAACAACAGAATGCCTCGACAGCTTTATGACCAAGGAGCTGCACTGACAAGAGGACACTGGGGTTTCTGACCTTAGCAAGAATTTACTGTAACTTGGGACTAGCCACTTAAAATTAAATTCTTTTTTAAGTGGAAATAACCACATCTGCCATCCTGCAATGGTGCTGTGACTGTCATGGTTATAAATTATGTACTCGTGTCATAGAGAGAACCTCCAGACAGGGTGGAGCTCTTCAAGTGGGATCACTTTTTAACACTCCCTTTTAAGCTGAGCCTATGTTCCCAGCTCTGCAAAAACTTTGCTAGTAAAAGCAAGAAACTCAGCCACAGAAGAAATAAAAACAACTTAAATACAAACAAATAAACTTAAATAAAAATAAATAAATATCCAATAATAGCAGGAACAAGCCAGACTTCACAAGTCTCAGTTCAGTGAAAAGATTGTTATTTATTTCCCTAACTATCAGACTTTGTTCAAGAGACACATGTACTTTCTAAATAAGTATAAATTATATATCTCCATATTCTTATGCTGGTAAATAAGCAGAATCACCTGTTTCACCAGCTGCATAAAAGAGAGTTTTGCATCAGTGTGATGTGTTCGTGTGCATGCAGAAAGGGTTACTGGAGAAGAAATGTTTTCTCACTGATTTATTTGAGGTCACAACCCTCATGCAGTTAATTTAATGCATGTTTCAAACTGTAGTGGCATGAAAATGATAAGCCATCACTTCCTGAATGTAAGGATTTATGAGCTACTGCAGAGATATAAATAAATAGAGTAAAATCTCATCATAAGATGGCCCAGGAGAATAGAAGCCATTTGAGGCAGAGACCATGACAGTACATGCCTTCTGGAAAGCGTAAAAGGAACCTTATGGGCACTGGAAGGTAAGGATAAGAAGAATTGATAAGGAAAGCCCGGGAGCGGGATTTGGGGTGTTCCCTCCCACATCCGCAGCTGTGAGGACACGTCAGGAGGCGGCAGCACCGCACCACCTCCGTGATGGCCGAACTGCCCCGCACAGCTGCTCCCAACCCCGGCCCAGAGACGCGTTACAAACCTGAATTATTACGTGGAAACAACGGTGGGGTGAACATGTGCTCACGGATGAGGTTCTGCATTTGAATACAGTTTTGCTCAGTTTACTCAGATAACATCATCAGTAGGAGATTACGTCTAAGGAAAGCAAAATTTATCTACCGATTTACTAATTAAAATATTGGTTTACATATATTACAAATATGTTACATAAATATCGCTTAATCTAACTGCAAGTCTTGTAATTTTCCCAGCGATATGGAAATCCATCAGAACCTCGTGGCCTCAAAGAGCAGTGACACTGCAGACACAGTCCGTGGGCTGACATCCTGGGACATACCCTGGGAGCCAGATTTACATACTCTGGGAGCTCAAAGTTATATCAGTTTTGCAGTATTAAAAGGAACAAGCTTCCTTTTTCTCCAGTGACAAGGAAACACTATGTGGTTCTCGATTACTTAATTATCTAGCTGATATTTTTACTAAATTATTTTTGAATGTCCTCTCCACCTGTTATTTTCAAACTTAATCGTAGTTTTAGAATGTGAACAGTTGTTCTGTTTAAATTGGAGCGAGACTTTCTGTTTTGTTCATAAAGATGATGCAACAAACCTCAAATAACAGTAACCTTTGATCATGTTTGGCATTAGAGTTGAGCTAGTGATCTCAAGAGAAGGAAACATTGCCATTTCCTGAAAAAAGTTAAATCACAGGAATGTTTCAATTAATAGAAACACCCAAGGAAAGAGGTTGGTTAGCTCTGAGACAGAAGCTAAAGCTGACAGGTGGTCTGTGTATAATGTACAAATACATGCTCTACATAAAAAATTAAATAGATGAGTTGTGGAAAGTAAATAAAATTATTTCAATAATCCTGAAACTAAGATGAACTTGCTGTTCCTCATTATGGTTTGAAATTGCAGAACAGTTTTCCATCCGAGTTTTTCCTCCCAGTTCTGAAACTGGGATTACTATGGCCTGCCATGCTTATTAGAAAATTCCTCTCTTCTACCCTTCTCCAAACCAAACACAGGGATTCTCCAAGACCGCTGGAGGAAAGCAATGCTTTGCAGATCACTGTCACTGCCCACTGTGGGCTCTTACCACCACTAGAAGTATGGTTGATGCTACCAATCTGGCCTACATGGAGAGAGACACGGGAGGGACTCTTCCTCCTATGTATTTGAAGGAATGGTCTGGCAAAAGTGGTTCCCACTCATCCTGGTTGCCCAGCAGCATTACTCCCTAGAGAGGATATAAAGGAGAGCCTACAAGGTAACATAAAGACACTTGGCCCTGCACCCTGCACAGGTTTCTTCAATCCTCAATTTTTAGTACCTTCTTACCAGTTCTGATCCATGGCTATCTCCCCAATCATGCACATTTGGATCTATTTAAAAATTAGTTTCAAATTTGTCTAGAATCATCATGTATTCATTAGCAGAAACAACTTCTCCCCCATGCTTTCCAACAGCCTTTCAGTTCCAGCAGCAGAATCCAGGCCCTAATCTCTTATTCCCTTTCCTCTCACATTTTATTCTTCAGCCTTTAAATTCTCAACCACCAAATGTTTCCATAGATGAAAAACTGGTCTGGGATTTTTCACTATTTGACACTTGACTCCTCTGGGAGAAAGAGGCTATTAGAAAAAAATCTTAATACTCCGAGAAGTCTGTAGAAATCACAGCCATTAAAGATGTTTATAAGGTCAGGTGTAAGGGGGTAGATGAGGACACCATATGGTGAGCTGTGAGAAGGGGATCCTGTCTCCCTCCACATTTCCATGCTAGGAGGTGCGAAATGTCCGTGGTGGAAGAGAGTCCCCCTACCCCTTCTCCCCTTGATCTGCTCCTGCTTCTGCTCTGCTGAGTCATGCTGAGCTGTGCTGCTGCAGATTCCTTCAGGTTTACACTAGGTGGGGGCCCGGCAAGGCCTGACAAGAGCAAGATTATTATCCCTGCTTTCTTTGTGTTTGAGTGTTAACATAATCCCTCTGTGTGCTCCAGACTGGCAGCTGTTTCCTGTATTCCTTGATTTTTTTTTTTATGTACTGCTTGTAAGGGTTTAAGGAAATATTGCTAGTTTTGTAATGAATTAGAAATACTAGTGGAAAGAGTAAAATAATTCCTCGATCTTCTAACATGTCTGAAAGCAGCTGAGAAAGATACCTAGAAATTAACTCTCAGCCCAAATCTTGCTCTTGTCCTGCACCTGCTGATGGGATCTTAGGAGTTCACTTTAGAAATAATATTATATCTAATTTCTGCTGCAGTAGCAGCCACATCACAGAGACACAAGTTAAGGCCCAGTGTGCAAAGAACCATGATACTATTACTCCAGTGCTCGCAGCTTCAGGTCCTGCCCAGCATCTGAGTAAGGTTAGCGGAGCTTAGCTCATTATCAAATAAATTACTACCTTTAGCAAGATAATGATCTCAAGCCTTCTGCAGTGCAACAATACTCAACCAATGAATCATGTTCTAGAGTTGTCAGGATGTGTGCTTCGAGCTTTCCCTCCTCTTTCAGACTGCTGAACTGCATAAAAAATAAACTAATACAAATAAAATTAATTTGTCTTGGTTTGACTTTCCCATTTACATGTATTGTGATGTTATCATAATTTTATACCATCTTAGGTGGCACAGAAAGTAGATCCTGAACGAGATGGTGGATATGTAATATAATCTGTTGGGATGTGAGCCTTCCTTTGAAAAATGTTCTGGTCTTTTCCCTGCATCCCAGAGAAATTTTGCAGATGCATGTAAACAATAGTCACTGTAAGCCATAGTGATTTGTATTGTCCAATGTGTATATCTACATATATATATATATATCAGTAATTACTACCTTGTTGGGCTTTATACAGGTGATATTTAATAGGCTTAGGTGATGAATAGCTGAGATCCTAGTGAAGGAGCTGTTTTCTCTCCGCCTGCTGCTGTGAAGTTCCCAGGGGAAATAAATAATGCACAAGACAGGCTGAGTCCTGCAGCACAGAAGCAGGGAGATTTCAGTATTGCTCTTGCTGGAGATGATTTCCATAGATTAGGGCATATGATGAAGGAATGCACTAACAACACCCAGGTTGCTAATCAACCTGAATAAACTTGATTCGGACACTAAGGAAATAATACCCATACACACAAATTTACAAACACAAACCCTTTGAGTAACATTAAAACTATTATTTAATTCAATAAGCACTTCAGGAAATACAAAGAACGGGCTGATTTAACAGTCCCAGCTATTACTTATGAAGTAGCCAGCTACAAAACAAAGCTGTGGCACCACATTTGCCAGGTGCCCTCTTGATATTTCAAAGTCTTAGTGCAGCATAACACAGAGATTGTGTCCCACCACCGCACATGTCCACCATCTGAACTTAAAAAAAAAAAATCAAAGCAGCAGTGGTGAAGAACATGCAACATGCCAGACCAGTGGTAATATAAGCCAGTTGTTGCAATGCTGTGGAAAGAGGAAGGATGCCATAAAGGGATCTATAATTTCCCTGAATCAGACAGATGTCACTATGCTGTTACTCAAACCTGGTGCCCTTAATCTCATGAAAGTGACAGTTCTTGAGCAAACTTATTTCTGTGAGTAATGTAAGATGGCCTTTAACTCTAGAATGAGGGCAGTGTTGGAAAACACTGTTGAAAAACCTTTACCGTAGCCTTTATCATTAGTTAACATTACTGTGCCTCAGCTCCCCCCACCCCTACAAGGCCCAAGCCTGAGTCCAAAAAGCATTTGGTCAACACTCTCAGGCATATGGTTTGATTCCTGGGGTTGTCCTGTGCAGAGCTAGGAGTTGAACTCAGTGATCCCCATGGGTCCCTTCCAATTCAGGATCCGCTACGATTCTAGAGAAACTAGCATGACTTCTGTGCCTCGGAAGGGTGTTAGGCAGCTCCATAAGTTTCTTCTACTTGTGCCACCTTTGAGCAGCAAAATAGTTCGGCACCCCTGGGATCTGCTCCTTTGCTTTGATAAGAGCTGTATGCGAGGTTACGTGTTTCAGCTGCTTTCCTGACTCTCAGGCAAGACCACCAGGAGGTCAGAATACATCCGAGAACCAAGATGAGCGCATTTCCTCTCCGTCCGCCGTGCCCTCGGTACGAAACCATCTGGGAAGCTGATGGGGGGAGCCGAGGGGTAGATCAGACAGCTCGCTGCCGCCCGCCGGAGGATGGCTGGGCTCCTAGGGCTGGCGGGGGTGGTTTGAAGGAGGAGAGAAACAACAAACCAGAGCGCGGAGGGCGCCCGCTCGGGCCGGGCTGGGCTGGGCGGGCTCCTGCCCCTCGCCGAGCGGAGCCGCCGCCGCCCCGACAGCGCCGGTGTGCGGGGACCGCCCCGGGAGCGGCGGCCGAGCCCGCCCGGCCCGGTGAGTGTCGTGCGGGGACCCGGGGTCCGGGGGGGCAGCCCGGGAGGACGGGGGGTGCCGGGGGGTGGGGAAGGGCCATGCCGGGCTGCCCGCAGCGGGTCGCGCTGCTGGGACTGCCGCCCGGATTCTCCTTGCGGACTTTTGCCTTTGGCTCCTTCTCCGCGCCTGAGCGGCTCCTCTCGGTGGGTACCGGGGCACCGGCAGGATCGGGCCCCTGAGGCAGCTTGCTGCGCCCACCAAAGTTTCTGCAGAGCTTTCGGCATCCCTGTCCCTGCAGCCCGAGCGCGGAGGGCAGGAGGTGCCCGCTCCCAGGGCCCCGGGAGCGGCGGGAGAGCGGCCAGAGCCTCTTGGGAGGAGCGCGGGGGGACCCTCGGCGGGACTGAGCCCGAGGGACCCCTCGGCCACCTCTTTTTGCTGGGGACACAGCCCGTGGGGTCCTCGGACATGTACAGTCCATGCAGAACGCATCGCTGAGCTTTGCTGCGTGTTCAGTGTTACACGGCGTGGGCTTAAAACTGCCTTGTCTTTCTTCTGAGATACGCTACGTCCCGCTAATGAGCACAGAGAGAAAGAGTGATGTTTTCAGTAGAGCTGCTCTTCTTTTCTGTGGGCATGTTTTTTGAAAGTGACCAGCAGGTATTTGTAGCTCAAACCAGAGAGAGCCAGGACCGGGATACTGGAAGTCATGGGCTGTAAAAGTGACATGCAGAACCAGAGCCTTAGTGGCCCTTGCATCTCCATCTTGGCAATCTGCCACTGAAGCAGTTCTCTTGGGAAATGCCATACTGAAATCCTTCAGGAAAACAGGAGATGTTGCTATTGGTATCTGTTATGTGGTCAGGCAAGATGAGCAGCAGCAGTGTCCCTAGGCGAACATTACTATTAACATGTTTTTAATGAGTACTGTAAGCCTAACCCATACTCAGCACGTCTCCTTCAGGCACCAGTGTTTGCCATGAGCTGCCAGGCAAGGACCTGAGCTGCCATGAAAGCAGCACTTGGACAGGAGAGCTGCTGTAGTGTGGGATCCCTTGGTTTGCAAGGTTTTTTAGTTCCATTTCATGATGGTAACTCTCCTCTGCAGCTCTGAGTAAAGTGATCCTGTCTACCTTCAGTAGATACCTGCTTTTAAAAACAGTTTCTCCTTAATATATGTGAGAGGTGCTCTCTTAGTCCTTAGGGAAAAACAGAGCATAGAAGTTAGGAATGGAAACTTCAAGCCTTATCTTCCTTGTTTTCAGCGCAATAGATGCTTCATGCTGCTCCCACTTGGGCAATGCACACACGTGCATAAAGTGTGATTGCCACAGATGTGGAGAGAAGTGAATTGATTTGCCAAAGATCCGAGAGAGAGTGTTAGTACTGGGATCAGCTTGAGGATTTCTTGGCTCCCAGTTGGTAGATGATACTTTTTTTGTTTGCATGACTTGGGTGTACAGAACTCAGGGATCTGTGTTTACACCAGTGGCACCTGCAAGGAAGAATCGACCTGTGCACACCGAAGGCATTGTACCTGTTTATCAAGAGCTCGGGTGGTGGCCCCTCCCCACCTAATTGTCTTCCTCTTTTTGTTTCTTGAAGCATTACAATCTACTAAGAACAACTTTTCTTTTTTTTCCACACTACCCTCTCTCTCTCAAGTCAGACTAAATAGCTCTGGTCAGGGATTGGGGAACTTGGTTGTCCTCAGTAATTGTTTGAGGCCATCTGATTACTAGGGCCACCAAAAGCTGCATGTCTGCTCCCCTTCTGTTTTTTTTTTTTTTTGTTGGTTCTATGCATGGCATTAAGGGCTTTGCATGTGTCTCTGCATGATGTCTCAGAAGGATGCCAGTGCTTGTGATTGTTCTTACACGGCAGTGAGTAACAGGAGAAGGGCATCAGATCTGCAGAAACCTGACGCTGGTGTTCCACAAGCTGATCTAGCTATTTTCTGCCTTTGTTGTTTAAGAAAAGCTGTATGGTTTTCAAAAGGACAATTTCAGGCTGGCATTTGCAATTGTCTACCTGCTGACTGTTGTTCTGTTCTTTCAGTATCTTGGAACTTGCTCGCAAATTAATTAACACAACATGATATCAGGAAACACACTTAATGGATTGTATTGTAGTGTACTTTTTTTTTTTTTGGCTTGTAGCTTAAGTTAGTTCCCTGAGTGCAATAGGTAGACAGCAAAAGGGGTGGTTTATTTTTCTCAGTTGCATTGTTTTCTTCTGATACATCTGCATCCTCTCTAAAACAAATGTCCTGGCAAAATTTAAGCTAAATTCAGGCTCTGTGGACAAGGTGAACATTAAGAAGAAGTATTTGAACTCCATGAAGAGCCTGCATGAGTCTCCCAGCTGTCCTGTGCTGTCCTGTCCTGCATGCTCTGCTCTGCAGAATTGCAGTTGCAATCCATAGCAATGGTGCAATGGAAAAGGAAGCTGAAAAAAGCTTCTGGCCTGTCCCTTTAGGTTTCCTATAAAATGGACTGTTGGGTGGGCCAGCTCTTTCTCTCCCAAGTGTTATTACAATTCATTTATACTGGGGAAAAAGCAGGTTTGCTGCCAGGCAGCATACTTTCCATCAGCACACGTAATTGCTGGGTGGTGGAGAGAGGTAGAGACTCTGGTTTTCAGGCTGCAGGAAGCGTTACCAGGGTGTGCAGTGGGCAGCACTGTCGTGTGCCCAGCCATGAATTCCAGGTTTTGCAGGGATGTGGGCTCAGCTGTGTAAGCAAAACCTCCTGCCTGTTCACTCCTCAGCATGGGCAATAGGCAGGGAGAGAGGTAGCCAAGCTTCAAGCAGCCCGAGGAACGGAGAGCTGGCCTGGGGTGCAGCTGCAGCAGGACTCTTTTTTTAGCTTGTTTGTACTTAAACACACATATGGGCCGTGAGAAGTTGGCTGAGCCAACCTTGACCGGCAGTTCAGCAAAACAAACAGGTTTTACGGCCAGAGTAGCTGCCGAGCTTCACTGGAGTAGGAGCAGCTTTGATTTCTGTCATGGAGAGGAGCCTCTCAGATAGGGCTGACTCAAAACAAACACTTGCTGTGTTGCCCCGGCTTTCTCATGGAAGCAGTGTTAAGGCACATGCAAGACAAGGAGGTGATCCAAGACAGCCAGCATGGCTTCATAGGGACAAATCATACCGGACCAGTCTGGTGGCCTTCTATGATGGAGTGGCTTCAACATTTGGCAGGGAAAGATTGACCAGTCATCTACCTAAAATTGTGTAAGACCTTTGACGTGCTTCCACATGATATCCTGATCTCCAAATTGGAGAGATGTGGATTGGAAAGGTTGACTGTTTGGTGGATAAAGATTTGGCTGGGTAGATGCAACGACAGAGTTGTTGTCAATGGCTCTCTGTCCAAGTGGAGGCTGGTGATGTCCCTCAGGGCTCTGACTTGGGACTGGTGCTCTTTTATGTCTTTATCAGTGACATAGGGAGATCAAGTGCACCCTCAGCAAGTTTGCAGGTCACACAAAACTGAGCAGTGCAATTGACACAACAGAGAGAAGGGATGTCATCCAGAGGGACCTGGACAAGTTTGGGAGGTGGGCCCACAAGAATTTCATGAAATTGCTCTTCTGCCAAGTGCAAGGTGCTGTACCTGGGTCAGGGCAATCCCAGGTATGAGGACAGACTGGGAGAAGAACTCATTGAGAGCAACTCTGCAGAGAAGGACTTGGGGGTTCTCATGAATGAAAGGCTGTACATGACCCAGCAATGTGCACTTGAAGCCCAGAAAGCCAAACGTCCTGCTCTGCATCCAGAGCAGCGTGGCCAGCAGGTTGAGGGAGGGGCTTCTTCCCCTCTGCTCTGTTCTCATGAGACTCCACCTGGGATTCCACCTGCCACGTCCAGTTCTGGGGTCCTCAGTATAGGAAGGAACATCAACCTGTTGGAACAGGTCCAGAGGAGGCCACGAAGATGATCACAGGGCTGCAGCACCTCTCCTATGAAATCAGATGAGAGAATTGGGGCTGTTCAGCCTGGAGGTTCTGGAGAGACTTCATTGCAGTCTTCTAGTACTTAAAGGGGTCTTACAAAAAGGGAGAGCAACTTTTCACATGGACAAAAAGTGACAGAACAAGGGGGAACAGTTTTAAACTAAAAGAGGAGAGATTTAAATTAGATGTTAGGAAGAAATTTTTTGCTTAGAGGGTGGTGAGGCACTGGCCCATCCTTGAAAGTGTTCAAGGCCAGGCTGGATGGGACTTTCAGCAGTATGGTCTAGTGGGTGGCATCCCTGCTTATGGCAGGGGAGTTGGAACTTGATGCTCTCTAAGGTTGCTTCCAACCCAAACCATTCTGTGACTCTGTGACCACCTCAGAGAGACTGAGAGGAGGTTTGTGCTGCTTTGTGAGGGTGCAGCACTGGCCACCCACTGCTGAGAGGGACCTGCTTGTAAGTGGCCTTAGACCATCCCCTGAGGTTCAGTCAAGGTCTCTCCAACATCTATACACATATAGCTGAGGGAGACCATGACTTAAACTCTCTCTTTTGAGATTTAAAAATTATTTTAACAAGTGAGGTTGAGTAGTTTATCATAGCAGCAGGACACACGCAACACTTCATAGCTCCTCTCCTCCAAGGAGAAGCACCTGCTGTACCTTACTGGCCCTGAGCCACCATGAGACCAGGCACTGCTGGCCCTGAGGGCTTACAAACATCCACTAGGACAGTGCACATCCAGACCTTTGGGGTTTGGGGTGTCTTGCTCCTGTGTTTGGCAGTCTGTGCTGCTGCTGGCAGTGTCGTGGCACTGGTTGAGCAGAGGCACCTGCAGCCCTACAAGCTGGCAGGGCAGGGCAGAACAGAGCCCATATTTGCTCAATTTGACCTCTCAGAAGAGAGAAACAGAGAAGTGAAACTGTACACACGGTCTGGTCAAAGAAGGTACGTGGGAGGAGGGAGGTGAAGTGAAGGGGCTCTGAAGAACAAGGATGCGTCAACCTAATATCGAGCCCTTGAAGTACCCAGTTCCAAAGCCCAGCTCAGCCCACACTGATCATGATTTCATCAGGCTTTGGATGACAGTTGGAAGGTTTGAAGTGGTGGTCGCAGCTGGAAATGAGGGTGGTGGATATCTGCTCCCCAGCCTGTTGCACAGCTGGGTAATGTCTCCTTTATCTACCTGCAACCAGCTTGTCAGGTCCTCTCCTCACTTTGGTTGGGGGACCTTGTTTTTTTCCTGTTGCACGTAAAATTTCTTCACTTCTCTCTCCTAAAATGTGGCAGTTTATCTTCTGTGGTTCAGTGTTTCACATCTTCCTGTCTGCTCTTAGACTTATTTCCTGCCTCTTCTGTACTTTCTGTTTCTCCCATTAGCTCTCTAAACCCAGCTCCCCGAGCAAGTATTTCTACCTTACAAGCTGCTTACAGCAGCTAGATGCCTTTTCTAGACAAACCAATTCCAGACAAAACTGTCCCAGCCCTTGCACTTATGCAGCTGCTAATTTGACCCTAATCCATTTTAAAAGGAGAGTGCTGGTGGGTGAGGATGGAGTCAGAGGAGGGGAGGTCCTTGCTTGCCAACATGTCTGCAAGGCTGACAGAGCCACAGTGTGATCTGCACGCTTTCCCATGGGAGAAGCAGCATTTTAACTCTCACCTGATCACTTCAAACTGATTATTTCTGGTCTCCTGAGCTTTTATGATAATTTTATTAGGTAAGGGGGTGAGTTAATCTCTCTTTTAATCAATTCCCAGTTTAGATAACTGCATTATATACCCAACTGCTGCCTGAACTTCCTCATTCATTCACTTTGTGTTTTGCAGACTTCCTGGCTGTGCTTCAGCAGTGGGTGACTGAATATAGTCTTCTCTGCATCACGGCAGTAGTAGTAATGTGAAGCCTAATGAGCACCTGCAAAGCCGTGTAGCAGGTAAGTGCTCCAGGGGTCATTCTTCCTTCCAAATTTGATGTGATTTAAAAAAGCTTCTTGATGGGCTCTCACTAGGAGATCTTGAGCCTTGCAGCAGAAATGCTGAAAGGAGATTGGTGTGGCTCATATTTTAGTAAACGTTCCCAACAGCGAGGTTCAGACAGCTTCGTGCAAAGGAAGGGTAGCAGTGTTGTGAAAGTTTAATTTGAAAATGGCTTCAGTGTAGAAGATCAGTGGTAAAAGCCTCTTTCTTTTGGACCTTCAGTATAAAATTGGTTTATCTCACTGCTTGTTACGGTTGGGATCTAGTCAGAGAGTGATGGCAGAAAGGAACCAGACGCGTCCAAAACTTTGCCGACATCAGCTCCTGCTGGATTTTCTGTTGTGCTGGAGAACTTGTCAGATGTACCTTACCCAGATCGGGCAAGTACTAGATCCCCACTCTTCCAGGTGCTAGAGAGAGAACAAAGGTGTGGAAGTGCCTGGACAATCTCCTGATGATCAGGGGTGACAGCAGAGGCAGCCAGATTGAAGGGAAATAAGCCACAAGCCAGCAAAGTGTAGAGTTTTCATGTTTGTATGAAAACCCCTGAAAACATGCTGAAAAGAGAACTGCGGGGTGAAACCAAGATGTCTGGCAGTGCCGCTCTGCGAGCATGTGACAGGAGGCTCTGTGGGTACCTGTGGTGGGAAGGAAAGAACTGGAGCTGATGACAGAGGGAGCCGCCAGAGTAGCAGTCCTGGCTGCCACAGTGTCCTGCTTCGGCTCCAAGTACCTGTTAGTTCATGTTCTCCATGTGATTTTTTTTCTTTTATTTATTCTGGATCGGTGCTGGGTGGTGTCTGTCCCTTTTTCCCATCGCAGAGTTCAAACGGCTGCTCTGCTCTAGCAAAGCTCAAGTCTCAGTGTTCCCTGGCATGCTCCTCCAGCCCTGATCAAAGCTGTGAGAGCTGGCCCATTGCCATTCTCCTGTGTGTAAATGAAGCTCTTTCTCTTTTTCCTTTCCCTTTGCCATCTTTCATTATTATCCCTTTTCCAGAGGCAGGTTTTTCTGGCTGATCTAGCACATTATTTGTATCAGTGATGTTTGCCTCAAGGCAGAGATGCTTTTTCAGCATTTATAGGGAAAGCATCTGGTGCATACCACTGCCATGCTTAGAAAAACCAGGCATGGTGTTGGCAGGGAGTAGGACCACTGCAGCCAACTGTTGCAGAATTTAAGCCCTGTTAGGTACAGCCTCTGACTCATATGGTTATTCTGGTTGCCTGGCAAAGAAAATCTGTTACTGTTCCTTCACTTTCAGAACCAGGAAAGAGCACGTAGAGAAGGTTCTTCTGTCTGAGCAGTTATAAGGTGTCAGCTGAGCCACCTGTGTAACCAACTCATCTTTCTCTGGGTTGCCTCACGGGATGGTGAGCCCTGTCAGTTGAAAATTTAGAGTTTGTGGCCAAACCCAAATGAAAACAATGTAAATTGGCTTCAAAGTGCCTTGCTTTCAGTTCTTCCGAATTGCAGAGGATTTGGTGGCCTGTGATGAGCACCTGATGAGGAGTGGGAGCAAATGGTTCCCACGATGTCTGCAGGGAGGTGAGTAGCTCCCTAAGACAAGATACCGCCTGCCTGTGCAAGAATCCCAGCAGGGATCCAAAACAGCTTGTTTTGGAGAAAGCACAGGCAGTGATAAGGAGACTTTCCTACAGGTAGGGGCAGTTAAGCAGTAGTCTAGACTGCCTTGGGAGGCAGAGATTCACTGGAAGTTTTTCAGAACAGAGTAGACAGAGACTTGCCAGAAACTGTCCAGGCAGAGTGTAGGCCATGCGTAGGCAGAGGGAAGAAACTGTATTGCTTTTTCAGACCTCTTTTTTCTCTATTTTTTAAGCTCTTTTCTGTCGACACTTACCAGAGATAGAGCTAAGGAGATGTTCTCAAGCTTAAAAAGTGGTGCTTGATATACACACTATAGTGCTTCCCAGAGGGGTTTGGTCTTGTGTTTCTTTATCCAGAATGTTTAGATCATAGTCTGTTTCCTCCTGGATGTTCAGGTACCTTACTGCCACTGGTTTCAGAGGAGAGTTTGATTCTTAAGGGCCTCTAGGGATTTAGCATCCAAATACCTTGGGACTGTTGGAAATGTGAGGGAAAATATTTGAATTTTCAGCAGCACAGACATTTCTGCACTGCAGGTTGCAAGTCATTCATGGTAAGAGAAGATGAGCCTTATCTTTTTCTTCCAGTCAAGTAGGGGCAAGGATGAGAGGGATGTCTTTGTCTTTATTTTGGGTAGCTGAAATCCACTAGCTGACTCTCCCCTACTGTGACACACAGTGACATAAATTATCGGGTACACTAGGTGACATAAGGACATAGAGCTATAAGGACATGCACTCCTACCTGCTGAGCTGACTATGCTTAGTATAAGTATCATGGCCACTCTCTTCTGCTGCCAAAGTGAAAAGATGGTCTGAAGGTGCTTGGGTGATGTCTGTCCCACCTCCCTGTTGACCCATAGCTGTATCGTGCTCTTGGAGTAGGTGCAGGGTTATGATCTCATGCTCTGAAGGAAGCTGAGTCGACTGCAAGGAACATGTTTGTATAGTAAGTCATCCACAACACATGCTCTCAGCTCAGCCTTGTATTTGCTGCTAGTCCTGTATACTTTCAGTCTCCCATGTGAAGCTGGAAGCTCTTTACTCCTTGCTAAGCTCCCTGCCTGCTGCAGCAGAGGGGATTTTTGCGCCTATGAGCAGGGGCCCCACAGCAATGACTCACAGTTCCCATTGCATGGTAACTTAGCCTTTAAGTGTGCAGAGAGGCTGTTCCTTGGCTTTCAAACAAAGCCTTCCTTTGTTGTGCTTATGTTATAAAGGAAGCAAGCTATGTGTTCACCCCACATCCCAAATGAAAACCACGTGGCTTCACAACCTTAATATATGTGTTTGATACTTCTGTTACAGCAGTGCAAGTTACCTTGCTCTTACCCTGTTGAGCCTTTTCAGAGTTTTTCTTCCCAGAATTCAGTTTACAAATTCTTCAAGGAAAGATAGAGCTTAGAGATGTTTCCTTTTGTTGGTAAGAAAAGGGGACTGAGCAAAGAGCACATGAAAATTATTAAATATGGGTACATGTGGCACTAGTCTGGTCTCTGAGTCATTCCGTTGGGTAAAAATGGCTCTGAGTTGGTGGCCACGGGTGTTGAAAGGATGAGCTTCATGGAAATATTGCACGGAAGTGGGGCAGTTTGTTTTCTTGTATGACTTTGCTTTCTTCTGCTGCTTTTTATTTATTCAAACTCATTTTGAAAAGCAGGGTTGGCCAACAGTACTCTGCAGCCAACATATTTGTGTGCGTGCGTCTGTCTTGGCAGTTTTCAAGTTTATGACTAGTGAGCCAAGACTGGGATTACTGCTTCCCAAAGCATTTCTCTTGTTTCTCCTGATCTTTTCTAGAGTCGCCAGGTAATAAAGTAAGAGGGTCTGATTCTTCCTGCAGAGGCTGCCTGCAATGCAAAGTGCCTCTGCTTAGATCAGGGAGTCATCCTAGCGAGAGTCAAAGAAATGGGGCAATGCGATAAAAGTGCTCTTTCTTGTTCTCTCTTCCTTCCACACCCTCTACCCATCCCTGCAGGGGCTTTCACAGTCTGTTGGGATGGGGGTTTTTTATTATTATGTTTATTTTATTCAAGGAACTATATTGTGTTTTATAAAAAAAGCTGGGATTTCAGGCAATGGAATAAAGCATTGCTTTTCATTTCTGTGGTGATGTTTTTGCTACAATAGCCAGCTTTTAAATACAGTTCCTCCCCAGTTGTTTGAATACAAACAGCAGTAACTAGTTAGCAAAACAATGATCCAGTATCACACAAACCTTCAATCCCAGTCAGTGTTTTTGAGTCCTGTTTAAGCAGATCCTTGGGCCCGCAGGTCACCAAGTCAAAACTGTGATGGAGTAGATCTCAGATCAACCAGATTCCCAGCCTGCAATGACAATTTCTTTTTGCTGTGTTTTTGTTCAGCATCTCAGTGTGGAATTGTCTGGCAACTACTGTGCTTTCTACTGTCTGTAATATATAAGTGCTCATTGTTCCATGACTGAAATGGGACTTCGTAGTTTCACATGTAAAATGTAATCATTCTGCAAGTCATGTCTGAGCCGTGCCAATATCCACATGTGCTCTTCTTAGATGTGCTGGAGTGGTGTATCCCTGCTGGGAAATCATCTGTCTCATGTTTTCACCAACTCTTTTAATACCAAAGCATTTGTCTCAGTGGATGTACAATGTACAGTTAAGTTGGATGTGTAAGGATGAAGAGCATATGCTTGCCTTAGGGATAGGAGAGCCAGAGTAGCCACTGCTTGATTTAACAACACTGGTGGGAGTTCTTTCTGCCTTGTTGAGAATTAAATGGGGGAAAGGAGGGTAGATTTAAACAAACATCCTGGCAACTGAACCCTTCTTGTGTTCTCACCACCTTTCCCTGAGGTGACTGCCAGACCGGATCAGTGAGCCACGGCTGCCTGCACGTGCAAGGAGATGTTGTGGGGTGGATGACAGGGGGGTGACAGCCAGAGTGGGTCCCAGTGTGAGCACCGGGTGGAGGCCAGAGAGCATCTGTACTCTGCTCAGCAGTGACACTGCTCCGTACATGGTGGTTGACACTATCAGGCTTTTGGTAAAGCAGCAGGGGTGTTGTGTCCATCTGTGCTGATGAAAGATTGTGCAAGGGAATGACCAACTATTGTCTGGGCTCCAATCACGCTGGGTTTGAGGGAGAGATGAGGATGGTAAGTTAACTTTTTTTTTGTGCATGTCTTTTCTCCTAAAAAAAAAAAAATCAAACCCAAAACCAGCAAAACCCACAAAAGTTCTGTCTACTCCAGTTGTTTTCCTCACAGTTAACAAACAAAATTTATTTGGCTTAAAAAGCCAAGCTGTTCCTGGCTGTGATCCTACTACAACAGCTCAGTACGTGGGTGGGAGCCACATACACACTTCCTACCTTTCCTCTCCTGCCTCCCCTGCTGCCAACACTATGTTCCAATTTGTGAAATCCCTTCTTAGTCCTACGAGGGGGAACCCAAGGCACTACACAGACTGCCCATGTGCTGCTTGGTGACAAGAGCTGAGCAGACTTATACAGTGAAAAAGCAAAAAACCACGTTCAGGCAATGGGCTGGATGCTGAGTGACACACTGCTCATGCTGTTAGTTTTGTCTCCTGGTCTCCATG
>JAYRBT010000178.1:24311027-24332275 GCA_036023395.1 Myiotriccus ornatus | reverse complement strand
CATGATATCTATATGCACTGAGAAATAATGACTTAGAAATGGCCAGATAAATCTCCACTTGCTGATGAAACTGAAAATCTAATGTGCCACATCTGTGGGTTTTGGAAAAGAGACCTTGAAGGAAATAGCTCCCCTTGAACCAGAGAGAAAACTTTGTACTGTGTAGGCTTTGGGGTAAGGGAGACCATAGGATTTTATGGCAATATCTTATAAATGCATCTGTGGGCAGCGAAAGATGACGCAGGAGGGGAGGACCTCTGAACATCCTGAGTGCTACTGCAAGGAAAAAAAAAAAAGATCTGTGCTACTTTTACCCACAGTGGTCACTGGAATGTTAGGGCTTCAAACTGCAGCAGGGGAGAATTAATGAGGCCTGAGAAATAGCTTCCTGATGGTAAAGATAATGGATAACTGGAAGACAAGAGAAAGAATCCCTATCTTTCCTAAGGCAAGCCAAGCACTGCTCTGCTTGAAGAGATGCTGACAAAATCACTCCTGGTTTGGACCTGGGGCTGCATGGCAGTGTCTGCTTCCAGAGCGCTGTCAGTGCCACTCACTGCTTATCTATTCCCTAAATCCGCCTGTCCGTGGGAAGGGAGGGCTATCTAGTCCTGTACACAGGATGAGCATCAGCATTTCCTTGGAAATACCTGATCTGGTGACCCCCTGGAGGAAAATATTGCTTCCGACAGTCCACAGCAGACCTGTTGGGCAGGATGTCCGACTCTGGCGGTGCGACTGACCCTGTTGGCACTGCAGCAGCCCTGGGACAGGATGTCCACGGATGTTACGAAAGACTAACATGTTCTCAATCAAACAGCAAAACAATAGCTATCAGGCAAGTGGCCTTGTCCAACTGCTGTGCTGTGGCCAAGCATCTAATCTGGGGCGGAATTTCCAGACGTGGTTTGGAAGGCAGTTGCTTGGCCATACCTGACTTTTGTAGTCCTGGGCAGGCCAGCTGGCTTGTTCTGGTTTTAAATGCGGTTGTGTTGCCAGTCTCAACATCCAGGCCTCTGCACCTCATGTATTGGTGTATTTGGTCCTTCCCCACTTGCAGCTTGGGTAGAGAGACAAAGATAGAGCCCAATCCCACCTGTCTCTGCTGAACCAGCTGCAATTGTGCTGGCAACTGGAATTCGGTACTTTGTCTGTAGCACTAAGTTAATGCTCAATAACAAATCAGAACATGAGAGCAGAAACCTGGAGAGAGAGCATTGACCTGAAAGTGATGAGGGCAGGAACCTCAGGGGCCGGGAAGGAGACCAAAGGGAAGGAGACCAAAGCTTAGATTATTGTTAGCCCCTCCTGACTTTGGAGGAGAGCCTTAAACAGAAGTTCCTGTTATCCCAAGTAAGTGATCAGACTATAAGAGCATAGACATGGGGTCTCTTTTTAAAATATGTGCCTATAAATTAAAACATGAAAATTTTCTCATTCTTTTCAGTGCAAAAAGAGGCAAAATTTGAACAACAAACTTCCAGGATCTAATGGCAAAGACCAGTCTGGTATCTTTACAAGGGTATTGCTTTCTCTAGTGGTACCTTTGTCTTTTTCTTTGAACAGCCAGTCAGCACATACCTATTCCTGAGGCTTTACTTGTAGCAGCTAGAAGGAAAACTGCGCTCAGCACCTGTCCCGAGCCAGCCAAGGCCTTTTGACTGCTCTGTAAACGTTGATAGGGAGATGGTGGAAAAACAGCAGTATGCTATGGGGTTGTCTAAGTGCATCTTTCTGAGTTTTTGGCAGGAACAATAATACTGACAGATATCTCTGGAGTTCCCATTTCTCTGCCATTGTGCATGTGTCTTACAAATCAGAGCTTGTAGTCCCCACTAAGAAAAAACATGATTTCTTTCAGTGGCAGCTGGACATACCTGCAGAGGTGGGAAGGGTATCTGCAAATTGGAGAATGACATAGTGTGTTACTAAGGGCTTTCAGCACACCTTTATTCTTGACTAGATCTTTAAAAATGCAGCAGAAGCATTTTCAGACTATACACTCAAAGGCCAAAAGGCAAATTTTTAGTGTTTTACAGCAAGAGGAGGAGTCATGGAGCTCCCAGAAGCTCAGCCATGAGGGAGTATGGCTGGGCTGGATGAAACCTCTCAGACTGAGGTTCACATCTTCCCAGTAAGAAAGTCCCAGTTGCAGGTTAGTGGCTGGTTTGAGCTATTAATCTCTCCAGGCAAAGCAAGTAGCAGAGTCCTTTCTAAGCCTCAAGGGCCTTTCCAGTGAGAGTGTCAGAAATCATATTTGTTCCCATGAAATTTCTAGTTTCAAAAATTTGGCAGCTTTCAATGTAGAAAAACTCCCAACCAGCTGTAGTTTCTATCATCTCTTTGAAATGCCTCTTTTCTTGCAGCCTACCAAAGCAAAACACAATGTGGCAGCCACCTATTCACTGCCTTTTGTGTCAGCCCAATCGCAGGAAGCAATCGAGTGTGTCGTAAATGATGTCTTGGCGTGTTCCAGTGCATTACTGAACCGCATTCAGTGGCTTGACTTAGGGTTTTCTAATTTAAGAATCAAAGCTTCAGCTCACTCCTATCTGGTTTGTTGCTGACCACTAGCCAGAGCATGTTCTGCTTCCCATGATTCAAAATGTAAGGGAATAAAAACCCTGAAAAAAACAAAGCTGTATGGGAACTCTTGAGTAAAAAAAGGGGTAGCTAATGGAAGAGAAATGTTCTCCCATGTCTTCAGAGGAGATGGAGGGTTATCTGAGCTCAGAGCACGTGAGCAGCCTACAGAGGCAAGTTGCAAGCTGCCATTTAAATCTCCCTTTCCTTTGCCAGGCTGAGCAGGAGGTAAAAGGGTCTGAAGGTCCAAGGGTGTGAGGAAGGCTTGGGGACATCAGATATTGAGTACGTTTTAGCTGAAATGGATAGGACAGTGTTAGGACTTTAAGCATCATCATCTCTGTGAAGGACTTTGCTGCTCATGCAGGGAAATCCCCTGTGGCAGGGTGGCTGGAGGGAAGGGGGATCACACATTGCCACAAGGCAACAGCTATCTCAGGTTGGTCTACACAAACCCCATATGAACTCTGTAACGTTCCCAGGTGAGGAGGAGATCCTCAAGGCAGAAACTGCAGGTAGAGCTGCTGCCTGACTGTGTGAAGGATTCTTCATGTGCTTCTTCCCTTTCCTTACACCACACTGTCTGTAACTGTGCTCTAGGCAAGTGGGTGAGCCAAACATCACCAAGTGGTGCAGCAAAGGAATTTCAGATCAGCTGGTGAGAGAGCTGGCCTCCTTCTGCTTGTGGCTTCATGGCACCAACCTGAACTGCATGATAGCAGTGCCATCTTTCTCCTTCCTCTCTTGGGGCTCTCTGCATCACCCAGAACCTCCTGTGGGGCTGGTCACAATTCTCCAGGTGGTCAGGCTTGAAAGGATGAGGCCTAACCTACCTGGGAGCTGAGGGTGGAGAGCTGCAGGTGCTCTTGGTGGAGCCTTTGAACATACCAAGTGCTGCAGGATGCAGCTGATTGTTGTTTCTAATCAGGCAGCAGAGGGATCAGCTGCTTTTATCTCTCTGAGCCCTCGCTCCCTGGATGGAGAGTGGCATGGTGTCTGCCCCCTCACTTCCCAGGGTTGTTCAGAGCGGTCATTGACCTTAAAATCGGTGAAGTCCCTAGTTACTGAAACAGTGAGCACCACAGAAAAGCCTGGAAGAAAATCAGTTCTGGTGCCAGAGGCAGGTTTGAACAAGTACCATCACACGCTGGGCAGTGAGCAGAATCAGAGCTTTACATCAAGACAACAAGGCTTCACATGTCCTGGCCCTTCTCCTTTTCTCAAGTAGCTTTTCTTGATCTTGCTGCTCCTTTCTCTGTTTTGTGCCCACAGGAGCACAACAGGTGGGGTCTCTGCATTCTCAAGTGGTCCAGGGAGGGCTGTTTTGGCTGCTGGCAGGGCTGGCCTGCCTGTGATGCAGCAAGGACTACAGCAGCCTCCCTCAGGGGGTCTTTGGAGCTCTGGGACTGCCACAAGGGGTTCTGCAGCAGGTAGGTGGATGCAAGTCTGTTACTGAGTTTGGACATTGTCCATACTTTAAATGGGAAAAAAATAGCAGGGTGAGAAATTTGGAAGAGGCTGAAGAGTGTTTTGAGAACTTGCTGTTTAAAAACTTATGAATACCCTTTTTTTTTCCCCATACTTGAAATGTTGCTTAATTTGATGCATAGATTTAAAAATTGCTGTTTCTCTTTCATAGTCTCCAGCTTGGAAATATTTGGATTCCCTCCCTCTTCCCCACACAAAAGCTGTCTCAGAGCAGGCATAAATATTTTTATCAGGCTTAAATAGCTTGGGCTGAAGTTAAAAGCAGTGGAAAAGAGCGACCTTTTGTTATGGGGAAAGCTGGAGCCCCGTAGCAGGCAGTGCTACTGGTTTCACCTGTATTATTGAGTCTTTCCATATTAGCCAGGAAAGCTGCATCTGATGAGATGTGAGAACGCTCTGCCTCTGCCAGCCTTGCTGCTGCCAAGGCCAGGCTCCACTGACCTTGGTCACCAAGCATCATTAATCTTAAGCCTTAACCAAGGTTAATGTTTGGCTTAATTTTCTGGTGTGAATAGCTACAGTAGCAAAAGGGCAGTTTTGACCAGGAGAATTTCCCGTGTTCAGGCTGAAAACAGACATGCCTCTTGCAAATTCATGCAGTCTGAAGATTTTGTCTCTTCCAGAGTTTGATGCCTGTAGAATTTGCTGGGGCAAGAGATGTGTGTGTGCTTCCTAACCTACTCCTGCAAAGTCAGCTGGGGTAGCCTTAGAATGTCAGTGTGACCTGGAGTGAATTCAGCTGAGCCAGCCAGTGATGGACTTGGGAATGTCAGGTCTAACCCCTTCTGCTACCAGAAGGGACAGGTAACCTCTGAAAGTGGTGTGCCCATGGGCAGCTGGGCATGAGAGAGTCTTGAAGGCTTCAAGAAGATCCCAGGGAAGCTGACTTCTTTCAGCCTTACGCATCTAAGAAGTAACCTGGTAACAGTAAAACATTTCATCCGCAGGGACAGAGGTCTAGCAGGGCAGCGCAGCAATGTCATCCTGGTCAGGACTACAAGGAGGCACCTGGCCCCTGGCCATGTTATTTTTAAGCTTGGAAAGCACATGTGGTCTGCGAGAGCGTAGCACTAAGGAAAGGAACTCACCAGCACTTCCTGCCCTGCCCCGGCAAACCGATAAAGCCCTTTGCAATGCAGGGCGACCACAGTTTATTTTTAAAATGTGCCCAGGCATGGAGCTCACAGAATAACTGGAACACCCAGATTTGGGCATTAATTCAGCTTTAATTCATTGCCTGATGAATTAAAGAGTTAATGTAAATGTAAAAAGGACAAGACAGGCCCACAAACCATCTCCAGAGCAACGACTGCGTAAGAACATTTATCTACGCATGTGCATGGGATCTAAAGAAAGGGTAGTTGGTAGGTGTTGCACAGGGAGGGGCACGTAGCATTATCCTGAGCACCGTGTGAATTTTCTTGCTGCTTGGACAACGCATCTCAATCCTGTTCCCTTCCCTTGTTATTCCAGTCCCAGCCCTCTCGTAAGCAGGGATAATTGCATGCCGAAGGATACAGTTCCCATGTACAGTAAATGCTCACATTGAGGAAATCTGGGTTCCTGCAATCAAAAGCCAACAGTTTGTTGCGTAGTTACGATAACAAGGTCCACTGGGATGGATCTATCTTTATTGTGTGCCCTGTGGAGGCATAAATGAGATTGCCATAGATGTTCTCCTTGCCCAGATGCTGGGACAGCAGGATTGCTGTGAAGCAAAATATGCAGAGTTCAGGCCTGGAAGGAGCTATTGCAAGGGGAGGGAATTACAGCCCTCAGCTTCCAGAGCACACAGAGTGCCTCACCATCTCTTGGCTTTCTGTGAGAGAGCCTCATTCCCACAACAGGATTTGTTAGGAATGAGATTACTATTTCTGGTCTGATTGATTAGGTATTTTATTGATAGCCTTACTTATTTCTGTAATGAAGACCCTTCTCTCTCAAACACACTTTTGAGGCATAAAAGCATCTGTTAAAATGTCTCTGCTGAAAGAAGAAATATCCCTGCTTGTCAGTTTTGTTCTTCTGATCTTCCTGTGCTGGGACTGAGGAGTGGTGTTGCTAGAAGGAGGGACTGGTGAGCTCACTACGTCACAGCAGTGGGTGACAACTTCAAGTTGTACTGCCCTGAGCAGGCACGTGGGCTCTTGATAGCGATGCCAGCCCTCCAGAAACAGAACTGTCACCTGGGAGGAAACAGCCCGAGCTTTAGCCTGAGCACTATCTAGCCCAGCTCTCTGTGAGGTCTTGTTAGCACCAGACAGATACCCCGGCAATGCAGCCATGTTCTAGAAAGTTGGGAATTAAAGTCTTCAGTCATGAGTCCCATGGCACAGAAAGCTTTAATAAATGTGAGGTTCGAGCAGGAGGGCCATTAACCACACAAGGCCACTCCAAAACACAGTAGTGGGCTCAGTCATGCCAAGGGCCTGTGCAAGGGGTGACATGAGGGACTGCTGCTGGCATATGGCTGGTGTGTTCCTCACAGCCATGCTGAGGGCATTTGCAATGGGAGTGAGCTGGCTGCAAGCACAGCTGTTTGGGGGAGATGCCTTACAGCAAAGCCATGGTGTTTACTAATGTCTTCCACAGATCAGTAAACACCAAAAATAAACAACCTGGTGCTTTTAAAATCACTTGTCTAAAGAAAACCTTTTCCAGTCTAACAGTGCCTCTTCTCTGCCCTTTCTCTTGCGACTGCGATCATGAGGCATCCTGGGGGCTAGAAGGGTTGGCCACAGCCTGATCTTGATGGTGTGGAAAGGCAGGAAGAGCTTTGCCTATGGTGTGCTTAGAAGCACAAAACCATTCAGGCTCATTCCCACACAGGTGCACATCACCAGCACTGGCACTGAAGATTTGCCCTGATCCCAGGCAGACTGTGTGGGTTCCCAGACATGCTTTACATGGAAGGTAGTCCTGACAGCCCTGCCTATGCCACTGCCACATCTGCAACATTAGCCTTATGTTGAGGAAAAGCAGTGCTCATCTCCAGTCCTGCTTTCTTATCTGGCAAGGTGCTGCCTGCTTCTTTCCCTTTAAAAGGAATTTTAAAGGAGGGAAAGAGAATGGACATGCTCTCCCACACTGCCCCAACAGCATTGCAGTGGGTTGACAGGAGCAAGTGCCTTCACAGTCCTGTTCTGTGAAGATCACTTGATAAGAGATATGGTTATTCAGGAAGTTGGTTGATAACTTGCAGAAACACCATGCACTTAGGAGCTTCTAGACTCAAGCATTTTTTTTTTCAGGGCTAGAAAGGATGCCAAAATTTTTATTCCAGTGGGAAGTTTGATTTTTTTTTTTTTTTTTTCCCCTTAAGGGAATATACTCTGAATAATAGGTCATTCTACCTTTCTTTCTCCTCCAGGGAAGGAACTGCCATGCCCGTGGGAATCTTCCGGGTGTGCGTACTGGTGATCACAGCTATCGTCAACCACCCGCTCTTCTTCCCAAAGGAGAATGGCACTGTCCCCGAGAACACGGAAGAAATCATCCAGAAGATGAAGGAGCGGGAGGAGAGCCTTCGGCTGGAACAGTTGCGCTTGGAGCAGGAGATTGCAGACCAGGAAGCCAGACAGAAGGCTCTGGAAAAGGCCGCATTGGTAGTGGAGGAAACCAAAGAGGAAAAGGTCCGATGGGATATGTGGACTGCCCTTTCCATGGTCATCTTCCTGCTAATCGAGCTCTGGAGACAGGATTTCCAGGAAGGGAATTGGCAGGACATAGGAGGAGAAGAGGATGACATGGCTGTCCTGGGGAAAGCATTTAAAGGAGTAGCCTTCCCTAACAAGGCTGTCTTGGCCAGCTTTTATGAGAAGCGCATCCTGGGCACCACTGGAGACATGGCCAGGATGCGGGAGATGGTGGAAGGCTTTGCAGACGACCTGCTGGAGGCCTTGAGGAGTGTTTGTAACCGGGATGCTGACATGGAAGTGGAGGATTGCATGGGTGTGGGGAGCATGTATGAGAACTGGAGAGTGCGTAAACCTTTCGTCTGTGATCTGATAGTGCCTTTTGCCCCCCCAGAGCCATACTGCTTCCGCTGCCAGACCTGGTGCTCTGGGGACTCTTTTCCCCCTGATGAACAAGGTTATGGCACTATCAAGGTGTGCAGGGCAGATGAGGATGTGACAGGTTGCATCTGTGACAAGACTAAACTAGGGGAAGATATGCTGTGCCTCCTCCATAGCCAAGTCAATACTACCAGGCCCAGCAGTGAGATGGAAGACTTCCTGTGCTTCAAAAATACTCAACATCTGGATGCTGACCAGGTCATGAAGTGGTTCCAGATTGCTGTCACCAAGGCCTGGAACAGAATTTCCCACAAGTATGAATTTGACCTTTCCTTCAGCCTCCTGGACTCACCAGGAGCCCTGAAGATAAAATTTAAATCAGGGAAATCGATTGCCTTCAACCTCACCCCTGTGGTGCAGTATGAAAACTCCGATGTTTACTTCATCTCCCATTTCCCTCGGAGCAGCCTGGCAGCAGATGTCCCCTCCAGCACTCACTGGTTTCTCACCTTTGCAGTCTATGAGAGAAGGTTCATCCATCTGGTCTCCAAAACACTGCCTGCCAATGCCTGCCATGTCAGCTGCCTGCAGATCCTCTCCTTCCTCCACGGGAAGCAGTGTAGCCTCACAGGTCCAAGCGGGCTCACCAACTACCACCTGAAGACAGTGATGCTGCATCTCCTGCAGGCACGTCCCAGTCAGGACTGGGCCCCAGAGAAGTTGGAGGCCCGTCTACAGGACATGCTGAAATTCCTGGAGAAATGTTTGCATGAAAAGAAGCTCTACCACTTCTTCATTGGCAATGGGAAAGTACCAGCTGAGCTGGGTTTCCCCATCGTATTTCAGAGGGCTGAGCCTCTCAACCTTTTCCGTCCCTTTGTGCTCCGCAGGGACGTTTACAGGAAGACAGTGGACACGTTCCACGAGATGCTCAGGAACATGTCTGCACTGATAAATGAGTATACAGTGCACATTCCCCTTGCACACACCAATGGGATCCGTAAGGAATCCCTTTAACCAAAGCCAAACTCTAAGCACAAGTCCAGAGGGCAATTTTCTGAAGCCTCCTGGAGACAACTGACTTTGCCAGTACAGCTTCTTGTCTGCAGCTGAACCAGTCCTGGGCCATGGTTCCTGCAGGGAGGGAGAGGCAATGCGGGGAGGATAGGTAGAACCTGGAAGATGTGGTATTGAAGAGGGTTTCTGCTCCAGTTCTGTGCTGGAGTTTATGCAGCTAAGAATATATTTTTATATTTTACCTCAGTCATGCTGCAGTGGTGGTTGAGGAACAAATACAAATAATTTATTCTGATACCTGGAATGCAAACGGGGGGGGGGAGGGGGGAGGTGATGGTGGCCAAATACTTCATTTCCTTTGGAAGGGGGAGATAAGAAAAGGGTGGGGGAATCAGAGACAGGATCTTGGGATCAAAGGAGCCTGTTTGCTCACAGACAACAGGAGCTCTGCGACCAACCAAGGTAAGCACAACATAAGACTCTGTGCTGGTGTGGGGAGGAGGAGGGTCATGCACAAGATCTAGACTGGATGGAGATCCCTAAATCAACCACAATTTCAAAGAGAGTTGCAGCAGTAGTTTAAATGGCTTGTCCTGCACACTGCGCATTTCATCTCCAGTGGAAGGATGTAGCAAGGTACAGGGTCTGTGTCTTCAGACCATTACATTCGAGTCTTTCATGGTAACATGGCTAGTGGTTTATATTCCTAGCCATTTTCTATGGATAAATGGACAGGAATCTTTTTTACCTTAAAGGAAGCATCACTATTGAGTTCTGACATTTTGGGTTATTTGTTTGTTTTCCTTATCTTGGGGCAGTAAGGCTGAGAACAGCCAAGAGAGAAAGGAAAAATGAGGGTTGAACTACATGATCTTTTGAGGTCCCTTCCTCTCCAAACTATTCTAACTCTATGACTGCCATAGGTTTTGCTTTCATAAAAGAAGCAGTTATCCAAAATTATCCTGTATTGAAGCCAATCTCAGCAGTCTGGTAGCAGGAGTGAACAACCACCCTCCAAAGGAGAGGGCATCTCCTCACATGGTTTTAATGAGGCCAAGGCCAGTGGGATCGCTCTGAGTTAGGAGGAAGAGAAGGAGGGGATAAAAAAGGTGCACATGTAGTAGAGTTTGACAGTGCTGTCTCTGCAGCTCCCTTGTGATCAGTGTTGTAGGCCTCTGCTCCACATACACAGGCAAAAGCTTCCTTATAGGGTCTCTTCAATCTTTTTAAAGACTGCTGCTCTGATGAGGCTCTGAGGAGCTGCTGCTTGCAGACCGTAATTTGCTGAGCCGGGAGTGCAAAGGATTAGTGAGCTGCTGCAGGTTTTCAAGCCAGGGGAGAGTCTTGTGGCATAAAAAGCCCCAAACAATGCAGAAATGGAGATGGCTGAAATCCCTCAGGAATCAGCACGTTTGCTGTGCCAGTGGGCTGCCCAGCCCCAGCAAGGTGGCTTTGCTGGAGGAGAGGGCTCAGGAGATCCTCACCCTCCTTCGTGTGCTCTGTGCAGCATCCAGGCCAGGGCCTCAGTGCAGGTTTGCTTTGGGCTGGTCACAGAAGCCTGGCTTCCAGTGCTAAGGGGCCTTTGCTATCATTTTCTTACACTAGAATTTCCTGCAAAGTTTTATACTAGGGCTTCTCTGAATCCTGTTTACAAGACAGTAGTTTTTCTGTGAGCTGAGACCCATGGGGGATGGGATGATCTTACCACATTCCACAGGTCCCTTTTTATCAATTCTCTCTTACCATATCAGATAGAAGATTTAATCCTGTATCACTACTGGGGACAGCATACAGCATGAGGCTTATTATCCTGCCTGTTGATAAGCAAACTCTTCATGCCCCCTCCTCTCTTTTCTTGCTAAAAACCATTTCACGACCTCATTGATGTTTGCTCTTTGTCCCACCACCAGTGAGGGACACTGTGCACAACGGCAGAGAAAGCTCTTCCTGTCTCCACACCTGGTTTGTGAGAAAGCACAGGTGGGGACGGGGAACTCTTTGCTCAAATCGCTGCCTCTCTTGGCTTTTTATTTTCATGGCTATTGGGTAGTAAAGTGATACCTCTGAGCAGAAAGTAAGGGGTAGGTAGGAAATTAAATGGGAGAGTCTAGTAAGTTGTGCCAATAGGAAAGAGTCTTGGATCATCAGTGCTTGCTTCAGAACCTCGGAGATGAGTGCCTGGGATGGGAGACTGCCAGGGCTGGCAGGGAGGGCTGGACTAATTACTAACGCTAAGGAGTGCTGTAAGCCCCTGGCTTTCATTAGTACAGCCAAGAAAGCCTTCCCCAGTTGGAAAGAGAGCAGGAGCAGTCTCAGGGGACATGACAAGCAGGTAGTGACAAGCAGAGGTACAGGGAGGGTGGGTCCTAATACTGGAGCCTGGAGGCTGCATTGGAAAGTGTGAAAGTTGTTTGCAAACCCAAGCAACTTGCCATTTTCACCTGCCCAGGTTTACTGCACAGTGCCTGTAGCAGATCCAGCTTTGCATGGGCTGGTGGCAGGCAGGTCATGCTGAAGCAGTTGTGGTTGGAGTTGCTTCTAAATGTGTTCCTAGCCCAGCCAGAGAGAAATAAAAATTTCTCTGCCGTTTCCTGTCAGGAGTCTAAATTTAGACTGTCCAAAGAACAGAAACAAATTTGTGACCCAGGTCTCTCAGGAAATGACATTCAGGGTTGAAAAATAACTTTTATATAATGTTGAGCAGGGGGAGCATGAGAAGAAAAGGCTGTTGAACAGAATAAGGTAACTCCCCTATTAAAATGTCAGAACAAAGCTTTGTAATGCCAGTCCTACGGGCCTGTAAACGAGCCCAAACTCGTCTTTACACAGCTCCAAGCACTGCTGCTCAGACTCAAAGGGAACCTAAACTGATAAGTGGATTAAGTCTTTTGTTCTTTGTTTTCTGTACTTGTGTGCCTGTTCTCTCTTACGCCCAAACTGACCCTGAAGTGTTCTCATGGGGTTTAGTTGAACCCAAGCTGGAGCTGAACCGGTGAATTTATGGATTTGATTCTACTGAAAGAAATTGCTTGGCTTAATTTTCCTACATACAATATGCTCATTTTGCCCTGAGCACCTTTTAAGAGGTCTGTTCTGAGCATTTAGGCTGTGAGGAAACCCACGCATACCCGTCTGGGGGAAAAAGTGGTCTGTGATTATCAGCTGTGCTCCAGTGAGCCTCAGGGCAGAGATCTTCCTTGTCAGCCATATACCAGAGGTATAGAAGTGTCCCATCAGAGGAGATGTGAGTTTCTTTGGACCAGACCTGTGCAGTAGTACAAGGAGGCCATGACATGAAGCACATCATTCCTTGGACTTCCTTGTCTGTCCTGCATTAAAGCTTTGTCCACCAAGTACTAGCCCTATCAGTAAAAGCCCACACTCACATTTCATAAAAAAGGTTTATAAGACAGTTCAGCTCCCTCAACTGTCCAGTAAAAATGCCCTAAAACATTTAAGTGTTGCCCATGTGTAGTTCTGCCTTGATTGAAATTGGGTAGGCATTCATAGGAAGCAGCTTTAAAGGATGGAGGTAGAAATAAGGTTTTGCGGTTTAAAGTGAAAAATGTTCTTTTAAAACCAAACTGCGTATGACATAAACACACAACATGTCTTTGGCAATGCCTGCATCTCTGTAAGACATCCTAGGGAAGGATAAATGGCCTGTCCTGGACCCCTTCTTTGTGTCTCAGTACTGTTCTTGCTATTTGCTAACCAGGTGAATTCAACCGATGAACTCCTAGTGCCTTCTGCTGCTTTCCAACCACTCCCTCCACCCTCAACTTGTGGTTTTAATATTTTATTATAGGCTCTGTCAAAGCAATGGAATTAGTGGTGGCTTGATAGCAGCCACTGATGTACAGCGTAGCCTCAGGAGCCATTTGCCTTTAGGAAATGTCTTGGTCTAAGGTTATTGCTGTTCAGGAGCTGAATGTCTTCTGAGGGGAGCTGTTGGGTGTTCACTCTTTACTGTGTGGCAGCCACAGAATACGGCTTCTCTCTCTCTGAGTTGCTCTATATATAAGTCTTAGAGGGGTATAAAGATGTATTTTAGCAAAAGGATCCAAGAGTTTATCCAGTATTCAAGCAACAGGATTTGGTGCTTGTTCACCAGACATTTTTAAGGCAAAGCCTTTGCAGTGTTTTCTCTGTGGTGAAGAAATGAGAGTTTTATGCACCTGTAGCAACTTTGCTGCTGGTCACTGGGGGAGTGGCTCTCATAGGAGCCTACCCAGTAAACAGCTTTATTTATTACTTGTCTTTTTTTAGGATTGGAGGTCTGTGTGTAATATATTAGCTCAGAAGCAAAACTGTAGTATGGCAATGCAGCTGAGATGGGCAATAACACCAGAACTCTCCAAATTAAGGTCTTCCTTGGTTGACAATGCTGTACTTAAACCGCTGCTTTTGTAGCAGGACACTGTTGAATCTGTATAGATCTTCTCATGCAGCTTTATTTATAATAAAGTCTTGTACAAAATCTAAATTAGTGTGAAGTCTCTTTTGTTTCCAGTTCCCCCAAAAATGCTTTCAAGAGAGCAGAAGGATAGAGTGAGGGTATTTCCAGCGTGATACTAGCACAGTGAGCCTAGCATCAAGAATCCCTGGGATTCCTGACCAGCTGTAGAATTAGCTCCAGAATAAACTGCAGTGTGAATATAAAGTGGAATAGCTATTCCAGAATAATGCCAGGGTTGTCAGTCTTCTTGAGAATAGTAATCCACAGGAATTCAGAATAATTATTCTGAATACATCTGCACAAAAATACCCTTTCATGGCAAGCTCAAAATAACACTGGTAGATGTTGCCCTTTTTGGCTGAACCAGAAACCTCCTGAGTTTCCAGTTTAGCTAGAGGAATCTTCTTTACCTGCTTGTTTTACAGGTATCCACAGCCAAATTGCAGCAACCACCCACCACCACTTAATCTCCTGCTTAAAACTTTTGCCTGCTTAAAGGAATGGCACATCCTTGTTAATATTCCAACGTGCTCTGGCTCTGGAAGCAAACCCAGAGCTAGTTATTAATTCATATAATAAAAACACCACCATTTCCTTGACGACACCCCTTCCAGCCCCACAGAATGCTCTGCATACCTTTAATAACTCTGCCTTCCAGTGACCACCGAGGCTGAATCAGCACTGAGCAGCTCTGAGAAGCTGCTGGCTTAAAAGCTGCAGCACAAATCTACCTAGACAAGAGCTACAATTTCCCAGGGTCAACCACACACACTGAGGTAAAGGGAATTCTGTACTCCAGGATCTCAAGCGGTCTTGGTTGTTTTAGTGCAACTTTGTTATTGAAAAAACAAAACAAAAATAAACCTACCATGCTTCAAAGCTGTCTGACAAGCTCAGCAACATTTTCTCCACTGAGCTGTTGATTTCTTACAGCATTTTTTTTTTATTTTGTCTCATTTACTGCTTCTTGTGGCTAACAGAAGAGGTAACATCACTAAAACTCCATTTTCATAAGGACAATTGGCAGATTTTTGGTCCATGCCATGACTATTATTATAGTATTATCTGTCATAGAGTAGGCAGAGCAGAGAGAGCCAGCCACTAGAGAATGTTTAGAGGCCTCCTAGTAGCAAAACAGTTTTACTCTAGGCTTCTTCTGTTTTCCTTCTTTCCAGGCTTTTTAAAAAGCCCTCTTTGCAATGTGTTGGCTTTCATCAGTCATCAAAGTCTAGCAGCCTAGAGCTTTTGTCATACAATTATGTCTATACTACTGTCCAGAAATGTGCAAATGTGCTTCCTGCACCTGTAGAAAATGTTCTTAGAGACGGACAAAAGCTCCAGAGGTAACAACCACCCTGCAGCTCAGACCTTAAATGTGTGCATTATGGATGGAGGTTTAGCTCACACAATAAGACATCCTTGGTTGGTGTGTAAAGTCACTGTCCTGGGATGTCCTTCACTCCTTGAGCAAAGGGGCAGATCATCCCAAGCTTGGCTAATGAGCACGTGAAGTACAACTGAGAGCAAACCTCTCGTTCTTGTCCTCTCAGTCTCTTCAATATGTAATTGCCTTTCACTTGCAACTGGTTTTATTTAAAAAAAAAGAGCTGCCTTTTATTAATGGTTGTACGCCACCAGCACAGTATAGGGTTTTCTGCACTGAACACTCTGTGTCATGGGCCTGGAAACTGTGCATACCAACCATTCCCTCCAGCTGCTGCATGTCTAATTGTTCTGTGACCCATTCCAGGTATCTCCCTCTCTCCTTCAACATTCCATTTCATCTAAAATCAAAACCGCCAGGAGAAATTTCAGGGAAAAAAAGGCTGATTTTCACTTAGCTTTAGGAAAACAGCTATTCCAGCTAGAGGCATCTCTAATCTCAGTTTTTATTACCACTTAAAAAAGATCCCTGAGACGAGAGAGGATGTGATGTTTATGATGGTAGACTTGACGTGTTTTCAGCACATTGAGAACAAATAGCTGAACATGAGAATGTTACACAAAGCAAATCAAGTCTGCCACATGCAGAAAACTTCCAGTAGCTCTTGGTTTCTGATGTTGCCAGGCCTGTGTAGGAGGGCAAGTTCAAGGTTACAACAAATAACACACAGCAGAGTGAATATTTCTTCTGCCCTTGTTCAGTAGATGATCAGACCTTAAAGACCTGGGCATTTTTACTTCCAATACCCGTATGTTGTTTAAATGTTTTAGCTGGCAGGAGCTGACTCAATAACTACAAGGAGAGGTCTTAGTCATTTACAATATTTATTTAGGGTCAAGAATACAAGTAACATTTACCTCCTTCTCCCTTATTTTCCAGTAAAACTCCTCTTTGATGACTGAAAGCTTCACATAAAGTCTCCTTGTAACACTTACATAATTCATTGGTCTGCATCTGTGTACCCAAGCCATAAACTCAGAAATCACAGTAATTGTCTATTATTCCACGTTCAGTCTCCAGACTGTCATTGTGAAGTTCACATTGGGCATTGACTGCCACTTCATTTGAAAACTTGAAAACAGCATGTTAAATGCTGGAAATTTGGAAATAGATGAAATAATACAAAAATGGCAGGTATAATGCCAACTGTGAAACTTTTCATTTTAATGAAGGTTTTCAAACACAGTGCATTGTTCTTTCAGTGTCCCAAAATTCCCAAATCATGAGTTTGGTGAAGTCCATCATTACAACCCTCTCCAAACTCCCTGAGAGGTACACACTTGTCTCAGATTAGTTCCTTCAGGCTGAGGTTGTTTCTCCTCTCAGGTAGTCTGTCCTGCCAGTAAGGCCAAGTTGAGTCACATCAGCACGTAGATGAAACTACTAACACAGATGTCTTGTAGCAACATCTCTCCAGAGCGATGAGCTACTGAACTTGCTACAGCCTGGTCCTCCTCACTCTACACAAGTTTCCCCATGACATTTAAGGCTGAAAAGAAGTTACCCCTGTGTGGTACCAAAAGGTCATGAAAAGCTACTGATGCAGGTCCAGTCAGCCTCCCTGGTTTCCCAGCACAGTAACAAATTTCAGTGGACAGGTAACGCTTCCAAATGCAATAAGCAGTCTTTTCCACAAGCAGAAGAGAAAGATCTTCTTTCATGAGCTGCCTGGCCCTGCAATTGTCATATTGGGTAGTTCTCATAGATTTGACATGAAATGCCCCTGTATTGTACATCCTTTATGGTAATCAGATACATAATTCTGATGTGTGGCTGATACTAAAGAGCTGCAGACCTTTGAAAAATTGGGGTTTTTCTCCACACAGGAATGCATTGCTTTTTCCTAACTCTGCACAATGTTGTTTTGCTACTATGCAAATCAGGATGTTTATGTTGATAAAAATTAGCACTTGTCAGGTGTTAAATCATCCATGAGGCAGGCAGGACAGTAAAGCCAGGAGAATAATCTGCAGCTTCAAAATTTATCCAGTGACTTTTTACCACTCATAGAATAGCTGCAAGCAAAGACAAAATCTCCTTTATTTCCCGTAGGCAGAAGTATCTGTGCTATAAAAAAGCAAAACCAAGCTCAGATGAGATGGTGACTCACAATCATGCTAACATTAATTTGGTCAGGTACCACTAGCAACCAAAGTGGTAACACTGGTCTCAGAAGGGGGTATTGCTCAGGATTTGCCCACGTCTTGAGCATGTTCCATCCTCTCTGATCAATTCCCCATTATGGTTTGTTGCTTGCAGGACCAAAAGCTAACTCAGGTCTGTCCCCAAATGCCACTGGCACAGGATCAAATATGTACCTGATATTTAACTGGATCGTATTTGTTTGGGGAAAAGGCTTCTAAGGTATTGGCTCAGTGTGTCCAACCAAACATATGAGCTGTTGTATGCATTCCAGGTAAAATTCCAGGCAGTCCTGTCTTTTTCTAAAATGATAAATTCCTTATGGAAATATAAACTACGTTATTTTTAGCAAGTTTCCTATGCAGTGAGTGTGTTCACATATACGGGGCGAGGGGAAGGAGGGTTCATCCCTCCATCTCCTGCCAAGTAACTTTTGAATCCATCAAACCACTTTCACCAAATTTGATAGATCTGTAGAGCTTACCTCCAATAAATTTTAAGCAAGCAGGCAGATAAATAGAAGACAAAGACTCTCATAATGCTGTCAAACCACACATGAGGTCTTTTAAATGTCCCCAGTGCAATTCAAGACAGTTGGTACTAATGTCTTAGACCTGAAGAAACAAGCTGTAAGGAAACAGGGCTGTGTTACTCCTTCTGCTACTCTCAAAATAACCCACCCAACTTTGCATTAGAGCCTTGAGGGAAGATGGAGGAAAACAGATATTCCCATCAGATCTATTGGACAAGTCTGGTCTCAAAACAGAAATATGAACAAGCCCCTGCTGTGGATCAATTAATGTTACAGTGTTCTTCAAAAGAAACTTCACTTTCCAGCTCTGTCACATTTAGGAGTGTCATCTTGGACTTCTCAGCTGCTAAAGCAAAATCTCTGGCTGCAGAGGCTTGAGGGACTATAAAGCAAAGCTTCTCAGTCATTGTTTGCAGAGGTGCTGCCTTTCAGTAAAGGCACTGAGCATAAAACTGTCCAGCTAAAACCAGAGCTCAGTGTTAGAGGAGGAAAAAAGAAAGTATTAGCAATTTCTGCTTTGGAGGTGGGTACCTCAGCTTTATTGATCTGCTCTGAAGGGAAAGTGCAGAGGGTGCTGAGGTAAAACATTTAAATACATCCCTCACTGTTCAGGCATTTAAGCACTTGTAAAATGTCTGACTGTGGCACTGTTTTAAAAATGGTGCCCAAAAATAAAACTCCACTGAAGTTCTTAAAAGTGTCTTAAGTGCTCTGCAGGAAAAGGAGTCTATTTTAAATATGAAACTCTCTTCAAATCCACGCATGAACTCACAGCCACTAACAGTCTCAGCAAAGACTTAATCGTGTGTAAGCAGACAAGATTCAATTTATTGTGCTACTTTTTAGAAGAGCCATGACACTTATAATGCCATTGGAAATCCAATTAGGCATCTTTTTGCAGGCAATCTAACATTCAGGATCCCACACAGTGCAATACAGGCCCAAGGAACAGAGCTAGGCAGAACTGGGAACAGTAATCACACTATTCACAGGCTGACTCATCAGTCACTTCACCTCCCCAGGTGCACTAAGGCAGAAATTCATTCTATGGCTCCTAACCTTCAGTCTTGCTCTCTAGCCCTCTTCTGGGAATCAAACAGCACAAAGGGATTTCCCAGATCGTCAGGGAGGTGGTATTTAGTTTGCTGACATGTTCCAGGTCTCATCCCTGCCAGCTTACACCAGGCAGGGCAGAGCAGGGCAGCCCGGGGTGGTTCTCGTGCTGGCCTCTGCTATCCCTGCCTGGCCTCTGTCACATGGGCGTTCCCACAGAGCAGAGGTGTTCTGCACTGTGAGCAGGATATTCCTGCCAGTTCAGTTCACCTTCAGGGGTATCACATCACGTCAGTACTACAAAGCTCCTGTATGCAAAACTAGAGAAAAAGCAAGGCTTGTCCACATGTAGCTTTCTACCAATGGTCCCACACTGACTGTCCTGCCAAAGCCACACCTGGCAAAGCTTTAGGGGTAGAAAGTTCGATCCAGAGCAGAGATACACCAGCACAGAACAGCCAAGATGCATACAGCAAATGGAGAGGAATTAAGAGGAACCAAATCTACAATACACACGTTATATCAGAGATGCCTTCTCACAAAGAACAGCTGATTAATCACCGTGCCTTTATTATCAGAAGGAAGAGAGGACAAACTCTGCCTCTAAGCCTAAACAGGCACAGAAAAGAGTTGTGTGATAAACATATAGGGGGAAAAAGCAGCCACACTCCAATCTGTGAATTGGCCCAGAGCACTTTCTTATTGAAAGCTCCCTTCTGAGGATGGTTTGAGTGACAGAAGGAAAGGAACAGAAGCACCCTTTGGGGTAATGGGAATGCTGAAGAGACCTGTGGGAAGGACAGTATTAAGCCATAACATTGCTGTTGGTCCTCACTGATTCTTCAGGCCGTGTGAAGCTGACAGCTTTTTTTCCTCAGCCCTCCTGTGCATTTGCTGTGCAGCCACATAGGTGACTCATGCAAATGGTTTGCAGCTTACAGGAAACACTGTCTGCTCCCTACCCAGCCTGTGGCTGTTCAATGCCCCTATTCCTGGCTCCCTTTCCCCTGGAGAGATGGCTTTTTCCATCATCTTTGCCAAGAGTGGCATTTCTAAGATGCAAACCTGCAGCACGTGCTGTAAGTCTCACAATCTGCCTCCTGTGCCTCGGAAGATGCTGTGAGAGGCACAAAACAGGCTCAGTACATCAGTCCCTTAATACCAGCCACATTCTCTCTCCCTCCTGAACTCAGATACGGTGCTATTGCAGACTGCTGAACAGATGTCACACACCACCCCAAACACAGCTGCATCTCACTGACAAGTTTTAAAACTCATGTTTTAGTAAATCAAAGGGATTTAATATCTAACAATATCACATGGCATCATTAATTTACTCAGACAAAGCAGAAACTGCTGTCCCTGTTGACTTTGGACCATCAGTAGAAAAGACTGTTTCCATCTTATAGAAATTGGGGATGATTTAGTAAAAATTGCACTTGACCTCATGACTGTAGAGAAATTGCATTTGCATCAGCCATTCCAACGTGAAATCCATGTCCAAGGAACAGAGTGGTGAAATAATTGAGCTACTAGTAAAGAAAAGAGAGAGGATAAGAAACAGTTCTCCAAATGTGCTAATGCAGGGGAAATATTACAGATGCCATGACAGAGGAAAACTGGGGAGAGCAGGCCCAGGACATCTAACACTGTGCCAACACCACATGCCCAATGTGTGCTCACACACAGCGAGGCACCTCTGGTGAGCTGGACAGACAGCTGTTAAATGAGGCATGGCAAGAAGCTGGGATTTCCTTTCTCTTCCTTTTTAATTGATTAGAAAAAGCAACAAATCCACAGGCCTCCGTATAGAATTCACACAAGTGCTTCAGGTGTCCCTAGTATGTGATATTTGAGACATTTCAAACCACTATCTCCAGTTGCTACCACTTTAAGTACAAGAACCACATAACTTTCTAACACGTCCCTGGAGAGAAGCTTCTCAACAATTTACCCAAGCAAGAGCCTTCTGGCATAGCCACAGTCCTATTCACCCAAGTCCTCAGTCAGCTAACCCAAAACTGCAAAACTTCACAGATTTGAGAGCCTGGGATCCCCATTCCTCCCTCCCTTTATATTGGTTCCCTTCTACCTTGCTCTTAGCTTCCATATAAGGGCTCCTAACATTATAATGAAAAAAGAAAGGCTGGACCATATCTTCCATAATGGTACCAAAAACCATCTCAGGGACATCAGTATAGAGACATGTCATAAATGTAGAACAGAACAAGGCTCAATACCTTGCTAATCTGAAGTATCTATTACCCATCATGCTACTAAAACTCACTATTTTTACACGACAGACTCTTTCATTTTTTGCTTGACAATGAATTTATCTCCTTTAACTTGTGCTGAGAGCAGTTATATTTGGTGACTCAATAATAGGGAACAAAAAACAAGCAAAAACCCAACAAAAACAAACAAACAAAAAACAACCAAACAACCAAACAAAACCAAAACTCTTTTCAAAAGCAATAGCACCACTAACAGTTTTTACAGGCAAAATATGGAGTA
>JAYRBT010000178.1:24284887-24310927 GCA_036023395.1 Myiotriccus ornatus | reverse complement strand
AAACAACCAAACAAAACCAAAACTCTTTTCAAAAGCAATAGCACCACTAACAGTTTTTACAGGCAAAATATGGAGTAGACAGTGAGTAAAGACTGTACTTGCCGTACAGTCTGATCCACAGAAGATTTTAAGGAGAGGTCTGAGCAAAGGGCACAGCTGTTCATCTGCTTGATCCTTTCCTTGTTGACTTTCATCTTTCTCTTCTGTTGATCAAAACTGAAGATTTGCATTTTCTTTTCTTGGCCTCTTTAAATTAATACAGTGACTGCTTTACACCCATGCACTGCAAGGAGAGAGCCAGTCCATTCCACATAACTTGTGTTTTCCTTTGAAGACTCGGCCAAACTGTTGCATATTCATTACCACATTAAAAACACTTTGCCTGAGGCCTGCATTTCTTGCTGTACTGTAATGAGTTCAAGACCCCAGCTGTCTGCCTGGGGGTTTAGAACACAAATATTTAATAGCAAATTATAAGGCAGAATATTTCATTCTACTTTTTTTTGCTGAAGAAGCACATTTATAATGGTACCCTACAGCCACTAAATAAAGATGGGAAGAGCACATCTTTCTGTTTGGACAACACAGCCTCTGGGTTACCACAGTCTGGCCCTAGTCAGTTCAGCTTTTGGATGCCAGTCTCTGCTCTTAACCTATTATTGTATCTCCCTAATGTCACATCTCCCACTGGAGTCCAATAACACACTGAAGCAAACTGTAACGTATTTCTAGCACTACACTAACAGCTCTTAAGCCTTACACAAAGCAGAGCAGTTAATAAAACCAAAATGTTCTGCAGTTAATCTTTGGATGTTTGCCACTGAGATACCACCACCACTACTTCAGAAACAGTGGTTTTATAAAGCTCAGACCCTGCTTTCATCTAATGAAAAGGCCCAGATCCATATCCTGACAACACACTTCACAGCTTTATGCTTCCTCTGGGTTCTCTAATGACAATCTACAAAACATGTAATAGCATCACATCCTGACTGGGAAACTTTTTAGAAGACACTGGCATTCTGGAAGAACAGCAGAGTGATAATTATTTCTCTAAGTAGTGCCAGATGTGCTTGAAAGCCACAAAGATAAACAGGAGAGGAAAAGCCACATAGTTTGAATTAAAGCTAATAAGAGCATAAACAAGCCCCTCAAAGAGTTGCAGGCTGACAAACCAAGCTCCTACTGATTCTTTTTCCTCATCAGATCTGCCTTTCATATCTGCTTTCCTACTTGCAGTTACACAAGCATACTTCTTAGAGTTACTGTGCTGGGCTAGAACATGTTAATGGTAAAAAAAAGATTAGTCCACATTTTCTCCAGAAAAGCTCCAAAACTCCCAGTGCCTCAGCTACCATGAAATCCATGAACCACTACCTTCTGTTATGCTACCTTACCTCACTGCAATGGGAGACAGATAGGAACAGTCTTGGGTATCTCAGCACCACAGGAATCACAGTCCTGCCCCTGGACACGCTGCTCTGCCTTTTTTCTTTCTGCATGCTTATTCCCTGGAATTTTGGCTAGTTTGGGTTGCTAATAGTCTGACAGACTACACAGCTGAGCAACATCAGAAGGGGTAATAGATCTTTTAATCCCCTATGTGGACAGGAAAAAAGTAAAACAGGAAAAAAAAAGGAGCACAAGTCTTTCCTGTGGCTACTTGTGATTCAAACAACCTTGTCCCCACTCAGCTCTGATCCTGAAATTTACCTGATGGAACAGAATGTATTCATTTCCTCACCAGCAGCAAGACTCCAACAGTACATAATGCTCTGACTGAACTCCTTCTACTTCTGTTCTGATTTCATCTACACCTTGGCAAATACAGCAATGTTTTGAGTTCTGAAGCAGAAAAGAAATGTCCTTCTGCTCAGGATATGGTTTCTGTTGGCTTTACTCCCTACTCCAGCCCTTAGGTTAGAACCTAGAATAAAAACTACCCTACTTCAGAAGGACAGAGAAGGATTACAACCATACACTCTCCCTTGGCATATCTATCCCAAACTGGAATTTTATTAAATGATCCCTGTGAACATGACTTCAGCAGGGATAAGTGAAAAGGGCTGCAAGGTCATTGGTTTGGCAGTAGCTCTGTCCTCTGTCTAAAGAGACAGTTTGTACTAAGTAACCACATCTTAACTTCACAAGCCACACTATCTGATTTAGCCTTTACGGTGCACTGCTCCTCTCTCTGCATAACCAGTGACTAATAGCTGCCCAAAAAGAGGAAGGAAAAACTGTTTAAAGACATTGATTGCTTTTTATTCATTTTCAGTACACCAGTATTACAACTTTTAAATCACATAATAGCATCAGTTCAGGGACTGCCCACCAGCAATGCCTACAAAGAGGCCAGAGATTACAGACCATTACCTCTGAGTAAGGGCATTTTCCTTTATGCAATATACATGGCCAGCCTTTCAGCAAAGATTTATTCCCAGTCATGAAATGCAACCACAGAAGAGCCCACATCAAATTACACTAAGGCCCCACATTAAAAAACAGCCCTGACACTTCAGCAAGCTAATGCCTACTGGCACCTCAAAGCCCATAATCACATGCCTCAGGGCTGTTCACCAAATACAGCTGGAGGTAGTTTTTTAATGTCTGTGGGTCAGTCATGGTAGCCTTGACAGCAGGGTCCTCCTTCATGGCCTCCATCCAGCATTGGAGCTTTGGCGCGTGATTCAAAGCGCTACAGGAAAAGGGAAGAGACTGAGTAACACAAATGGAAAATTTGGAAGACATCAAGGAAGCAAAACAGCTTCAACAATTCCATTTTACTACTTTCTCCCTCCCAATACCATGTTCGGCTTAGAGCAGGTGACAGAAATAAATACCATGCCATAGAAGACAAACTAGCATTTGGAACGTGCAAGAGTTCTTACAGAGCTTGTGGGCTCTGCAAAGCCCAGCAAAAACACAAACGAGCACTTACTGTGCAAGATATCACCATGGTTTTGCTTACTGTTACCCCTGCTGCAAAACACACAGCTCTTACTTATCATCTGCCCTGAGCTGAGGGCAGAGGCTTGTGCTCCACTGCCTCCCTCTGGAATACTTTGTTCACAGTGCCTCTGGAGGCAAACGCTGTGTGCAGTGGTTGAATTCTCCCCCACAACCCACGAACCTCTTAGCCTTCTTGAATACCAAGACAACCTGTGCAGTTTGTACAACCCTGCAACCCAGCAGCTCAAAACAGGCAGTCTATTGAAGAAATTGAGGATTTGACTAACAGACTAAATCCACAAACCCACAGATATTAAAAACAAATTAAAACCAACACACAACAACAAAAAAAGCCCCCACCTCACGTGGCAAACTGAAAGCTGAACAGTGTAAATTGTTGTCTTCATTCTTTGGCAGATTAACACAAGTATTTCACATTGCAATTTCCAACTCCCAAGGCTGGGAATCTTCTCCAGGTAATTCCTAACCCTCACCCAAAAAGCATCTTAACGTACAATGGCTCAGATTCTCAGTCAAATACCTTAATGACTCTGGACCTATCCTCCTGTATTGCTTGAAATATTTCCCCTTTCAAAAGAACAACACAGGAGACAAAGCAGGTCAGCAATCCATCAGGGAAGCCCTCATTTTACAGTGCCAAAAGTTTCAATGCTAAGGATTCCCTGCATCTTTCTTGTTCATCAAGAATGGTTCAGGCACGATGACGAGACGAACTATTCTGTGCTCATCTTCCACTTTTATCACTCACTTCCTTATATAGATTGACTTTTCAGTCCTGTTCTAAGCCAGCTATAAAATAGTTTTATTTTGATACCATTTCCCTGCATATTAATGCAATACCATGGTAACTGCAGCTGTTTAAAGAATATAACACACCAAGAAATTTATTCACATATTAAAACAATGCCATTACAATGGAGACAGATTTATAACCTATAACAAGGGAGGATACAGTTTACCCATCTGAAAACAAAATCACTTTCTGCTGTCAAACTAGTGTTTCCAAAGAGGGGCAGATGACTGCATAGTCTGAGGTTTTAAATAAAGAAATTTGAACTTAGGCTGCCATATCTCCATCCCCTACAAATAAAGACTATTTTCATCTATGATACTAAGGATAAAGTCCTGTATTTCAACCACTTCTTCCAGGTCTGTCACAATTATTTGGTAGGAAAGCAGACCTGGTGAAAGAAAGCCTGTTTACAGAAGATCCTTGAACAACTCATCTTTTTTTATGTAAGATGCTTCCCCCCAGCTGCAACACAATACAAGCCTTCTTCAGCAGCCCACATGAGTGTCTCATTGCTGCATGTATGCAAAGAATATGTATGCTGAAGCAGTTCAGAACTCACTAGAAGCAGGGCAAGGTACTCACTCTTTCAGCTGGAATGCTTCCAGGCGTTCAAACCACGGCCAGATCATGTAGTCAAGCATAGAGATTGAGTTCCCACCAAAAAACACGGTGTTGCGTTTGGACAGAATCTGTGAAGGGCCAGAGATGTCAATTGTCCCCAGAAGGAAAAGTACAACAGAACAATACCAGAAAGCCCACTTCATAGTGGGATGCAGGGAGACTGCAGGGATCAGACAGCAAATAAAGGATACACTCTGTTTCTCTTGTGCATGCAATACTGGCAGAGTCAGAGCTAGTTAGTACAGTTAAGCTTAATACTTCAGCTGCTATTTCATAAACAATCAGTCCAGCTCTTCTCCAGAGATTCAAAAACTGTCACAAAATATGAATCACTAGCAATCTGCAGCATGTGTACAAACAGAGGAACTTAGCTCTCAGAATATGTCAGTTTGTGATTTCTTACTCAACAAAAATCATTAATGGCACAGACTAACCAAACATAACTCACATGCATTTCTTGAGCAATAAATCCAGCTAAATTTAACATCCAGGTAAGTAAGAGCACCATTTTAGAAGGGACTCTTTTCCCATGGCAGTTGAGGCCAAGTGGTGTCAGGGAAACACTTCTAGCATTACATATCAAAGTGCATTTCATTCCAGGTGCAAAGGCAACAGGAAGCAAGTTTAAGTTACACCAGAAAGAGATCCTCACAGCTCAGCACAGAAAGCAGGGACACAGATAATGCAGCAAGTTCTCCTGTTACACTGGCAATTCTGATGCATTTTTAAGTGCCATGGTCATCCAAGCTTAACATGCTTTAAGGACCCTCCAGAGCTTGGTCTCCTCTTTCATTAGACTAATCCCTCTGTTTTCAGGCATTTTAAAGAAGGAACTCAAGACACCTTACAAATCTTTGTCTTTTTGGACATTCACCACCAGTCTATACTCATATGGCATTTATTCCTTGTCCTCTAACCCCCATGATCTAGTAGAAATGTCACAGCAGCCCATCAGGAAGCGTCGAGCTGTTTGAGTTCCCAGGCGTCTAGCAAAGCACAACCAGGCACTGCACAGGTGCAGAGATGGGAACACAGCCCCCCCTGTCGGGCAGCAGAAATCGAAATACAGAACTGTTTAGAAACACTTCCCCTCTGGAATATCACTTGCAATAGGCCGGGGGAAGTTTGCATGGCTCTGTTCCTGCCTCTGATCCTCAGCTGACCGTCAGCTGCTGCTGCAAAATCCTTCAGGGCATAGTAAAATAGAGACACTGAAGGAACAGCAAGTATTTCATGGCATTGATCAAGCAGGAAGATTAATCTTTCCTTAATGTTTAATAGAGTTGTATTTCAGGGAAGTGAAACACACATGACTTCCCTCAAGAACTCATTAGTCATCTGCACTACTCCAAGCTTAGGCTGATCAGACAAACAAGACTACCCTGAAAACGACTCAGGATATTCTGTGACTCTATGAACTCTTCTTAGTTGATCCAGACAGGCATTAGTTGTGGCTGCTAAAGAAACAGAAGGAATAGGTTCATGACAAAGGAACGTCCAACAGCTGTTCAGACTAGCCAAGAACCACTACTGACATGGACTGCCAAGTGATTAATACAGCATCAAAGCCACCTGACATTTGCTGGAGCTCTGCTGAAGTTGCATTACACCTCGAGTGGCAGCACATGGTCCAGGGTTGGATTTCTACAAGGCACAGATTACATTCTGCTTCCTCACCGTCCCCGTCCCCCCCCCCAAAGGTAATCTGTAGAATGAAAGAGACTTTATATAATCACCAGTGTGTCTGCACTGATTTCAGCAGAGCTGCAGAACAGATGCTCTTCAGCAGCTCAGACTCCTCAGCCCTTGCTCTTAGTACATCCTACAAGATGTCCTTACATTTAAAGCAGAACAAAGACAGCAAAGGCAACAGCAGTCAGCTAGAAATCAAAAATCTCCACAAGTCCACTCAGGCTTCATCATCAGATAAAGTGTACTTCAGCTACTTGACACTTACCCTAATGGGGCTGGTTGTGCATTCTAGGCTAGGAGTAGTAAACTGAAAGACTGCTCCTTGTTGTAGCTACCAACTAAATGAGAAGAGATCTACCTCCAAAGACCACAGTACGAAAGGAAAAAAGCGATCATACAAAGGTTGACAACCTGCTCATTATCATGAAACACTCTTACCTCTTCAAATTTGCCAAACTTTTCAGTAATCTCTGCTTTCAGTGCTGTGGTGTCCTGTCCATTTTTGACTGCCACAACGTGCTTGAAAACTAAGGATGTTACCTATAAAAGGAAAGTATAAAGTTTCTAGTGTTCCTATTATAATAATACAAGTCAGTCACTTGGAACTTAAAATGTTAACTTAGATGTTAAGATACTAAATGCAAGTTAATCTTAAAGATTTGACTTTAAAGAGCTAAATAAAGTCCATTAATAAAAAACTTCTATACTTCACAAAAGGTAAGCAAAGGCTTACAGGAAAAATTAATACAAATAGTAATGAATTTTAGTATTGTAATAAGAGGAGATAGTGAAAAGAAGGATATGTTTCCCATCTGCACATTGTCTTTCTTGCAACACGATTCCTTGTAACCCTCTTCCCATCAGGTCTATCCAGAAAGGCCTGTTGCAAATATATCTTCCCTTCTATCCCTTCTTTGTCCACATCCCTTTGCATCTTTTGTTGCTTCCTCTCCTGTCTTATATCCAAGCTGACTTCTTTCACTTCCTAGACTCCTCAAAGCATATACTTGTACAGAGAGGTTAACTGCAGTCAACCACCTCCAAAGCAAAATGAGAGGCAAACGCAGGCTCCTGATACATGTCTCATGTCTACAGCCACGTATCATCTCTTGTCCACGATTGTGGGCCCTCTCCATCAGGCACTGCTCACATTCTGCATTCACACAGTACTTCCAAGACAAATACTTGGGTTAAATACAGCAATTGTCACTGTCTAGGTCTCAAATATTCAGCTGGTTTGGTCTACTCATCTCTAGTCTATCGTACAATGCTCAAAATCCTACCTCTTCCTGCATCCCTACCCATAAGCGCTGGGAGCAATTCAGAGACACAGTGGTTTGTATGTGCTCACATCAAGAGACCCCACATACCCCCTCTGGTTATTTTAATGGTTTTCCCAGACACAAGACCTGCAAGACCTGCTTTAAAAGATGTAAGCAGCCTCAGCAACAGAGCTGCAGCTTTTGGTGAGATGCTGAAGTAAAAGACATAATCCTACACTGATCAGGCACTACCTTTGAGAAGTCTTCCAAGATCATCTTCTGACGAGCTCGCTCATATGGGTCTGAAGGCATCAGCTTCTTCTCTGGAAACGCCTCATCCAAATATTCACAAGTGATTGGGGACTCCCAGATCAGCTGGCCCTTGCTGGTCTCCAGAACGGGGACCAGCCCAGAGGGGTTCTTCTCAAAGAACCAGTCAGGTTTGTTCTTCAGATTGATGTTGATTACTTCATGGCTAAAACAGCAAAAGAAACAAGACCCAGACAGGCTCAGTTCTGCTACAGTCCACTCCATACCGTGGTGAAACACAAGCCATTACACCTCAAAAGTTCAGTTTTGAAAGGCTGAATCCTCATTTCTCTGCACTCCCCCATTTTCTCTGAAGTCTTTTGCAGGACTAATCCTTTGATACAGAAATACTGCCATACTTTGCTGAAGAAAGTCAGGACTGACTTAAAATGAGTTGTTTGTTGAATTAATAAAAGACACATGCACAGTCTGCAAGCATACTACAGAGGCAGCCCTTAATGTCATGCTAAAAACAAAGGTCAGAACTCAGCACGCTTATCACATGTGGGTTCAGGGGCATCATAAAAAAGAAACACTTAATTGCCAATAAGTTACACCCCAATTAAGAGACGCAGCTAAACTTAAACCTGTCCTTACACCAAAGAGCAAATCAGGAGAGCATCCTACCTACTTATCTTCCCAACCTATGGCCATAAAACAGGCATTGAGGGTAAAGGCAAATATACCGATAAAAAAAAGATACATGGGAAATATGTCTATATTAATAAACCACAAGTTAAATGCTGTGCTATATGTGTGACCCCAGAAAATTCCCAGTAAACCCAAAGGTCTGCTAAACACAGCTGAACCTTCAAAACCACTGAAAGGTTACCAGAAGGCAACTACCACATCTAGCCATAAATGTCCTCCAGAATCACTACAACAAACCTCCCAGCTCCAAAATCAATGCAAAGACACTTAATAAAGACAAAATTATACTGGCCTGGAAGTTGTACTACATCTACTCTTTCAAAAAAAGAGCCACAGTAAAATTAAAACTCAACTCTCACCTTGCTATCAGGAGTACTGAATGGTAAACATTCCCTGTTACATGAACTCCCAGCCCTGTGTTGGTTAACAAACCACTGGCAGGCCTGAGACTCGCCAGAATCAGAAAAAGATGTGAAAACTTGTTACTTTGAAGTTGTAGACTGAGGGAAACATTTGATTCCATTTAAGAACACTGAAATGACATGGCTATCTTGAAAAAAATATAAACACGACTACTGAATGCAATGAACTAACTATAGCACAGGAATGAAACAATGTTATAGAACACAGTGCGTTTCCTCTTTCAAAAAGGCCACTCACTATTGTGTTTTGCTGGGCAGTAATACAACAGAAACACTGAATATTCGTAGCTCCCAGAACTTTCAGTGCCCCTCTCATCAAAAACAAACAAAAGTGTATGTTATGTCTCTACTCACATTTACGCAGGACAAGCTCCAATGCTATTACTGTAAACATTCAGGATGACCAGCGAGAAGAAAAAATAAAATAATCAGCTCGGGTTTTTTTCCTATAAATTTGGGCAATTTCCCTATGGATTTGGGCAGTGCTTGCAGGCACAGGGTGTGCCTTTTAGGGATGTCCTGTGCAGGGCTGAGTTGGACTCGATCACCCTTGTGGGTCCCTTCCAACTCAGCATATTCTGTGGTTTACTTTGGACCTTTACGTAGTTAATTTCATATATGTGCTTCAGAATAGCCCTCTCCAATCCCCCCCTCGCAAAAAAAACCAAAAAAAACCCAACCAACCAAACGCGTTCAGTACAAGCTTCAGAGCAAAACCACTCCCAGAGACCTCATTTCAATCAGTTCTTCCTGGATCGTTTTAACAAGGATTTTTGCTTTAGGGGAGAAGGGGAGGGTTGGGCCGCCGCTGCCCCGCGGGGTGCAGGGGCCGCGCAGGGCTCACCTGATGCCCTTGGCGCGGAGAACCAGGCGCGTCCTCTGCGCGTAGGGGCAGAACCTCATGCTGTACAGCCGCAGCAGCCCCCCCGGCACGGGCCCCGGCGCCGCGCTACCTGCGGGGAGAGAGCTGTTACCGCCGGCACGACCCCCCGCGCCCCCCGCAGCCCCGGCACCGCGCCGCTCACCCTTGCCCAGGCTGCGGGAGTGATCGCCCGCCATCCCCACACGAAGCGATGCGCCGCGATCTGCCCCGTCCCCCCGCCCCGCCCGCGGGGGGCGGCCACGGGGCGGGCCGGAGCCACCGCCCTCAGCGGGCCGGCGGTCAGCGCCCGCCTCCCTCCTTCCCTCCCTGCACCGGGGGTCCGGCGCCCAGGGGCCTCTGCTTGATCGGGCTGCCCTCCGCATCCAGCTGGGACAGGCACTGTCAAGCTGCTCTCCATGCTCCCTCTCTCCGGTTATACCCTCAGCACAACCCCTCCGCTGGCGCTCCCGGGTAAATGGGGCACCCAGGGCCCAACTCCACCCCGCAGGCCAGGTGTTTGTTTACAGGCAGTGCCCCCAGCAGCTGGCGAGGCGCCAGGCTCCCCTCGCTGCCTCCTCCTGCCACGGCAGCGCTGCATCACCTCCTGCCCTGCAAAACCCGCAGAGACAAGGAGGGTTTCTGTCTCCTGCAGCTATTCTGCTTGATGTTGAAAACACGAGAGGAGAAAACAGATAACCCAATGGATAAGGGGGCACAGCGAAAGTTAGTTTAACTTCATTACTACCTTGCAGTTACAGAGGGCTTCATTGTCTTGTTCTGCAAACAGGGCCTGTTGGGAGCATCAGTGTGTGTGTAGAGCAAAAGAAAGAATCAAAGCACAGGCTGGAGTGCTCACTACCCCTTTTGCTCCCTCTTCGGTTGAGATGAGGGCACCAGGGCCTTCCTTATACCATCTTTTCCTGGCGTATAACAGTGGAAATGTTACAAGAGGACCTTTCCTCTTAATGTGTTTTACACATAGTGTCCAAGTTGATATATAACCAGAGAAGTAAAGTGATTACTTTGCCAGGGCTCCACACCCTTCCACCTTATCTTCAGGTCAGAGCTCTTGGTTATTAGGAAACAGGACATTTGTAGGGACCAGAGGGCTGGGGCAGCCCTTGCCAAAGGGAGTGAGAGTCCTGGCCTTCCTGGCAATGTACACATCTCTGTCAAACCCCAAAGTCTAATAGAGGAACTGGGAATTCTCCTGTCTCACCAGTGGATCCTTACTTGTACAGTTGGTGAAATTCTGCCTTTTGGTTCCTCTGAGTACCTATCCTTAGGAAAGATTCAGCAGAATTTGGGTGATGAAAAAAGAGAAAAATAATTTGAAATTTCTCATAGCAATTAAGAAACACACAAGGAGCCTGTTGACTCACATGGGAACCCAGAGCAGCATTAGAACACCCACATGCTACAACAGGCCCTCAGAGGCACCAGAGAAAATAAACCAGCTTCCTCATTCTCTCCAGGTTCTGTGTGGCACACAAAGCAGACACAGAGACAAAAGGTAAGGAGGCAGTTTGTCCTGCTGCCTCTGGACATGAATGTCACGCTCCACTGTTGCTCTACAGCACTGTGAGTGCACAGCAGTATTACAACACTGCATGCTGCCTCTGTAGGCTAAGTAACAGCACGCTAACACAAGCAAGCAAGACACTATAAATTACATTCCTCCCTTTAGGGAAAGGAAAAGGAGATCTTCTTAAAATGACTTTTTAAATGTTTGAAGGTTCTTATAGTGTTACCAGGCTAAAAGCCCCAGTTGCACAGGGAGAGACCACAGCTGTACTTCCTCTTTTTTTTCCCAGCAGACTTCTCAGCTCTCTGAAGCTTCAGGAGCCCCATCTTACAGAGTCCAAGAAGAACCACAGTACCTCATAGAATCATTAAGGTAGGAAGAAACATCATCAAGTCCAGCTGTTCACCCAGCACCACCACTGAAGCCCCTAAACCTCTAAACCCAGCACCAGATCCAGATGCCTCGTAAACACCTCCAGGAAAGGAGGTGTCCCTCATAAACGACTCCACCAGGAAAGACACAAGAGGTGGCAGAAGAACTGTCCCACTAACAGAAGGGCAGATGACCCTGTCCCAGGAGGAGGGGCACGCAGAGTGACCAAGAGAAGGGTGACCGAGATAAGGAACCCGCAGTCACCGGGACAGGACCGAAAAAGGCACCTCTCCCTTCCTTTCCGGCCCTTTAAATACCCGTCCGCGCTCAGTGATTGGCTGGCGCACTCTCGCGGGCCAATCAGGTGTGCGCGCCGAGCCGGGCCAATGGCAGGCGGCGTTGCTGTTGCCAAGGCGCGGCGGGGGCGATGGCGGCGGGGCCGGGCCCCGGCCGGGGGTTCCCGGCGGAGGAGGCCGCGCTGGAAGTGAGGTGGGGGCGGCCGGCACAGCCTCCCGCACGGGCCCCGCGGTGGTGGGGTCTGTCAGGGCAGCGTGGGTGGAGAGGGGAAGAAATCACGTGCTGCCGTTCCCCTCTGGCTGCACTTGGCTCCTCTTGCGTGTAGCGAAAGAGGCCAAGAGCAGAACTCCTCAGAAAAGATAACAAGAAGTTATTGCTGGACGTGAATATCTCAAGACTAGTAATTTTAATATGTTTGTAAGTATGAGGGGTGTTGAGGCTGTAGTACCGTCTTCTAAGTACAAAGGATCAGCAGCTGAGCTGATCTTACAGATGACTTATGTTCGTGAAAAGAGCATAAAAGTGCTTCTGGCAATTGCAGAGAACAGAGGTCTCTCCCAGTCAAATGCTCTTATAGGAAGAAGAGCAGAGATGAGACGTTTCTGAATGGCAATCAGAAGGTGGTAACAGCAGTGTTGTGCACTGAGGGTGCCTGTCACACGGCTGGAACTTGCCTGCCGCGGTACTGGCAGGCTAGACTGACATCCTCAATTAGTGATAAATGCCTTTGATAAGGGGACCCTGATGTCTATCCACACGATTTCTGAAAGGTAAAAACATCTGCAGGCAGTTAGGAGTTTGTTGACGTGTTGTAAGTTCATAAGCTGACTCCGCTTCAGTAATTTATTTCAGTCCTTGTGTAACACATCCTGTTTACATTCCAGAGTTTTGCCATGTTAAAGTACTAGTGTCTTTAAAGCAGAACAGTCCTCCTGGTTGGTTTGTATAAACACAAGCTGTGCCTTCTTATTTTTTTATTTTATGGGGATGAGATGAACTACAGAAGTGTAAAAAGGTTAAGCCAACACAGTAGGATCCCAAGTATGGATTGTAGCTCTGCAATTTTTTCAGAATAGGTGTATATCCTTTACTGTGATACATGAGTAAGAAACCAGAGTCTGTGAACTAATTTTATTTTTAGTGAAAACTGAAAGAAATACAAGCGTTTCTCCATATTTTTACACCAGTTTGTTGTGCTCCATCAGGGTAAGATTGACCCTATGTTTTTGAAAAGACTGACTGGTGACTCTTAATACAAGATCTTGAAGTTATTGTGGTTTTACAACGTTGTTGTGAGGATGAGTCTAACAAAGCATGGGTTCAGTGCAACTTATGCTCCAACATTCCCTTTATTTTGAGAAATGTGTGTCACTGATTAATGTTTTCATGTTCGGTTGCTGTATTTTCAGTTGGGTTCAGGGATTCTCAAACAAGAACTTTGGCTTTATCAACAATCAGACTGTCTGCTACCCCTGTGGTAATTACATCCTCTTCCTGGACCTGGAAACAAAGAAGACGACAGCGCTACAGTGTCAGACGGGCCCGGTGGGAGCCTTTGCAGCAAACGCCAGCAGTGAAGTGGTGGCCTTTTCCGACTGGAAGCTGAATCCCGTCATACATATCCACCGTTTTCCAGAACTGAATAAACTGACAGAATTAAAAGGTAGTGATGTGGTAACCTTCCTCATCACCGTTTCATTAAAACAATACTTTAATAATCCAGTTTCTGAAGTTGTTTTTTTTTTTTAATAAGACTTGAAAAACAGTGTGATAGGGAACTGTCTCAGGACGAGATTCATGGAAAGCAGTAGAAGGAGTTTGCCACTGCACTGCTTTTACTTAGGTTCAAGCTGGGGAGGAATATGACAATACACAATGAAGCTGATCTGAAAGCAAAACAAAAGGAATTAAGTGGAATTAGTTTTAGGAAACTATAGTTATAATGAGCAAAAAAAACCCCATACTGCAGTAGGCTCCCAAACAGACTGCTGATAGCCACACGAGAAACCCAAGGTGTGAAAGCAATGGGGGTTCTTGTAGTTAAATTTTGGAGTCTGAGATCTAATGTAGATTTTTGACTACCTTACAACATTTCTCTCCTTGGGTAAGTTGCTTACCCTATCCACGTTTCAGTTCCCTTGTAATTTAAATAAAGATCATACTACTTGCTTTTTTCATGTATATGAGTGGAATTATGACTGTAAAGGATTTCAGGGTACTTGGGGAAAAATACAATTTCAAGGTATTACTGAAAAAAAAAAATTGAAAAAAATCCAAGAAGTGATACATAGGGAACGTTTTTGTGATCAAAACAAAAGAATAGTCTGGAGTGAGGCAGAGAAATCAAGGGCCTGAAGAATATCTTTGAAGAATTAAAGTGGGTATAAGGGAAGTGAGAAGAGTATCTGTGATAATGTACAATAAAGTCTGGGGCAATAAAAGACCATGTGCTTTATTTTTACATTTCAGGGAGTGCTCAGCTGGACTACACCTTACTTGCGTTTAGTTTCACAGGCCTGTATCTAGCCAGTTACTCCTCCATCCCAGAATTTGTTCTTTCAGTATGGTAAGAGTTTTAAAAAAAAAATCTCTAATACCATTTGCATTAATTCATATTTTTGTGTGTGTGCTTTTTTAGCATATGTTAATAAATGTGGAACACATACTGGTTGCCTTCATCTCTTCTTCCTGATTGATTGTTGTCTGCAAACTTTCTGTAACCAAAATTGCTGTTTATTTTCTAGCATTAGTAGCCACTAGTCAAAATGGCTGTTAATTTTACCAGAGCTATCTTCTACCTTCTTCCAAATGCTGTGGTTTGGAGTACTTCCAAACTCTTCAGCGTCATAACTATCTGTTCACTGTTGGAAGTTGAGCACCATGCTGTTTGTGGAAGAAAGTTGCCTGCTGAAAAGAGGAAAAGGATTCTAAAGCCGATTTGTGCTGGTTTGTCCCCCTAGACTGTTCAGTGGTCCTCTTAATTACTTTTGCTTGATCTTAGTTCTGGCTTATTATTTTGCTGATTACAGTAACATGGATCACTGTATTAGAACATAATTTTCTGCTCATTGTCATTAAAAAATATAATATGGTGCAGATACAAAAAGTTGGAATATTTAATATTTTAGTTGTACTGTAAAAATACAGTCCTGCTCTTGCCTTCATTGCCAGCAAGCTCCCTTTGACTGTGGAGTTGGAGGGTGGAGTAGAAGGAAGACGAGCAAGGACATGTAAGGAATAGTTTGTATAGTCCCATTTTAACGATCTTCTCTTGTACAATGATTAGTGAAGCTGCAGAAACTCCTGTAACTTCCGAATTTTAGTAATTATAGTAGATGCTATTATGGATGCCTCTTCTTTATCCCTTATGAAGAAGAATAACGTTTGCTGTTCAGGAAGGATGTCTGTGTGTATATCACACTAGAAACCAGCATGACAGCCTCACTGGCCTCAAGAGCTGACACACTTGTCACTTACAGCAGGAATAACACACATGGTCCAGTGTGTTCATTGTGGGCACTTAAACTAAAATACACCATCTTGACAGACTTCTCTAGATTATTCTTAAAAACAGACATACCTAGAAATGTTTAAATGCTTTAAAGTAGTGGCAATTTCCAAGGTGAAACAATTTTAACCAGTTTGAATCAATTTGTTACAAATATCAGCACCTAATTGTCATAAAAAAACACCCTACATTCCAGTCAGAAAGAATTTAGTGCCAAATTACAATTACTTTACAATATTAACCTTAGAATTTATAACTTGAACAGAGGTGTGTGAATTTACTGTGAAACCAGAACCTTCATTTTTGTAATTGGATTATATGGTGCATTCATTGTAGAAATGTGTGTATACAGATGATAGAAACATCAAGGTTTAGCATTCTTAAGGTGTCATTACAGTATGATGATTGCACAGCTCCTGTATTTTAAGGAGCTAGTTTGGAATCAGAGATATAAGAGATGTTTTGAAAGTTATGTCAGTCTCAAAATATAGAAAGCTTATGGATGACTAAAAGCTGCCATTCATCTGAGATATTTTATCCCTAGATCTTTATTCTTTTCTGTTTAAAGGAGAGGCTTAGTGCCAGATTCTTTTCCAGATACATGTACCATATAGTTTCAGATCTTAGTAAATTGTCTACTATAAAAGAGTGTTAGCATTATCTGTTAGGTATGAGACAAGAACATGCTGACGGACTTTTAGAAAGAAATCTACACTGATATCTTTAAAATTCAGAATTGCAGGATATAGATTCCTGTAATTTTAATGAGGGTTGCTGTGTATGTGTGAATGCTTCTCATTTTTTGCACATGCTGTCAATGTTTACCATTGTCTTGCATCCTGATCTGTTTCTGTGAGTGAATTTATTGCAGGCCAGAATAATGGGATTATACTAAATCCATTTACAGCAGAGTATGCATTTTAAGCTTTTTCCTCTTACCAATAATGACAAATACTAAAGCTATAAATGTTATTTAGATTAACAGTCAGATATATTGTCCAAGAAATTAAGAAACAGTTTTAACTGTTTTCTTCGAATTATGTTAATCAGATCTTGGACAGCACCTAAAAGTGCAAATGCAATCAAGAATTAATCTGCATAATGGAAAAACATGCAAATTGCATGAGGAGAACATAAAATAGTTGTGTACAAAACGTAAAATATACTAGACAAAGGAAAAGTTAGTGGAAAGCAGATTCCCAGGCTTCTGTCAGCTATACATAACAGCTCCACACAAATTCTACTGTGATTTCTGCCCAAGTTAGTTCATGCAGCCATGGCTTGTATGTCTGCATTCACAACACAATTACTGTATTAATTAAGTAATTAATCCATAGATAATCACAGGCTAACTGTGTTTTATTTCCTAATTATAATACCTTCCTGCTGCAGCCATTACAGTCATTATGTTATGGATTCTAAAAGCAAGGCTGGGGTGCTGAAGAGTTAATTGTTTAGGCCCATTTGAGTTGTCACTGATGGAACTGTTAAAAAAAAATTCATTTCTCTTGACTCTGTTGTTTTTTTCACAAGAGGAAGTGCATGATAACATTTCTAAAATGTTAGTTATTCATTTTCTAGTGGTAATAATTTTATGTGTGGATAATTAACCACATCCTTTTCATTCTGAAGAGGACTTAACTTGTTTGGCAGCGGAAATTTTCTGTCGGTGACAAGGTGTTTGTTTTCCAAACTGGATCTTGAACGTCAGTCATAATCACATCCAAATCTTTGGCTTGAATGTTTTTACTTATTTAATGGATTTAATTTTCTTTTACTCTCCTTAATGAAGGAACTGGCAAGAAAACATCCTCCTGTGCAGTGAGTCTCAGCCAGGGATAACAGCAACCTCTTTAAGTTTTAACCCTACAAACTGGCAACAACTGTGTTTTGTTGGTGAGAGCTCCGTTACCATCTGGCACGTTGAAAGGATTAAGGACGAGCATCACCTTAAGCGAAAGTAAGTGGAACACCCTTTAGGTTTAGAATAAAATATAGGAGTATATTTTAATAACTAAGACTAGCAACACTGTTGCAAAGGACTTAGTCCAGTTCATCTAGCAATTGCAATCAGTAATTGCTAAATCACAAGCACTATGAATCCATCTAGTCAATCAAGTGAATTGAATTTATGATTTCATTTCTTACCACTCACATGACCAGATTATGCACACCATGAAGCTCATACTAATCAGCTGCTTTGGCAGCCTCCATGAAAAGTCGTGTGACTGAATCAAGGTAGTGCCTGCTCTGCTTTTATATAAGTAGCTATGTCGAGCATTGCTTTTGTGGCTACGAAACCATCAAATTTGGATCTGTTTCCTCCTTGTAAGTATAGTTAAACAATATGTTGTTGTAATCAAAAACTGTACCAAAAGCAGTATCGGTTTTCTATGTAATTTCCAACTTGTGTGGCTAATTTACAGATCCAGAGAGGGTGGCTCTGTCAATGTAATTCACTGAGCACACTAAACTAGTATTTCTCTATGCTAAAATGTTTTTTGAGGTTGGTATAAAAGTAGTATGTATCATTCAAGTTGGAGTCCTCCAAGTATAGCACCTATGCTTTTTCAGTGGCATTCCTATGCTCTGCTATTCCCTGTGTTTAATCTTGTTAACCATTAATATGAGCAACTTATTCCACTGACACAGTTATACTAATGAAAGTATAGAAAAGGCCTTAATTTGCAGTCTGAAAAGAACACTGAAGGGTTCTGTGCCTTTTCGCATTACAGAATACATGTGTAAATATATATATATGTATTCACTTTTTCTCCATTACTTTTGCAGAAATAAAACCCACTTTGAAAACACGTTTCTCCATTTTGTATCAGCATTTATTATACATATTTCTTCTCCTCAGACTGTGTCTTTTACTTTTCACAGCCCTGTGGAACTCCCCGATGAACAAGGGTCCATAAGTCCTCATGAGGATTTGTTTTTCCCAGTTTCTCGTAGTGATGATCCATACCATGGCCCTGATTTGCCAGTTTCAGCCATTGCTGGACTGGTAGGAGATGAAGCAGAAACATTTGTGGTAGTTATTGAATTTTTTTCCTTTTTACTGTTCCAAGTCATTCTACTTTCTAAGCAAATAAGTGTTAATAAATGAATAATTTAAATGTTTGTTAAATAGGTACAACCCAGTAAATAGATCTGTTATCTCAACAATATTTTTGAAATCCATTTTGACAGGAGATGGAGGAGGCACAATGCTGCTGCCTAGTGCAGTGCAGTGTTGAGATTTCTGACACAGGCCCTAGCACAGTAACATATCTGCAGTGGAGGTACGAATCCGTATCCCAGAAGAAGCATGAAGTGTGCCAGCATTTAACTATGCCCAAGCTAACACAACCTGCTGAAACCTTGAAAACCTATTCTTATGCTAAACTATTAGTGACCCTCAGGTATCCTTATTTCCCTTTGGGATTGCTTTCTTTTTGACTTTCAAAATGTCTCAAGATAAAGAAACATTGAAGGCTTTTTTCCAGACAGCAACCTCTGCTGCTGAAATACCTTTCCATACCACTGTCAGTGTTGGACCTGGCCATTTGTCTCACTTGTATTAGATCATTTACTTTGTAGCCTCCCTTGAAATGCCACTGTCAGTGTTGGACCTGGCCATTTGTCTCACTTGTATTAGATCATTTACTTTGTAGCCTCCCTTGAAATGCCTCTTTTGAGAGGCTTCAGGAGTGTTCTCATTTTGTTTGAAACTTACTTTCACCTGACTACCAACTCCATGTGTGAAAACATTTAACTTGCAAATTTGGGATTCTCTTCTAAGATTAAGGCCATTGATTGCTGAGTTCCTCTGATATCTTCAGACTACAGTTGCTGGAATGGACCAGGCTGTCCAAAATAGAGGTGCTATAATCACTATTCTTCACTGTCTTTATAAAATGACAGGCTGCTGTGGCAGATCTGTCAATGGTTACTATCACTGATGGTTTGTATACCAATACAAATGTCCATGAGCAGTTATCTGGCTCTGGCCCAAAATCTGTTCCTCAGCTTTTGGAAATACCTTGGAGGTATTTTCTTCTCCACTGGCCCTTGGATGCTGTATCCTGCTCCTGAGGAATGTGTGAGAGGCAAGCAAGAAAAGGAAGCCCGTTGCCAGTGTGATTGGATACTTCTTGGCAATGTGTCAGTGTTCCATACTCTACAACCACATACTGAGGTTGGATATGTACCCAAGTGTAACCACAGCGGGGCAGCAGAGCGAAAGAAATAGAAATATGTTACAGCTTTCAATCCTTTTTTTTCTAGCATTAGGTTGATTTAGTTTTGTTTTCTGTACTTCTTAAAGCTGGGACCTGAGTTTTCTTAATATGCTTTTTCATGACAAGCCCAGTTGAATCTGTTTCATCTTTACCACCAATTTTATTCCATTGGATTTTTATAAAACTTTTTGATGGCAAGAGGCCATCATGGATTTTTTTTTTCCCCTGAAGAAGTGCTACTCAAAAGGGAGAGAAGTTCAAAAAAAGACAGCATTATGATTATGATTATTATTAGGCACCACCGTACCAGTGCACAGTTCAAGAAGCAACATGGTTTGGGATTTCCATAATCTCATCCTAGGATTAGCATATTTTACCTAGTTAATGTGTAAAGACAGTCATGACAGCAGATACAAAGGAATATTACAGAAGATGTGTTTACACAGGAAGCTTCTATTTTGCAGAAGCTCAGTTACAACCTTCCCAAAGATTTGTGATGTTCAAGCCTCATAAAATCAGTGAAAATGCCTATATTAAATGTTTCTCTGGGTGATGGAAAGCCCTATTTGCTATAGATTTATTACTGTTAGTCCTATTTGATTTATAACATAAATATTAATATACTTTATTTCTGTAACATTTTTCCCCTGAGAAATGAAAAATGCTTTGTAAGCATAAATAGTAAGTTACTTACCCAGAATCATATAGGAAATCATTGGCATTTTTTGCTAATGCAGTCTAGGTACTTGTGAATCTCTATCCTATGTTTTCATCACAAGTCCATCCATATTTTCTCTTTTTATAGAACCTTTAGTGAGACAGCAGGTGCTCACTGGTGTCCTCACCAATTTGGCACACATGCATGGTGCTTGGAATCATCTCTTTTAAATGTTCTCCCAAGGTTTTCTTGTGTTTTGTTCCCCTCTTCCTCTCCCTGAATTCTCTTTAATCTGGTTCTTTCTATCGTTCTTTCTATCAGGGGTATTTTTATGACCCCTGTTGCTGTTGTATCTGAACAGGTTTCTCTGTCTTTAATAATATTTGGTGGAGAAGTTCTGTTCTTCCTGTTTTATGGTTGACAGATTTATGAGAGTTTTTTTAGAAAAATGAAACTCAAGGCATGTGGGAAGTCTGGGTCAGGGATATTTCTAGCACTAATTTGCAGATGACACAAAGGATGAAAGAGCTATTTTACAGAGCAATTTGGGTTATACATTAAGATAAGCTATTCAAACAAAATGTGTTTTACTAGTGCCAAGTATGCAAGAACCACATGTTTATGTGGTCAGACTTTATGAGGTAATGATATTTTTTTCTTTTGCCTTGAAATGAATGTTGCTGCTTGTAAAAGTATTTGTCAACTGTTGATTGAACTTCTCTATTTTCATGCTGAAGCCTAGAAATAGTATTAAGACTTCCGTGCATCCCACTGCCCACTGCTGGACTGCAACCTCAGAAATATACATGGGCTGTAAAGAAGGATATATTTTGGCAATTGATGCTGACAAACACAGTGTTTCTATTCTTCAACCAAAACCCCCACCTGGTAAGAAATATCTGTGTGTGTGTTTTATTCAAGTAGGGAGGAAAGCAGATAGGTAAAAGCTTTTTGTGCTTTATTCTGTTGTCCTGTTGTGTACCTTACAGAAATTATAAAGCTCTATGGCAGAGCCATCCTCTTTTCTTAGTATGGTAAACATCTGAGAATGTCTTTTGAGCTTCTCTGTGCGTTTCTTTAGTCAATTCTTTCCCAATAGTTGACTTTCGCTTTTCTTTGGGGGGAAAAGAAAGAAAGAAAAAACTACTCAACCCCTCTAAATACATCAAAATTGATAAAATTAACTGTATTTCCAGGAGCCCAGATTGTATTAAGCAGCCATACTAGATCAACATTAAATATTCATATACCAGCTAGACACAGTCTTATTACTATTAGTTAAATACCAATAATTTATTTTATTTTAGATGAAAAGTTGGATAATCATCATTTGCTATGTTAAGTGTTGCTAGAAGTTTATCTCCGAGGACTCATTATGAGTCTTCAAACAACAAAACTGAAGTACTGTTGCTTAATAGCATTCCTTAATGTCAGCTCTTACACACACTATTTTAGAATGAAAACAAGGCTGTAAAGACTACCAGGCTTTACTGCAGAACATATGAACACAGAGAGTGAACAGAAGATGTCTTTGGCTTCAAACAAAGAAATCTGTTTTTAATTTATTCTAGAATGGGTGGACCTTTGATTGACTGCAGCTCACCAAGGCGATTTGTCTGCCCTATATGTATTCCCCATCTTATTTTCTTCTTTTTTTCATGTAATTTTTTTCATGATTTTTTTGAGCTGTAGCAGGTATCCCTTACTTTCACTTTTGATAGTTATCACCAAAATGGAAGTCAGCTTCAAAAAAAAAACCCAAACAAACAACAAACCAGCATTTTTTCTCTTTTTGAAACTATCAGTGTTAAATTTAGCAGATCAAGAGTTGAAAATCATCAAACAATAAAAAGCTGAGGTGTGACCAGGACTGGGTTTTGTCAGTTGAGTAGAAGGCAATAAGAATATTTGCCATTTGGGCTTTTTCTTGGCCTATATAGTCTTCTGTAAGTCCTGTCCTAAAACTGTATAAAAATATGGTCTGTATTTGTATTATAATGAAGCTTCTGCTTAATTTAAAACATACTGCAATGTGTATCTATTTAGCAGAATGCTTAAGTGCATGTCCATCTTTAAGCATATGCTGAATTCCTGTTATGGCTTTGCAAACAGAATCATAAGCAGCCCCAACACTTCACTTGGGCATTTTTTTCAGACTGGCTGAAGTCTCCTTTGTGACTATATCAAATTTTTTTAATAAATCATTTTTAGAAATAGCAATACTATAACTTAGCACTAGAAGAAAGATAAGTCTGCATCTGTCCCACTCTCCATGGCAAGCAGTGCTATCTCCCTTTCACAGCTGCAAGCTGAATCACAGAACGGTGCTTGCTGAGTTGCATAGACGGCAGAAATGGTAGAAATTGGGGAATAATGCACATTTTTAATATAGTATACTGAACCTGGCCTTTTTTTCGGTAGAGTGGGATATAACTGACTTTGATTGCAGTATTGACACACAAACAAGGTTGACATTATAAATCGTTTTCTTTTGTGCAGAGTACATGCAGAAAATATCGGATGTGGTGTCATATGTTCGTAGAGAAGTGCAGAAAAAGAAAGGTATTTCCATGTTCAAATCAAGCTAATAGATTTTTGGGCAGCACCACTGATGTCTGGGAGTAATAATATGTGAGTACAGCTGGTTAGAAAAGCTCATCTCACATTGGTTTCTGTAAAACACACTGTTGGCAATCTTATGTGTGTTTACATGACAAAAGATTAATAGCTTTTGTGCTAATAGGCAGCTAAATTAAAACCTCAGGAGAAACAGCAGCACTGGAATAATCTCTGTTCTTTCTCATTTAAATTGGAATAAGTGATGCTAGAATAGGTTCCCTACTGCTTTGTTTTAGCAACTTTTTTTTACAACTGCAATCACTTGTAATTTATTGGAGTTAGGATTTAGGGTTCATTTCAGACACTTCGTTTTGAGCTCCACAGTACAAAAAAAAATTAAATTTGGTATTTTTTGTTGGGTTTGTGCCTTCAGGTGGCAAACTAAATGATCTGCAAAAACCAATATTTTCCATGGCATTCTGTAATGAGGGATTATACGCAGCTGGAAGGGTAAGGCATCCTTTGTGCTTTTAACTTACTCTTATTGTGTGAAGATCAAAGAACATTCAAAAGGAGTATATTTGCAGAGTTCACCACAAAAACAGGAGTTAGAAAAAAGTGAAGGTCTGCAGGACTATAAAGGTCTGGTGTTGTCTATATTTTCTTTGTTAAGACTTGAGACAGGGGAGTAGAGTGTGAAAAGATTCCAGTTTTGTAGTCAAAGAAGCAACAAAAGAGGACAATCCTGTTTTTAACAAAAGACTAAGAATATTGTAGAGGAACCAGATAGAAGGAGAGAAAATGGCCAAGAGAATTGCCAAATTCTTCTGTGCAAAATCTAGCTCAATATCTAACCCCATGTGACAATGTCATTGTACATTCCTGCTTAAGAGTGGGCCAAATTCTTATACTGTCGCAAAAAGAACGATATGAGATCTTAAGTATTAGCTGATGAGACAGTCTGTTGTTATCAAACGTGGGCTGTTACTAAGAATTGTATTAAAGAACACCTTCGTTTTCAATAGATTTATTATCCAGAGTAAGAGTCCTTCAGATTTATAGATACTAAAGACAAATGGCAGCGTTAGTGATGGGATTCAGTTAAACACTGCTACTTTAGAGATTTTCAGAAATTCTTGCACTTCAGTTTGCCAGATGGGATAAGTGACATAGACCTCATGTGGATTTGTACTTTTCTGCACAGGATGGCATTTTATTGTTTTATCATATCAAAGATCTGCAGTATGAGATGAAAGTCTGTGCTGATATCTTACAACCCATATCTAGCCTCACGTTCTCTCCTGATTACGCCAGTCTTCTTCTTGCCACTGACCAGGTATAGCATTTGAGATAATAGCACTGCACAATGGGATGTTCCTGTGATTCTCTATGTGTATGCTGATACTATTAATATGAAATGTCTAATGTAATCACACAAGTCAACAAATTACACCAGAGGTGGACAAAGTCCATTCTGTGTTTTTACTGAAAATTGGAAAGACTTCTAATGAAGCACAGAACAACTGCCTCCTACAGATGGTAGAACATAAGGTGCCTAATGCTGGGATTTCCCAACAGAAATACATACTTGTGTGTGCACAATGGAGTACGTGTTCAGAATCTCCCATGTGTCCAGGTCATAGGGGACCTACTGAGCATGAACTCTAGGGCTGATGTGCCTGCACAGGAAGAAAAGTGTAGCTGGGGTGTATCAGACCTACTGTGACTCCGCAATAGTTCTCCACATGCACATGAAGTTGTCTGGCAACCCAGTCCAAGATCCTTCTTTAACCAGCCTGATGTCCAGAAATCTTACACAAGGGTCCCAAATACTCAAATCCTACCTGTTTTCCCAGACCGTAAATAACTTAAATTGTCATTTTTAAAACTCTTTGACTGTTTCTGTAGTGTGTGTGTTTCAGGAGGTTTTGTGTACAGAACAGCAGTGCAATGGTAACTTTGCTCACACTCTCTCTGATTTCATTCTCCTTTTGTAAAATGGGTAGAGAAGTTCTAAAATCTCTGCCAATATTAGTTATGAATTGTTTCTAAGAGGCTTTAAGATATTTAGATAAAAACATCTTTTAAAGCCAAAGATTTATTATTTTTGTTTTGTGTTGGTTTAGAAGATTTATTAATTTCTGGAGTAATATGAAATTGGGTGGGTTTAAATTATTTTATTAAAGTAGTTTTGAGAAACAAACTTGAAGATGTTACTAGCTGGATCACTCTAAAATGAACTAATCTCATCTTCAGCTAGCATAAATTAATATAATTCACTAAATTCAGAAGAATCCTACTGGGCACTTTTTACCTCATTTTAGAGTCAAATATAGAACTTCAAAGAGTGAAGCTCAGAAAGATGCATATTTTTTGTTGAAGTCTTTGAAAGCTTTTAATGAAAAATTTCATATCCCAGTGATGGATTTCTCTTTATTTGTCAGGGACCAGTCTATAGTTACAAACCTGCCCATAGTGGAGAAGCTGTCAAACTTTTGGACACATGCAACAGTTGTTTTCTGGCAGCTGATTTTCTTACTCCAGGGAACAAGTACTGTGTGGTAAGAAATTGTATCGTTTTTTGTATAGAATAGTGGCTCTTTCCAGGTAACCAATATGGGGGAAGGCACAAAATTAAAGGCCTTGCAGAAATGGGGATGGTTCTGATATTTCTAACAGTTGTATAATTTCTCATTAAGGAAGTGAATGGCATTCATTCAGATATAACCTATAAAAGGGTCAGAATTTGCCCTGGAATGCAGGTTGGATAATTTATGAATTACTAAAATGTTGTATAGTTTCTGCTGCTGATTTGTGTGATTACTATTGTTTGGGAAGATAGCTGAGCAAAAGGTGGATTCAATTCAGAGAATTAATATTAGAAAAAGAAATTTCTACTGATCTTTTCAGCCTTCTGCACAAATTGGAACATCCTGAGAGATGTTCCTGTCCCTCTGTCCTGGGTCCAGGGACAAAGAAGGCCTTACTCATGAATCTGTCCATTCTGAGAAATTCTTTGCTTTCCTCCTATGTCTTTTACTCCTGCAAGACTTACATTTTAGCCAGCAATTCATTTCCAGACCATGAGTTCTTCAAGTGGCCAGCCTAGGAGACCTGGGGTCTTAATCAATTGAGTTGGTTGAATCTCTTTGTTGCCATTAGCATGGGAACAGTAAATTTTACCTGATTCTGTATGAGTCATGTGAGGGTTGACTGATCTCTAGCTGTCGGCAGAGAGGGCACGGAGAAACCGCATGCAGATCAATATGATCGAAAGCAGAGTCTCGTTTATTAAGTGTTACAGTTTTCA
>JAYRBT010000178.1:24269147-24280849 GCA_036023395.1 Myiotriccus ornatus | reverse complement strand
TGGATCAAGGGTTGGACTTGATGATCTCAGAGGTCTCTTCCAACCCAGTTAATTCTATGATTCTATGATTCTATGAAGGCGACAATGACATGAACCTTCATGCAAACTGAGTTACTACTGCTGATGTAGTACTCAAGATGCAGGGTGAATTAGTGTATAAAAATTGTCACATCACTGTGGATAAACTGTTTCTAGTATTTCTTTAGAGCCACTAGAGCTATAGCTCTGCTTCACTTCAGTGTGCTTCATCAGCATAACACACAGAGTTAGTGTTAAATCTATCTTAATTCCCAGTCTCTTCCCTGAAAACTCACATCATGCTCACTTCTTGCTGAGAATCATTTTCATAATGATGTAATAGGCAAAGCACCTGCATTAGTGGTAGTGATGCCTCTTCCTCCCTCTTTCTTTTTTCAATCCTTTAGATAATGATAAGTGTGTGAATGACCAAGGAATGTTTAATGCTAGTGCCCTTAAAAACAAGCAGTATGAGCTGGATTACCCATTGAGCTCAGCAGTCAAATTGAAGGATAACATTGTGTATGGCTACTGTACCTGTGCACCTTTCATCTGTAAATACCATCTCTCTGAAGAGGTAATTCTCTAGAGTTGCTTTGTTTTGGGTGGTGATTAAATACCAGCAAACAAAGGGATGTAGATGAAGTGAATATAGCAGAATATTATCTGCTCAGGGCTCCTGCAGTCTGAGAGAAGTCAAGTAAGAAGATGAATTCCAAAGGTCAGCATTCCTCCCTGACATGTCCCATCCTTTCTGAGCCGAGAAACTCCAGGCCCAAACATACTGAATATAGACTCTCTTGAACAGATGAGAAGCAAATCAGCAGCATAGCAATAGCTCTGCTTCCTGAGCTCAGTAATCCAACAGCAGCTTAAATTGCAATGCATGTGGTAACCCACAAAGCCCTTGTTGGTCTTCTCAAAATGGCAGAGAGATTTCCATCATCTGAACTGTTGCTAACATTTTGTTTATTTGGCAGAATATGTTGGAAGATTCACCAGTATTTTCATCAGAAAAGAGAATTCCTAGCAATCAATTTGGATCAGGTTTCCTCTGTGTATCACCCAACAGCCAGTGGCTGGCAGCAGCAGCAAAAGACGGTGTTTTATTTATCTACAACACTTCCACTATGGTAGGTGGGTGTCTGGGCACAGGTTTTGTTTGGTTTACAAAGAGGTGTAAAAATTACTTTCCTTCACTGTAAACTTTTCTTTAGTATAAGGTGTTCCAGAAAAAAAAGTTATGTTGAACATGAACTGACATAGCATTATACAGGACAATTGATTTTATAATGGATGTGTATACTTTCAAACAAACTACTTACTTTCTTCTTCAGCAAATCTTAAAGGAGATAATTTTGCTACTCTTCTTTATCTCCTTCAAAATCAATATACTACAAGCTAGCCGCATCTGTAATCAAACCTTTTAAACTTATAAATCCTAGTACTTTATGTACTTTGTATTGTCATTTTGGACTGACTTTTATTTAAAAGTAAAGAAATATTAAAGTATTTTTAAAAATTAAATATTAAAAGTAATTTACAGACATATCCCACTGTAAAGACTGATTTGCTGATACTACTTGTATGACTTTTCTAGGATATACTTGCTCAAAAGCATTGTCACTCATATCAAGGAGGGGGAATCAGATCCATGATATTTTCAATGGATGGCAATTTCATCCTCGTTAATGATGAAAATGATGGTGCTCTGGTGTGTCTGAAATGGAAGTATGTATAAAGAGGCAGACCAATGTTGACAGTGTCAATTCCTGTATCCTAACAGACAAATTTCTGCATCCATTTGTGTTCCAGACTTCCTTTTTCTTGTCTTCAAGTTAAGGAGAAGAATTGGATAGAAATAAAATCACTCCTCTCACCTTTAGAGGTGGTCTGGTCTTCTTAGCTCAGGAAAAGCCTTGCACTTTGGGCATGGTTGCAGCACAAGATGTAGGAATATCTTCTGAGAAGTTTCACCCACAGTGAAACTTATCACTGTCAAACCATCTGGAAGGGGCTCTCTGGGGATGAAAGGAATATAATCTCCTGAGATGCTATTTTAAGTCAGCGATAAGGAGATATCTCAGCTTTAATGGGAATTCAACTGTGGCTGTAGGCAGCTCTTAGCAGACATCAGGAGTAAGAGACACTTGAAACTACATTTTTTCTGTGGTGTAACAAATGCTCAGGTAGATGCTTAGATTAAAGATGACTCCACTGGAGCAATATTTCTAATCTGGGTGATCCATCTTTCAGAATTTTTACTTCTGTGGAGACTTCATTTAATTGTGCAATTCTAGAACTCGAACAATAATGAATCATATGTAACAATATTACGTAGGCATTTTTAAACAACTTAGTAATTGTGTTATAAAGAATATTTAATATTTTGTCCTCCATAATATACAAAGAATACATCAGTTCCCTTTTTGTTCTCTAGGAAGATAAAGAAAACTGAAGTTGAGGAGGCTGCTTTTTACTGGCAATCTCTTCTTGATATACTGAATAAGTCTATTTCAGATGAAAATGTTGTTCTAAAATCTATGGCAGAATGGCAGTTTGACCCAGGATCCACATCAAAATCGCTTGCAGAAGAGCAATTTAAGGTGTTTTTTTTTATTTTTATGGGGGAAAAAAAGTTTGATAATTATCATAAAAATTGCACATCATAAAAATTGTCCTCAAAACAAACACTGATCCTTTTGTTAAAGTGGAATAATACCCCTGAGGATAGACTGGTTAGGGAACAAAAATGTCACATTTTAATTTGGTGCTGGTGGTGGTGTTTGTAATGTGAGTCCAGTTTTTAATTAATTTCTGTCTCTCTCTCATTTTCACTAAGTATCTGAGCTAGATGCTTCTGTCCTTAATTTCAGGAGGCATCACTGAAATCTCCCAGTGTAGATGTGACAGAAGATGGAAACGTCACAAATACCAATGACATGACATGGATAGGTCAGAAAATCCAGAAGGTACTTTCACAGAACAAGTATTAATCAAAGCCAGAGTTTTCAAGAGTCATTAGTGATTTGGGGTGCTAAATTGTATGCTGTAAAAGAATCTCATTTCTAAAGATTTTTTCAGATTTGGACCTTTCTTTAAGTCATTGTGACCTAGACTTTTAGAAATCCTAGATCAAGGTTATAAACACATCAGAGAAGATGCCCAGCACAATAGGAGCTCTAAAGACCGAAAGACCACTTCTACAGATGGAGTAAACTTAAAATAAATAAATAAATAAATAAATTAAAAAAAAAAAAAAAAAGCCTGAGAAATTGGCTATTTTTAGAAACTTATAAAGACTTTTTTATTCTAAATGTCAAAAAAGTAGCAGAGATTATAACCAGAAACCAAGCAGATGCTCTCTTCTTCTCAAGGGCCAGAATAACAAATACTACAGCAGTAATAAATCAATACTTAACAGTAACACATTAACTGCAAAACCCCTGAGGTTTATTTCAGATTACAGCTGAGGTGGGATTTAGCACTTTGTGAGCTTGGAAAATATGATGTTTATGTTAGTATAGATTAATTTTTTTCCCAGAAACATGGACTTGTAGATTCTAGGATATTCTGTCCGATACGAGTCAGTTTGTTGAACTTTTGAGGTTCAATGATAGGACAAAGGCAAAATATCTTTGCTTTCTGGGTGATCTCAGGAGTGACTTTCCAAATTATGACACAAGTGGCACGAGTCAATCTAAGGCATTACTGCCAGTGAAAGTGAAGTCTTCTCCATCGCTCTCTCAGCCATGTTTTCCTGTTTTCTGGTTTGATGGTGGCACTCATTCTTTGGTGTCTACTCAGATTTTTGACAAATGTATGTGACTGTGAATACACAAGTACCACATGACTGTTAGTATCAGCCAAGGGACAGGTGATGAGAGGCAAAGGGTGACAGTGTGTCCTAGGTTGTTTTAGACTGCTCATCAGTGACCTAAGAGACTTGCACCTAACTTTTAGAGGGTGCAGTCCATCCAATGTCAGAATGATACAAATTCCAGAGGTGTAGACTAATTCCAAAATTTCCCCTTAGAGATGAATTGTTAAGACTGTAGGGATAAAGAAAATATCACAGCTTCCAGAATGAGTAACAGATGTCAGTTTACTTGGGCCTTTAAATATTCCACTGAAAATGCTTAGGAAAATGAAAAATATAAGGATTAAAAAATCTGGCAGTAGGCTGTATGCAGTTCAATGTGTCTGTAATCACTGCACTTGTAATTATTTCTTACTTTAATATTTTCTTTCTTTCATGCTCTATTGCTGTACAGTTTACAATGTGACCTGGTTCTACAATCTTTTTTTCTCCTGTGGCAATCCTAAGAATCATCCTATTGATTTAAGATTATGTCTGTTTCAGTTATTAGTACCTTTGGAGTTTTACTTTCTGTAGAAATAATGTTCCTTTAGATTATTTCAGTATTTTTTTCTCTTGTATCTTTTTGTCTTTCATCAACACATTTGTTATATGTCAGGTCATTAGAGAAGAGACTCAGAGGTTTGCTAACCAGAAGGAAGAGCTGCAAATGGGAATTGAAAAGCTGCGTAAAACTGTGAGTTTCTTGCAAGGGTAATGGCTCAGCTTCCCAGTTTTGTTTACAAGGACACTTTCCTTTATGGCTGCCAGCTCTAGTTCTCAGTTACATTTTTGTCATAAACCCTGAGCAGACAGCTAATAGAGAGATGTGCTTCTTCAGGGACTGTAGGCTGAAACTGCCTGTCTGGTTCTTGATTTCCTTTGCTCCAAACAAATATTTTGTGCCACCCTTACACCTGGAGCAATCTGTCCCCTCAGCAAGCTGATTTCTGCCTGCCTAACAACCTCCCACGATAGAAAATACTGTCCTCTCCCCTTTCTTCTGTTTCCTTCCTTAAAACCTCCGGTCTGCAAGAGGATAAGCCAGAGGGTCAGCTAGAGCAGTCTGCTGAGGACCATGTCCAGGTAGATTTTGATTATCTCCAGGAATGGAGATTCCATGACCTCTGGACAACCCATTCAAGTATTCAGTCACCTTCACAGTAAAAAAGTGTTTCCTGATGTTTGTGCAGAATGTCTTGTGTTTCCATTTGTGCCCATTGCCTCTGGTCCTGTCACTGGGCACCACTGAAAAGAGCCTGGCTCCACCCTCTTAGCACCTCCCCTTTGGTATTTATATGCATTGATTAGATTCTCCCCAAGCTATTTCTTTTTTCAGACTGAACAGTCCCAGTTTTCTCAGCCTTTTCTCATGTGAGACGTGCTCCAGTCCCATATCCCATTGCACTCTCTCCAGTGTGTCCATGCCTCTCACCTCCCTCATCCTGCTACCAACACTCAGTATACCCCAGGATACTGTGAGACTTCTTTGCCACAAGGGCACGTTGCCGGCTCGTGGTCACCTTGGTCCACCAGGGCCCCCAGCTACTTTTCTTCAAAGTTGTCTTCCAGTTGCCCAGCACCCAGCATGTCCTGGTGCACGGCACTGCTCCTACCCACGTGCAGGATTTTGCATTGCCCTTTGTTGAACTGCACAAGATAAATAATGATCTGATAAAGTGATAACACTTTAATGAAATTCTTAAATCAAAGAACAAAGAAATGTGTACTACAGGTTCTTAGAAAGTATACACAACTTCACATACAACATTCAAATCAACTTTCTTAAAGATTAAATATACTCCCATAGTGCTGTCTGTCACTAGGTACAGGCAGGACATTCCACCAATTACCATGAAGCAGTTAAAAGGGAAAGTAATTAAAAACATTTTCTCTGATAACAAGTTCTGTAGTGTTGAAAATAGCATTTCTTCTATTCACATTCAAATTACTTTTTACTCCTTATGCTTATTTTTTTAAAAAACAGATTCAGAAAATGATGCATGAAAATGAGCAGGTGCCAGACATTGAGAAATTGGAGCACCAGGAGTTCAACCTGGATATGGAAGAACAGGAAAGACTGCAAGCAGAGGCTGAACAAGAAGTGGCCAGGGTATGATAGAATGAGGGAACATTTTAAAACTGTCAGTGGAAAGGAGAAAAATGATTGAAGAACATAGGATTGTCTCAAAGTTGCTGTTCACTGCTGAGAAGCAGGAAAACCAAAAAGTATTTAAAGTCATTTTTTGAAGCAGGTGAAAGTGCTGATGCAGACATTGCAAACTGGAATGTGATCTATGCCAGAAATCTGACACTGTGGCCTTGGGCACATTGCTGAAGTTCTCAAATGCTTTTGTTCATATATAAAATTATGCCTTTCAGTACTATGCAGTATAGGTTTTGGAGAAGATAGCTGTGATTGCTTAGGATTATTAAATATTGGTAATTCATTTCATCTGTTAGTTTTCTTTCAGTAACTCCACACAAATTGTCCATATCTTGTTATTTTGAACCACATCTTGTTATTTTCTGTATCTTGAAAGGCGAGGAAGGAGATTGAGATGGAGAATTTAGCCAACTGCTATTTGCAGGATTTCATCAAATATGAGTGCTGGGACACTATCTGTGTTAAAGGATGTGCAGTTAAGGTAACCTGTGCTTTCTAAGTCATTTTCTGCAGTATTTATTCCTTAAGGTACAGAGACAAAGTAACATATTTCTGGTTTGCTTATGGTGTGGGAAAAACTTTACTTCTTCCTGGGGCTCATGCAAATCTTTCATTCTGCTCATTTTCTCTGAGCCTGGTGGATTTTACCTTCCAAGCTGGAAAAGAGTGCTGATAAGCAAATAAGCAACTCTAATTTCTTGATCTCAGACAATGTATTTACACAGTGTTGCTAAAAGGAGAGGTAAATCCTATTTTTCTGTGTGCAGTCAGTGTGACTTCTGCTACACAGAACATAAAGGCAAAATTTAACCCTGATTTTTCCTATTTTAAACAGAGGGAGATGAGTCAAACTGATGATACTGGATTATCTCATGAGTGGGGACAGACAAAAAATCTTTTTTACAAAAAATCTGGTTTTGGTTTAATTCTGTGAATAAAGAGGCCATATCCATAGATAATTTGAAAAAAAATTCTATTTTTACTTCTTGTCTATATTAATTGATCCTCAATTTTATTCCTGATTTTAAGAAGTCTTAGTAACTGTTTAGCATTCAGGTATTGAACAAATAAACTAATAGAGGCATTCAGAAGAACTTTTTACTTTGGGTTTTCGGTTTTTAAATTTGCACAGTGCTTCCATATGGATTGTGAAGTGAAGAATTATCCACTGGAGGAACGTAGCAAAGAAGAGCTGGAAACTTTGGAGAAAGTTCTCCAGTTAAAGGATACTGAGACAGCTGATCTTAAGGTACAACCTCTTTGAAGTACTGCATAAAAGCATTTCAGATCAGGATGTTCTGAGATGACATCTTAACAGTTCTTTATGTGATTATATTCCTAAGAGCCATTTTCTTGCTGTAGAAATTATCAAGAAATTTTTAAAATATAAATCAAGATGAAACATTGTGGGTTTACACAGAAAGAAATGTGTTAGTCTTAAATAACCATAGAAGAGCTGAGGTTAGAAAAGCCCTTTGGAAGTTATCTAGTCCAGCACTCCTAGAGCAATTTACTCAGGGCCATGTGCAGTCCATGTTCCAGGTTTGGAATATCTCCAAGGATGAACGATTCCATAACCTCTATGGGCTACCTCTTCCCGCGTTTGACAACTGTCACAGTAAAAGGGTTCCCGTGCTGTTCAACAATCCTTTCAGCAAAAAGAATCCCCCAAGCCTTCTCCTTATTGATGCCAAACAATTCCAGTTCTCTCAGCCTGTCCTTGCATGTTAGATATTTCAAATCCTTGATTGTATTAGTGGCCTCTCACTCGACTTGCTTCAGTATGCCCATGTGTTGTACTGGAGAACATACAAATGGACCCAATATTCCAAATATGATCATTTCAACTTGTATTATTTTGGTCTCTGAACTTAATAGAAGAATATATTAGCCCTTGGAATTTTTTCATACATTTGTACACTATCCAGTGGAACATGTAACACAGTGATCATGTTTGTGAAATGCAGGTTCAGAAGGAAGATCTTGAGGCTGAGGCTGAGACTGAGGAAGAAGGAGAGAAGGAAGCAAAAGCTGTGGCTGATGATGGTGAATCTTTCTGCCTGATTGGAAGTCTGAGCTCTCAGTATGGTGGAGACACATCTATCCTATATCACCAATGTGACTTGCACACCAAGGAGCAGAGACTCAATCAGATTGTATTACTGAAGGTGACATCTTCTGAAATTTCTCTTACTGCAGTGACACTGGCATATCTGTTTGTTTTCACAGCAGTCATAGCCACTGTTAGATTTTGGGCATGGTTAGATTTGTTCACTAAACAATGGTGAGTTGCACAGGTCACTGGGTGACTGAGACAAAAGCTGACAAATGCACATAGTGCAGTAGAGCACCACGTGGATTTGCCACCTCAGGGTTGGAAGAACAACATTTTTATGAAATTGGTTACCCAGTTTGAGGGTATCTGGTGTTTGTTTGCCCACTGGTGTTTCAGTTTGAGTTTTCATAGCCAAGATAGCTTGCACATCTCAGCATGCCCTGTGACAACATGACCTCTTTCTCTGATACCTCTTTCCCTGTTACTTGTTGCTGAATGAAAGATCAGCTGGATCCTCACACCATTTCCTTACCCTGCAGTCTTACCAACCTTTTATTTGGAGTCCTTAATGTTTCTGTTATTTATTATTCATTAGGATCAGACTGTCTTACTTTTCTTACCCTGGCCAGTTTATTAAGTCATAAACATGCTACAGAATAGGCTTCTTAGGAAGATGACCTACAAGTGGTTAAATTAGTGTAAGGCATTGCCTTCTCAGAGCTCTCTGTGGCTGTAAATGGTAGCAGAGCACAACGGTTAACAATTGTTATACATAAAACCTAACAGTGCACTAGTGTTTAAAGTAGATGGTAAAGAAACATAAGGAACACTTGTCACTGTAAGCTTGGATATAACAAGATCTTTTTACTGTATGGCTTACAGTGACAAGTGTTCCTTATGTTTCTTTACCATCTACTTTAAACAAAGTTTCATATTAGTTATACAAAGATTCATATTGTATAACGAAGTGTAGATATCTTTAGTGCTCTTGGCCAGTGGATTGAGCTTTCTGAGGGCTAGATGGTTGTCAAGACATTAAGCACAGCCTTTTTCCTCCCAGCAACATGGTACCTTATCTGCCATCCTGCCTGACTACATCCTAACTTATTATTACATTATAAATCATTGAAATAATCATCAGACACAAGTATCTATTGTAATACAAATTGCAAACAGATAAGCATCTTAAAATATGGAGCTTAATGATAGACTTGAAATCCTTTTCATGGTGCATTTTAGTAAATTGACACAGTAAGAGAGGCACATGGTTTTCTTTCCTAATGATATAATTTTCTTTGTTGAGATCAATTATTTATACTAAAAGAAGAATTTATCCACTAAGAATATGTACTTTTAAAATCATTATAGGGTCTCAGGTGTTTAAAAAAAAAACAGTTTTCAGTGTTTGTTTGTTTAATGGGCACATTTTACTTATATATGTCAGAGAAATTACATGAAAGCATATTGAAACTGCAAGTTGCATCAGGAAAGTATGTCCTTTGCTCTGACTCCCTGCACCTGGGATTTACAGTTTCTGGATTTACAGGTCACAGGTTTTTTTTCCTTGAACCACCTTCTTCTTCCAGCTGAAGAGGGCAAAAAACAGCAAATAGAGGGCAGCCTATTTTTTTAATCTAGCTTTGGCAGCAGTATGTTTCTTTCAGAATCCTTGTCAAATGGCAAATATGTAGAAGAAAATGAATACAAATTTCTGGGAAAAAAAATATAATTTGCCCAACTCCATTTGACGAAGCCTGAGCTCTGCCCTTGTGATTTTCACAAAAGGGCTTTAGCAGTTTATCTCCCTGTCACACATACAAATATTTATGGTTCTGTTGGCTCATGGAATAGTATATAAACATGGATGGATGTGACCTGTGCCATACTGCTGCTTCCTTTTTTGGTGTTTCAGGACATCATTTACAAAGTGAAAACTGCTTTTAATAAGGAATTTGACATAGTTGCACAACAAAAGGAGCAGGAGATAGCACGAGTGAAAGAAAGAAACCTGAGAATCCGAGAAATCTTGGAACAACTGGACCTCCAAGTGGAAGTGTGGGAGCCAGCTCTTACAGATGATGAGATGCCAGAGCGAGCACTCACTGTTCAAGATTCAGAGGTGTCTGAAAAACACATCCTTCTACTTCACCCACTCCATTACAGTTCTCTAATTCCTCTCATTTCCAGACATTGTGTCAGTACTGAAAAACCCTTAAAACAGATGTGTACTTAAGGTCATCTTTTTGGCTTATTTCCTTCCCTTTTCTTTCTGGGGAGAAAACTCATAGTAAGTCAATCTGAAATGAATGAAATGTATACAAATTTAATTTACTGCTGTTTAAAGTTTATAACCACCCATAAATTAGGTACAAATTACCCCATTCCTAAGATTCAAACCAGGCTTTCAGGAATTGCTTCCATAGATAAGGGTTTCTCTGTTTTCTCTGAGTAGCATTTTGAAACTAATTATCTAAGTACTAAAGCATACTTTATGCTGTACTTATACATCCAATCGATAATTTATAAAGAAATACCATATCTCTAATACAATATATCCCACTGATCTTATTTCTCTTTTGGTCAGTCTTTTCCAGCTTCTCTCTGCTCTCTCACCAGTCCGTGTTATTCCACTGTCAGAGAAGGCACTCATAAAAAACAATATCAACAAAAAGGATGATATAGTTTGTATTTTTAGGATATTTAAATACAGCTTTTGGATCTGCTCAAAAGGAGCATTTTCATCGTGAGGAATATTATCATAGAGCAGAGATACAAAAAGCATTAAGAATTAGTATTACATCATTGTCGTGGTTTAACTCCAGCCACCAACTAAGCACCGCACAGCTGCTTTCTCACTTCCCAACCCACCAGGGTGGGGGAGAGAATTGAAAGGGTAAAAGTGAGAAAACTCATAGGTTGAGATTAGAACAGTTTATTAATTTAAATAAAATATACTATAATAAACAATAATAATCAAAATTGTAATGATAAATGTAATTAAATCATCATAGTAAATGTAATTAAAAGAAAAATAACAAAAAGAGAAAGACAGGAAACCCAGAAAAAACAACTGATGCAGATAAAAAACAATTGCTCACTGATGCCAGGGATGTACTTTACCAGCTACTTGAAAATAAATTAACTCTATCCCAGCCAAAAGCAGGACCACCATATTTCCAAAGGTTCTTAGTCCACATGTGATCAAATTTGAAGAAAAGAACCCTTATGCAAACCTCATCTTCTTCCCTCAGATTAAAGCTGAGAAATACTTGACTCAAGAGGAGAAAGAGAAAGCAGAAATGCTGGCTAAGCTGGAAATGGAAAAACGCCTTGCAGCTACGGTAATTACAGTAGCACCCTTTTACTGAATATGCCTTTGTCTCTGGTTAGGCTTATTTAATTATTGCCACACTGGAATATTCCAGTAACACAGTATGGAAAAATAAATTTGAAATGGCAGGTAATGATGAGGTGTGCCTTTTCCCTCTTGTTATTATTTACAATCGGGAGCCCCTGGTGGTCTAGTGGTTAAGGACGCGGCGCTGTCACCGCCGAGACCCGGGTTCGTTTCCTGGTCAGGGCCACTCCCCGGGCAGATGGAG
>JAYRBT010000178.1:24230606-24269047 GCA_036023395.1 Myiotriccus ornatus | reverse complement strand
TCCAATGCGCAGGCTGGAAGGTGTAAAGACCTTCCCCGGTTCTTCGTTCGCGAAGACTGGCCATTACTTACTTATTATTTACAATCAGAACTACATAGATGAGCTGGGGGAAGTAAAGACCGAGTGTTAGTCTCACAGTTTTTAAGAAGGGGCTTAGTGGCAATTTAAAATACCATATCAGGTGGCTGGGGACTAGGTACATTTCCATATTCATGGTATTGCTCAGTCAAGAGCTTGTACTTGATATGTGTTTGTTAACTGAGCAGCCTCTGTTCTTCAGGGATCAGACTAGAAGATCATAATGCTTTCCTCTGGCTTTCAAATGCATCTGTGAGAAACCTAAGATGGTTCTGGCCCCTAAATTGATGCACAATAAGACAATGACACTACAACTTCCTTCGTCATAGCTTACCAACTGGCCAGGAATAGTCTATGCCTACGTGTTCTTAACAAAACTGCCAGAATGGCAGTTTTAGTAAGTTTAGTAAGTGCCCATCTGTCCACCAGAAGAAACTGTGAGACTTTTGGCATATTTCACACACATCACCAAAGAGCATTATTGCATTATTAGTTGACAAGACAGTATTTGGTCATATGTGGGACTCGATGATCTCAGAGGTCTTTTCTGTGTTTAGTTGATTCTGTGACTCTATGATCTATTAGTGACATGCTGAATAATCATAGGGGGATCTAGAGGTGAACACTACGATTGTCCCCACAACTTGCAATTACTACACTTCTTTTTGTACCTGCAACTATTTCTTTGTGATCATTGCCAGGACGATGACAGACTGCGTGCTCTTGATGACATGATGGGTGGAGTGCTGGAAGTCAGAAAGGAAGACATCCTGAAAATGGTGAGATGTGTTTCTATCATGTCATTTGGTAGCTTGTGGGTTCTTATGGTAATGTGAAATTCAACTAGCAAATATTTCCAGCCTAAGTGACAGAAGAAAGCTGGAGAATTATAGAATTGCATTATGACTAGATAGACTCCATAAGAGACTGTACATTGGATTCAAAGGAGACCACAAGTTTCTACTGCCTGTATATGATTTACCCATCAACACCTGTCCCTGTCACAGTGGAATACTCTAGGAACATAATCTACTATTAGCATTACAACAACTATATTCCTGGGGGAAGGGTTTCTTATCCACGTCTTTGGTCTTACAGAAAAACACCATGTTCCATTTAACTCAGCAAATACAGATAGTACAGTAGTAGAGGAAGAAAAGGATGGGAAGAAGTGTGGCAGAAAAAGGCTAGGACAGTCACAAGGCACTCCCCTTGGAACTGCTCTGTTTTGGAAAATTAGGACTCCACTTAGAAGTCAGCATGGAGTTAGATTTGGGGTTCTGAAACAAAAAATGTGGTATATCTTGTATGGACAGTAGTATATTTGAGTACAAAATACTTGTAGTTTTCACAGCAAAACTACTGGTGCAAGTCACAGACTAGAGCAACAGAATATATATATTACTTTGACTTAAGGCTTGTACCTTACTAAGAAATACCTTTCTTTAAATTTGATGCATTCTCTAGTTTGTTAGTGTGCTGACACTTAATAACATTTAATACACTTAATATTGCTTTTAAAGTATATATTTTTTAATACTTCCAGGAAATTCCTCCACCTCCTTTTATATCCAAGCCTGAAGATCTTTGGAATGATGAAGAAAAGAAACTATTTGGAGAATATGAGAAAAAAGTCAAGGAACTGAATGAAGAGAAAGAAGAGTACAAACAAGTAAATTAAAATGAGGGACGGAGTGATTTTGTTCACAGTGCTCATGAGCAAAGCTTCTGATCTTTCTCAGGAGCAAGTTCTAAAAACGAATACTAATATATAGGATAAAGGAAGAACAAATGAAGATCCAAAATCATGTGGCATATTAAATAAATCCTACCTTAGACAGTAGAATAAGTCAATCTCCACTTATACCAATTAATATATGCCAAAATTTGGGGTATCTGAAAAAGGTAACTCTCCTTCACAAATGGAATATTTGTATTCCTAAAATGTGTTTTTCAGGTTCCATTCCCAGGGCTGCTGATGCCATACACAAATAATACAATTATATTTATTCTTCAAAGTGGTATTTGAACTACATAACTTGGTAGCCTGGCACAATAAATAATTTCTGGAGCCTTTTGGCTGAAGTATACAGTTCCATATTGTGCATTTTCCAGCATCTCATATATATCTATATTTATATAGATATAGGTATAGATATAGATATGTAGATATAAATATAGATATATCTGAGATTTTTTGTTCCTCCAGATGTAATATTGCTGTTCTTTTCCTTCCCTTCCCCAGACACTGGAAAATGAATGGAAGAAACTTGAAGATTCCATCCAGGAAACAACACAAAATTTTGATGAGACTGTCTGCAAACTCTCTGAAAGGAAAGTGAAGTCAGAGATGGTCATCTACCAGGTATTGCAAAAAATATTAATTTCTCATCTCTGCCTCTGTGCAGCAGGAATATTAAATATTTTTATTACAATAATTTCACAGGAAGAACTCAAAATAGTCAATCTCACTTGTGCTTTACTGTTGGATGAAGAGCTGGACACTAGAGAAGCTGGACTTCATAATTGCCTTACAAAAAAGAAGAAAGAAAAAGTAAGTTATCATTTAGAATGCTGTTCTTAGGAGAAGTCTAATATTGACAGAACAGTTGCTTGTGAAGTCTGCTGTTTCCAAATCAAAATCTCGCCATAAAGGACTTTCTAACAATTTACAGGGTCACTGATCTTTTTACAGCTTGTGTAGGTGACATATATTATAAGTAGATCTGTTTTTTTCAATAAATACTCAGCTCGACTCATCTGGAGTTCTTTGTTAAAACTTCGTGCATTCAGAAGGACATGCTGCTATTTGCTTGCTACATAGAATATTTTTTAGTGTCCAGTATCAAGCTGGAAGTACCAATTATGATTTATTTATGATAGGAAGATGCACAAAACAATGTGTAATGCCATAACATTTTTCACTGAGGTGTCCAGTCCCTGCCAAGGCCATGCTGAGTTGTGTTTGCCAGTGTGTCTGCATAGACAGAGGTGGCTTGTGAGTATCTGACCATGGAAGCAGAATATGCCATGGAGTACAAAGTGTTTATAGTTTTATCAACCACTTTAATCTCCTAAAGAGTTTACCCATCCCAAATCACACAGAAGTCAACAAAAGACTGGAGAACGCAAGTAGTAGGTCTGGGTTTCAATACAAGTGCTTACTATGGTAGTCTGCACGTTGGTTCTGGCTCTTGGAACAATATTATCCTATTTGCCTACTTTGTCTCCATGGAGCTGTTCATGAGTCCACAGATAATACACTAATGCCTCCCCATGTCAGATCTACTCAACCTGCCCAGAGCACTGTGCATGGAGCTGCAGGCAGACAGGGAGGGATTCCAAAGCAGGCATTTATCCCCTACCACTGAATAGGCTGATCTAGTTTTAAAATTATCTGAGGCCAAGTCTATACCAGCTTACATTTTTCAAAACATTTCCTTTTTTAAATTTCCTAAATGGTTACACTGACATACATTTTGGTCCCTGCAAACTGTCAAATACAACAAAATAGCCTCCCCAGCAAAGCATTAGCATTTAACAGCCTCAGTAAAACAGATGACCTTAGTCCTGACACAGAGCAGAACTGTGCCATGACAATGGGGAAATAGCATTCTAAAATGAAGAACTCTCCACTGAACAAGAGTGGAGATTTTTTGACTGGTCTTACCTGGGATGACATGAAGGGAAACAGAAATCTCTATGGCAAGTGAAAAAAAAGTATCAACATATGTCTTTACATTCAGTGTTTAAAAAGACTTGTAAGCATTTCTAACACAAATTTCTTACATTCTTAAGCAGCAAACTAGTTTGATTTCACACCTGATCATCTTTTAGTAGTGTCTATAAGTGACCCCTGAAGAGGGGGCTCACAAGATTTTCTCTAGAAATAAGGAAGTGTCAGCTTCATTGCTGTATAGGAATAGCCATTCAGTGCTTCTGCTGGCTGAGTTTCATTCCTGAAATCTTTTGGTTTTGCTATAGGTCAAGAAGGCAAAAACACTCCTGACTGCAAAAAATAAAGTTGATGCTTACACAGCCACCTATAAAGATGCAGTAGATGAAGAGAAGGTGAGACTCTTGAGAAACACAAGGAGGTACAGAAGTTAAAAGTTAATGTTGTGTCTCAGTAATGAGAAGAACATACTTCTCTGTAAGCAAGAGTTCTGGTCAACTTGCTGATTATTGAAGTTAATAATGCTGAAATAAAGCAGTAGAGGACAGTGTGTGCACAGAAGAATGCATGGAATAGTCCAGATTCCCATGATGCTTGGGAGTGCTGGGAAGAGCACCATATTCTATATTTCTAAGATATGGGCAGGTTGATGGTTTTTTAAAAAAATAATATTCTGGTAACCAGAGAGTTTTCTTCCCCCTCTCTCCCCCCCAGAATCTGGAACGTCGTTTTCCAAAGCAGTTTGCTGATATACCCGACGATCTCTTTGATGAACTTTTCCAACTGTACACGTGTCGACCGAAGTAAGATCCCCTCTGATTCCATTGTTTAAACACTAATATTTCTTGTGAGCTAAGAATGAGAATGCTATTTATTTCAACAGTCTAAATTATTTTTCCTGCTTTTTATTGAATAATTAACAATGGATGACTTCCCATCACACTAACAATTGCTACTTTGAGTATTTACGTTTCCTTATTCACTCCACAAAATCTATTTTAAATGCAATCTTAATAATCATCAGGTCTCAAGACCATATGTTTTTATTTTGTGTAAGATATGGTGTTACCTATTTGCTTTTTGCAAGAGATTGAGAGTATGAAACATTCTTTGTTGTTTGTGACCTTCATTTATTCAAGAGAGAATAAAAAGTAAATCCAGTCTGTGCTCTGTGTGTGCACTAGGAACCCAAGGACAGAAGTACTCCTTGACTCAGCTAACCCATATGGGAACTGTTCAGACTCTGAGGATTACAAGGATGTACTTACCCTTTTAATGAAAGCCATGGATGAACTGGATAGTCCTGAGCACATGCCTGAAGGCTTAGACCAGTCTACATGGAAAATTTTTTGTCAGGCTAGACGAAATAAAATGGAGAGTGAGGAGCTGGTATGTAGAATTCTTTATTTTGCCAGTATACCTCTTGATATTTTTGATTCTTAAACTTCAGTGGAGTTGTCATGTAGGGTCAAGCTAGTGATGAAATAGCAATGCAGAATATCTAAATTCCGTTTGACTTTGAAAGTTTCTTCTGGCCACATTCAATTCAGAATAATGGGGAAACCTGTTCTCTAGTTCTAGCTGTAGTTGTTCTTCAGAGAAAAAATTAGCATGTTAATATGGACAGATTTGATCAGAATAATTGTGACCCCGATTTTGTTTCATTACAAATAAAAAGATAATTTTCCTTTTCTCTATCCTTACCAAAAAAATTATAAGGTATTTGATTCCCATCATCTGTTGGAGTCATTCTCTCCCATTAGCATTCAAAGGGTGTTTCTGGAAATTTCTAGCAATCTGTTTGTTCAGTATAAAAGCATGAAGGTATAAATCTGAATTATCCAGAGAAAGAGATATGTGAAATGTGACCAAAAGAGAAGGAAATATTTCCCTTCATGGGAATAAACTATTCATGTAAGAACAATTAATTTTCTGAGCAGAGTGTAAGGATTGTAGCCTCTATGTCTCATTCTGGGATTCTCAAAATACCAGCCTGCATATTTATATATACATATATTTTCTAAAGAACTTGTCTTCTCTGTTCTTGAAGAGGCTTGTCCTGACATACTGACAAAGCTGAAAAAGTTCAGTGTCATGATGTTCCTTGGTTAGGTGAAATGGAAGGCCCTTACACTGGCAGAGATGCAGGCCTTTTTCCAGAGAAGAACGGATGAAAATGAGAAGATGAAATCACAAATAGAGAACATTTTCAAGGAACTCACTTGGTAATTTTGTACCTTTTCTTATGTTCAGCTACACTTTAATGCTCCACTAACACAGAACCAAAAGTTACGAAGAGAATTACACATCTGTGTTCTTAACACTCTTTTATCTAGGTTTCGTTGCCGCTTGGACCTGCAGTATTCCATTTTTCATGTACATAACATAATTTTCACATTCATTATCATTCAAGAACAAACCCCAGAATAAATTAAACAAGAAAAGCGGTTCTGGCTGGAAGTCTCTTCTGTTTTCTTTTCAATTGGTGTTAAGATTTATTTTCAGTAGCAACACTTTCTCTCAGAACATCTGCTGGAATATGGTAAACTGAATCCAGTGGTTGCAAACTTGGTGTGTGTATATATATACCAGAATTTGCATATTTTGTAGTTACTTTGGGAGCAATCAGAAGACAGGCTGTCAAGGACTAACCCCTACGTGAACATACTACTTACCAGTAAGTAATATAAATATTTATATAATCCTGTTGAAATCACTAAATGCTGTTTTTGTTTTGTGCCGTTTTAGGCTGCAGGAGAAGAAGATGAAACTTCAGCAGAATTTGACTGTCCAGTTTGTGCTAAAACAAGGACAGGTAGAATTGGAAAGTGCTGAGATCCCAGACTACTCTGATGCTATTCTCATTAAAAAGAGTGTTGTTGAAGAACTGAATTCCTCTATCTCGGTAATTATCTGAAGGAAATTAAAGCTTCTTAAACCAATGCATTGTCCTTCAGGGGCTCTGCTTTTTCTCCAGTTTGATGTCTACTTTCAGTTCATTACAACACACCAGAAGGCTCAGTTGTAATCTAGAAACTATTAAGGATTCTCTAATGTCTCTTATCATGATGAAAAGACTGGAATGCAAACTGCTTTCTTGATGTTTGATCAATACACTTCAAATCAATGAAATGGCAACAGTTTCTGGACACACATATATTGTAAATAGATAATACACATATATTACACATATATTGTAAATAGAAACTTCTAATATTCTGGGTACCAGTCCGAAAATTCCCTCAAGGCAAACTTATAGTCATCTTAAGAAGCATTTGAACTGCAGATTACATTAACATTTAAAAAATTAATACAGTTTTTTTATGTAAGGTGAAATTGGTGATGATATTTAAAACAGTCTTTCATGCCCTTTTTTAGACATTCTTTTTTTAGACATTCTAGCTGTACAAAAATTGCCTTTTACTGCTCCTGCACAAAGCCCTCAGTAACAACAGTGAAATACCTATATTTTGTTGACCTAAAATGCCTTCCTATTCTTATATAAGATAGAAAGATGGAGAGAGAGGTTAGTTGTGATTTTCTTCATCTACTTCTATGGTCCAAGACTATGACACAGAGCATAAAAGGGAACAGATTTCCATGAAAGATAACCATCTGGAGCAAAGTCTGGAAAGAGACTGCAGTAAAGCATGTTTAACTGACTAAAATTATAACTCTGGAAGCTTGCCCATCTTGTTGCAAACAATTATTCCATAATCTGTAAAATGTGTTAATTAAGATTGATCTACTTTTTCAGACTCAAGGAGAAAAAAAAATTGCTGCTATAATAGAATTCAAAGAGTTCTCTAGAGGGATACGTCGGCTGGAATGGGAGCACAAGAAAATGAGAATGCAAATAGAAGATCTGAAAGAGAAGGCTCGGGACATTGTAATACTACCTATTTCAAAAGATTGCCAGCTAGTGAGTTGCTTTCTCTAATTTATATTCTGACTGCAGAAAATTATGCTGCCTCTACTGGTAAGAAAGATCATTTATATTTCATAAGTCTCTTACTACAACAGAGAAATATGATGCCTAATAGGTCAACAATTCAGCTTTCAAAGGGAAGCTTTACTCATGCATTTGATTACTGATGAAATTCTTTGGGATGTTCAGGTGTAAATTAAGGCAAAATTAGCCTTAACTCTTAGTGTTTCAAAATTGGCAAGAGTAAGGATTTAGGATTTTGCAGCCACAAGGCACAGATGTTTTAAAATCGAGCAGCATCCTTTTTAAATGAAAGGTCTGAGGTGCCCCCATCTGGTATCGCACAGAAATACCGTAACTTTTGCTCAGTAAACAGAGATTGAGCCTTCCCGCAGGAGGCTCACTGAGTCCCACCCACTCACTGCCATTCGCTGGCCCAGCAGCAGAACGACAGGGAATTGTTTGCAATCCCTGGCAGGCAAGAGGGGGCAGCCGGCCAGCAAGGCAGCACCCACACAGCTTTGAGCAAGCCCAGCTGGCAGACCAGGAAACATGGGTAAAGTCTGTGGGAGAGAGCCAAGGATACCACTGGGAGAAGAAGGGAGGAAGAAGGAAGGTTGTAGGGAAAGCCTGAGGGTATCGCAGTATGGGGCATAGAGGACTGCAGGGAAATCTGAGGGTCTTGAGACAGTGAAATGGGGGGCATAAAGGTTTGAAGTAAGGGATGGTGGAGCAGGGGAAGGCTGGAGATATTGCAGTGGGGAGAGTTATAAAACACAGAGAAAAAGAACTGTTAGACAGCTGGTAAGGATATTGTAATTCATTCAAAAGATTAAAAGGAAGTCCAAACCACATGTTTTGCTCAGTCTTAATTTGTTTTGCTGCTCTCCACAATGCTGGTTCTGAACCACAACCAAGGGACTTCCACAAGTAGCACAGCAGAACAGTTTTCCAAAGAGGTGATGTGACAACCCACTGAAAAGTTCTTGTGGCAAATTTATCTCCAGTGTTGCTGTTAGCTCATTTAAACTGATGAGCAGAACTACTGCCCTTCAGAGAGAGTTAAACTGTACATAGCAAAGGCATTTACCAGTTTATTCAGAATTTGAATGCTCTGAGAGGCTTGACTTTACTTCACTTTTGAGTAGAAAGATGGGGTTAGTGGGAAAGACAAGGCAACTGAGACCCCAACAATAGGAACAGAAAGAAAGATGGCTAAGATAAATTTGTGTGGGCAAGGACCTGAGAACATCTGGAGTGAGGGCTGTTAATGAAGGACTGAGTGAAAGAAGTTTAGTGCTGTAGGCAAAGGAGCCTGCTGGGTCTTTCCTGTTTCCCCTCCCCTAACTAGAATAGTTCACAAAATTCTACCTGTCACTCTGGAGGGACAGTACCCGGAAAGGATGAATCTACAAGTATAGAAAACCTGTCTACTGGCCCTATAGGTCCCTAAAACATTATGGGGTTTACCATTTGATAAAAAAGTATTTTAATAACTGTGCTCAAGGAAAAAAAAAACCACAATAAATTCTCTGAAATATCAGTTACTATGCAGATAGAACAATAAAAGAAGTAAGAATTACTAGGAAGTAGAAAGACAAAAAATAATCCTTTTCCTCTCTAGCTTGAATTCATACTGTAGCCTCCAGCAGTGTAAGCCTAGATTGCATTATAAGCAAGGTATAGCTTGGGGTTTTTGACAATCTCAACAAATTTGTTTGGTCTGTTTCCATTAACAAGTGACAGATAACATTCTTTTTAACAGCTGCACAGTCTAGTATTCACAGAGTGTCCAAGAATATCGTTATGACGTCCATTTATAATCACTAGTAAGCCTTTCCACTGCAGAGTTGTAGGTTTTTTGCATTTCACATAGTATGATTGCCTTTATAGAAGTGTGGAATTGTTGAGAATGAACTGGCATGATAAGATAGTTTCTCTGTGGTTTTGCTTCTTCAGTTCCTAACTGTGCTGAACTACGACAGCCACATCGCCCAGCACATTGCAGGGATGGAGGAGACTCTTCGCTTCATGGATAAGGTAAATCCTAAGGGAACCACCACATTTGAGAGACACATCCTTAGTTTAAATGCAACTCCTTGCCTTCATTAGCAAGAGGTGTTTTTAAGGAATAAGGAATAAGTCCAATTAATATAGGCGTGCTAACTCAAGGACTGTTGGAGTACAGCCACAACAGCACACACAGATGAATATATATATAGTCATGTATTTATCCATCTGACTTTCAGTAGTTTCTTCAACTTGAGCTGTGCTGGCTACAGCAGCAGTTCTCTAAAGTCTTTGGAAGCAGTCATCATACATGAATAGCTGCAGAGATCAACCCTATGGAGAGAAATCTACTTGCTCTGTTACTGCAGTTAAATGCTTTCCTATCCTGAACATCTGAATGCAGATCTGCTAATCACTTCTTACACAGCACTGCATATAAAAATCACTCTTCCATTTCTAATGAAGCATTCTTTCGGTCCTCACTGCTAAATGTTTCTCTCCAGGAGCACCAGCCTATTCATAATATCCCTACCCCCCTGCATGCAAAATAACAGACACAACAATCTGATTTGCTGGCTCCCTCATCTATTTCATCCCTCAAATTATGATTATCCTTGTTTTTAAGAGTTTCCACTGAATTTTCTCCAAGTTGCACTAGCTGGCATCAGCCTCCTCTTCCTCTTCAAGCTTTAGTATTTATCTTGTCCCTTTACAGCCCATCCATCAGCACAACAACATTTTCTTCTGCAGCTCCTGGCAGCCAAGAGCGTGTCCTTAACTCACTGATTCCATTGACTTCCTTTCCTCCCTTTTCCTTTCAAGTTTTCTTTAATATCTCTCTCTCCCTGACCCATACCTCTTGGTTCCTTGGCTGGTCCTTATATTAGAACTCCATAAACATATGAAATACAGCATGTGAAAGACACTATATGAAGTCAAGCTTAGAATGTGCTATCAGTCAAATCAAAATACATGGAAGTTTATTGAGCTACAATGCAGTGCTTAAAATTATAAGTTTCCATCATGTTTGTCTGAACAGCTTCTTCATCACCTCATATATTTGCTTTATTCATTTCAAAATGGACAGTTGCACAAGAAGAATGTGAAGAACCATCAGAAAAAAATTAGAGAGCTGAAGAAGTGCATCCGTTTAAAAGAGGAAGCCAACTACGAGCTGAGTGTGCAGCTGAAGGAGATGCTTGTCTCCGTTTCAGAAAGAAGGCATATCTTTGAGGCAGCTGGTGAGTCCAGTAGAGCACTTAAAGTCACAAGCAAAGAACAACATTCAGAAAAGTAACTCCAAGGCTATGCAGGCCTATTCCCCACCATTAGCTGAAAGACAGAGTGCTTGCCTGTGCTTATTCCTCTATGTGAACAATTAGCAGCAACCTTCCTACCAAAACCTAACACTGCTCACTGAAGAGTGTACCTGGAGATTGTGCCTCTTGTAACCAAAGCTAGTCGACTAAATTCCTGAAACTACTCAAGTAAAAATATTATAGTCATTAGTAACTTTGTTCTGCAACGTGCTTTCATTCTTTCAGAGCTGTTCAACACACTTCTTTCCACCTTTCCAAGGGAACAGAGGAAGTAGTGTGGAGCTGAGAATGGTATTCACTATTAGAAAAACTGTAGAGATCTTTCCACTAGAGGAAAACAGTTGCAGATTTTCAAAACAGTGGGTACTTGCTAGAAACTAAAGCAAGGATGCTCAGTGCCTTTTTGAAGTATTTTCCTTTATTCAGTACTATAAAGGCTTTTAAGCCCAACTGTGAGCCTTCTTTAAAATGCTTGCCTATTTTATACAGAATTTGGAATAACCCCAGGACAGGTCCTATATAAATAAAGACTACACATCCCCTATGAGCACAGGCTAACCCTTATATTTTGTTTTATGCAGACACACGGGATATTTCTGAAGAGATTACAAGGCAGCGTTACCGAGAGATTTTGAAGCAGCAAAACCTACGGGATCTTATAAAGGAACAGAAAGAAGAGTTTGAAAGTCTTCAGTCAGAACTTGAAATACTGAGAACAAGAAAACCCCCTCATATATAAAAATCAGTCCACATAGATCTATAATACCACTGTCTTGTCTAAGTAAAAGAGCTTTGACAGTTAATTTTTTCTCCCTGAACTTTTCTTTCCACAAAAGATTTCTTCTGTAATTTCCTTTAAAATAACTGCAGTTTGAAAGATGCATGTTTGTCTAGTTTGTGTATTTTACACCTGGTCTTATCCCCATTATACTTCAGTTGATGAGATTTATTTCTGCTAGTTTCATTGTATGAACTATATAGCTCATTGCAGAAAACAAAAGGTACAAGAAAATGTAGACTGAGAAGAACAGGTGTATTTGTATGTCCACTGTCTGCAATATGCAACTGTAGAACATTTTAAAGTACTGCAAGCAATCTTTGAGCTTGCATCTGCTAAAATTCATGTCTGTGGCTTTGACTTAATATATTTACCCCTGTGATGGCACAGGTGTAGGTTGCTGAGATGTAGATGCGCTTCGTCAGGGCCATGTGCGCTACCTGGCCCAGTCCCAAGAGCTGCTGTGCCTTCACAGTGTAATTACCCACAGCCAGCAGTAGCTGTGGCTGCTGCCACTGGCAGAATCACAGGAAAACCAGGTTTGGAAGCATCTGGCCTCCTGAAATAGTTTCTGGCATATCCCACCCCTTTGCGCTGATGCAGTTTATTCTCCTGCCAGATCCCTCAAAGACACTTTAGAAAAATAGAGAATTTGTGATAAAATTAACTACTGCTAGAGGCTGATCTACCTACTTGGGCATTCTCACTACTTTTTATTTCCCTTTTATTTCCCATGGTGTGAAATAATTCTCCTTTCATAAGTTCACATAATATCCAAACTCATTCCATTGTGAGAGCAGCAATAGTTTTAGCTTAACAAAATTCTACCCTTGTAAGAAAAAAATCCTTCTGTTGTGATCCTTTACAGCACCTCTTTTGTTTTATCATCTCCAACTGGGATCTGTAAGGAAGCTAATTACATCTTGCTTCTTGCAAGACTTCTTCTTCCTGCAGAAACTTCCCTAGAAGCAGCAGAGTTCCAAATCTGCCAAGGATCTCAGGGAAGATAACTGGCCCCTGCACCAGGCACCATCATCTTTTTTTACAAACCTGAAGAAGCAGAAGAAATAGTGCTTCAATACTCAAAATGTGATTAGCAGTAAAGGTTGTTCTGCATTAATTCCCTGGGGACAGCAACAGTCAGTATTCTTAAGAGCAAGGTCCAGGTACAGATTTAAGTCTAATGAGCCACATCAATGATCTTTGATTTTCTTTCCCTTGAGATGTCTAAGGAATTGTTTCCTTATTAAGGAAATAGGATATGTCACCTGTAAACAAAACAGTTAAGGGATAATCAATACAGAATGCGATCCCATAGAAAACAAGATTCATAGCAGGGAGAGTTGTAGAGTAGTTAAGATTTATGTATTGTTACAGTAACAAGCAGTGATTTTTAAGGAATATAAAAGGAGGTAGAGGTTACCACGCTCTGTGCTCAGGCCATGATGAGAAAATAAGCAGTTTCAATTAAGATTAAAAAAAACTTTTTAAAAATACATTTATTGAAGAACACATTAATGGTGAAGTTTTATTCAGCTTTATGATGCTTGTTTGAAGCAATCCCATTAGACAAGGCCTTGTTTTTCTTATTTATTTGAAAAGAGAAGACACCTGGGCTCTCAGGTTTAGGAGTAGAAAGTTGGTTGCAATTTTCTTGCCTTCCCTTCTATTACCCAAGGCTGGGGCAGATTGATTATGAGACAGTGGCCCTGCAGGTGACTGTCTGGACCAGTACCCAAAAGCAATTGCATTGTGGCACATTTCCCTTAGTAACAACTAAAGCCAGTGAGAACATCTTATCACAGCCTCAGATTATTAACATCATGAAAACTAGTTATCTTTACTTAACTCACAAAATCCTGTCATTGGCCTTCATTAGCTGACTGGTAGCAAGAAGACATTTGCAAAATGGGGATATATTTATGAATAAAAAACTGAACTCTTCCCCATCTGAACATGAACAGAAATGACAATGTGAGTTATTTCCATACAAGTAACCATCGAAGAATGGACTGCTTTCTACCTTTTAAAGTACGACCTCATTTTATTTTTATTAAATAAAAATTCACTGACCAAGTCATTAAGCCAGGTTCTCCAAAACACCAAAAGTTTGATCTTTTCCAATCAGTAATGCCTTTTACAGTGCCTACTGTACCCAAGTACAAAGCTTTACAAGTTTCTCTGGAGAAAACCTCCTTAAGCCCAAAGCATCAAGTCCACTGCCTGATCAGCACTTCTGATGTGATCAGTATTCATTCGGTCTTTTCTGCTTTTGTGTCTGTGTAATGAAAGCTTTGAAACTGCAGATTATGCATCCACAAAATCTTCTTCTGTTCTGCTGTAGTGCAGTAACTGGTCTTCTAATCCAAAAGTATCGATCAGCTGAGTGAGACTCACTTTCTTGCCATCTGTAGAGAAGGCCGACTGTAGTTCATACAGCATCAGCTGGGTGCTGCTTCTCCACTTTGCTATCAAAGCCTGCAGTTCACACAGGTTGTTCTGCAATTGGGACAAAAGAAAACAAAAAAAATTGTCATTTGCTGACATGGGGGGGTTTTGATACCCTGCACATATTTTTATAAAATGCCTTAAACTGAGACAATACACAAACACCACATACCCCAAAAGACCAGAGAGTCAGTATTGCCTCACCTTAGATCGATACATCTTCACCAGTTTGAGCCTACGAAGTAATTCTTCCTTCTCTTGCACTTGTTTCACCAGCCTTACTTTTTCTTCCAGGGGCTGCTGCTGACCAAGATCAACGGGTAGCACATCTGAATTCTCTACTGATCCACTGGAATCACTCTCCTGTGAGGGACTTTTAAAACCTGTATGTGGAGTGCTGTTTCTTTCAAGGTCTTCAGGACCATCCTGTAATCTGGAACAATCCATACTTGTTGTTGGCAGGCACCCTGTGTCAGCATCAGCACAGTCTTTTTCCTCAGGGTCTATTTTGAGCCGCTTTGTCACTGTAAAATTGGCATTAAAGGAACGTCTTGTTTTCCGTAATCGCTCCCGCAGAGCTGCACTCATTTGCTAAAAACAAACAAACAAAAACAGGTGCTCGGAATAATCTTAAATTCTGATCAAATCTCAAAGAACTGTTTACCTGGTTATTGTTTATATAGAATATGTAATATATTTAACAATCATTGTAAATTCAGACTTCCTAATTCTCTTGATAGCCTTGACAAACTTGAACAAAGCTAATTTCTCCTTTCCACATGTATCTGCACACACAGCTGGAAGATATGGAAAGATTTAGCTCCACATTTTTTAGGACCAAATCCTGTATTCTGTTGAGGCAAATCTACTCATCTAGTCTTTGTGTAGAAGAAATATGGCATATTTCTACTTGGCTAACTCTATTCTATCAAGTTCAATTTCCCCATCACCATTACAAATGCCAGGGTGAAGACCAAAGCAGAGCTCAGCACTACGGAGAACATACAGACTGAAAGCAGCCTACTTTGTTCCAGTGCAGGCAGAAGTTACAGAAAGTCATCCTGCATGCACAGCAACACAGAAAACTAGGATTTGAGAAAGCTGAAGATGATAGGTTAAAACAGACAAAAAACCCCACCACAAACCCTAAAGAGTATTTAAGTGTATTAGTATGGCATTTGAGTTATGTTGCTCCATCACTTTGTATTCACAGCAAACATCTGCATATTCAGAGCAAAGTGTATCGAGCACATTCCTTACCTGGACAACCTCGTAGCTCCAGGTATAAGGTACCTGTCTTGAGCCTTCCAGCAGTATCTCAGTGACCTCTGACTCCTTGATTATTTCACAAGCATTTTTTAACTATGAAGAATCACATTACTGAAAAAACAAAGTTTCCATACCTGTTTCCCTGAACTAGTCCCCTGCGGAGGTGCTGCTCCAGAATCCTTTGGAGTATCACACAAAGATGGCAATTTGTCCAGCACTGGTTCTTCCATCTCGAGATAGGTACCAGCCTCTGTTAAACTACAGAACGAATTATGGTGTCATTTTCACCTGATTATAATGAGCCATGTGGCTGCAGAAATGAGTAAAAACCTCCAACAGGAAATTCTAATGTTTATTTTCTAATTAGCATGTTCAAAAAACATGTCTGCATCAGTTTCACAACTGTTTCATGTGCTGAGGAGCATCTAGCTTTGCGAAAGGCTTTTCAAGAGGATGCAAGACACTACTAACTGCCACAAAGTATCTTACCATGAATTTTATATATTATTTTTCCCTCACTCCTAAAGGTCTATGGAATTTTTTTTCTTTAAAATATGAAGAATTTATAAAAAGCCTTACAGGTATTATCCATTGTAATTTTTTTTCCTATTTGACATCTTTTAAGTGTCTGCCTATAAATCCAAGGTCAGATCCTGACGTGTTGACCATGAATGACACTTACTGCTTGTCTAACTCAAAGGAATAGTGCTTCCTAAGTCAGTTGTTAAGAAACAGTCCTTTCATTTAATAATGCTACTTGCATCCTAAGTAGCAATAATAAGGTTGTTGGGAGCCAGGACGATTTTTGTTGTCCACATGTATAAACAATTAATCTTTTCTACAGAACAAAATAACTGGGTATCCAGGTCTGTGAAAATAATCCACTGTATGATTTGATCCGTCTAGGGAATGCTGCTTAAAAAAGTAATTACTCACACAAGTAGAACTTTTGAAACATCCCCCTTTCGCTCAGAAAGGCACCTTAATTAAATGGTAAGTCACCCCTCCCAGCACGAACCAACTGCAAATCGATTTGGCAATGTTTAACTTAGTTTAGCGCTTGCGAAGCACCTACTAATGACCAGAATGCAGCTGGAAAATCGACAGCTGCACCTCTGCTCACCTACAAATTGCAATTAGGAGTTTTGGAACGGAGGCCTCTCAGGAATAAAATCCTGCAAACACGTGACTGGGCAACACAAGACTGCCACGAGGGGGGCTTCCTCTTCAGAGGTGAAAAATACCAAAGCTTCAGTATGCCAAAGGCTTAATAACCCAGCAACTCTGGTCTTCCTGGCTCTCTACCAAAGGATGCAGGTCATCATTTATCTTTCAAGTCAGCTTTCCCCCCCAGCTGTTCAAAATCGAACATACGGTGCTCCATTAAAAAGCCCCAGACCTCAGTAACGAGTCCAGTTAATTGGGTATTTTAGCAATCCATCAATTAAACAGAAAGCCCAACAGCATCCATTAAATATAATGGAGGTTTATCGATATTATTTCTTAATGTAAGCAAGAGCCTAAAAAAAGCTACATCATGCCTATGTATACAGTATGTCACAAACACGCAATTCAGTAAATAGCATAGCAAAATAATATTAAACCACAGAGCTAGCTTAAATAGATAGCTTTAAAAAAATCCCTCAAAGCCTGTGCCTCTCCACCCTTACTTTCTAATGCAGATTCATCTTCCAATGACCGTAAGTACAGCCAATACTTCGCTAAACCTCTTCCTCGATAGCACGTTCACACAGATCTCCTGCACTATTAAAATCTGTCCCCAGAATCGCAGCCTAAGAACCACTGGCATTTTCAGGCAGTGATGCTCTTCATCACACAGAAAAATAATTCCGTCCATCAAGTAAAGAAAACTTGCTTTAGAAGGGGAAAAGACAATTTTCCACTTCAGTACTTACTCGATCTTTCACTCTGGGCAAGCCTATGAAGCTACGTCCTCAGTTTTCCTGCTTATAACTACGTTATACAGCACCACCCACTCCTTTCACTTTCTCAGCTGAAGGCTTTACTAACACTCAATGCAACTCTTCCCCAGCCACCTTTTCAGCCCCAGAGAAGCGGGACGAAGGCTGGGCACCCCACAGACAGAGACACAGGCCCGATGAGCCCGTTCTGAGGGGAGGCACCCCCGAAACGGTGCCACAGCACAGAGCCGCAGCGGCTGCGGACGAGGGGAGGCTCCTGGGGGAGCACGAAGCCCGGGGCGCGGACGGAGCGAGGAGAAACCCGGCGGGCCCGGCCCGTCCCGGCCCGTCCCGGCGGGAGCAGCGCCCGCTCCAACCTCCCGCCACTGCGGCGGGGCCGGCACCGCGCCTGCGCCCGGCGCGCGCCCGGGCGGCGCGGGCTGACTGCGCCTGCGCGTGATGGGCGGTGCTGTGGGGCGGGCGGGCGCGTGAAGCCCCGTACGGACCCCGATCCCGATCCCCATCCCGATCCCGGTCCCGGTCCCGGTCCCGCGGGCGGGCAGCAAACGCGGGGTTGGCGCCGCCCCTCGCGCGGGCCATTCCCAGGAGATGCGAGGCGGTGCTGTGTCCCTCAGGCCCCCCACCCCATGGCTGGGGTCCGGGCCAGGTGTCACCTCACAGAATTACAGAATCAGAAAAGACCTCCGAAATCATCGCGTGTAACCTATACCCACCACCACGTCAGTCAGACCACGGCACTAAGTGCCATGTCCAGTCTTTCCCTAAACACCTCCAGGGATGGTGACTCCAGCACCTCCCTGGGCAGCCCATTCCAATGTCTAATCATCCTTTCTGTGAGAAAATTCTTCCTGATGTCCAACTGAAACCTCCCCTGGTACAGTTTAAGACTCTAATTAAAGACAGTGTTCCTGTGAGTGTCCCTGTGCCAGGGAGAGGAGCTCCTGCCTCAGCATGGAGCACTCCCCACCTTTCATGGCATGGCAAGCCAAGCCACAGACAAGGGAACCACAGCTCTCCACCTCAAGCTCTCACTGCCTTTATCACAGGCACTGTCTCCTCACAGAAGGGGGAAAACTGTACCTGAGGAGCAGGACCTGAGCTGTGCTGTGTTGGTTGTGAGGGAGGACAAGTGAAAATGAAGAAGCTTGACCAGAGAAACAGGCAAGGAGACTGGGACAGCGACAAGGAGCATCCCCAGCTGTGGCTGCATCCTGCAGTTCAGGATTGCAGAGTGCTCTGGTGCTCGAAGGCTCTGCAGAGCCAAACATGATTTTCCTGTCTTTGTCAGTAAACGTCCCTTCCATGCTGCACTCCTGGCTTCCCCACGTGGATTCACATTTCTCAAAACTGGTTTGTACACAATGTTTTTCCAATGTAACTGTCAGGACTGATGAAATGAGCTGTGGAAGCCGTAACAGGCACAGGTCCCAGCCCGCAGGGATGAGGTACCAGTGGTTCCTCCAGCACTGCCCACAGCCAGACTGCCCCGAGCTGCCCATGGACACCTCATGCAGCTGTGCTGGGAGCTGCACGTGGGGTACAGGCACCCACATGCCTTCACTGGATCATGCCCTTAGCTTGTGCATCAGCAATGCATTAATTTCCTGACTGGTTCCTCCTCACAGCTACAGATGAGGGTGCTCAATTTTCTCTTCACCTTGTGTAACTCCATCTGTATTGAGACCAGAGATGGTCTTGAACTGTGTGGTGAGTAAGCAGTAAATGTAGGTGTAACACCTTAGCAGTTGCTGTGCTTTTGACCATAAATATACATAGATTCACTCACTTCAAGTAGGATTTGATAGGAATGGTAGCAACCTTTAACTCTCCTGCAGTAAAAAGTACCAAAACGTTCAAAGCCCATCTAGACCAAGTTGTTTTGGGAAATCTGAGAACCTGAGGCCCTTAGGTCACTCCTTGTATAAGATTTTATCTGTCAGTGAAATTGATTTAGAAAGAACATTTTCAGTAGCAAATGGAATTTAGATTATATGACTAAGTTGTACAATCTTTTGTAACCATTTAGCAAAAAAACCTGGCATGATACCTCGTGTTGAGGCAGTTTGGAGGCATTTTTTTAAACCTGCTTTTGTTTTTTTGATTTTTCTTTAAGACCTGCAGCTAATTTAGTGTCATTATTATGTTATTTTTTGATGTGTTAAAAATGGACTCCTGAGTGCAACACTAAAAGTGCTAATAGAACTTCTGCTGCAGATTTATGAAGTGTGTTGAATCTCAAATACTCTGGAGCTTTGAGATGGCATGTCTCCAAGTTCACAGGGTATTTCCTTCAGTCTCAAGGATGGTCCCTGTTTTAAATTACTCATGCTCTGTTGTACAGACATGCTAACAGATGAGTTGCACAAGAACAACAGAAAGTTTGAGATTTTAGATCATTTGCCAGGCAAGATTCCAGTAAGATTTTACAGGAACATAGCGCATGAAAAAGTCATCCTGTGCGTTATCATGGCTCTTAATTACAGCAACACCCATGTGCCCCACCCCAAGTGGGATTACAGTTGTTTGGGACTGTGAATGTGGAAAGATGGTGCCACACGTTGGATTTATGAGTTTAGCGTACTACGAAAAGAGTAGAGGAAAGGAAATATTGTCATCAGTATTCAATGATGGCTAATTACTCATAAATCACACCAAAAAAAAAAGATACTGTTCAGGTTGATAGTTCGTGTTTAGCTGTGTTTACCACATTTACTTATGAATTTACTTGGTATTAGCACCTAGTACTACAAAAACATGATTTGCCCAAGATCTTTCTGGAGGCCCCTGACAGAGCTGGGAATTAGAGTGTCATTAGGTACTATCCAGTACTTTTATTGCAGAAACCCAGTAGTGATGGATATTATGTTATCCTCAACTTAATGATGGCAAACCAAAATCAGACTAAAACCTTCCTCTCAAAAACTGCACATCTGCTTTCCTTGAGGAAAACAGATAATCCATGTGTTATTGATATGGGATGTTTATGGCACACTGTAGAGTCTCTCTCGTGCCGTTTAGTTAAGTTCACCAGTACGTGCAATAGGAGCACATTCTTTGCAATACAGTCTTTATTAAGCCCTATAATGCCATTGTTTTATTTCTTTTATTCCTTCTGTTATCAGAATAGTTTGAGGTAAGCAAAACACAAGGAAAAAAATGCATAGGAAATTGTGCATTGGGCAATAAAATTACTGAGCTCTGTTTGCTGAACATGCTTCTTCCCTTCAGAGAAACTTTTTTTCCCAAGGAACCAGACGGAAAATGTGCTTCCTGGTTTTATTTTCTTTGGTATTTCTGTGATGACATTTTAGTGATCAGATAATTTTTTTTTTCTGATTGTATTCCAGTTTGTCTGCACAGTTGAAAGATATTTTCAGTGTATTAACTCCAAAAGAGCACTAGTGCTGACTCAGCAGCACTGATGGGACAAGAACATAATTCCCCTGTGGGCATCATCTGTAGTAGAAAAGCCAAAGTGGAAAGTAATGTTAAGGGATACTGGCTTTGGGTTTAGAGACTCCAGTGTGACCTTTATGGGTTCTTCTTTTCCACAGTGCCAGGAGCATTCCAAAACTTCCACTTAACAGTTTGCTGGGTGCAACAGTTTAGACCTTTTCTCCCTAAACATTGCCACTCAGTCACTGGGATGTTAGTCAACATATTGTGTCTTAGGGCACATCTGCATTATCCCCTTGTCCCGTTCTCCTGAAATCTGTTGATCTTGTTTAAAGCCAAGTGATGGATCCTGACACATGAAGTACACCCTGCACTGTCTGCATATTCTCTCTCGCCTGGGGCAGGAGGGTGGGGTGTTTTTGTGTGCCTAACCACTAACTGCTGCAGAAATGTTTAAATCCTGCCCACTTCAGCATGGGCCTAGGGCTGTGTTTTTGCTGGCTGCTATTCACTCCTCAGAAAAATGTTCTGACTTGCTTATAGCCATGTAAATATATCAAGGGAAGGGCTTTATAGACCAGATTCCTGGAGTAAAACCAGTTTACTGCAACCTGTCCTTGGGAGATGGATTTTGCTCTCATGATGGTGCAAATGTCCAGTCTCTGGAATGACATCAGCATAAAGCCAAAGCAGAAGTAAATTTTTGTTGCCTTTCTGCTTTACATCTGGGGCTTGCTTAGACTACCCCTTATTTTTCACTTCAATTTTCAAGGTACCTGTCTTGAAAAGAAAAACTGCCTGGATTTGTTGTAGGTGGGAGGCACTGTGATTTGCCATTACAAAAGATAATGTAAGAGGCAGATGAGATGGGCGTCCTAGTTCTCACTGCTGCATGTGTAAATAACCAAGTGGGTGAGGCACAGTGCTCATAAAAGGGAGCAGCATACGGTTACCTCTTATTTTAGTGTCTATGGGATTTTCTCTGACATAGCAAGCCAAAGATTACAGTTTGAAGTCGTTACAAGACTGTTGCAGACAAAGGAAGGAATAAACAGACCTTCAATGTTCTTGTCGTTGCTGGAGAACTGACTGAGCAGCGTTGTTTTAAGAAAATCCAAGCCTTGCCCAAACTAGTCCGTGATACAGCCTTTTGTCATCTGTGACGGTCTAAGCATTTATGTGTCAAAAGTATTTGAATTGCAGTGGAGCTTCAGGAGTTGTTTCGTTTTCTCACGTACTTAAAGTAACAGTTAACTCCGTGCTGTGCACGTGTTACTCTTCAATTGCTCTTATTTATCTGTGCTACTGAAATCAGTGAAGCTGAGAAAGTGGACATGGTTTATTTTCAAGTGCAGATGAACTGGTTTGAGGGCAGTTACCGGTAGCCTGGACGCCTTGTGTGGACCCAGTGGATTAAGCTGGTGTACCAAACAAGTCATCCAGTGAGCAGGTAAGCATAGATGAAGATGCACATCTCTCCTTCTTCCTGGATCCCTGGGGATTTTATTGTTGCTCTGAATGCAGACATGAGAGATTAGTGTCCGTCATCACTTCAGGATCACCACTGGTTATTGTTTTGCTTCAGAATAAATAACTATTCTACAGAGCACACCTCCTTCCCTACCAAACTGCATCATCAGCAGGCAGGATTTAAACATACACTTCCTCCCTGTTATTAAGAAACAAATTAGGTCATTTACCTGGGGCTAGAGAAAGCTTTATAAAGTAAAAATTTAAAAGTCTTTTCCTAAGGATGAAATACGAAAGTGTTCATGGGAGATTTCCATCTCTGGATACTGCTGAGAATAAAGTCATGTCTAGAGGGCTGAGATTTCAGTGTGGCAATGTTGTCAGACATTGAGCCCCCCCTCCTTGTGTTGCAGATCAGGCTCACGGGTTAGTACAATGATGTGAGAGCTGGCTTAAAGCTCTCTCCTGTTTTCCATACTGTTGGTAACATTTTAAGTGTGCACAATTGTTGTGATATGGGGGATATGACTTTGCATTACCCATGCAAACAAATCACATGTCTAAGGACAGCTGCATCAGGTTGGCAATTCACCAAAAATGGTGAAGAGATGTGAAATTTGGCACTTTTTACTGTAGAGGTTGAAGTAAGTTCTTTAGAACTCAAAATACTTAAGGTACTCACATACAATAGGGACTCTGTAAATACTGGCTTATCACCCCTCCCAAAATGCTCAGCGATAGGGAAGACAATAAGAATGTCTTCTGCGCCATTTCCTTTAGCAAATAAAATGTGCAGTGAAACTTCTCCTTTCTTGAGTAAAATATGCTCTTGAGGCCAGATATAGCTACTTTTAAAAAAAAATTCTCAATGTTTATGAGCTGTATTGCTTTTGTTCCAATTATTTCCAAAGTAATTTCCATGCAAATTTTCTATTCATGTTCCTGTCTGAAATAACTGTATTTTGAGTCCCTCTCTCTACACTGGCATACAGAAAGAGCTGTATGGATGAGTGATTTCCTTACAACCACAGAGGGTTCAAGTGATTACTCTCACATTATTTTTACTGTTGCTGTGTTGTCTTCCTGCAGAAGGGCAGCTTAGCCCTTGTGACATTTGAAGTCATTGAGAAAGTTCCTCCTGAACTGAAGGGAAGCAGAACTATTCTATCCTGATGGAAGTTAGTGGAAGTGTGGCATATGGAGTGAGCTAATGGTATGATTTCATGTGGTGCTGAGATACTGGAATTGCAGCTGGCTGCATTAGTGTAAGTGTTTCACACTGTGTGAGGGGGCAACCAGCCTCCTCTGAACACATTAAGGAAACTTTATTTTGGGTGAAGAACATTTGTCTTAAGTGGAGTGCAGCAGTGCTGAGCTGATGCCAAGTGAACCAAGTTAGCAAATGCCACCTGCTTTAACAGGGGACGTTTTCCCATCAGTAGCACGTGTAACTTTGAGTCTGTACCCTGGCCACAGTGACCTCCATCACACATATCAGTAGTCACTGAACAAGCTTTCTTTGTTATCAACCTCTTTGGTGACAGCCATGCCATACCATGTTACTCCCGTAACTGGAAAACTCTCATTTCATTCACAGCTGAAAGAGTTAGTCTGGGTTTGATGTTTTAAAGTTTAGTGCATTTTTTCCTTGTGTTAATTACAAGCATTTAATGGGTAACATATGCCAGAATAAGCTATTTCATCATTGTTGAATTCATGGTGGCAACTCAACACATGGGTATGCACTGACAAGTATTTTCTTGAAAGACTCCTCAGGAGTTAGATCAGCAGATAGATCACCCTGAAATTTTAGATAGCATATACCCTGCCTCTTCTTGAGGCTCTGAAACAGGGCATGAATAGTCTTAAAATTGTCCACATTGATGTCTGGATAGGAAGTCCTGTGTGAGATTAATTTTTCTAGGATCAACAGTGCACATATGGGTGTACCCTACTTAATCATGTGTGACATGTGGGTGCAAAGACTAATCAAGGATATCATCACCTACACTATGCAGTTTACTCTGCAGGTGACATCTTTCTTTTCCATTTCAGTGAGGAATTTTGGGTCAGAATTTTCTTGTCCTTAAAGCAGGATTCTCACTATCTAAATTCAAGCCTAGAAGCTGTTAAAGTCTCCCTGGTTTAACACTTTCTTGTCCTAAGATTTCCTCTCAAACCTAGAGAGATGCTTTCTCACAAATATCACTTTAATGCAAGAGCTACTGCTATTTTGCTCTATCTGTTAGTGTGCCTAGCTGGAACTGCTGATTTTGTAAAGATTTGTTTAACAAAACAAAACAAAACAGAAAAAGAACAAACCCAAACAAGTATCCGCCCCAAAACAACAACCACCCAAACAAACAAAAAACAAAACAAAGGGCAATAGGCAGAGGTGGGAAATGATAAAGAGGAGGATCTTTTCTCCAGAGAGAATGTTTGTGCCAATAGCTGTTACTGAAAGGTCTTGGTGTTTTGCTGTTGCCTTCTCAAGGAGTTTCAGGTTCCACTCAGAACAAGTAAATAGCTGTCCTCAGCCATCTCCAGCTCCTCAGGTACACCATAGGCACATGTTGCAGGTGAAAAGTACAAATAGGTCTCAAAAGCCAACACTGGTGAGATGCTGAAAGCTGATGCTGGCAGAACCTCTGCATAGCACTGCCAGGAAAACTGCAAATGAAGATATTGCTCTTCCTGCTCAGTATTACAGGCAGATCTCATCAGCTCTGCCAGTCTCATTATTCCAGATTTTTAACGGTCAAACCTGCAGTCTAATATTGACACCAGACAACCAACCTGAGGTACAGCTCTCTGAAGAGTCCACCAGGCAGTGAAGAAGTTGAGACGGCCTCAAAAAGCTAAGGAATTCAAAATTTTTCCTTTTATTATAAACCCAAGTCCACCAAAGATCGATTGCCATGCACATTGCCAAGCCTCAGAAGCTGCCAGAGATGTGAAGTTATTCGGTGATGCATTTTTAAGGCTTGGGTTTGTCACCAGAAGCACAGGAGCAGTAACACTGAGGAGGAACAAAATAGCAAGGGCATGGCTTATATTTATATACCTTGCACAGAAATATTTACTTTTCCTTTTCTAAGTAAACCTGTGTGCAAGAAGCATCCTCACTGATGTGATGGAGAAGCTGCAACGATTTATCATCCAAATGAGGAGGATCAAACCCCACACCCCACAGTTACCATGATAAACTCAGCTGAGAATTATTGCAGATAAGAATTATTGCTGCTCTTATTTTTGAAACAGCAAAACTACATTTCATCTTTAGCTTATCTGAATGGATGATTTTATACCAACAACTAATTTAATCTAATTAGTTTGTAAGAATTTTGTTCATCTGCATAATTTGGGTAGAGGAAAGGTAGGAAAAGTGGGATGAGACTGGATGCTCAAGTGCTTTCTTTGTGGGAAGCAGCTGTCTGGGAGATGCAGCCTCTTCAGCCATTACTGCAATGAATGCAACTTCACTCTAAGACTCCCTTTAGATTTGTGTCCCACAGATGCAGCTATGTTCAAGCTGGTGCTGTAAGTGATTAAACTTTGACCTCATGTTCATCAGCTGAGGTGGAGGAATCCCAAGAGGGGGTCACCAAATGAGGAAGCACTTTCGTGAAGAGATTGGTTTGTGTTCAGACCATCTTTAGACTATATTCCACAAATGAATGTTGAGTGTGATTTTCCGCTGATGTTTTGAAAATGTGGATCCTAGGTCAAATATTAAAAAAAGCATTGAAGGGACATTCTCAGCACATTCTTTCTATTTCTTTTAAATACTGTTCCCATTTGTCCCTAACAGTTCCTGAATACTTGACACAGACATAGTCTGTGAATATTGCACATTCACACAAGTACATAACAAACAATTCTCTTGTATTTGTTTATTGCTGAGTTGTTTATGTGTTGGGAACTGTACATCCCAATTTTTTTTTATTGTACACTTATCTTGTATTGCTTCTAGATGCTGGTCTTCACTAGTTTGTCATTGTTCAGTTGTGCAAACACTGCTCATTTGTTTAAGAAAAGCTGAAGGATTCCACTGACACTGCAAATAGCTACAGTAAAGTAAACAGAACAGAAGTAGGAGCATGTAATTCTAATAGCCCCTTTAACCCCAACCCAACCATGGTTCACTGCCCTCCCTCCTGTGAGCTGCTTGCTCTTGACTCTGGCAATCACTTAGTCTCTGTTTCCATTCTGTCTTATTCCCACTCGGTCTCTAAGTTTTCATTATAATATTCTATGCAAATGTATTGGCTTGTTGGTTTCTTTATGCTTTGCTTGACTGCCTACATTTAGCATGCATGAGCTACCACAGATGCTCTTCTGTCTGCTACATTTTGTGTGCTCAAATGGAGGGGATCAAACCTCTTTATTGATGAGGGTGGGGATATATGTCCGTCTCAGTGTGCATTAGGTATTGGGCATGGCTGTTCATTGGCAAAATATTTTGCTTCTAGACATATTAAGAGCACCAGTGTCCAATACACATGGTTCATGCCTGCACTGTTAAGGAAATACCTTACGAAACTCTGAGTTAAACACTGTCTCCTGGCCAGCAAAATATAGTAGTTTTTACCTGAAGTTACAAGGTTAAAGGCATTTGCAAAGCTGCCAGATTTATTATCAAAACAGTAATTAACTGAAGTGTCATGCAATTAAACTAGACCAGCATGTGTTTGACAGCCTTGGGCAGCACTAGGAATGAAGTCCCTGGCTCAGCACAGAACTTAAAAATGCGTGTAGCTTTAAGCATGTAGGTACTCCCTGTGAGGGCTAGAGGTAGATCCCAGCAATCAGAGAAACTCAAGGTCTAAGGAAAGTTGCAGGAACAAGAAGAGCTTAGTCTAGTGTTGGAACCCTAATGGTGTATGTGACAACAGTATTCAAATACATAAGAGGTGACGGCACAAAAGGAGATAAGTTACACTGAGAGTGGGAGAGGAGAAGTGATTGTCAGCTGAAGCAGGAATTACTTGTTTGGAACTTCAAGACATTTTCTAACAGCAAGTATGGTGAGAAAATATAGACCAAACCACCTTGAGAGGCTCTGAATCCTCATGGAAAAGTTTCAAAAGTCTTCTCAAGAAAATTCTATGAAGAATGATGAAGATGAAGCTGAGCTTCAAACAGAAAGATGGACAAGATACCTAACTGAAGGCCTTTTCAGCCTTATTTTCTACAGTTGTATAATTTAATGTGCTTAAATTTACACATGTGCACCAAAATAAATGTGTGAGATTCTTCTTTGTAGGCTTCAGCAAATGTTATTCTGACAGAAGTGGGAGCAGTGGATGAGTGCTCTTATTGGGCCTCATCTTTCAAAAACAATGGATTCAGTGAACTCAGTGTACCAGACTCTAAAAAATACACACACTTGTTTGTGAGAGTTTGTCACTTCATATCACCACTTATACTGTGTTTTATCCATTATTTTTATCTTGTCATTGTGCCTAACAGAACGGTTTTCTTAGTGCAGATTTTTAATATTTGTGGGAGGAGGTGTAAATATTTTTTTCAAAATTCTTTAATTTATGCTGGAAACTAAAAACATCTGTAGGTGTTATGGAAACTAAAAACATCTTTAGGTGTTGTGGTTACAAAGCCTTCAGCTGACAACTTGAATCGTGGATGTTATTAAAGAAGAATCCAAAGAGCAGTTTCTTTGCAGGCACTGGATAAGAAAGGCAGCCACCATGCCATGCATCTGGCAACCCTGTGATAACAATAAATACACCCCAAAGGATCCATGCCAGCAGGAACATCTGAAATACATAAGATAGGGAGTGAGGATGAGCCCAGAGTGCCTTGATTTTAATAAGAGAAAGCTGTGTTATCACAGGTCTCACAAGATGAACTTCTGATGGAAGCAAATTAATGAGAATCCGAATGTCTGTGAAATGAAAAGTTTGAGTAACAACTAAATTTCCAGCCAGTCATCTTGCTGAGAAGAAGTGACACACAACAGACCTGGCCTTTGGAAAAGGCAGTGCTTTTGTGCTTTAGATAAGAAACAGGATTTTTCAAGCAGAGGCATGAAAATAGAGATGGGCACAGTCAGAAGATTCAGAGCCAAGTCAGAAAACCTGTCAGAAACAGGAAGCAGAGGGAACTTAAATAGCTTGGATCCAAGTTTTGAGCTTTCGCTTGCAAATGTTTTCCTCAGAACTATTTAAAAAATAATCTGCTCATCTGAAGTCAGTGATCAAGCCTTGAAAAGAAAAGCTTCCTTTTTCATCAGCCCTAGCAGCTGAGCAGCTGGAGCACGGTGTACTTGCCATCATGCCACCTCTTCTCTCTTTACTTTTGATTTTAAATACCTCCTTGGCACTGGAGAAAAGGTGGTTTGTAAAATGAGATCCTCTTGCAGGAAACATTGTGTGAAGGAGTGATAGAATCACTGATGTCCATTACTGCAGAGACCTAGGAGCAAAAGAGTCACTTGAAACCTGGGAACCAGATCATGTAGAGGCTTTTCTGGTAAAGCTAATTACTGCTCATTATCTTTCTCTGAATACTCTTTGTTTATTTTGTTGTTTTGCTCATTACAACTGAAATTGTAATATTCACCTTTTGCAAAAATGGTGAGCTACTCCAGGAAAAGCCCTATTATTCAAGGCAGTGTGACCCTCAGCCAGCTTGGGATCATCTTTTTCTTGTATCCATCAGGAGAAATGAGTGAAAGAAGTCACCGGGTAAAATGAAGAAGCGTCCCTACCTAGTTCCACAGAAATACAAGTCCTGCTGAAAAGCAAAAGCATCCCCATCAGCTTTGGCATCTTTGAGAGCTGGTTGTCACCTTAGGATTGTCATTTTGATCACAACAATGACTGACAGATCAATTAAATGAGTTGTGATAGATGCAGCAGCTTCTAACTACACAGAAGCTAATATAAGACTGCTATGCATGAAAGAGCTGCATGATTTCTACAATAATAATAATAATATTATTACTGTAGTTATTGTTATTTTTATTATTACTACTGTTTTTATTAGTGCTACACCAGCAGTCATGGATAGATATTCGAGACTGCACGATAGCGAAGGCTTTGAGATGACTTAATTGCAGCTTTCCAGTACTTGAAGGGAGTCTACAAGAAAACTGAAGAGGACTTTTTGGCAAAGGTGTGTATGGACAGGACAAAGGGGAATGGCTTCAAACTGTAAAAGGGAAGGTTTAGATCAGATGTTAGGAAGAAATTCCTTACTGCGAGGGTGGTGAGGCACAGGCACTGGTTGCTCACAGAAGCTGTGGATGTGTCATCCCTGGAAGTGTTCAAGGCCAGGTTGGACAGGGCCCTGAGTAACCTGGTCTAGTGGAAGCTGTCCCTGCCCATGGCAGGGGGTGGAACTGGATGGTCTTTGAGGTCCCTTTCAACTCAAACCATTCTCTGATTCTATGATTCTACCTCTGTGTTCTTACAAGGCAGAAATAAATAATATGAATGGGGCACTGCTTTGTTCTGTTCTCTTCTGGGCCACAAATCTTCTCTTTGTTTATCCTTCCACACAGTTTTTGGTTGGAATTAGCATATCATTTGTGGATTGTGTGGCGAAGGTGTGTCTGGCTAGAGATTTGCTTGCAGAAGCATGATCTCCAGTGAAAAGTGAGAAAGTTGGAGAGGTGTGAGGAGCATAAAATAACCATGAACGGTGCTGAAAACTGCTTTAAACACACATGAAAAGAAAGCTGCAAACTAAAGGAAGTTCTAGATTAAAGAACAGTGAGAGATCATAAAAAAAAGATTGAAAACCACTTGTTAGTGAGCTGTGAGCCATGGTTTTTTGCTTCTATAATATGACTCAAATATTTACTCTTATTCTAACTATTGATAAATGGTGTGTCTCTAACTACTCTGTAACTCCAGCCACAGTTTCCAGTTTTTACATATGTCTGTTCATAACTGACGCAGAGTCAAGGCAGAAAAAGAAAGTGTGAGGTTTGGTTTATTTTAATCCTTATATCTGTTTTTTTATGGATGGTTTTTGAAGAGAAGTGTTGAATCTGTGTTGTGACTGTTTTCTGCAGATCTGGTCTGTTGTTCTTTATCTGTGGGAACATTTGTATGGTCAGGAATTCTGTACTGGAGTATATATGAAACTTGATCAAGATTACTGAAGTGCTGCATATCAAAATAGAAGGATGTTCACAAATGCTATAATGTTGACACAACAAGGTACAAGATGAAAGGCACTGTGAAATAAATAATTAGTATTTATAAAATATTTTTATATGGCTTAAAATTTCCAGTATATGCATTAAACCCCCATAATTAGGAGGAGCAAGATTCAGTACTGGTGGTACACAAGGGATTTAGAACCAGTGACCAAATCCATCACAGCCGTGTTTGGTGTCTTCCACTGTGAGCCTCACATTCCTCTGTTGAGGACAAAAGCCTTTGCAGATCTGTGGATCAAAGCCTCTGTGGATCCAGTATTGACACGGAGCTTCTGGACTGGATCACTTTAAAGAACTTTGGTCCGAGTTCTCTTTTTATTCAAGGTGCAATAAAAATGAAGTACTTTTCTTACCCTCTCACATATTGTCTTTGCACCCTTGCCATGGGCCCGGTGTGCAGTAAGGAAACAGCAGCTTTGGAGTTCACAGCTTCTTTGCTTACAGAAAATAGCATTAAAAAAACCCCACAAAACTTCAGAACTGTTGTATCAGTCTTCTATTCCAGACTCAGCTGTTTATTGATGCTGTAAACTACTTCTTGTTTGCAATAATCCAGTTCTTCATTTTCTCAGTGTTTGCTGGGCTGAAGAGATTGGGGGGGTTGAGTTAGAAAAAAGAGGTACATGGCAGCCAAATATAAGTTGATACTGTAACCAGTGTAATAGCTGACATTTCTGATTAAATGAATATTACTTTTATCATGAATAAATGCTTATCAAAGCAGGTGTTATGCACAACATATCACCTCAGTATAGACCTGGTGGTGCATTTGCCTGCCTCAGGGGAGTGAATGTCCTTCCAGCAGAACTCAGTAGGGATGATGATCTATCTTTCTAGGAAAAAATAGCCAGGAAAGCTAGAAATCCTTTCACTTGTAAATTAAAGGTTCAGGTATTAAATAAAGGAGTAAAAACAATGTACTGCAAGTTAAATGAGCAGTTCCATTTTGTAAATAAAGAGTAGCTCAAGGCACAGTTGAAGTGAATAGACCAGGGAAAGGTACTAAATTTGAAAAACTCACACAACTCTGCTTCAATGTAAATTGAAGTAATAGCTTCCCTCCTAGGACCACAAAACTTAGGAATTAATAAATTTCCATAGCTCCTTGCTAAAAAGAGAAGATAAGGAAAATTTATGAAAGAAGTAGAAAGAGGACAGGTAATATCTTTGTCTTGAGGAGGATACCTAGCAGTTCTTGAAGAGGGGAAGAGAGAAAAAAGTGTTGGAGACGTAATTTCAGTAATGTAGGAGAATGTTTCCAAAGAAGAGACAACTGAAGAAGTGAGAGCTAGTATCTAATGAGATCGAATCATCCTTTACATCAGTAATTTTTGCAGTGTGAGAGAGAGGGGTTTCCAAGGCAGCCTTCAACCTCAGTGCTGAGAACATGAAGGAAGCTTCCAGCTGCCACGTGAGATGTGTTCTGGAGAGCGATTTTACCAGGAGTGTCATGTCCTATCTTGTGCTTGCAGTCCTGCAGGAGATCAGCAGGCTCCTAGTCATGTGTATCGGATAATAATATTTTATGCCTGTGGAATGTACCCTCTAATAAAGGAGTGCCATTTAAATTGGGGCTGTGCAAGCCTGCACACGGCAGGTTGAGCCTGGGTGCCCCAGGAAAAGCAGGTGCAGCATGACAGCAGCCAAGAAGGATTCAAGCCTTTCTGAGGACCAGTTCAGCAAATAAATAACACTAGAAACAGGAATAAAAACAGTTTAACACACCTTCTTGCCACAAGCAGTGACAGCAAGTGGTCTGTCACCTTCAGAACCAAAATAAAATCCAGATTGTTCCTTTGTTGTGTGTTGTTAATCCAGATCTAAACAAATGCATCAGAAACATGCAAAATCTGCATTTATAGTATTGGAAACCAGTCTCTTGATTTAAAACTGTTTTGCAATACTCAGATAAGCATATGTTTGGAAACTGATTTATGGCTGTGAAGCACCCAAGAGAACAAAAACATGGTGTGAGTTGAAATGCCCATCCCTAATTATACCACCAATCCAATCTGTGCTGTGATAAATGCCAATCCATGATAAATCCGTAGTGATCAGTGGCAATAAACAGGGCTCACAGCAGAGCATGTTCCCTTAGAGGGAACACCTTAGTAGCCCAGCAGGGACTTTTCATTCTGTTGTTTACTTTGGCAGTGAAAAGTGAGCACCACCCTGAAATGCTTGAGAGCCTAATCACAGGAAGCACCTTCCTAACAAAGAAAAAGGATCATGTTGACAGGGACCATCTCTGAGCAGAAATCTTGTAAAACTTTGCAGTCTTCCATTCAAAGTCTGACTCAGGAAATTTGCTGAATGTCCTCAGTCTTCATTATTCATGGTCCTGGGGAATAGTCAGAATTTCCCAGGATATACAGAGCACAGCTGTTCTAACATGTTTGTACAAACCCACTTTTTTCCCCCCTCAGAAACTTTGCTACCTAAGCTTGACAATTCCACCAGAAATCTTATTATTTTAAAGGAAACATTTTCTCAAGTCCCCTTCAGCCCAGGACAGACTGTCTAATCACAGGGTTGGATTGACATGGACTTCAGACTAGAGGATGACTTTTACCCCATCAGTATTAATGTATTGCCAGACAGTATCTGCTACATCATTTGGTCTCAGGGAAGTTCAAATATAAAGGCAGAAACTCAGAGAGGTGTGTTACTGTTCTTGAATCTTAGGTATGTAAACCTGCCAGAATTGAGTGAAAAATCAAGCCTCATGGTGCTATATGAAATATGTGTTTTTAAAATATTTTTATTTGCCTGTTAAAGGAGTGGAAATATGGTTTTGTGCTTTCACACATACACACAAACACACCCTTTACTATAAGGAGTGATCCCAGAAGAGTGTTGTGTCTAACTATGTCCAGGTGTTACCACCATTCAAATCAACTCTCTTATTTCTGTGTTTAGATTGTAGCAGTCTCACTTAGGAGTGACTTTCTTCAAGTTCTGTCTAAAGCCAGACTACAGCTTGAAAACATTACCACAGAGGGTTCAAAAACGTGATCTATCTAAGCACACATTTCTGGGAGAAATGCATGGTTTTCTATGTTTAAATCTTAGTGGGAGACACACCACCCAGGCACTGCAAAATCCTGTTGTGTGCAAACATAAACACTGAAAAGCTCAAAAACTTGATTTGGCTATTTTTATTTATTTTAAGTTTTTATGTTTCCCATGGTGGCAGACTGGCATGACATATTGATGGGCACAGAAAAGATCTATGTTAATAAAGTAGCCTGAGTTTGAATCATCATTTACTCTCTATCCTGAATCCAAAATTGCTAGGTACTTTCCATGTGCTAGGAAATATCCCTGCAGAAGTGATCGACCATGGTATATCTGATGTATTTATATATATGTGTGTCTATATGTATGTATACACACCCCCACATACCAAACATGGCATTCTTGTCCTGCATGTTCCATGCTTTTGGCATCTTTTTGCTGATCCGACACAAGAGTTTTCAACCTTTTTCAACTTGCAGACTTCTGAAGATTTTTAAAGGTGGGGAATATCCCTCCATTGAAGATGAAAATCATTTGACAGTATACTTCTTTTACTTACCACAAGTTCCTCAGAAAATCTGAGGCTGAAAACACCGGTTGAAATGTACGTCATCCCCAATGGGCCTCATATGGTTGAGTCACAAACCAGAAAATTAACAGATTGAATACATATTTAAGATGTCCTTATCCCTTAATTCTTTTTCCTTGGGTGATAATTTGCTTCTACACTAAATCAGAATCCCTGAAAATTGGAGCATGTTCTCTTAGTGACCTGCAAAGCTTGATAAATTTGTTACAAGATGTGCTTACTGTACTTGCTTCTGGTGCTGGAGATCCCCTGCCCAGCACTGGGAGCCCTGCTGTCTGAGAAGCTGCACATGCCACTCCACGCTCTCACAAACTCTTTTCCTTTTGGACCTGGGAGGGCCATAAAGGGTCTATGTACAGTGTAAGCACCACATCAAGAGTACTCGGTATAAACCTGCCACATCCATGAAGTCATTGACTTTTGCTCCACGCACTCAGTTTTGTCTTGGTCTAGGAAACTGGTAGTCTGAGTTCATTGTATCGATGTAGAAAATGCACTGCAAAATCCCTTGCATACTGGTAAGAAAACCTAAAGATGGCTACTAAACCTTTTGGGATATGTGAAAACTAGAGACACCTGCTTGTATTTAACTGTGCATGCTGTATCAAACTGGACTGCTTAAGCAAAGGAGTGTTTAGCTCTGCTTGTGCTCTGGGCCTGCCCCCAAGCTGCTCTGGCTGATGCTCTCTCTTAGCACAATCTTGTGTGTAAACAATGTGGATCATGAAGGAATCTACTTTGGAAGCAAATTTAGATCCTGACAATATAGATAAAGCTAGTGAGGTTGAGGATGGGGTTCAGATGTACCACAAACAGTACAGACTCGGTTGCAGTTCAGCTCAGTTGCAGCAACAGGTCTGGTGCTTTCTTCTCTTATTCCGCAGCAGTGATCTCCAGTGCTTGACCGGGTTCCTTGAACTGGGAATGAGCTGTGGGCTTTATGCACAATCTTGAGTTTATTTTCATTCTGAGTGCCCAGGTACTTTCAGAAGATGTTCTTGTTCTATGCACAAACTCACCTAAGTGACACAGCAGCATCAGTGGCACTTCTGTTCCTAAAGGCTCCTGAAAATCCTCTCTGGGTTGTGAAATAATCCTTGATCCAAAAATGCCCCTTTGAAACTCAGCAAGGAAAAGGATTTGCAGGGCAGGAATGTGTAGGGCTGGTAAAGGAAAGGGCAAAAGAAAACTGGTCTCAGGGACCCTTCAGGCACCCTCCTTTGCATTTCCCATCCTGCTAACAAGAATCCCTCTCTCTGTATAGGAAGTGAGTTGCTGTGAGCTGTAGTTGAGACTAGCAGAGATTTTTCATCAGGATTTTTTTGCCAGTATGTGTTTTGAATTTTCTGTCAAGATTGCAGACAGAAATCAGCTTCTTTGCCAACACCCATCATTTTCTCAGGCAGATCTCCAAGATAAGTATTGTCTCAAGCTTTTGTCCTGTATGCAGTGTTGCGCTGCAATTCTGCCTGTGTTTCTTTTTGTAATGGTGCTTAAGCTGCAGGCTTTGGACTGGTGCAGGTAGAACTGGTTGAACTGTTTGTTTGGAATAGTAATTGCTTGGAATTTCAACCATGGATATGCTGGTAAGCTAGTCACAAATCATATCTTGTTTTCCTTAGGGCTGCCAGAAAAGCATTGTTCTTTTTTTTCACATTACCAGTTTTTTGTAAACAGCTTGCTGTGACTTCTCTCCACTGTGTATATTGGCAGCACCACAGCCAGGTCATCTGGCACTGGTTGTGTCCCTTTTGCTGCCTGCATGCCTGAAACATTTGATGTGTGAGATTAGCATGCATAGTTTTTTGTCTAAAAGCCACTGGTGCTAAAGCTGTTTAAAGGGGTCAGGGGTGAGCTTGCAAACAGGCAGTAGTTTTCTAAAAGCAAGGGGATAGGAAATTATTTGATCCTGTGAATCAAACTTGCATTCTGTGATAAGTAAAATACTCAAGGACTGGTCCCCTTTGTCTTTGACGAAGCAGACTGGGCAGTGGGCTGATTGTCAGTAACTGTCACCATCAAACAAGAGACTCAGTTCAGCTCACAGCTGTGCTGCCGTATGAGCATGTGTTGCAGGCAACTCTTACCTAGAGGATAAAGTGAAAGGGATTATTCATCATGCCAGCACTGGGAAGGAGTGGAGTCTTATGGATGAAAATTACTTAGTTTAAACTCACAGCAAAGACCCTCAGAGTGGCAGTGATCAGGATCATCTGCTTCACAGCCCTGTTTCCTGGCAGATGCTGTGGTGTTCTGGACAGCTGGAGTAGCTCCCTAATTTCTACAGGGACAGGGACGTGGGGTGTGGAGAGAGAGAGAGATGACAGCAGGTCACCTTTGTACACCAGCATGTTAACATGTTTGTTAACATCCCAGCCTTGATGCCATTAGAGGTGGTAACTTCTGGCTCTGACAGCCATCTCCTGCTGTACAGCCTGACATGTACAGAGATGTAAAATGTGCCCAAGCACCAATGCACATAAAAACCCGTGTGGAAGACAGGGGGGTCTTTAAGAGGTCACAGGTGTGTTTCGTTTGGATCTGTCTGTCACCAAAATTACATCACCAGGAGCAGTCTCAGACACAGAAGACAATGCACATGTCCATCCCCAGCCCTTGAGTAAGAGCAGCAAGCCCAAGTCTTCAGCTGCATCCTCCCAGCTGGCTGTCCCCCACCAGAACAGCCCAGCCCCTCCTCTCTGGGCTACTCCAATTCAGTTTGTCCTGCACTGTGGAGGATCAATGTTTTATAATACTCCACATGTGATATAGATTTATTATAATTATTGCTATTTATTATTTGTGCTGTGCTTAACATTATAAGCTGTGTGGAATGTTATATAAATCCAGGAGGATAGAGGAAAGGCAGTCCTTTGCTGTCCAATCTTTGTATTAGTGGGTACAAACAGCCAAGACCTCTTGATCACTGAAGTCTCTTGGGACCCAGGAGATTGAGTTAGCAATGTTTTTTTGCATCCTGACATTACTCACCTCCCTGCAGCCCAGAAGCAATGATCAGTTCCCCACAAGGCTTTTATTCATGCCAGAGGTTACTCACAGTGAGTTTCCCAAGTGATGTGCAATTCGTGCACTTGGGGCACTGAGTCAAGGGGTGACTCAAGAGGCTCTGGTTGGTTCAGTGGCTGCCTGGCTCACTTGTGTAAAACCAAGGCATGGAGGGAACTGCAGTTGCTACACAGAAATAGGTGTGGCTTCTCCTTGCCTGTGCGAACCATCCTTGTGTGGGCCTGCACTATTCCAATCAGCTTCTTGGCTGATTCACTAGTTGTGTAATTTATGTGTCAATCACGACAGAATTATCAGACCAATATACACCTTATTCTGTGCTCCAGAGCTCCCTTTCAAGATGAAGATGACAAGTTGTCATAACTTGGCTGTTTCTTAACCATGAACACAACTTAAGCCCTTAGAGAATGGACAGAACAATCTAGTCTAGCTTTGAGACCCTTTATCTTCAGGCTCCCCTTGCAGAGTAAGAAGTGATTCAGATGTGCTGTGGCACAGCACTCCTCCAGGAGCAGTGAATGTGCAGGGTAGAGTTCTGCCTCAACTTCTCAACGTTTTCAGAGCCAGCATCAGGCGCTGCAAACTGTTGGACCATCTTTCACTGGGAAGATGGTGCTGTCCTCAACTGCGATTTGATCTCTCTAACTGCCAGACTGAGGCATCAAGGCTTCTTTGTGTGCTGAGAGCAGGGAAAGCAGCAAACTCTGCATCTGGTAGAACATTCCCGGGTACCTCCAGCAGCAGTGTGACTCCACCTCTACAGACTTCGCCTTCTACAAGCAAAATTGAGCAGGACAAATGGGGGATGGAACGATGGGGATTTTTACCTCCAAGAAAAACTCAAGGTGCCTCCCCTGGTCTAACTACCGGTCCATACACCACTGTTATTGCAGAAGGGGCAGCTGATGATGACCTGAAGCGAGGTCTGCTGCAGTTAATTGATTGTGCCAGCTGGACACCTGACTTGCAGTGACTCTGAGTATCTGAGATAATCACTGATTTCGGTGACAGGTGAAGCAGCTCAGGACCTCTCTAAATTATGTCCTTGATGTTGACACTTGCCCAGTAGGAACCTGAGTGAACTGATAATGTTTCAGCAGGCAGCATCATCAACTCCATCTTCTCCTAAATTGGCCCTTTAAAAAGTGGAGTCAGTGGTTCTCAAGATGTGATTTATTTTCAGTTTCTCTATGTCATACTCCACCTCCACCTTCTTTTCCTTTCCAGTCATCATGGCTAGGCTTCGCGAACGAAGATTCTAGGAGGGCTCTACCCACGCTTGGGCTCTACCCACGCTTGCT
>JAYRBT010000178.1:24193247-24230506 GCA_036023395.1 Myiotriccus ornatus | reverse complement strand
AAGGACAGACGTGTTGGTCACATAGTCCGTCCAGTGGATGTTTAGAATTGAACGGAGGCAGCGCTGATGGAAGCGTTTCCTTTCCAGTAATAAATTGGCAAAATGACTCATGAAGAGATGCTCCATAAGCACTTTGTTCTCAATAAACATTAAACTAGTAACTTTGTCCTGACAACATTGCAGGCATTAAAATACTGTAATTTTCACATTTAATCAAAATTTTGATGGCTCCCTTTTGTTTACACATAGACAAAGAGAACTGGTTGACAAAGGTAAAGGAAGGAGGAAATTCCTTCAGTCCTGAGAACATTATCTGAAAATGTGCCATTCCAGTAAGTCTCCCTCATACTGGTGGGTCTTACAGAGCCCATTCAGTGCGGTCACCTCTTGAACATCTTCTGTCTGTGAGCAGTCAGGCTGTGTCTGAAGCACACACTGTGGGTTGTGCTGGAAGAGGATGTCAAATGAGTTGAACAAAGTGCAGGTTTTAATGCAGTTGATAATAAGAGGGCAGTTATTTATGTGTCATGTTCAAAGAGCACAAAGTTCAAAAAGCTAGAGCCACTTTTATCCTTTTGGTCAAGGCTTAAGCCAAGTGCAGTTGGGCTGAGTCCCAGGATGAGCTCTACACCTCTTAATGACTTAATTACCACATGCAGCTTGTTTAGACAACTAAATTTCCTTTGATTAATGTTCTGAAGGCAGAGTAATGGATGCTTCCTCCATGCGGAGAGGAGATTATGCTGCATAAATATCTGTTTGCTGAAGATAAGTATAAATACAAGTTCTGGGATTTAGGAGATGCACTGGTGAATTCTGAAGAAGCCTTGATTCCCATCAACGAACACAGGGCATAACCTTTGGAGTGGAGTGCAGTGCTGTAGAGCAGCCATGTCCCTTCTTCGCACCTTTGGAAATTTTCAGTGTGGAACTTAAAAGAACAGAGTACTATCTTGACAGAACATAGCTGCAGCCCTTCAAAAGATCTGTGCAAAAATCCACATGAAGTGTTAAGTTCTTTCAGGGGAACAAATCTGTTAAAATCTGTGTAGGGTGATAAAAGCCAAGGTGGATTCTGATTCTTGTAAGGAAGCGTGGGGCACTGAATGGCACTGTCATGTTCAGCAGGGGGAAAAACCTTTTTACAAGGTATAGTTAAGCTTTAAAAATCTTTGCTGTAGGACATTGTACGTACTAAAATGTACAGATTAAAAAACTAACTGGACATATTAATGGAAAATATCTGTCAAATAATGACTGCAGTTCTTCTGCGTTTGACTCTGTACACCAGGAAAATATCTCTTTTTCCTGTTCACATGGTCTTCCCAGAGCTGTCACAATGACACATGGTTAGAAGTCAGGGTCATGAGCTAGATGGAGTTTTGCTTTGACCCACCATGGCTGCTCTTCTGCTTCAGTTCCTATTCAGTGAGAAGTTTGCAGGTAGTATTCATGGAAGACATTTTTTTCCTTACTCAGTTTGGTGTATTTTTATTTATTAATATTGCTGTCTTCTGAATAGAGCACAGATATCTGTGGGGTTGACAAGGCACTTCAGACCACTGACTTGAGTGGTTTTCAGCCAATTTGTAGTAGCTGATAGTTCAGCCCCTTGTATTTGCAAGCTTGCAAAATAAGCTTAGCTTGCAGCCAGCTTTGCAGTGGCATCAGCAGGTGCTTATAATTTCCTGTAAGAAAATGCCAAAACAGATCTCTGATTGTGTATCAGGAAGTACTGCCACAACTGTTTGTGTGTCCTGACTTAAGCCTTCAGACCTCTGCCTGGGATCTAAATAGTTAATCTACCTGAGCAAATAGGTAGGAGCCTTTCTTATTTCAATAAAGTTTGATTCCTGGAGGCAGATCTTTTTTTCCAGCGAGTGTCAGATAATTGGAAGGGTAGGGTGAGGCAGGAAACCACGACACGCCTTTGTTGGGACTTGTTAAAGAGCACGGGAATAGAAGAGCAGAAGAAGGGTGAGAATAAACCAGGTTAAATAAAGAAGAGGTGAACATTTTTGGATGATCACTCAGATTCCGCACACCTTTGGAAGGACATGATATAAAGTGAAGGTGGCAAATTTTTGGTAGAAAGGAAGCGGTTGAGGAGAAAAACAGATTTTCAGTTCAGTAATCAAAGCATTCCAGGTAAGTTACATTACTAATAAAAAAAGCAAAAAAGCAGAAAAAGCTATCCTTTCTTTTTCCTGTCTTCCATATTCCTTTAAAAACAAGGCAAAATAAAGGAGGGGTTACTTTTTTCTGTGGGGAATGCAATATAAAAATAAGGTTGTGTAAGGGCTGGGTCATTTTGGTTTTCTGTTTGTCAGTGAATACTACTCTTTTAAAGTGAGTATCCAGTGAAAGGAGTTACCTGCTGGGAGATAAGGAATGTGAAGCCAAGCTATGGGTACATTTTTAATGCATTTTGTGAAACTATTGTAAAATAGATAAAGTTTAGCTGAAAGTTCTGTGTTCCATAAGGGTGTCAGCATGGTGAAATACAGATCATCTGTTGGCTGTTTTTAAAACTGAGCACATCTGGAATGTGGTGGAAGAGTAGTGATTGTAAATTTGAGCTTCAGATGGTGGGTACAGGGTGTAATACTAAGCAAATTGTTCTCTAGTCTTGATAATAATTTTGAGTGAAGGTTTGTGTTGCCATGGGCAAACTTTGCTTTGTCTCAAACAGGTGGGTTTATTTATCAGCAGTGACTCATTTACTATGGACTTTGTGCCATATTTTTGTCATAGAAGATTATGAAGCACTGTAAAGTGTTTTTGTCACAACAAATCAGAAAAGTCTGATTTGAGAATCAGTTTGAATCCTTCCTACAGCAGGTCTAGGAATTTGAACATAGCAGCATAAAGTGAAAGACTTGTCTTCCTGTCTTTAGACTGACTTGTAGAGTGACTTTGGGAAAGTTACTTGTCCTTCTGTGAGTAGCTGCTTCATCTGTGAAATGGTGACAACAGCACTTTCCCATTCTGCAAACACTTTTTTGATTAATACCAGGTTGTTTGTCTTCCTTTCTGTGCCAGAGTCAAGAAGTTGTGCTGGTCAGAATGGCCTTGCTTTGGCCCATTTCTCTCTGAGTAGCTCTGTTAAGTAGGGATGGTGAAGACACGTTTTTGAAAGGAAGGCATCTGGCAGAGCAGAGTGAAGTCTGGGCAGTGCTTGTTGCTTGTGCTCTGGGATATGAGCACATATTGGTGTCAAAGAAGACAAGAGAGGTTGTGGACAGAGCAGAATGTCCAAGCTTTGGTTGGACATCTAACCAGCTTCCCTGGCATTAACATCATCCAGTGAGTCTACAAAATGAGCAGATTTTGGAAGCATGATTTGGTTGATTCAATTCTGACTGTGTTGGTTTTGGTAAAATAACTCAAAAGCAACAGCTTTTAGAGCAGAATGAGAAAGTCAGATTCCTAGTCTGTGGGGTAAAAGAAAGATAAAGGGCCATTTTTTAACCAGTTCTATTAGTTCCAGGACAGTGGCACCTTAAAGACTTAGCTAAGAGGAAGGGGCACCCTAAAGACATTCGACATCATGGGAGACACAGTCAGTGGCATCATTTGGAGGTGTCTACTGAGTCTTAGAGTATTCATGATCAAAGGGTTCCACTGACATTAAATACTATTAATCTCAACACTTGCTGGTGCCTCTTCCTCCTAATAGAGTGTCTCACAGCAGGAGCCTTATTAATGGAGAGAGGAGAGAGCTGAAAGTATGTGCTGTGAGTGCAACAGCATTCTGACATGAAAACTGGGAGGACATTGTGGAGGGATAAAAGAATCTGAAACATGCCTACTTTTAATTTTCCACTGAAATATATCCTTGTGGCTATTCACCTACCTTTTGAAAAATGTTTATTATAAACTTTATTACCATTTAATCCAATACCTAAATTCTAAAATAATAAGAGTTGTTTGAATGCCCCATCTCAGACTGGCTCAGTGCCCTTGTCAGTGTGCTGCACTCCAAGCAAGTGGCACAGGGGGTGCAGAAGACACCCTGCACTGTCAGGCTTTTGTGGAAAGCGCAGACCTGAGCGTGCCTTGCAATGCTGGGCAGCTGTTGCTGTCCTGCTTTCGGTGCTGTCCAGAGAGGAAGCAGTGTGCACTAGTGTGGCAGTGCCAGACCTCTCCTGCTTCCCAGTGCCAATAATGTCTGCAAGTTCCCTATGTCTGTGGGTGCCACAAGTGCACTATGACCACTGAGCTTGTGGTAAGGTGGCCACAGGGTTGCCCTGGCTTATTCTGCCTGGCCTGTTTGAGAGTGATCCTACTTCACAAGTTCCTGCTTGTTGCTCAGAGATGATTGCAGTTGGCTTCTCTGATTCAACAGCGCTATTGCTTTCCACAGACATAGCCCACAGCTACGTCTTTGTGAATCCGGGTAGGAGCTGGTGAGATGAGTCAGTCCTGGCAGATAATGGAAATACAGCTCAGTCAGCCTGCTGCAGCCTGGGCTGGCTTTTGCATCCATGTGGCAAATACACGTGTAACATGGATCAAAGTGCGCTGTGGGCTGGGGCTGGGCTGTGACATGCATGGCTCCAAAGATGTGCTTTAACCTCGTGTTATTCTTTTTGTAATTGCTATCACAGCAAGATACACCCCTCTCTCAAGAGAAGGCAATGATGCAGAAGATGCATTCCCTTCATGGTGGTGCTGGCGTCTCCCAGCATCCATAACCAACAACACTTCCCAATAGCAGAGAGGAAATGGAGTTCTGGGGCTTACAAAGCAATAGAAAAGCGGTTTCCAAATACAAAACTGTGTTCCTTGCCAAAAACACTGACAAAGCCAACAGTGCTGGCATCTAGACAACAGCTTCCAGCATCTGTTTTTATGGAGAGAGCTTGAAAGATGCTTCCACTGTTGACGCAGAAAGGAAGAATAGCAAAGGTATTGCCATTTCTTGGAGAAACCCTGACCTTGCAGGGGACTGTCATCCCACTGGAGGAGGAACTCTCCTAATGCATATAGCTGCAGTCTTGCATATGCCTTGGAATCAACACCTTGGATCATCCCCTGGAAGTCCACAGTGTTAGCAAGCACTGTGAGGACTGGGCACCATCCCGCTGCCACCAAGGTTGTGTAAGGACTTGGATGTGTCCTCAGGACCCCTGTTTACAGGGCTGTTTAAACAAGCTCGGGGTCAGCAGTGCAGAGTGAGGGCTGTGGGCACTGTGTTGTTCCCTGCAAAGTTCAGCTGAGTCTGTCATAGGAGGCTAAACTGGCTTGGCTGGCAGTGTGCCTTCCACACTCAAACTGTTCCTCTTCAACTCTGGGAATAGCAGGAGCTGCTCAAAGACAGAATTGAATCTGAAGATCAGGTATTCCTGCAGATTCTCTGCTACATCCTGCCTTGTGTTGTTATTCATACGTGGGCAGTACAAGCATAACTTCAAGGGGGCTACGCCTTCCAGGAGAGTTAAGTGAGGATCAAACTCAGATGGTAGCTGTGCTGGGGGGCACAGTCTTGGGTTCTGCCTCAAGGTGAGCTCTAAAACTTGGAAGGAATTTTACCCAAAGTTTTTTTTTGAGACTCAGCCTTTTAAATGTGTAGGTTTTGGTACAGCTGGACCTTTAAAAGGGAGACCTCAAATGTAGTGAAACGTTTTAACCTATTGCGAGCTTGTGTGTAAATTAGAACCTCTTCTCATGGTTTGTGGCTGCACAAGATGAAATGTTATCTTAGACCAGGAGTGAGCAACTGTGTGGCTCCTTCTGACAGAAGTGTTTTCTCTTCTAAATGATGTTTCTTTTCCACAGTCACGTTTTTTTTGTGGTATTTCTGCCTTGACAGATAGTCGTACCTCTACTAGAGATTGGAATTTTGACTAGAAAGAGATCCAAGTCATGAAAAAGAGTGTTCACAGCATTCAGAGCATTGAGTCCAACACTATGTAGACTGACCTGAGCTGGCATTAAATTAGATCAGATCCCAAAGCCACAGACAGGGTCCCCAAACTGTCGCAGCTCTGACTGTAAAGCAAGATAAAGCACTTCCTACCCAAGTTCCTTGCAGCCAAAAATAGCTAGTTTAAAGGTACGTCCAATCAGTGCTGTGGCTTTAGGATCAAAGTACCCTGAGAATGCAGTGTTACTGTTGACAGATCCACAGTATCTCTGCCTGGGTTTTTCTGACAGTATTGGCAGAGTGCAGGTAACTTACTCCTGCAACTGCTTGCACAGCTAATCCTGTACTGTTGAGTCCTGCTCAGAGCTGATGTGTGGGAGTAGTGTTTGGATCCTGTGGTTTTCATCAAACCTTTATAGGGGCACAGCTGGAGACCAAAGTGTAGTGCCACAAAGTCTGGATATAAATCCAGGTCTAAACTCCATCACTGAGTGGATTTGCTTCAATCGGCCCTGTCTCACCTCTTGGCTTTACAATCCCTCCTGGTGTTTCAGTATCCAGTGTTGTAGGTGCCAGTCTATTAGTATAGCATGTGGCTCTGGAAGGGCACTGTAAACTCCCTGGCACAGATGTCTTCCAGCCAGTCTAGTCTCCAGCTGAAGGAAGCAAGAGGGACTTGTGGGGAGCTGTTATTTCCTACTATTCACAGAGCTCTGAGTGCAGTCTCTCTGTTTTCCTTGCAGGTTGCAATGATATGGATTCTGTAACAAAGAAAACAAGGCAAGATGGATCAGAAGTTACTGAAAGACGTAAGGAGGAGATTTTTTTGGTTTTGCATCACCCAGAAGTGGATGACCAGTTTTGTAAAGGGTCGAATGGCTATGAGAGGACCAGAACTAAGTTCTGCTCCTGACTGGTCTCTCTGTTGAAGTCAGAATAAGGAATAGAATGGGCCAAGATCAGACATTCAGAGATGTGTATTACAGCCTGATTGTTTAACCAGATGATTGCCCTGTGTTAGCATTTCTAGCCAGTAGTGTGGACATTTGGGTGCTGCTTCTACCTCTGATATTAATGCCCCATGTAGCCTAGAACATGTTCTTTAGATATCTCTTTGGGGCTTTGTGTAAAACAGAGGCTAATTTCCTGCTGGCCATATGGGAATTAACTGGGAAGCCGGTAAGGGGTCTGACTATAGGCTTTGCAGTTACAGCAATGGCTGTGATTCAGAAGTGCCCAGAAATAATAACAGTTACTTGTTTTACAGGGATCTTGTAAAGATGAAAATCTTTCATGACAGTGATGTTCTTAGAGATAGAAAGACCTGCAGAGAAACACACAGCATTGTGTGCTAATGCAACCACAGCCCCCAGGCAGTGTGGACTTAAGGGACTTTCATTTAAATGAGTTGTTCTTCTTTGACTGAGTCATGCTCCTGCATGGCAAATAAGTAGAAGATTGATCTAGTTTGGCTGTATTAACATGCCATTACATCTGCACCCTTTTTTCCCCTCAGTTATTACAGAGACTGTAACCACAAGACTGACGTCCTTGCCACCCAGTAAGTAATTTGCAGTCATTGCATTACTTCTGCTCAGTGTTATGTGCCTCTCCATGCTATTTGTCTGCATTATTTCCATTATTTCCATAAATCCCTGGATGCAGCAGGTCTCAGTGCATACCGACTTGCACTCAAAGAAAAACAATTTTCAGAAAAGCCTTTCCAAAAATACTGGTTATTGGGGAGAAGGAAGAGCATGTGGGAAGCCATCTGGGTATTGCCAGAAGCAAAGCCACGTACTCCACTAAGACTGGTAGACCACACTCTCCAGGGATTTAAGTCCAGATATAGGGTCTCCAGTGGTGACTGTATTTTGGGAACAAGAATCAAAAGTGATGGGTCTGCAGCCTCCTCTGCTGGGACTACAGTGTATTATCCTCCTGTCATCTTACCCAGTTGACAACAGTGAGTGAATCTTTTTGGGGAACATCAGAGGTCACAGGTCATTTCTACCTCTGTAGGGAAGTACAAGTACCAAGTAGGGAAGAATCCTCCATACTCTGTATCCCACCATGTTATTATTAGCTTGCTGCAGCTGAGTTGGAAGGGAATTGCACTATCATCCCCTTTATGGTGAGGGTTAACAGAAGTATCCTTCAGTCTGTGTAGGGAGCAAAACGTTACAAAGGGTTTTTTTGCTTTTCCCACTCCACTGGGTGTGGAGTGTGAATGCTTGTCTGCTCTGCCAAGACACTTCCCTGCAGCTCTGATCTCTCACCAGACATGAAGCTGTACGTGTAATTGAGCATGTGGACAGCTTTAGGTCCCTTCTGACTTGCCTTGCACTGTCTTTGCTGTTCTTATCTTCTGCCTTGAGAGAATGTCTCATTTTGTGCTTATCTCTTTCAGAAGGAGGGAGCAGCAGTGGGCTCAAAACATCATCCCACACTGGAGGGAGTGGAGTGGAAAAGAGGTCTTACACCCATGGCAGCAGCTACGTGACCTCAAGTAAGGAATGAAATCATTGCACAGTGAGAAAACAGAGGGCAAAGGCAGCATAAATGGGCTGAGGAGAGATGCAGAGCAAGATTTGTGAAAACAGAAGGGGCAAATACATATGCAAAGCAGAGGTATTCCTTCCCTTAAGTTGGGTTTGAGGATGGGTGAGTAAATGATAAAATTCCCATTTTCCACAGAGAAGAACAGAATTTCAGGAGAACGACAACAAGAAATGCCATTCTCCGTGTTTCTAAGAAGTCCTTCAGAAACAGAATTTTCCTTCTTACATTTTTTCCAAATCACAGTTTTTCTGACCATTTTTGTTCTAAAGACAGTTTTGATTAATCTTTTTTGTTAGTCTTGCCGAGGGTAGAATATTATTAAAGAATTTCCTAGAAAATGTTTTCTTGTGTTTGTGTGTCCATGGCTTTAGCACTTTGAACAGTCTGCCAGATTTTCTAGACGTGCTAAATTGTTATGTGCTGCCTACTCCATAAAAACATGATTCTTTTCTGACAGCATTATTTGCCTAGCTATTAAATTGTCATAGCAAAGGTCTCTAAATAATGAGGTTCCTAGCCAGGTATCTGACACACCTCTCTGTCCCCCATGGGACTGACTGTATATAGAAAAACATATAGAAAACCATCTCTGTGCTCCAAGGGAGCTGGCAAACCCGAGGGAGTGAAGTGCAGTTTGGAAGTTCGACAGGAGGATTAGCCGTACCAAACAGATCTGACAGATACCTGCATGCCAGTTAAAGGCCTGATATTGTGGAATCACTTTGCCTCGGGGCAGAAGTGAATTAATTCCAGTGAAAATGTCAGTCTGATTGTCTGGACTGGCATTAGTGTGAGAACTGAACCCAGTCCTGCAAACACAGAGGATCATGCAGGATTGCCATCTTCTTTTTATTTCTTTTCAGTGTGTGGAGGAAGAGAGAAGAACCTAAACTTTACAAATACTGAAATCTTACAGTTTCACAGAGCATTTTGTAATCTTTTCTTTCCTACTCTCTTGCAGAATGCCTCTGACAGAGGCTTCCTTGTCACAGTAGTACTTTCTGCTGAATTAAATGGAAAAATTGCAGAACAAAATAGGTCCTTGTAGAGGGGAAAGTTGGCAAGAAAACACTGTTGGATACACTCTTTTTGTAGGGATGGGTAAACAATATCCAGTCTGATCCTGCTGATCAGCCTGGATAGGTTGCTCTTTATCACAGGGCTCCCTTTTTGCTGCACTCTGATCATACTCCAGCATTAGATTTCATGCAAGAGTATGAACACAGCTATGGCTGCTCAGTTCTTTCTCCACGGCACTGATGTGAATTAGTCTAAACGTAACAGCTACTAATCACCTCCAGGTTGCCTTGGACCTGATGCACACCTCAATCACTTTTCCAGAAAATGAGCATGACTAAATGTGAGTGTGGATAGTTGCTTCGGAAGGGGACTCATCTCTGCTTTCTCTTATCTTGTGTATTGCATCCCTCAGCACTTTGAGTCTGGCTTAACAGTCTCCTGGTTTTTGTGGCCTGTGTCATATACCACTTGAGTTTACAGGTGGATCTATATCCAAACCAAAACCCAGCACCGTTCAGAGCTAGATTTGTTCATGCTCAAGGGAGATGGCTCACTCGTCCCCCTAGGCCAAAACCTGTCGTTGTATATGTCATTGACAAGGTTTGTTTTGAAACCACAAAGATAACCCACACTCCTCTCTGCACTGAATGCTGGGGACAGCCAGAGTTAGACCCAAATGATGTTCTTGTCCATCTCTAGTTATGAGGTGCCAGTGCAAATTTGTCCAGCTCAGAGACTCATGGCATCCAGAGTGTACAGCCAGGGCTTATCTTCAATTTGCTGAGGGCATTTTGTTTTAACTGCAGGTGGAAGTGGTAGATTGAATTCAACATCATCATCCTCTGGCTACAGACAAGCCCAGTCTCCCAGCTCTACTCTCACCAAATCACCTGGCTCGACATTTGAAAGGAAAACCTATGTAAACCGCCATGCAACTTATGAAGGTACCACAGAACATGCCACAGAAAGGAAGCCACGAGTACTGCACTCTGAGGGCACATTAATTGTCCCCAGTAGCACAAGAATCACATTGTGGTTTTGCTAGGAAATAAGCCAGCAGGGACACATTGTTATTATTAAGTCCTGTTTATAGTAATGTTCATTCCTAAAAGGAGTTGTGGTATATATTGTTGAAAGACATAAGCAGCTCTTTCATGTGATCCTGAATAGCTCTTTTTTTTTTAAAATGGAAATGTGTGCTGCCCACTGGGGTTAGACAGCTGCCAGGAAGACATGTTTTGAAAGGTTTTAGTGATCTTGTGCAAAATATTAAGGAACTCATTTCTGTTCTTTGCAGGGAGCTCCAGTGCCAACTCTTCTCCTGAGTTTCCCAGAAAAGATTTTGGTATGTTCATTTTAGAGCTGTTGCTCTGAATGTTGTAGCAAGGTCATGTAAGTTGGTGACTACAAAGGCTTTTTGCACGTTGCTGTGCCTTGCTGTGCTTTCTCTGTACTGGGCAGTCAGTGCAGCTCCATGACTTCAGAGGAGTTATTTGGGACTTACATTAGCAGCTGACAGCCGGGTCTGTAGCTGACACATGTTCAAACAGAGGATGCAGACTGTGTATCTGCCACTCTCAACTGCTTTTGTGATGCTCCCCATATGACATAGGACATGGAGAAAATAGTCATGGGATACTTCGCAGCATTTCCTCCATCCCCACCCCCTACCATAGCTGGGAGAACAGCTGCAAGCAAGACTCTTAGGATTTTGAGCCATCCCTGGATATGCTTTTCAAGTTGCTCTTTTCTAGACTTCAGAAAATATAATATAGGAAATATGAACTGGCTGTCAAGTCATACAGTTACACTGAACATTGTCAGCAGGTATGAGCTTGCCCTGTCCAAACTCTGAGCTCCTGATTTTACTCAGTGAAGACAGCGAAACATTATGATCAGGCCATCTTTCTGGCTCAGAGAGGAGGCAGGGTTTCACAGTATCCAGCGTTGGTCAGTGGGGTAAACAGGCCTATTAGCTTCCTTTTGTCTATTCGAAATGAGAGATCACCATCTATGAACATTTCTGTGTAGAAATAAAACAGCAGCTAGTCCAGAAATGCTAAAGGTGCTACTGATTCTTTAAGATATCTTAGGGTCTAAAGAGGGCCTGGTAAAAACTCTAAGAGTTCAGTTCCCCCAGCTGTGCCCCAAGAAAAGTTACTGTCTGAATCTGGGCACTCTGAGCAAGATTGGTGTGTTGTCTTTCAGATGTCACAAGCAGTAAAGACTAACATTGTTTTTTTCTCATTGCTGTTCACAGCATCTGCCTCCACGAGAGGGAGGAGCCAAAGTCGAGGTGAGTGATACTGTTCTTTGAGAAAGCTCCTCTTTTTCTTCAGTCTAATTCAGGTGTGTTAAATGGACCTATTCTTTAGCTGGAATCTATCAGTCTACACATAGAGCAGACAGGTGAGGTACGTGGATTTACACCCCTGCAGATGTGAGCCATTTATCTATAAGCAGTTGTTAAACAAGCCCGGTGTAAAGATTGACCCTATTGAAGGTCATGGTGGTTTGGAGTGTGTCAGAAGGGAGGATCTGCTTGGGGACCTGGATGTCTGAGGGCATAGGACATAGTCTTCCATCTTGTCTCTTCACTACAATAAACTTGGCCCACCTGTGCTCTGGGACCTGCCTCTGACATATTTACAGTAAGTGCATTCGTGTTTCTCCCACTGCGATCTGTCTTGCAAACCGTAAAGCTGTACCCTGAAATGATCTCATGCTGCTGGTAAGGAGATGGGGAGGAAATTGGGGACTTGCTGTGGTCTGTGTAGCCAGCTCACTGTAAAGCTCTGCATTGTTTAAATCATTCAGTTCTTCTAATAATTTATTAACAGTGATGGGGAAAGAAGGATTATATTAGTTTGTAAGAGTGTAATATCTGTTCCCAGTGGGTTGAAGAGGAAACTGTAATGTTACTTTATCCAAGTTAATTTTAGCAGTGGATATAAATCAAAGCATGCTCTTGCATGCTGTTCCTGCAGAGTGTCACATTTCCCAATTATTCTGCCTCAGATTGTCACAGTCTCCTCTAGCACACTACATACCTGAGCTCCCATCAGAACTAGGCCATACATAATAGAGCAGACACCAGAGAATCAGGTCCAGCTCCTCATATTACTTCAGAAAATAATTCTATTCCATCAATTTCTCCACATGAATGCCAAGATAGTGTTTCTTTTATAGTGCATGCACTGTCAGATTTCATCTTGAGGAGTATGTGTCACGTGTCCTGGCTGGCTACTTTGCTTGTGGGAAGCAAGCTTAAAGGGTTGCCCCAACCAAATCACATTAACTTTGTAGTCTTTTGTGCTGGACAGAAAAGGTCAGTAATGATGTTGAGCACGTGGTGATAATGTTGGCTTAAAAGCAGCCTGGTTACATTCAGTGAGCCAAAAGAGAAATCAGCACATGGTAAAAGACCAAACCACACAACCCATTGCAGAGATGGCACTGTGAATTTTACCCAGGAATTAATAGGGAATTTGTGTATTTAATAAGCTTTTTTTGTCTCTGTAGCTTTTTCTTCAGAAGGACAATAAAAATAGTATTTATGATGAGTGGGAATATCAATGTGATTGAGGACTGCATAATTAGGCCTGGTGGTAATAGCAGTATTGACTTCAACATAAGCCCTCAATGAGTAAAATAAAGCTCCCTGGAATTTTAAGTAACAGACTGTGACCCCAAAACAAAAAGTCACCCAAACCAATTTACAACCAATTCACATAGGCCATGAGCAGTGCTCAGATCAAGCAGCAAGACAGCAAGACAGATCATAAACAACAAGAGGGAAGGCATTCATTTCAGCCTGAAGATTCATTCCCAGCCCAGGGCACAAATGCAACTCAGTCCATATTCATGATCTGCTCTTTATTTTTCCAGAGAGTGAAATACGAGTCCGGCTGCAGAGTGCATCTCCCTCTGGCAGATGTAAGTGCCATGGCTTTTATTCCAGGGGTATCAGGGATAAGACAGAGGATATTGCTGCTAGGGGTATGTCTGCAGTGTCTCTTGAACCCAGACTTCATGACGACAGATAGCAGCATGTCATTCTCTTTTTCCTGTCAAGAACATTATTTTTTCTCCCCTCTCTGAACAAGGAAGCATGCTGTGGGTTAGGTGGTGGTCTTGCAAAGATGTAATGGTACTTAGTCCCAGAAACAAGCCTCTGTTATTAAGTGGCACCACCAGAAAGTAACAACTTTATAGATACACAAGTAAATTCCACTGAACGATTTATCCAGAGCAAGATTACATATCAGTGAAACAATGGTTTTTGGTTGACTCTGGACCTTTGCTTTTCCTGCCAGGGACAGAGTTGGATGACGTGAAACGTTTGCTGAAAGGAAGTCGATCAGCCAGCTGCAGCCCCACGCGATCACCATCAAGTACACTCCCGATCCCAAAAAAGGCTGTGGTGGAGACAAAGATGGTCACTGAGAGCTCTCAGTCAGGTATTTGGCTATTACCACTGTTGCAGTCATTCCAAAGAGTATTTGCCCTAAAAAATACTCAGTTGATAAGAACATTCAGGTAAAAATTCATAGTCTCTGTACCAGACAGTGGTGGCAATACAGGAAAGGAGTCAGAATGCTGAAAGACTGTCCAGACGTTGCCATAACAAAATGGGGTAGCTTTCTAGTGACTAGTCTGAATTCCATAAATATAAGCCCATTCCTGCTGACACCAGCTTTAATTCAGAGGTATTTCTGGCAAAGATAAGAGCTCTAAGTGAAGATACCTGAGAGCGATTTGATCTCTTATGTCTAAGTGAGATGGAGATAGCACTGAAGACAAAATTTCAGTGACTATTGGATTTATTGGCAATACCACTTTATAACAACTCATCAGGAGCTGTACTGTCAGGACAAGGGGAAATGGCTTCAAAACTGAAGAAGAGTAGGTTTAGATTAGATGTTCGGAAGAAGTTCTTTACTGTGAGATTGGCAAGGCACTGGCACAGGTTGCCCAGAGAAGTTGTGGATGCCCCAGTGTTCAAAGCCAGGTTGGATGAAGCTTTGAGCAACTTGGTCTAGTGGAAGGTGTCCCTGCCAATGACAGGGGGATTGGAACTAGATGGTCTTTAAGATCCCTTCCAAACCAAACCATTAGGTGATTCTATGACTCTGTAATTAAAGTGGTACTTAATATACTACAACCATCTTTTGTTACTCATAAGCCCCACCGCAGGGCTTGAGGCAGTGGTCTTCACATTCATTCCACTGTCTTCCACCAGTATCTAAGAACAAGCAATGCCTTTAATCTTACTCATGGCTCCAATCCTGTCTAAAACTGGGAATTTTAGTGCAATATACTAGTGAGCCAACCAGAGACATATGTGGGAAGCAAGTCATACATCCCATGGCCCAGGATGATTTATTAACAGAATGGCAGATGTGTTATATTCTGGTATCACAGGATCTACAAGCAGTGAAATCTCTTTAAGACGTTTTGTGTATGATCATGCTACCATGTCAGTCTTTATTCCCTTGGTTAAAATTTGGGTGGGCTTTAATCAGCTGACATTTGAGGTCACTTACACCACGTTAACCTGGAGTCACTGTGTTGATTCCACAAGCGTGATTCAAATTTAAGGCAGATGAAATTGTTTGCCATATAAATCTGCAATGCATGCTAAGCCAAAAGCCTGGTCTCATTGAAAACACTTCTGTTTGTTTGTTTGTTTACAGTGTCAGGGACATATGACACAACCATACTGAATACTGCCCTCCCTTCATACATGTGGTCCTCCACTCTGCCTGCTGGGTCTTCCCTTGGTGGATACCATAACAGCTCCTCCTTGATCAACACCATGTCTCACTCCACAGGATCAGGTATGGATGATCCCAGCCTGGACTGACCAGGTTTGAAGGATGTAACTCTATCCTGAAACTGGGTCTCTGCTTTTACACTGACTGTATCTGAAAATCCTTCTTTTTGAGGATCTATTGTCCAGACTGTTTTGACTGTTGCTAAACTTTGATGATAGCTTTATCAATGAGGTCAAACTCACATTCCCCTTAAAAACTAGTTTCAGACTCTAATTAAGTTGGATTACCTGGCCCATTTTAAGAGTGACTCATACACTAAAATGTTATCAGTAAGACTTTAGTGTGCTTATACCTGGTAAGGCCCACTTCTAAATGCTGCATTTCCCAGATCCAGAAAAAATCCACACAAACCTTTATCATGGCATACCGTTAAAAGTTTTGCTTTCTGTCACTGTCACATGATTGCAACTTGTCTGAGGTAGGAGTTTTTCCCCTTTGTCAGTTCAGTAAAATGGTGGTTTGTTGTCACAGTTTTCAAGATTTTTCCTCTGTGCAATTATTATGCATTTTCGGTAACTGCATCTCCAAGTTGATTCTTAATTTCTGTGACTGTGCCACTGACCTTTGGGTATTGGATTTCTTATTTCAGAGAAATAATAACATTTCACTTCCTCTTTTTGCAGTCTTTGGTGTTCCAAATAACCTGGCTCCCAGCAATCATACTCTGAATGCAGGCCTGAGCTCTTCCTCTACAGGTCAGATTTTTCTTTTCTTCTCTTCAGACTTTGACAGCAACACTTTTCTGGAGACATGTACAGTGAAATCATGCCTATATCCCAATTTCTCTCCTGTTCCTCATCTCAGTGTCAGCAGCTTGTCTGCACACCAAGTTATTCAGTTACAGTGGGTTTATAATGAGTTGGCCCAGTCCCTTAGTCGGTCCAAGCCAGTTTTGATGAATTTTCCTTTTTCCCAAATGCCTCACCTGCAAAAATGTCCATGCAGCCATGAGAGTAGCTTTGTAATATAACTCAAGATAATGTTTTAAAATGGTCACCGATATTGTCCTGGGCCAACAATATCAATACAGCAACTTGATCTAAGAAAGAAATGGTTAGGCCTGTGATGCCTCCAAAGAGCTGGTGAAATTTGTTGGGAGACATCATTATTATCTCTGGTTTTGGATTGGTTTTAATCAGAATATCGCCTGCGCTGCAGGATTCCTATAACCTCTATTGCAATGTTTTTCTTTGCAGTGTTTGGAGTTCAAAACAACCTGTCTCCAAGCTCTTCGGCTGTGACCCAGAATGCTACTGCAGCCTCTGCAGGTCAGCAGCAAAGTAAGCCTGGAGAAAGTGTGAGGGTCACCAATGTGTGCTGCCTTTTCCCACCTTTTCTATAGGGACTAGAAAGTTCTTACTGACAGAAGACCCCTCATTACCATTTCTTGGTGCAATATGAAGGGATATTGAAGAACGTTTTCTCTGCTTTGCATGTGCAGGAACAGCTCCCAGTGAAATGGTTTGCAGCCCAAGGTTGGTGTGTGTAGATCCCTTGACATCCTTCACCTTTGTCATTCTTGAATTTCTTCATTGCAGCATACGGGATGAAGAACACTTCTCAGAGCAACACCACGGCAAGCACTGGTGTGTCTGCCTCAGCAGGTGAGCGTGTCATTTATAGCTGCTCAGGTATGGCCTTGTACATGCATATCATAATAAAAACAACTTAGAGATTCAGCCAGCTGAGTGACACTCAGCTGCTTAACTTGTCAGTAGCCAAGTCTCCTACCAGTACCTTTCTGAAAAGAAAGTGAGTCAAAAGTTAAGAATGAACAAATGAGCTGGTCTGATTCAGATCTCCCCACCCTGTGATAAATTTGATTATTTAATTGCAGCTATTTCTGCTCAGCAGGCAGGAAACTGGATAGAAGAGCACGCATCTGAATTGTACTTCATTTGAAGCCAAAACATTTGCAAGGTTGCTCTTGGACATAATTTTGCAGTAGTACCAGCTTCAACTACTCAAAAACAAAGGAATTGACCTACACATTTTCAGATTAGGGTTTTTTTAATGAGAGAAGTTGAAGTCTTTCTACTGCCCTTTGTCCTTGAACAATTGAAACTCATCCTTTATAGCCCTTTTCTTCAACTCTGAGAGTTATAAATTACTTTTCTTTTTTTTTCTTTTTTTTTTTTTTTGTAAGGAAAGCCAAGTTTGTTTTGTAACCCCAGGACTCCCAAAGATGAGGCTTAAAATAGGTGTGAAGACCACAGAAGTTACGATAACATTTCTAACAAAGGATTACTCCAGGTTTCTGCTAGAGTAATGGAATAATACCATTCTGTTTATCTTGACTTTCAACGTTGTGTCAATTTGTGTGCAAATTCACGTTTGTACACCACACCAGGCACACTTTATAATGCCTAATGGCACAGGAGTGACCACAGTGATGCCTTTACTGAGGTTTGGCACAGGCCAAACAAGGTTCAAACTGTAGTTCAATGTCTCCTAACCCTGCCTGGCTCCCGACTATGTGGAGCGCTTTGTGCTTGACAGTGTAGCTCCTCAGCTTGGGTTGTGCTGGCCCTGCTGACCCCTGAATGTCTCTCTCAGGCTGGGTTTCCATGGTTCCATAGTAAGTGTGTTTGAGAAGTGGAGAGGTCATTCAACAAATCACTTCAGTACATGATTGAATTCCTGATATTCTCCATTCCTGGTAGCAGTTGCTTCCCTGCTAGTGAAATACACATCTCCAAATAAAGCTGATGACATGCACAGCTCTTAGGTTCAGTGACCAGTGTGTCTCTTACAGGGTGATCGTAGTAGTGGCAACCCAAATCACAATGTGGCTACCTATTTTAATGAACCAAAGTGGCCTATTTTAATGAACCAAAGTGGCGTGGTTATGTAGTTATGGACTCACACTCATCTCCTCTTTTTTGTCACCTTTTACCAATATTCCAGGAGGAACGGTCTTGAGCTCCCAGGGAGATGATGTTCTGCGCAAAGACTGCAAGTTCCTGCTGCTGGAGAAGGACAGTGCCCCAGCAAAGGAGATGGAGCTCTTGGTCATGACAAAGGACAGTGGCAAAGTCTTTAATGCCTCTACCACTGGGCTTAATGGAGGTAACTTCCTTCTTTTGGGACATGTGTATATTCTGAGAGCAGAGAAGTGGAGAGAAGTTCAGCGTTCAGGATACTGCACGTGACTTGTAAGTTGAACAAGAAGCTCTGGCAGGCAGTTCACCTTTAACTATGCCAGCTGCAATCTGGGTGTAGCTTTTGCATTTGAAGCACAAGAGCATGCTGTGGGATATTTCACAAAGCTAAGGAGCTTTGAGAGCAAAAAAATTAGATCTGGTTTTAGCAGGCAGAGCTATTGTGTCTTCCCAATAACAATATGCATTTTACCAGTGAAAGGAGATAAGCCTGGTTCAAATTCTGATGTAATGTTTTTAATTATATTTGATTCCTATTCAGGATCCTTTGCAGATGATACCTTGAAGAAGGAGAAGCAGGGATTTTCCTCCTCTTATGCTACAGATACTGGCCTAAAATCAGATGCAAATGGTAAGAGTTTGTCCCTGTGGAAATGCAATAGAATTTTTTCCTTTTGTCTCCATTACTACCATTCCCTTTCAAGCACCTGCTCTAAGTTTTGTCATGTACAGAAAGACTAGTAAAATCTTCTATTGTTGTTAAAACAGGAGGACTGAAATCCATGCCAAAAAGGGATAAAGAAACTTATGCAGGTAAGTGACTCAAGTCAGACTTTCATTGAAAGAAGCATCAAAGCACAATATACAAAAAGCAATTGTTCTTGAGGGACATGGGTGATCTCTGTGCAATGACATCAGAGGGAGGGAATATTTAGGAGGCTACCAGTGAAATCTGTACCAGTGATTTGATTCTAGATGAGTGGGCAGTTGGGGTGTTTTTTTATTGCTAGAGAAAATCAGATAGCAGACAGTCCAGTTGCATCCTGCTGCCAGGACAGATTTCGGGGGAAGAGAGGGCTCAGACAGACCATGTTAGCTATTGCTGTCATTTTTTGTCACAAATTTGTCCAAAAAATTGACCCCCCAAGCGGATAATTTTCTCAGCTGTTATTTTAAAATGCACTGGGTGTTGTCCCCTGTTGGAATTCCCTTTGAAAATACTGTTCCTGGCTTCCACAGGGGTTAGAATTACATGCACCATGTGCAGAGTGTGGTGTAAAGATGTTTCTCCCTAGCCCTTTGTGTAATGGATTAGAACTTGGTATCTTTATTATAAGAGATTCTTAACTCTGAAGTCAAGGAACTCTTCATTAACCAGGAGACTGCTCCTTCTCTCTTCCAGAAATACGAAGTGGTGATGTGGGGGGTGCAATTGGATCAGCACCATCCTGGTGTCCCTGTGGTTCCTGCTGTACCTGGTGGAAATGGCTCCTGGGTTTGCTTCTAGCCTGGTTGTTTCTCCTTGGATTGCTCTTTGGACTCATTGCTCTGGGTAAGAAATAGCTGAGGAACAAAATATTGAATGGGTTAGAAGGATAGAGAGTGTAAGCTGGCAAAGAGGCCAAGCACCAGAGATACCGAGGCAGAGAACTGAGGAGCACATTCAGCTTGATGGTGACTGCCACTAAGATATTACAAATGGACAGAAAGAATGGATGAGGAATATAAACCGTTGATGAGGTGTTAATCTAGTCTTGGTGGGGGGAGGATTGGAAAGCTCCTGAGATCTGAGGTCTTACAGCTCTGGGAATAAATTGCCATTTGAACTTCAGATATCCCTTCTAGGAAAAAAAAGGATATAAAGAACTCTGCAAAACTTGGTGGCCATAGCAATCTGGCACAGTCTTGCCATGTCCCTGCTGATAGCAGGAGGTATTTCAGGCCTGCATATGTGGCAGAATGTTCCATAGCATTTTCCTTTGACTTTCCAGCGGAAGAAGTGAGAAAGCTGAAATCTCGTGTGGAAGACCTGGAAAAAATCAATGGTGGCCTCCTGGCAATTAACCAAGGGAATTCAAAAATAGAAAAGGATGCTAGAATAGACTTTCTTCATGGTATCTCACCCTCCTCGACCTTCCCTTATGAAAATGAAGAGTCAGTCTGGCTGATGGTGAAGAGCAGACTAAACAAGGAAATGGAACGAGGTGAGCAAAGTCAATACCTGTGATGCTGCATGAGACCAAATTATTTCAAGAGGAAAGGGAGCATTTGCTTGCCCATGGACCTGAAGACTAGAACTTTTTGAGTTCATTGAAGTCTGTTAAAAGTAGTGCCCTCACCTGTCCTCAGAGACAGGATTTGCTGGAGCTCACAGTGCTGCCTCTAACATTGGTGGTGCATCCCTTAAATCCATCAGAAAAGGTAGAAGAAAGAAAGTTGTAGACATGCCCTCCTGGTCCAGGATGTATCATGTTTGCTGTAGCAAGTGTGTTTTCCATTTTGGAAGACCTATACAGAAAAATGAACCCACACGTTGTTTCTCATGCTACTTTGGTTAGCAAGGGAAAGATGATTTACTTCCATTTCGTGGAGGATGGAAAGAGGTTAACAAAAGGGAAGCCTACATTCTCCCATCTTCAGAAATTTCATGGATTTGCAAAAACAAATTTACTGAGGAAACTCACAAAGCCATACTCTGTTGCCTGTAGCCTCAAAATCCAAATAGATGGATCCTTTTACATGAAATGAATAGCTACTCTGTCATGTAATGCACTCTAACAGCCCCTTCACTTCCTGTTACAGGCTACTTCCGAGGGGAGAAAGGAGAACGTGGTGAGAAAGGTACAGCCATATAGTCCGTCTCTTCCCCTGTCCAATTCCTTGGCTCTGGCAATGCACAAGTTTGGGGGGGGGAGGTGTGGGTCAAGTGGCAGTGAGGGAGATGAAGATGGTTTATACTTAAACAAAAGGAATCATAGAATTGTTTAGTTTGGAAAAGACCTCTAAGATCATGGGTTCCAACTGTAAAACTAACACTGCCAAGTCCACCACTAGTTCATCTCCCTAATTGCCACATCTACATGTCTCTAGGCATGGTGACTCAACCACTTCCCTGGGCAACCTGTTCCAACACTCCGTAAGCCTTTTGGTGAAGAATTTTTTCGTAATATCCAATCTAAACCTCCCCTGGTGCAGCTTGAGGCCATTCTCTCTTGTCCTATTTCTTGTTACCTGGGAGAAGAGACCGACCCCCACTTCAGTACAACATCCCTTCGGGGGGTTGTAGAGAGTGATAAGGTCTCCACAGAGACTCATTTTCTCTGGTCTAAAAATCCCCAGCTCCCTCAGCTGCTCCTCACAGGTTGTGTGCTCCAAGCCCTCCACCAGCTCTGTTGCCCTTGTCTGGACTCACCCCAGCACATCAATGTCCTTCTTATAGTGAGGGCCCCAGAACTGGGCACAGCACTCGAGGTGCCTCCCCACTGCCAAGTACAGGGAGATGATCACTTCCCTGGTCCTCATGAACTAAAGCCAGTTTTCCATGTAAACTGTAGAGTCTCTGAGCCCATGCAAAACAATATAGGGGGCCAAATCTTGCAGTGAGCCAATGTGAAAGGCCAGGTTATGGCTGCCACTAGTGGAATGGTTTTGATTAACTCCTTTGTGCTTCACTGAAGGTGAGAAAGCAACTAGAAAACCAAAATGAATGAGTAATCACAGGAGATATCTCCAGGATGTCTCCTAATTCAACTTTTTTTGCACTTTTCCCAGGTGACATGGGAGTGCAAGGTCCAAAAGGTGAGTTTGGAGTTGCATGCTTTCTCAGGTAGACTGGCAGCCTGCCATCGGGTCTGAGTAGCAAATGGATTTTTGCTATTCCAAAAGTTGGAGAAGCTGATGTTAGTTATCTGTTAGTTCAGATATTGTTGTGATGGTTGGGGGTTTTCTCTCTTCTTCTGGGCAAAGAAAATTTTAGAGTTCGTAGTAGAAGAGAGAACAGATCTCACTTTGAATTTAGAAACTTCTTTCACCTGGATGAAACTCATTCCTGAAGCCAGACTCTACCTGGTTTAATCACAGTGTGAAGCACGGAGCGCTTCAGAGGATTTTGCATGGTGTGAATGATTCAGTTCTTTATGTAAATACAAGGGAGACAAAATGGCATTGCTGGACACAATAAAACTTGCAAACATCCCAGGAACATAAACTCCTTTTCATGGAGGTGAGGGTCAGCCAAAGTGACAAACAGGGAAGACAGTATTTCACACTGACTATTTTTTTCTTTCTCTCTACAGGAGACCGAGGACTTCCTGGTGTCCCAGGTGAGCTTTAGTACAATTCCCCTTTGAGGGAGGACATTTAGTGACGTTACTGTAGGCCAAAACAAATTTGCACTGCAGATCTAGCTCAGGGTGGTTCTCTAAAGAGTCAATATTCAGCATAGACTGTATCACTTGATTAATATCTTGGTGCTGAGTGTCAGACACATCTTAGAGACTTGGTTACAAGCAAGGCCTTGGCCAGACTTCCACTTAGTTGAATTAGGAGTTGTGAAGATCCCTGTCTACCACTGAAAGAGTCCTACAGCTGCATAAGTGCTTGGCCTGGTTTCTTTGTGCTTATATGTATTATGTTTTTCTAAAGACATCCCCTATCAAGTGCCCACCTTCTGAGTAGTATATTCTTTACCTCAGCTGATTATTCCCTCCAGGCTTCAGGTTCTCCTAATTTGCATGTTAATCTTTCATGGTGCAGAGTCAAGAACTGTGAACATTTATTGTGTTTTTCTTTCCAGGAATTCCTGGTCCAATTGGGCACCAAGGACCAGAAGGACCAAAAGGACAGAAAGGCAGCATGGGTAAGGCTCTCTGTCAATGCTGTGAGTCTTTCACAACTAACTGACAGTGGCATGGGAATACAGGCACCAGATTGCCTTCCCCAGTGGAGGTGGCCATGGATCCTTTTGCCCAAGGCCTCCTGTAGACACCTTGTTTTACATGGCATTTGTTTTCTGTAGGTGAGCCTGGAATGGAAGGTCCCATGGGACAAAGAGGTCGAGAGGGTCTACCAGGGCCTCGAGGGGAGCCAGGACCCCCTGGACTGGGAGAAAAAGGTGACAGAGGTAGGAACCAGGTGTCTTGTTGTTGGATAAAGCAGAAATGGACAAAAGCTAAAGTTTGCTCCCAGTTTATAAAACACCTCAGCAGCAGAATTTGATTTCATTATTCCAATCCAGATTTCATGTCAGACATTTCCCAGCATAGACAAATATGGCCTACAGACTTCTTTTTGCCAAACTTATAATGACCAAACAATATAAATGCCAAACAATATAATGGATTGCCAGGTCTGACACTCAAGTTTGAGTTCGACAGAACCAAAAGCTCTTTACTATCAAAATTGCCTTCTTCCTGTTACGCCAGTCACCAAAGCTGGGGGACTTGTCTTGCTGAAGCCCAGGTTGCTCGTATCTTTTTCTTGGGCAATGAGTGCCTATTTGGGTGTTTTGAACCGACCAGCAGATTATTCATGACACTTGCCAGAGAAAGAGTAACAGGAGATGGGATAATGGAAAAATGGGAATGCAATTATATTCTATTGTGACTATTCATGCTCTTATTTTGCAGGTGCTATTGGTGAGCCAGGTCCTCCTGGGCCACCTGGACCCCCAGGTTCTGCTGGCCTAAAAGGTAAATAAGAAGATGGAGAGAGAGGACCTAGCAGAGTGGTTAGGGGTAAACGAGCATCTCAACTTTCCTGTTTCACTTGTCTTGCTCTGCAGTAACCAGAAAAGTGAACTAATGGTCTCAGTTTAGATAAAATTTACTTTGGTAGTTACATATAACCTTTAGAGCAATAAATTCTTGGAGATTTTTAATGAGAATGGGGAGTGGCAGGAGGTTTCTCAAAACACCAGTCCTTAAGATGTCATGTTTCCAGCTGTTTTTTCTTTGCTTTCAGAAATAATAAGGCAAACTCCATTTCCCTAATAAGTTTCTAATAGAGTTACAGTTCTACAGTCCATGTAACTGAGATAAAAATTGTAGTGTAAAAAAATGAAGCACAGATACCAGCATCTCAGCCAAGATGGAAGGCTTGTTTCTCTTTACTTTAGGGAAAAACACTTCTTCATTGTCACAGAGAATTAAGTTCTGTAAATTTGTCCTGGTTTTGAGGATGCCAGGGATGCAAATTCTTCCAGTGTTTGGGGACATTCCAATCCACTAAACACCTGTTGGGTTGTGGATGTTCTTGGGCAAACTGAAATAGATCTGTTCATTTTCTAATTGTGGTGTTACTGAAAAAAATCCATGTTTCTTGTTCACAGGTCTGATGGGTTCTCCAGGCCCACAGGGTCCTCCAGGTGAGTGCTGCATTCCTTTGCTATGGCATCTAGAGACTAGGGAAAACTAAAACAGAGTGACAGCTTCTCACAGCTTTTTCTGCTTCAGTGACGCACTGTGGTGGGTGGCATGAACTGAAACCCCCATCTCATTTTTGTGCAGGTCCTCCTGGCCTACAAGGATTTAGAGGAGAAGCAGGTCTCCCAGGTGCTAAAGGTAGGTTTCTCTTCCCCCTGCCATTTACAGCAGCACTGGCTGATGTGCTTTTCTGGCACTGCCCTGAGCAGCAGACTTGGTCTGGCCACATAAGATTTTGATGCTACGGGTGAAGAAAAGCATAAGACTGAGGAAAAGGGAGGAGAAATCAAACTTAGTTATTGCAAGCAAATACTGAGAAATAAAGGAGACACAGAGGTAATAGAGTAGTCTGGGTGAGGAAACGTATTTGATGGATGGAGCTGTATTGGAGGAAAGGAATTTCAGTTTGAGTTTGTCTGCTATCAGAGAATCTCTATTCCCTCTATAGTTTTTCTTGATGCATGAAATTTCTTTCCCTTATGACTTATAATTACTATTCCTCAATCCTCAATGTACCTTTCAGGTGAAAAAGGAGCCAGTGGACCTCCTGGACCCAAAGGTATGTTGATCAATTAGTTATCTTCTGTGTTTATTTTCTTCAGATTCCTTTAGATATGGGTACTGTCCATGAGTACTAACCCTATCCTTGTTCGGCTCTTTCTTCTGTGCTCTTGCCAGAAAGCACACTTTATTTTCTCTGATGGAAACATTTTAGAATGAAACAATCTCACATAATCCTTCCCTTTTTCATATCACAGGTGATCAGGGTGAGAAGGGTTCTCGTGGAATGACAGGTCAGTAGATTGGAACACTGGAGTAGCAGCCTATCTAATATGCATGTGCATTATTTGAGTTTTCAAAAAAAGTATAATCCAGCCAATCCCAGTTAGCTTTCTGGAAAAGTATAATGATGTTACTGGTTATAGGAGTTTTATTTGTGCACCCAAGTTATAAACAAATAGATCCCACTCTTGATTTTGGTAATCTTGGTAGCAATCTTTGTATTTAGCTTTAGGGAAATCCTCCCTCGCATGCCCTGTATTGACATCTCTTGAGCTTTTCTAATGCCCAGAGACAGTCATGAATCGTGAGTTCTGAACATCCTGTCAATGCTGGTTTTCAGTTGCAAAGGAGCAAGTGTATCTGACAGTCATAAATTGTATCTTCACCAAGATTTGTTTGATTCATTTTCATACTGTTTTGCTACAGGTGAACAAGGCTCAAGAGGAATGCCTGGACCTCCAGGAGAGCCAGGGGCTAAAGGACCTGCCGGTGGGTAACAGAAATCAGCTATTTTCATATGTGAGGCAATGTCATTGCCACCCAGAGTGTGTTTCTGTGAGCACAGACAAGGAAACAACACAGGTGTGGAATAATACTGGTTTCTCTAGACAGCTCCCATTAGTCTGTGCACTCAGAAAAGGTATCCTGTAGATAAGTTTTGCATGAGTGTTTCCCAGATCTTCAGTAACTGCAGCCAAGGTTTCTTTCAGATGCAACATGATGAGAAGCCACTCTTATGTTTAGGGCTGTGCTCCACTTAGGAGGACAGGACAACTGTGGTACATTTTCAGTAGTCCCTGACAATCTCTTTTCTTTGGACAGGACAAGCTGGCCGTGATGGACAGCCAGGTGAAAAAGGTAAGGGATGTCTTTGAGGTAGAAGTGCAGGTACTTTCTGATGTGGCAGGAGGTGGATTTGTAAAAGGGGTGGGAGAAAGATGACAGCAGATGCACATTCTGGGATCTTGCCCTCTCAGATCTGTAGGGTCAACCATGTAAGCATGGAACTGAGACATTTAATGGATTGGCCTGTGAACTTGTGACAGAGTTTTTCCCCCTACAGAACTCTTCTGTTATTGATGTTCCCCTCTCAGACACTGCTGCTGGAAACAGCCAGGTGGCTGTGAGGATGCAATAGGTAGAAAGTGCTGCAGCACAGCTGGTGGCCAAGCTTGAATGGATTGGTAGATTGGAAGTCAGCGACCTATGTCTTGTTAATAATAATTTTATCTGTAGGTGAACCGGGTCTTATGGGAATGCCAGGTGTCCGAGGCCCTCCAGGACCCTCTGGAGATGCAGGAGAGCCAGGTAAAACATAGAACGAAAATGCTTTTTGCTCAGTCAGGAACACAGATGTCTTTGTCAAAAATTTCCAGTCTTAATTTGAATTGAAGCTTGGCAGAGGATCTCTGTACTTTAAGATGGTGATGAAAGGAAAATACGTGGGAATCTAGACCCTTCATGACCCCAGGATTATACACACTGCAAACATCAGCTGCTATGAGCCAGCCTTCAATTTACATACCAGTTGCTCAGCCAGTTTGCACCACTTGTGAATTGTGTGCTATAATTTCATGTAAATGTAATCTTTTTCTCCCTCTCCATCTTTTTCACACCTGAAATTTGTGTAGACACCTTAGAATTTTTGCCTTTTTCTGACAGGTCTCACAGGACCCCAAGGACCACCAGGTAGGCTTTTCCACTGTATTCCAATTTATCAATATTTATCCATATCATTTTGATATGGGCTCAAAAAACTCTTGTAATTTTCCCTCTGGGCTGCTCAGGTGAGTGACCTGAGCTTCCAGAGTGACATCTCAAGGTTTCTGTATCTCCCTAGGCTTTTGAGAAAGATTTTGTGATTGGTGTGTAGATATTGAGCAATGCAGAGCCTTGGAGTGTTGAAAATTTGCCTCTCCCCAAAATGTAGTTCTCAGCGAATAACATGTTCCCTGTGCATCACTGAAAGGTCCTGCAGAAACAGAAGGGAGAGCATGTAGCATTTGAGGTGGAAACAGAGGATGTGACATCTGTAAGCAGGTGTGGTTAGGGGGGCAGTTCACCAGGGAATTTATCCAGGAACCTCAGGACAGGTAGCAGTACCTGGAAGAAGCTACAGGTAAATCTAGGGAGCAGCGTCATCATCCAGGCAGCAGTGGGAGCAGGGAATCCCAGGGATACTACCACCCCAATCTGTTCTTCCACATGCTGTCAGGGACCTGCTGATAATGCTGAAAGCCAAGGTCTGGAGTAGGGAGCTCCTATAAACCCACATGTGAAACTCCACTGGGGCACCTGGAAGAAGTGCAGCAAGCAATATTTGCACTAACCATTTTAAATTGTTTGTCTACCTCATATCAGGACTTCCAGGCAACCCAGGCCGACCAGGGGCTAAAGGTGAGGTTCCCTAATATTCCTTTTCACTTATTTTAGCGAGGATTAGTTGCTCTGCTGACCAGTGCCTGAATCAACAGTGGCATCTAGTGGCTTTGGGAAGGGGAGGTTTGAGAAACACGGTAGCCATAGCTTTCCTGAGCATACAGGAAAGGCAGGGAGGGCATCTGCTGAGGGACGCTGCATGACAGCTCTTCACTGAGAAAACCTTAGCATGCCTTGTTCTGCCCTGAGCATGTGAGTGTGATGCCTGGTGACTGCAAGGGAAGCTGTGTGCCTGCCCTGGATAAATCAAGGCCTATTTCCTATGCTGACAGATGTAGTGCTTGGAAAGCTGATCACAGGATATCTGTGGATTAGCTGAGCTCTCTTGCTTCCCCCATGATCTTCTAGTGCTGTGACTTCTCAGGCAAGAGATCAGGGGCAAAGAGGACAAAAATTACATGTTTAATAACATAATGTCATTGAGCTAGTTACAGATCTTCCCCAAAAAAAAAACTCATCTGTTGTGTTTTTGTTTTCCTAGGAGAACCTGGAGCTCCAGGAAAAGTCATAAGTGCTGGTATGTAGTGCTGTGAGAGTTCAAACACTTCTGCTTTTGGAGATTTTCTCTGGTTTTTGTTGTGCATCCTCAGTTCTTCTCAGCTGTGTGTCAGACTTGTACTGAGGCTCCCTGTGTTGGGAGAATACATATGTGATAGATGTGGGAATACATATGTGATAGATGTGGGATTCCTGAAGTGTAGATTTGTTACACATTCCCTGGATGTGTGCATATAACTGTACATGTGCAAGTGTGTGTGTTTGTTTTTCAGAGGGCTCATCAACTATTACCCTGCCAGGCCCACCAGGTCCCCCAGGCCCACCCGGCCCCACTGGACCTCCAGGTGTTCCAGGTGAGGAAGCCACTCCCGTGCTGTGGTTTTTGCAGGCAGCTTACATTGCTGTGCATCCAGTTCTTATTTTAATGTATAAGGTTCATGTCTCTGCCAGACTGCCCTGTCTGGGAGGCAAGATGGCTCGTGCAAGGCTCATGGTCCTCACCCTTCCCTGCAGAAAGACCAGGGTCAGGATGAGTTAGAAAGGCAGCAGCCTCAAGGGAGATATGGAATAAGATCACAGTGAAGAAGGACAGCAGGGAGGGACAAGAAGATGAAGAAACTGGGCACACTGCTGTTATCCTTTGATGTGATGAGTACAAAGTAGTGATAGGTCAAATCCAGTCAGTAGAATCCAGCTCTTTCGCTGCTCAGGAAAGCAGGCTTGTGTCTGGCACTGTTACTGAAATGAGGAAGTGCTTGTTTTCCAGTCTTAGCTTTCAACTCTAGACAGCAGAATTCCCTCATGAGCATCTGGAAATCTTTCGTACACACACACACACACACGGACCATGCATGAGCTCAGTTCTCAGATTCATCTGTCCCTGGTCAGACACTGCCCTCCACATGCTGGTGTCAGGCAGCAGAGTTTCTTAGCCCCAGTTCTCAGGGCACTTCTGTGGCTCTTCCAGCTCTATAGCTGTTGCTAATCCTGTTTGGCAGAGCCAATCTCAATTTGCAGCAGAGAATGCAAGAGGAGGCCTGTTGCATTTCTATTGTGGTCAGTAGCATCCTGCTTATTTCCCCAGTCTGAGAGGCACCAAGCACTTTAATTGCCAAATGATGGAATAAAAGCATCTTCTCCAGAGCTTCAAATAATACATGGAACATTGATTCATTCATACCCCATAGCAATTCCGTTTAGTTGTATAGAAAAGTACATTATTTGATAGTCTTAGTTCTTATAAAAGGCCTATTGACTCTTTCCTGCTACTGTAAAATACAACCAGGGAAATCTAATGAAACCTGTTGTTTTTTTCCTTTGAAACCAGGTCCTGTTGGCCCAGCTGGTCTCCCTGGACAGCAAGGTATCATTCTCCATCAGCTTTAATTATGCTTCTTAAGAGAATGGAATTCATTAGTTTTCCTTTGCTTCTAATTCTCTCAGCCCTTGGCACATTCTCTCTCCCTTTTGTTTGCAGATTTCTTCCTTTCAGTTCATTTTGCTGCATTATTTGGCTTAATTAATCTTGTAAAGAATTTCTATTATTTTTTGTTTTCCCAGGGGAAGAAGGAGGGGGGTAAGAACCAGAGTATTGTGGATGCTGCAAATGTCTGGTTTCCTTATGTTATTTTTTCTGAGGGCTGGTATTTCTGAGGCACTTCTCAAGTGCAGTTGTCTCTCTGTGATAGGGGATATAGCCCAGCTGGATACCTCCTGCCATTTTGAAAGGCAGGAGAACAAACTAGAGCCCAATTGGGAATAATGTTACTGTGAAACCACTGTCAATTGGACAGACATCTGTTTGGAAGGGCCTGAACAGAGCTGACCCCTTAGAACCTCTCTTAGCTGTTTTTCTGTAATTCTGTTAGATCAAATTGTGCAGTAATTTCCACATTGGAATGTAGTATCCCTCAGAGCTGGAGACTGCTCCCAGTTCATATAAAGAAAGTCTGAATCCATTGTTAGGAAGGTGAGGAGTGGGTATAAAATATCACCCTCTTTCAGTTACATAATTCACTTTCTCATTTATTTTTTTTTTTCCTGTAAAAGGTCCACGGGGTGAGAAGGGATCCCCAGGTGAAGCTGTGGTAGAAACTATCAGAACAGAAGTCTCGTCATTAGCATCTCAAAGTAAGTGGCTCTGCCTTTCCTGTCCTTTGCTTGGAGACATGTCAGAGCCTCGAGGCCCGCTCTGAGCTACCAGGAGATGCCCCTACCTCTTTCCCCTCAACATGACACAGGGCAAGTGTGTGTCTGTGCTTGGTGGTGGGACTGCCTCTTCTGCCCTCCTCATTTGTGCATCCCAAAGTCATTTCAGAAGGAGGTAGATGGCACCAGTCCCATGCCACAGAGAGGGAGGCTGAGGAATGGTGACTGGTGGACAGCTGCTAACAGCAGAGATGGTCACAGGGCTGAGAGGTTTCAGCCTGGCCTTTCAGCCACTGTGTTCACACAGGGCAGTTCCCTGTGCAATATGAATGTGGAGCCATCTGCAAGAGGAGAACCAGTTTGAAAAGGCATGTTAATCTGAGCAACAGAAATAATCTCTCTGCAAATTAGGGGATGAATTCACAGGGGAGCAAATGCTATTTTAAGATGAAAATAAGTGGAGCAGAACAGAATGGTTTAACAACATCCCAAGAAATTTGCTTGCTCTGTGCAATACTAGATGTGTGATGTGCTTTCAGTCAGTATTCTTAGGGTCTGGGACCTCTGCAAATGTGCAGCAAAGGCAAGGGAGAAGAGGGCCTACAATTATAAGTGATCCTTGTCTGATCACCATCTGAACAGGGCTGTGTAGATTCAGACCATGCTGGAGTACTGTCCCATTCCCCATTGTCTTGGATCTCAGCATCACTAAACTTTGAGTCTGTGCCTTAATTTGGAGGTGAGGGTACATCTCACAGTACAATCAAGATAACGCAGTGCAGCTATTTCTTAAATGATGTCTGCATTATGTTCTCCTCCCCAAACTTGCCTTTCTTTTAAATAGTCTTTCTTCTCCCTGAAAGTTCTTTCTCTTCTTCTCTGTCCTTTGAGTCCTTTGCTATTTCCCTCAGCAACCATTACTTTTCTCCCTGTGTCCAATACGCTGCCAGCCTGCTCGGCACTCTGCTTTGCTTCATATCCCAACCTGCAGGCTGGCAACCAAACACATATCCTCTGTCTTCTCTTCCTCAGCTTTGGCTTAGGTCACCCAGGTCCTACCTTAGTCCACTTTTGATTGTAAGAACTTCTAACAGCAATGCATCAATAGAGTTTCCATAGCAGCAGTAGCTCCATAGCAACAATTTTCCCTTGTTTGTGTGTGTTTCTTTTGCACAGTGCTGGGAGATTTACAAGGGCGAGCAGGACCACCAGGTCCCCCTGGACCACCAGGTAGGTAATACAGCAGAGCTCAGTACTTAAGCAGGGGGATTCTCACACACATGGCGTGTTTCTGGGCCATTCAGTTTGCTGAGTAAATATTCTATAATACCCCTGTTTCTTTTGTCATCAGGTGAATCTGTGCAGGGACCCCCTGGACCTCGTGGTCCACCAGGTAAGAGCTTGCTGCTCTGAAACAAAACAGGAAAGTGGGAGGTTTTTCCAGGGCCTCTGTTCTGTGCCTTTCAGTATCCCAGGTCTTGTACCTGGTGGAATTTAGTAGGCCTGACTTTACTGAAAGCGATATGTCCCATAGTGGGTTCCTACTAACACAATTTCACTGCAGCAAGATGCCACCCAACAGAGGACATTTGCTTTGGCAGAGATTTCCAGCCAGAATAGTAATTCATAAAAGCCATACTTCTTGGAAAGACACACAAAGTTTTCAAGTTCCCAAAGGAATTAACTGCAGTCAATTCCACAATTATTTCTTACTTGTCCAGCCTTAACTTCCAGCTGCGGACAGATGGGGAGGTTCTTATCATGAGGAACATATCCCCACTCCCCCTCCTGCATAGGTTTCTCTTCAACAGCCAGAACAGGGGAGGTGCAGGAGGACATGAGAGAGGAGCACCCCACTCCTTGCTCTCCGCTCAGTCGGAAAAGGGGGCAGGTCAGGTGTATGAACACTTGCTGTAGTAAAGGCCAGCTGCTATAGGCACCCTGTACCACAGAGAAAAGTCTCTCAGTCTTTTGTCTGCTACAGTGGCAAATTATAATGAAAATTATCTAACAAGGATAGATGTGTGTGGAGAAAATGATGATATGAGCATCCACTGGGAAATACTAGAGCTAAGGCCATGGCTGGAGAGGTAGCAGCTCTGACATGCATTTATATACGTTGCTGACGCTCATCTTTCCTGAAGCCTTTTTGTGTCCCTTTTGCCTAGGAGAAGGATTGCCAGGACCTCCAGGTCCACCAGGGAGACCAGGATCTTCCATGTCCACCTCAGGTGGGTTCTTATCACTCATTCCCTGACCTGTGCCCTGGGAATGTCCTGTTGGGGACCCTGAGAGCACATACGTGGCTGGCACCAGGTGGAGCCAGAGAAACCCTGTGTCCTGTTCTGTTGGGTGTCATGTTCCGTTGCATACCATGAAGAAATCTTTTTGTTTTAATTACAGAAGCATTCTTCACAGGCCCGCCAGGTCCACCAGGACCACCAGGACCACCAGGCCCGAAGGGAGACCAAGGTGGGTATATCCTGCTGCCTCACCAAGGTCCTATATGGATCTCACCACCTTAGACTGAAAAGAAGGAAGGACAGGCTTGAGAGCAGGAAGCATCCTGCCTTTCTGTGGCTGTAAGAAAGCTTAGTTGTCACTAAGTAGGGACTCCTGTCTGCCATAAAACAAGTCAGTCTTTGTCAGAGAAATTTACTGGCTCCTGTACTGGTGGCAAGGTAATCACTGTATTCCCATCCCAATTTTTCAAGCCCATTAGATTCAAGAGCATTCAGAGCTTCAAATTTGATATTGAAGGGGAACAGTCCTTTTACAAAATGCTGTGTGGCCTAAGTCAGTGGAAGGAGGGGTTCATGTGAATTGTAGCTCAGCTCTCAGCTGGCAAGAAACTGTGGCACCCGGTATTCTTACCCATTTCTCTCCTGCAAATTGAAGGCCAAGATAATACCCTGCAGTGTGGGCTGGGATGTTGCAGATGAGAGTAAGCAACTAATAACACTGTTTTTCTGCTCCCCTGTTTTCAGGTGAACGAGGTCCACGAGGACTCACAGGTAAGGAGGCTTCCAGAAGGTGTCAGTGGGGTTCAGGGTAGGTTGCCTGTGTGTATAACTACTCCTCCATTTCTGTGTCCCACACAGGAGAACCGGGTGAACCCGGCCTTTCAGCATTCTCCTCCCATGGTCAGTCTGTGCCCCCTTTCCCCTTTTGAATTCATTGTCCCTAGGCTGAAATCAGGGGCAAAATTCTGCTCTATTGATTCTAGCTTGGTTTTAGTGGAGCCAGGATTTTGTCCACACACTTTATTCCTGTGAATCTCTGACTCTCCTTCTGCAATTTCCAGGTGAAAGAGTCACCATACAGGGACCCCCAGGGCCTCCAGGCCCACCTGGACCAAAAGGTGAAGTTTAAAATCTTCTTTCTTTCTTTGCTGGTGGCCTCACACAGCCAAGCAAGGTTGCGACCCTGACAGAACCTGCTCCTTTGGTAACTACAGCTGTGCTCACCCTGCCTTTTCAGGCAGAGCAGGCCTATGGCAATAGAATTGCTCTGAGCACGAGGCATTTGAGCAGATCATAGAAGGCTCAGTAAAACTACTGTGGCCTCTTCCTTATTCCCAACAAGCTGTTAATTCAGGACAGTCATTACAAGGGCTGGGTAGCTGCGTCTCTGACAACGCTTAGCTCAACTGTTTTACATGACCAAGCTATGTAACATGCAGTGACCCCCATTACAACTGTCTGTCTTCCTTCCCTCACTGTTTTCCAGGTGATGCAGGTGTCCCAGGTGCTCCTGGCATCCCAGGAGCATCTCGAGGTAAGAGGCCAGATGATCATTGCTTACATTAACAAGGAATGCTGACATCCTGGTGGAGACTTTGAAAAAGCTCCTTTAGCTTTTACCAGTGAGGTTGCCAATATAATGCTGATGGGATTTGTGTTCAAAACCTCTTTTTGCACGGCTTTCCTCTAATCATAAAATTTAAGAACTGTTAGTTTTCTTTTTTCCAGCTTACTGGGAATCCTTTGAGCCAGAGTTTTTCCTCTGTGTGAGTAGGTTCTTGACCTGGAGCTGCCCAGGGTGACTGGGATTTGGAGCAGCAGGGCAGTGAGGTTTGACTAATGAGCTTGAGTGCTTTATAATCTCCATCTCTATTCTGCACAGCATTGCACTCTGCTGCACAAACTGACCAGGTCTGCCCATCTGAAGGTCTCTGGACTCAGCCCTGCAGAGCTGCATGGGCTGAGTTATAAGATGCTGAATTAACTGAAGACATTATGCTTCCAAAAAGCCCATGCACAGGCCGTGTTTAGAGATGGAGGGGGAGCCCCTCCCTAGTTCATTTCCAAAGGTCTTTCCAGACATGTGGACAGGGCTTGATGCAAGTACACTTTAGCACGACTTGGTCTAATGCAACCATGCCAAAAACACTCTTCTCCTTACAATGCTTTCTGTAGGTGGATCCAGACAAATTCAGGGGCCCCCAGGACCTCCTGGGCCACCCGGTCCTCCAGGCCCAGGTGGAAGTTCATCTCAAGAGATTCAGCAGTATGTCACTGACTACCTGAAGAGTGAGTATAATGAGATTTTTGCTGTGGGTCAGCAATGCATGCCTATCACTCTTTTGCTCCCTGAGCCCTTGTCCCCCCTTTAGAAACAGCAGCCCTATTACTCTGGTCTTAATTCTGTTGACTACTGTGAAGCGCTGTTGCCCACTGTGGCCTCTGCAGGACTGTGCTTCTGTTTTCCTGTTCATTGCCAGGTCTGGTAACTCTGCAAATGGTCATCCTTTCCTCTTACTGATGTGGGCATATCTTGGGCTTCCTACCTAGGTGACAACGTAAGACATTATTTGACTGGTGCCCAGGGCCCACCAGGCCCTCCAGGCCCACCTGGAGTTATCACCACTGCAGATGGGATGACCCTGGATTATGCGGAGCTGGCTACCCGTGTTATGAGCTACATGACAAGTAAGCACCGTGTTGGTAAGCTCTGCACTGAGCCATACTCTCAGCTAAGCTTGTACAGCACCTGGGTGGTGAGAACCAGAGGAGAAGCAACAGTCTTTAAATAGCAGCACCTCAGCCGTACTCACCTTCAGCAGTCTTGGCCCAGGACAGCACAGAGTTGAGGTGCCCTCTGAACCTGGTCCTATTTTAATGGTTGGATTAAGTAGCAGTTGCTGCTGTTTAAAACATCTCACAATAAACATTTGCTGTTAGACCCTTTACCATCCCCAAGACACAGGCAGAGGTGCCTTTATTTAGTATATGTGGTCTCAGGTATTCTGGGGTTGTCTTGTAGGCTTAGGGCCCTGCTAAAGTAGATTAAATTCCCAGAGCTTTTGGAAGTAGCCTGGAAATTCTGTCAGAAGAGCACAGAACACACAGCTGTGGAGACAGCCAGGGTGTATGAGATAGCAACTGATCCATAGTTGGTGGCAGCAGAAGCCCATTTTACCAGTTAAATTGGATTTATTCAGCTTTCCTTTGTCCCCTCCTGACCCCTCTTCAACTCTGTCTCATCCTGATGTAAAACCTTTTCATTCCAACAGGCTCTTCAGGTCGCTATGAGTCATTTGCCAGCTCAGTATCAACTACATCCATTTTGTACCAAGAACTTCTGGACCTGCTGCGGAGTAAGTGACTCTCAAGGGAAACATGAGACTGGGGGTAAAGCATCCCATCATCCTGGAGATCTATCTTTCCCTTCCAGTCTCCTGCCTTCAGCTGGAGTTACCTGCAGCTGCTTCAGAGGGCAAATGGCTGCCATAGGTGCTGCTGAGTGACTTGTGATATCTCCTTCCATGTTCTTTTGAGACAGATTTGTGTGTCTTGTACTGGACAGTTCACCTGCTTTCCAGAAGCTCCCTTACCTTTGTTACCCTTTTCATACCCACAGTTGGAACAGTTTCTTACTCTTACTCTCTCCTCTTCTGTCCCCTCCTGTCTCCCCTCTATCTAAGTAGCATCTGCCTGTGTCCTTCCTTTTCAGGAACTCCCCAACATTTTCCCCAGTCTCCCTCCCACTAAACCTTGGTCACCCACTAAACCTTTCCAGCTCCTCCACTCTCTTAGGGTTCCCCCCATTCCTTTTGCCCACCCCAAAGTCTTGCTATGACATTGTCCTTAAGGTGAGGAAGATCCCCAGCTCTCTATTCTTTTCTATACACACTGTTACTGTGGGCTGATAGATAATGCTGCAGGATGTCATTTTGCTGTGCCTGAGGGTATTGATGGCCAGCATTGTGCTCCAAATGGTACTGAAATGCCACAGACCTCAGCATGGTCTTTTCCCATCTGAGCTGCTTTTCATTCCCTTTACCCAAGACGTTGTCCAGGGTGTCCCAAAGAAATAGAGCACAAGGCAGTCACCTTAGCAATCCAAATTCTCATCTGCCTCAAACCCTTGTTGTAGGAGATTCCCAGCTCTGCCATGTTTCTGGCACCATACACAGGACAGTTCACACTCAGAGAAGAGTGGGGGAAAGGACTTTGCATCCATAGGTTCTGATGCTTTCCCCAGTGGTGGGGGCTCAGCTCATAGGCTGGGAACTCCTCACACCTGGTGTCTGCAGCAGCTGGATGGCCTTAAAAAGTGCATTTTTTCATTTCTAGGAGAAGAAATTCGTCAGTATCTCATTGGACCTCAGGGCCCACCAGGACCTCCTGGACCAGGGGGAGATGGCACATCTCTGTCACTGGATTATGATGAGCTGACCAGGCGGTTTATCAGCTACTTGACAAGTAATGGTCTTTATTATAGAATCATAGAATCATAGAATAGATTGGGTTGGAAAAGACCTCCAAGATCATCAAGTCCAACCCCTGATCTAACT
>JAYRBT010000178.1:24161311-24193147 GCA_036023395.1 Myiotriccus ornatus | reverse complement strand
AAAACCTCCAGGGATGGTGAATCCACCACCTCTCTGGGCAGGCCGTTCCAATGCCTGATTACCCTCTCTGTAAAGAAGTGTGTGTTTCCCTCCGTTCCTTTGGGACCTCAGCAGAAAGCTCCTGCTGTCAGTCAGTGAAAATAATTCCAGTGTTGACTGTGTGAATCCCTCTCTACAGAGACCTCCTCATAGGGACTGTGAGAGACTTGGAAGAGAGCAAAGGTACCCTGTAGCTAAGATACTACCCACCATCTCTAAGAATGAGTTCTTGCTTTGTTAAAAATTGAGCTTAGGAACGTAATTTCATCCTAGCCATCTTAGAAGTACCATCAACACCCTTAAGTGCCTGTTATAACCCTTTTCTTACTGTCTCTGTGGCCAGGATACATCTCCCTGTGAAAGAGTTGGTCTGTGCCCACTTAGGCAGTTCAGGCAACAAACTCTTAGAAGTTTAAAGTTAGTCAAAACAAATTCCATGTCTCTGCTTCATTTTCCCATCTGTAGGGGCATGATGTAGTATGTAAGAACTGTTGGATAGAGAGGAGCTGGAGCACCCCCAGCAACAGTGCTGAAAAGCCTAATCCTGGTAGCTGCAACTATCTGCTTAGGAGCACAGCCTGGTCTATGCTCAGTCTCTCTGAACTGCCCTTGGAGACCAGCTCTCACTAGTGGACTGCTCCTGAAATGGGTCTGGAAGCAGGAAACTGCAGTTTAAAGGCAGTTTAATGGCTCAAGCAGGACAGCTGCATTTTGTCAGCATGGACATTGCATTAAAGCAAATCACAAAGTGCAGAGTGTTGCCCCAGAGCTGCAGACACAGGGAGAGCAGCACACGCATCAGCCCCTAGGTCACAGCTGAGCTGTGAGTCTGGAGGTGCCCTTACCATGTCATGGGTTCATGAGGTGCAGAGCTTTTGCCAAGAATAGAGCCCTGATCCCTGCTGTTTGCAGGTGTCCTTGTGTTGGGGTTGACGGGGCAAGCTCTAACTCCAAGTCCAGAACAAGGCTTGATCTCTGATTCTCAGCACAACCTGCTGATGAGAACACTCCGTGCTGCAGGAGTCCCTCCTGCGTTGCCTGTGAACAAGCCCTGCAGCCTGTCTGCTCAAACTGTTCTGATAATGTGGAGCTGCTTGATTTTTCAGGTTCTGGGATGAGCATTGGACTTCCTGGACCACCTGGACCTCCAGGGACTCCTGGTATATCCTACAGTGACCTGACAGCATACCTGCGAAGTAAGTGAACATCTCTGCCCCCCTGCTGTGGGTCCCGACACAGCCCCGAGATCTTTTTGTTACAATCCTAGGCACAGAATTTCCCCTTTTGCCCGTCATGACAAATATAATCCTGTATGAATAAACTCTGATGGCCCCTCATCCTTAGCAGCACTGCAGACCCCTGGGCTCTGCCAGGACCTGCATGCACCACAGGGGGCTGCAGCTGGATCACTGTGCTCCTGTAGGGAGCAGCAGAGTCGATGCCTTAGGAATGGGCACGGAGGAGCCCTTGGTTGTATCCACACTCTTCAGCATAAAGGCATAATTTCTTATGCCACTCTTTAAAAGTATATTTAAAAAATAGGGAGTTCTACTCTCTCTGGAATCTCCTGACTTTCCAGTGTGATGTCTACAATGGGGAGAAAAAAGTTTTTTATACTTGGCTGTATCTGGCATTACCTGTATTGCCAAGGAACATTCATCAGGGCTGTGGTTGTTTGGGTGACTTCTTTTCTTACCTTGTGTCTTACAGACTCCGAATTCAGTGGATTGGTCGGGCCCCCTGGTCCTGCAGGGCCCCCAGGACCTCCAGGGATCCCTGGAACACCAGGCACCTCTTTGGAGGACGTCTCTGCCTACCTACAGAGTAAAGCACTCGTGTTTCTCACAGAGATTCTGTTTGTAGGTGCTGGGGGGACTGAGGCTTACAAGGGGTGTGACTGCCCACTGAGAAAAAGATCACTTCAAAGAAAAAAAAAAATCTCATCATTGTAAAGTGTAAAGGGATGGAAGTTGGGGTTGGAAACTTTCAAGATCCCCAGATGTGCAATTTCCTTGCCTTCTTGCTGATGAAAAATAATTCTTTCTTTATCTCAAGATGTGGGATACTCTTCCCTTTCTGGAGTCCGGGGTCCACCTGGCCCTCCTGGCCCTCCAGGACCACCAGGCTTCTCAGGAACCGGCCTTTTGTCCTATGCTGACATCACCCACAGCGATGAGTTCAGGAGTGAGCTGATCCAGTACCTGAAGAGTAAGGAGACACCATCCATCCTCCCTGCACACATTCCAAGCCATGCTTTGCCCCGTGTAGGCTGCTCTCTGCCACAGCTGAGGCATTCCTGTAGGAGCCTTCCCTGAACTGGGGCTGCAAAAACACCTTACCTCTACAGTCAAGTCTATGCAGGACTGTGCTGCATCCTGCAGGGTTCTCTCCTCTCAGTCCAACTGCCCATCCAAGCTCTGTGTTGTGACACAACAGGGACAGGTACTGGGCACTTAAAATTGGCCTGTACTGAACAGCGAGTCCCCAGCAAGGACACTGGCAGAGTTTTCCCGTGGGAAAAGCATTTTCTCTGGCAAGCACCTGCCCCCAGAGCAACGGATGATGCAGGGGTTGGAAGGCAGCACTGAGGCAGCTGTGAAGCAGTTTTGGTCTGAGCTCATCCTGCCAAGTCATCCAGGGCAGTCTTTCAGGAACATGGGGTTCCTCTCACTTTTGGGAGACTGGTCACAGAATGGCTGTTTTGTCAGAGGTGCTGAAATTGGCCTGAGAGGAGTGCACCCTTCTGCAAAGGCAGTGGGCGTGTTCCCAAGACTGGGCACACAAAACTGTATGAGAGATGGGAAGGAGGAGGGTGCCACCTGTAGAGATCAAGACAAATACTTGCCTGCTGCCTGAGAAATGGCACTGGATGAGGGTTGGTGGGACAGAATTTCACCCAGGGCCTTTGCCGAGCCCCGTGTCCCTGAAGTTCTCCCCTTGTATTTTGCAGGTGATGAAGTTCGAAGCTACATCTCAGGGCCACCTGGGCCCCCTGGGCCACGGGGACCACCAGGACCCAAAGGAGACAGTGGCTTCGTGTCTGGGTCTCTGTCTTCATCCTACCAAGGGTTACGGACTTCCGAGCGCTCGCACGGAGGATCCCTTAGTGCTGAGGGCTCCCACGGGGGGTCACGGGGCACAGGCAGCTCATATGGCAGCTCCATGAGTAGGATGTCCTCTTACCACACCTCAGTGGGCAGCGATGGTGGTTACGGTGCCTCCGTGGGTGGTGAGGGGACTTTCGATGGGTTGCTGACAGAGGAGGAATCCCACAGCAGATCAGCAGGTTCGAGCAGATCCTACAGCAACTCCTTCACTGGTTCCCTGGATTACAATGAGCTGGCACTCCGTGTGTCAGAGAGCCTACAGAGTGAGTGAAAAGCCTGCTTGTCCTGACCCTTCCTGTCACAGCCTACGACTCCTAACCCCCTGTGCCTGCTGTCATGCTGGTCACTTCCCTCCCCTTCCTGCTGCCTACTGCTCCCTTACACCTTCCTGCCTCAAACATCCAGACACGGTTCTCCCAGAGCTCCTTTCAAACGACATCTTTAATTCCTCAGGCCAAGGTATTCTCCAGGACCTGATGACTTACACTGCACAGGGACCCGCAGGTCCCCCAGGCCCTCCTGGTCCCCCTGGCATCAGCAAGGTCTTTGCAGCCTATGGCAATGTCACTGCGGACCTCATGGACTTCTTTAGAAGTAAGTGACGTTGACTTGCCATTTCTGGCTCATGCACATGTCATCTCCCCACTCTCACAGACCTAGTGATCTTTTCACCTTTGCATGTTGCAAAAGTCAAGGTACACCATTGGAGGTGGATTGGTCTTTCAAACTCCTTCCTCCCTTGCTGGGGAGGTACAGTCTTATCATGAGGAAAGACATCAGTTTTTCCCACTATTTGTAAGAAACTCATCCCAAACCCTGAAGGCCTCTGTGCTTGCAACCTCTGAGGTCCATTTTAACAGGGCTGGGCTGGCACTTGTACGAAAACAGTGGCAGAGCAGGGCTGGTGAAATGCCATCACAGCCTATCCCTGGAACTTTGCTGGGACCAAAACCATTTTTGAAAAACTTTCTCTGTCGGTCTCATCCCATCTAACTGAGAGAGATATCCTTCCAGGGTGACACACTGCTTCTCTGAGTAAGCACAGTAGTTTGTCCCTCATTCATCCTCTCCTTCATTTTCCTCTCCAGCATATGGTGCTATCCAGGGGCCACCCGGTGAAAAGGGAGAGAGGGGTTATCCTGGACCCAAAGGTAAGGCTTGCCATCCTTTCCCTCTTTAGCCTTGTGAGGAAGCAGCACTGTGACCGCAGAGGTAGTTGGCATAGCACTGCTCAAGGTCACAGAGTGAAGATGGCACCTTCACGATCTCAGCCAAAACATTGTCCTTTCTTGGTCTCCCTTACCCTGGCCTGTCCCCATCCATGAACCACTTGTGCTCAAGGGCAAATTTGGTTTTCTCATCCCTTCAGGTGACCCTGGGCCAATGGGCCCACCAGGACGACAAGGGCACAGGGGACCAAAAGGAGAGAAGGGAGAGAAAGGTATGAACACCTGCCATCCCCAGGAGAGCAGGGTTTGCCTGTCAGGGAGTGGAGGATTCCCCAGGCACCAGCCCATCACTGGGAGTGGCTGGAAAACACTGTTTTGGATCTTTTGTCTTCCTACACAAACTTTTCAAATAACTCTTTTTACTTTATTGTCTCCAGGTGAACAAGTGTATGTTGGCAGAAGAAAAAGAAGAAGTGCTGGGGTTTAAGGAACGAGGCAGCTCAGTTCTGCACAGGGCAGCACTCCCAACAGCCTGTAGAGAATTAGCCTGAGTCTTCACTGCCTTAATGCTAAAAAGTCCTCACCACTCAGCTGACCCCTTAGACTTGATAGTTCAGTGTTGCTGCAGAGATCTTATTGTCTCCTGTACATGTCCAGCATGGCCCCAGCGTGGGTGTTTGCTCCTGTTACTGATGTTTGGCTCCGTGGCCTGAGCTCCCAGGCTCATGTCTTTGGGCTGACAAGGGCTTCCTGTCTCACCTAGTCCAGCCTTCTTGCATTACTCCCAGCTATATAAAACCCTGTTTTTTTTAACAAGTAGCCAACTATCCAGCAAAAAGAAAAAAAGAAAGCAATCCCAACACCCCCAAATGCTGTGCTTTGTCAGGGATCAGATGTAGGATCAGCCCACAGGATACAAGACCCTGCAAGATACCCTGGGACTGAGCTTAGACCGCACTGGGACTCCCTCTCCACAAACCCTGCCAGCCCTAAGTGGGAGGCAGCAGCACAGCAAGACAGGACATGAACAGGGACCAAACAGAAGCACTTTTAAAAGTAATTTGTTTACCTTTTTAAAAATATTTTTTGTATTTTTTTCTGGTTTTCTAAACATTGGGGAAACAGAATTTTAATGTAAACAGCCCAATTAAAGTGTGTTTTTAAACCAATCCCTGAAGTACTCAGGACCACCTTTCTGTGCTTGCAGGTTATGTTGCGGGGCAGGGTGAGGCACCTGAGAGGGGTTTGAGGTAAAGTGGTAAAATACAATGACACAATGTTAAATACTTTTTACACTCAGTAATTTTAAAAATTCTAATTTGTCCCCTTCACTCCAACATCACTTGTATTTCATGCAAGTTTTTCATCAACAAAACAGAGGCCATCTCAGCAAACTGTGATTTTTATTGTATTTACAGCAGAATTATTACAATATTCTACAGAAAGCCATGAAATCAAATTACTTTTAAAAACAAGACCAAAAAAAAAACCCAAACCAAAATTGTTGTATGGCTGCTACTGCAAGTTCACTTCCACGAGCTGTACAGAAACCCTTAGCCAATTACTCATCCATCTCATGATTTTTGGTTGCTTTCTGTAAGGCAAAAGTAACTTGTTTTGCAGTTAACACAAAACATTCAACAAACTGCTGGGAGAACACGAGGCCGGCGCTGCCTCAGTCGCACGTGCTTTGTCACAGGACTGTGACAGGGCTCCCGCTCTGCTTGGCTGGCTGACAGAACATGGGGGTGACAGCTCAATGTTAGATTTCACTCCGTGTCCCTTTCTGCTTTCTGTTCTTTCCACCACTTTAGGACTGATACTGTAAAAGAAGCCTTACCACGTAGTTCAGTAATTGGAAGAGATTTTAGAAAATCAGGGCAACTTTGGGCTTGGCCACTCCCTTCTGCTTTCAGTACAAGCGAAGCACATGAGCCCTTAGGGATGAGTTGGGTTAGAGCGTGTTTGTATTCAAGGGGTTGTTCTTCTCTGGCATCACTGACTGCCCCAACGCCAGATGTGCAAAGGAGCTACAGAAATGAAGCACAGGAATTAAGGAGGAAGAAAGGGGGTAGAAAACAACTAAAAGTTCTGTAAAAGAGAAACACTGTAGTTTTCTTTTGTCTTCTCCCCGTTATCTGTTCTCATCTTTTGTAAGACTGAGAAAGAACAGGACATCCTGGCCTTGGCTTGCCTGTGAACAAGGAAGGTTAATTCTCTCTGACCTTATTTCAACTGCTGTGAAGATGGCAGAAATAGGAAATGTGAAATGAGAATAGGAAATGTGCACGGACACATCAGTGTAAGGAAGTTTCAGAGATCCAGCAGTACAGGTTTTGACATAAAATGACAACAGAAATGTTAACATAGAAGGCAGAGAACTTATCTACACAGCAACTGTCCTAAATCCTCCTCCCTTCCCTTTCTCCAACAACCAGAGTCACTGTCCTCGAAAACTTGCCCCACTTCCCCAGATGAACCAAGAAACAGGAGTTCAGTGGAGTTCAGTGGAAGGAGCTAGCACTGAGCTTATTTATTTGCACATTTCAGTTTCCAGCAAGATGAGTGTTTGGGGTCCTGGGAGCTGCAGCTGCACAGCAGCTCTGAAAATCAGGCTGCCTAAAAGTGGACTTAAGTGCCTACCAAAGTATCCTTGAAATACGTGCAAGACGATACTGTTTCAACTTCCTGTGTGATTTTGCTGTCACAAAAGACACAGTGTGATGAAAGAAATTTCATTGCTGCTTTGCTTGGCTGCGTCTTAGTTAAGGTGCTACACTTATTTACTAAGAAAAATAATACAGTAGCATGGAGTTACCATAAAGTCCTCTGGGACAGAAGAATAATTTTTTAACTGATTGATTAGATATTGAACACCCATTAATGTAAATTTAAAAAGGTATGAGTTGAAAAGATTATCTGGAAAAAAAGATGCAGCTCAACTGGAATTTAACTGTATTTTAACAGTATTTTAACTGATGTGAAAAATCACCACGAGTGAATGTCACCATCAGGACAGCAGCCCTGCCACTTGGAATTGGAATTCAGGCGTCAATTCAAACAAAGGCTTTCCTTCAGAAGGTGTTTATAAATCAGGATCCATCTAAACAATCATAACAACCTCAATATCCTATCTTTACATACCATACACACTTCTTGTGCTTTCAGCAGAGACAGCAGAGCGCTTGGAGGAGGAAAATTTTATGGGAATCAGAGAGGATCACATGTTCGAGTATTTCTCCCTTACCAAAATAAACAGCAAAGTTCCCCTGGGACTCTGGGAGGCCAGACCATTGCCCCCCCGGGACTGGTAACCCCTCCTCAGCCAGCCCCACTCAGGAGGGATGTAGAGTCTCCCAAAATCCGGGGCACAGGAGCCCCCAGAGAGCTCCCTGGGCTACCGGCAGCACTGCGTTAGTGGAGGACTGGAGAGCCTGCACGCAGCTGAGTTCGGAACTCGGGATGTGAGCAGAGCCAGGGGCTCTGTCCTTACAAGGCCCTTTCCCATAAAAGCTGACATAGCAGGTGCCCAAATCTGCTTTCAGAGCTCAGGAAGCACATGTGAAGTCTGACCCTGTCAGAGGCCAGGGGCCTGCAGGCAGGTTTTCTGTGAGGATCAGCTGTAAATACAGGAGGACAACCCATACACTAACTGCAATCCAGGCACTTACTGCCTTTGCTCCTTTCCCTGTGGACAGTATTTATGATGTAGGAAAACACAAAGGTGAGAAAATACTGATTTCTGGTCAGCTTTGCAAGAGCATGTGGGGACAGTGAGATCTGCCAAACACTCAGTAAGAAAGCACATTGTTTTGCCTGTGGAAAACACATCTAAGTACCCTGGAGATGGAGCTGCTAACATTCATTAAAGGAAGGTGACATGAGACAGTAAAGAGATTGGATTTTGTATCTCACGAGATCTCTTTTGGGCCTATATGAGACTAAATTAATTTGAATTGAATTTTGCAACACTGATATAATATTGTAACACCTCTTTCATGTTCTGCAACACTTACATCCAATTTTATCAGTCTAAGTGTGTAAGTACCCATGCTAGTTTCTCTTAACGCACACAAAACATTTTCATGCTTGATATTAATTCTCAGCACAGTTCACAAGGCTGCAACTGCTTCACAGTGCTCCCCAACTGAAGAGATGGGCAAGGCTTCCATCACCACATCTGACCTCTCCCTTCATCACACAGCTCAGTTACAGTTATTTGTGCAATTTACAACGAGATCAGATTGCAGCAGGGGCCTGTGTAAAAAGGATCTTCAAATAAAAGATGTAAGAGATTTCGACAGAGGTAAACAGAATGCCAATATACATTAGGAAGTGATCACTGAAGCTACCAAAAATGTAAAGAGAAGATTATTAACATAGTGTAGTGATAGGACAAGGAGCACGGGGTACAAACTGAAAGAGGGGGAATTTAGGATAGATATTAGGAAGAACTTTTTTACTGTGAGGGTGACGAGGCCCTGGAACAGGTTGCCCAGAGAGGTTGTGGATGCCTCAACCCTGGAAGTGTTCAAGGCCAGGCTGGCCTTGAGCAACCTGGTCTAGTGGAGGTGGAGGGCTGGGACTAGATGATCTTTAGGGTCCATTCCAACCCCTGAACATTCTGTGATTCTGTGATTTCCCTCTGAGGAAAATCTGCCTGCCCTGCCTGCTCCCTGAGTAAAGCACTGAGCCTACGTCACACGAAACTGCAAACAAATTCTGTTAAATAGAAAGGAAGATTATTTAATTTTATCTCAGTAACAGTCAATTTATGAAGGTGGAGCTTAAAAAGCAAAAGATCTTCAAAGACCTATTTCTCCCTAATGAACAAACAATTCAAAGAACTTTGCATTTAGCAACAGAGAACATTCTAGAGATATGGTGTGTGAATTTACAACAGTACACAATACACATTTATAATAATAAAATGCCAGGAATTAAGGCTAGCTATTAAAGTAATTATGCTATCAAAAAGTTACAAAATTTAAATTAAACATGCATTTTCCAATTAATTTTTTTTCTGTGCTGTAAATTAAGTGTCTTCATTGAGAAGGTATCGGTTCAACGTCCAAGGATTTCAGCATCCCAGATTTCGACCACAGCTGATTATAAGTCCCATGTTAATTTATGAGCTCACTGACATGCAGCAACACAGCTCCCATGAAATGAACGTCGTGGAATGGTCACCGGCCGCACGTTCAATGCAAGAGAGCAAAACAAAACGGTCACAGTTGATGCGCGAAGAGACGTGAGAAAGTCAGGCCTCAAACAACAGAAAGCAAACACTATTTTACAAATGGAACTCCAGCATACCCAAGTACAGCCTTTAATACTGTGTCTTGATATGACTCAACCTCCAACCCCCAAAAGGAGTGCAGCAAAAATTGACCTAACACAGCTGTATTTCCCTACCCGCTACATGAGAAACATTTCAGATTTTCCACTGCAGATCAGTCAGGTAAATAACTTATTGTACATCTATGAACTCGAAAAATAAAACCTGCCTATGTTAGTAGGTGGCAACACAAAAGCAAAACACCCAGCTTCATAAAGGAGTTTGTCTATATATTTAACTTAAATCTTTCCACATAATAAAATAACTAAAATTAAAAAAAAAAAAAAGAATCTAATACTTCTAATGAAATCAGACTTTAGCCATGATTATTTATAAATATGACCATCCGCCTCCACTTTTCCAATGGAGTTTAAATGAACAGGCTTTGGTAAGAACAGAACAATGGCTCTACCCATTCCAGGTACAGTTAGAGAAACCACGTGCATTTTGCACCCTGCTTTCTAAAAAATACATTCTAGTTTTTCAATTTGTAGAACTAACCACCTGTAATAGCAAAGGAAAATAACAAACTGTGCATTTTAAAGTTAGCATTTCTTTCACCTTTACATATTTTAGTGCAAAATATTTTAGGGTGAGGATTTACAACCAAAATGGCAGTAGCAGCAAGAAATCTTGTTTTGTACAGTAACAACAATGCTAAGGAGTTTTGTTTTTTTAAGTGACAAAACAGTATCCTGTTACCAGGATCAGCATATCTAAGTGTTTCAGGCACTGTATTAATTAAACTAGCACCCCATTTCATTATGGAACTAATGGACAAAACATGTCATGGAGATCAGCTCAGTTTAATTTATGCCAGAGATTTCTTTTGAAAGAAATTACAAAGGCTTTTGCTTTTGCCAAATGTGTTTAAACATAAGGGTTTGTTTCTCTGATTACTGGCATGTTCTTAGCAATTAGTTTCAGTCCTTGCCATGAAGACACTGCTCAATATTATGAAACTTTAAACCTCTCATGGCATTTTCAACTGGGGAATTCTCTCGTGGAGAGATATGATGCTTAAAAACACAGTAGCAGAACTAATATTACATGGTTTAAATGTTCACATGAGAAACCTTTTTTTTTGTGATAAGGAAGAGCACAACTAATATTTCAGGCTTAAAGTCAAAACCATAGGTAACACACTTTTAGAGACTGAGATAAAAAGCCCACTTAGTCTTGAAACATCTGAAGGACGTAACATTACCATTGTACACCAACACTGGGTTCGTTTCTTCCGCTCAGAGAAGTGAAGAAACTGATGTGACACTGATTGTCTCCACTGAAAACAAAAAGCGCGGGGTCCTTGGATGTACACACGCCGCAGGTAAGTCAGGTTAGATGGGTAAGGATGGAGAATTCCAGACAGCAAAAAACCTACAGCAGTTCCCAGAGTTAAGACCCAGTAGAGTGAAGGCTGGGGATTGGATAGAATTTGGAAATCCGGCTTTGTGTTGAAGGATTAAGGCATTCGGATTCTCCAGTCATTTTAAAGAAAACTTCCTGTTCCTGCAGTTTTCTGGCAAATTCTTCTTCCAGCGTCTAAAACCAAAATCAGATTGTCACAGAATTAGCAAGGCAAAGTACAAGAAACCCATTATTGTGGTGATATACTGGCTGATATAACACTGTAACTTCATACACAGCATCAAAAAGAGTCACACAGCAAACATGAAATTGCAAGACAGCCAAGACACCGCAAGCCAAGAACATCATCTGCCTGTAGGACACTCTCTGAACCCTTTGAAAATCTAGCACTTTCCATTTTAAATTAAAATACAGACCCCAAAACCAACCTCCACCACCCTCTATCTGTTATTTAGCACTCAGTTTTTGGAGTAACCCACTGGCTTCTGAAAGAAATCTGCGTTTAGGAATGCATCTCCAGCTAAGTTTTCCATGCAAACACACAGACACACACGTGCTGCAGGAGGGAGCTGGTAACACACAGACTGTTTTGTTGCACCTGCCCTTTGCTCAGCTTTTGCATTTTTTTAACATCTTTTATTATTCAGTGAACTATAACAGCTTTGTACAGCTTTTGATTCTCCTCTGCAATGCTTTTGTACTGTCTGTATTTGGTTGATCAAGCCCTTGATTATTTCCCAATTCCAGAACTGCTCCAATTTACCTTCTTTCTTGGTCTCAATTTCTCTCTCCATTCCTTCAGTTCTTGGCTGTGCTCTTCATCCAGCTCCTTTAGTTTCTGAGTCTCATGCTCAACCAGTAGATGGCATTTTTCATTCTTAAAACAAGATACAGATAATCCTTATGTAAAACTAATTCAGATTAGGCAACTCAACATTTGTACAGTGACATATGTTGTCCTAATTCTTTTTAATTAGCTTATTCTGTGTAAATAGTGACGTGAATAATTACAAGATAAAAGTATGTTACGAGGCTGCATTTTCAAAAGCTGATCTTTCCATCGGAACCAACTGAGATAAGAAACACTCATAAATCCAAACACTGCTGAGTATCATTAAGCCAGAAGCTGATTGTTACTCAAAACTGTGTTTCACTGCTTAATAATGCTTTTCAAGGTCAGACAGCATTTCTGCTTTGCTTTCTAAAGAGAGTCTGTACAATTTATTAAAATCATTAAAGACGAAGCTGTTTTTTTGGAAATATTTCAACTCTTGGTGCCAAGAGCTGAGACGAACAAACGGGTTTTAGAGAGGGGAGAAATGTGGTTGCAGAAGTAGCCTAGGAAAAAGATAATCAAACCACACCTCAGCTCCACATTTCTCTCCTTGAGGTACTCTGGCAACTGCCTCCCTTTCAGAGGACTTTTGAAGCGTAGCAAGAAAAAAATTAAGTATTTACGTACATCAAATCTTTGTGTGTTTTTTTTTTTTTTAAGAGCAGTTGGCAATGGTCATGTTTCTGGAGTCCCAGTCCCAAATGGGTTTGATGCAGAACACAGAACCACAGCAACAGAAAAGACAAGCACTTGTCTAGACCTGAGTGCAGCAAGGGGTCAGTTTTTCTTGTGAAGCTCAGAGCAGCCCTAATCTGCTCAATTTTACTTGAGCTGAAACTCTCACAAGACTCCCACGGTACTTGGGGATTTACTGAGGCATATTAGTGGCACGGCCAGGGACTGTTTCTGCAGCATGTAAGAACAGGAACTGAGTAGAACGAGCTTCATTGGTTGTTGCACAATTTCTCTAAGCAAAGGTTATCAGCAGGTGATCATTTAATGCTTTAAAACTGCCTTGTGTCCCTGAAATAGGGAAAAGCTGATTTAATGGAAAAGGAGATCTGGCCTCTGGTGTACAGCAGAAACTTTTACTAAATGCATACCAAAAGGGACAGAACAGAGTTCCTCATGGCAAGAAAAGAATTCCTTTTAAGTACCTTCCAGAAGCTCATGTACAAGTGGCAGGACTTTGTAAAAACCTCCTCACTCATGCATTGCTGCAAACATCTTGCTGGTAATGCCTGGTGCTGCCTACCTCTGTTCTGATTAATGACATTTCAGTAAAACCAGGTTACAGGAAATGTTGCCTACAGAAAATAGCCCTGGGAACTTGACAGATATTCCAGAAGTGATCATCTGTTTCTGGTTCGTGCTCTTCTTGCATTTAAAATGATTTCTCATTAACTGACAGAAGCATATGAATGTGGTTAAGCAGCGAGCTGCAGGCCTCCGAAAGCGAAGTTGAAACTCTACACTGATCAGTAAAAATGAAGGAAAAGATGTTTCTGCTTTGCCTGCATCCGTTATGAACCCCAGTCTTCCCACTGAATGGCCATTTAATATCATCTATTTTTAACCTGTAACTGATGCAGTTCCCTGATGTTTGCTTCACACTGCAGCTGAAGGTCCCGCATTTGGTTTTCGTGTTTCTGATGCTGAGCCAGTCTCTCGTTTTTCTGCCTCTTTTCTTCTTGAACAGCAAACTAAAATTAAAAATAAAAAGATTATTTATATTGTGCCTCTGAATACAACAGTTTACATGAGCCAAAGAACTGCATGTAACAGAATGAACACATACTGAGAAGAATGGTTTCAGAAGATTTAAACAATAATTTTCTCTACTCTTTCTTTTTTAAAATCTTTACAAAGGGAGTGCCCTCACAGTTTTAATTCCCTTTCTCTGTCTGCACTATGATTTTTCCTTAAAACACAGCACATTTCACCACCAGACTCCTCCAATTATCTCCCTCTGAAGGTAAGAGACACAGCAGTGTTGCTGCAGGCATCGGTCAAGGTTGGTGTTATACAGCTACAGGACACCTTATTTTCCAGATTTTTCATCCTTCCAGTGCTCACCATATGAAACTATGACTTGGGACTTCAGTGCATCTGTAGAAAGCAAACCTCTCAACATCTTCACAGCATTCCCTTTTAAAGAATGAGTGAATACCTACAGTTTTAGTTCATAAACTCACAAAAATCAAGCATCCTCAAAAATATTTCACAGAATCACAGAACAGCTGAGGTTGAAAGAGACCTGCAAAGATCAACCTCCCTACTCAAAGCATGGTTGACAGAAACAGGCTGCACAGCTCTGTATCCAGTTGGGTTCCGGGCATATCTGCAACCTCTCTAGGCAACCTGTTCCGGTGTCTGACCACCCACACACTAAAGAAGTGTTTTCTTATGTTCAAGTTGGATTTTCTGTATTTCAGTTGTGCCTGCAGCCTCTCACACTTTCACTGGCCACCCTGGGAAGAGTCAGGCTCCCCCTTCTTTGGGTACTTATACACATGGGTAAGACCATCCTGAGCCCACTGTCCTCCAGGCTGAGGCATCCCAGGCATTCCAGGTGGCTCCTCGTGTAACAAGACCCACAAGTCCCTGGGTCAGATTCAAGGCCCTTTGCAGACTTGCTCCAATAAATTCATGTCTCTGTTGTTTCGTGAAGCCCAGGACTGGACCCAGTGCCCCAGAAGAGTCTCACCAGTGCAGCAGGGAAGGATGATTTCCTCTGACCTCATCCAGCGCATCAACTCAGCTTGGTACCATCTGTGAACTTGTGAGAGTGTACTCTTTCCCATTCTCACATTTAGCATTTACACTCTTAGAACTAAATATAAATTTAATAATTACCTGCTTAATTTTTTCACGATCTTGGTCTGGAGAGGCTAACGAATTGATTCTTAAACTTTTCTTAAACATCGCCATGCGAGTCTTTGCTTCACTTCGCTGGATTTTAGGCAGTCTGGCTCTTTCCTGAGTTTGCTTGTTCTTTAACTCCTCAATAAGGCGCTGATTGTATCTCTGCATTTGTTCTGTTTCCTGCAATGTTAACCACGTGGAAATGTTACAGAGTAACCATCAGTGTTATACTATTTGTATGTCATTTCCTCAATAGGCACCCAGTGTGATTCAGGGTCTCCCAACAGAGATCAATCCCAGCCCCAGCAGCACCAGTGGGCAGGAGGGGCTTCTTCCACAAAGCTCTGGATCATGCCCAGCCCTGGTAAGATTCTCCAATTAATGTGAATACACATATATTTTACCAGTGGTTGCTCAACTCCTGAATTGCCTTTTAAAAAGTCTGTTGTTCAAAGGGAGAAACTTCTGTGCAACTGAGCTCGGGGCTGCAGCTGTGAAGGGGCAGTTCGCTGCAAAAGCTTTGAAAACAACAGCCAATATGGGATGAACCAGAGTGGATGTGAATAGGCCTTCAGTGGAGGCTGTTCATGTTCTGATCACTGAGGAGATCCTCTAACACCTTCAAACTGGTTTACATTTTTGAAAATTGAACTATTTTCTTTAGTGTATTCTATAAAAAACCAAATGCCTCGGAGAAAATAAGGATTTTACAGGATTTACCTATAAAGAGACAGTTGTCAGCTACTTGCCCAAAAGCTAATCCAGTTTATTCTGCTCATTTAATTCCATGATGATTTACTTCTGAGTAGATTTATTTAAACAAAAGTCAAAAGTGATTCGGTATCTGAGCAGAATTCAGTATTTTTAATAGAAACAGGTTGATGTTGTGATTGGTTGGGGTTTTTTTTAAGAACCAAAAGAGAGAAATATTACTACTGATACTTTTACATACTACTAAGGTATTCGAGTATGATGATTAAGATTTTTTAGTTTCAACAGCTTCAAAATACTTGTGTGGGTCTTGCCTGTGCAAACAAACAACTACCAGAAGAGATCATAAGACTACTGATAAAAAAAATGGACATTATAATACACAAGAGAATGTGTCAAAATCAACACTAACCTTTTCGTGCCTCTTGAGCAGCTGGTGTCTCTGCATGAAGTACTGATCTTTGAGCTGCTGTTTGAGGAGCTGGTGTTTCTCTTGCAGATGCCGCTCCTCCAGTTCCCAGATTGCAGCTTCCCGAGCTGGAAAAAAGAGGAAGCTGGTTCAGAAAGTGCAACAACCACACAGTGGTTCCCAGTCTACCTGCTGGTGTATGTTTAAAAGTGGCCTACAAGGGCATTTTGAAAACAGTGCTATTCCACAGAAAATGCTTTTATTACCATTGTAAATTAGTCACGAAGGTCTTCTTAGAGTGAAGACAGAATATTATTTTATGAAAACACAAGGTCCTGTTTTTAAAGAGAGCCTGATGCTGGATACCTCTCATGAGCTGCTGTTTGTTGTTGAGGCAATCTCGTTCAATAGTGGCCAGTTCCGTCTTCTGCTGCTGAATAATTTTCTTCAGAGATGCATCCAGTTCTTGTTGCTGCTTCTGCACAAACTCCTGCTCCTGGTAAAAACCAGTAAAAGTAAATTAAATTTTGTTCTTCTAACCACATTACATTTTAATGAAACTCCCAGTTCTCTCAGCATTAGCTATATATGAAAACAAATGCATCTATGAAATTTTGAGCTAGCATGCCTTGACTATCAAATTATCCATCTTCCGTATTTTTTATGTACAGAGTAGGTAAGAGCATATTTAATATTTAAATAATACCTTCAGAAGTAAGACCAAAGGCAACAAACTAGCCAGCAATCTGCAATTCATTCCATCCCTTGTCTCTCCTCAGAACAAGCTGCAGGTTCAGAGCTAGCAAACACAAGTGCTCAGTATAAAGTTGATGTCATTCTATCAGGGACTAATTATTCATGTAGGTAAGAAAATAAAAGTATGCATGGTTATCTTGCTTTGGGTGATTAGTTAAAGCCTATCTATTCACACAGATGGGTTTCAGATTTGGGTGGTTTATCTTGTCCTGAAGGCAGAGGTATTGAGGCAGGGAGTTCTGTAGGTGCACTGTGCAGACACTCCATGGTTCTGCAGGGCTGTAACCCTGCACACCTGAGCTGAGCTGGCTCCTTGCAAAGTGATTTACCACCCGCCTGACGCAGCCCCCACATCACCTGCATTATGCAGGTGTATCACTGCTGCATCCCCTCATGAAAAGCAGGCAGCAGAAGGAATCCCCCTCCCATCCCCTTCCCGAGCAACCTTACTGTTGCCTTTCTTCTTGCAGCTATTGAAAACCACAGCCACAAGCACGTGAGCATGCACACACCCCCCCCTCTGTAAGAACACGGAGTTAAATCAGCAACACTAAAGATGGTCTGTTGGAAGGGAGATGGGAAAACTGGGCTGCAGCTGATCAGTGGAAAGGTGTCCTGAGCTATTCTTATTTTTTTTACCCAACCTATGGTACTTGCTAAAAAGAGCTGTCAGGTGGAATTAAATGTTCATTTAAAGTACTTTTTATCATGACCAGAAGAATCCTGGTTTTCATCTTCATGGAAAGTTATTAATAGATGAGGCTTTCATCTCTCTCAGTGGACAGCAGAGTTACACTGAGAAAGGTAACACAAAACCAGAGGTGAAGTAAGCTGAGAGTGACAGACCTGAGGGTACAAAAAGAACTGGGAGATGATGTCTGTAAATTAAGTCAGACATATAATATAATATAATCAAATCATATAATCAAATATATGAAATGATGAAAAATACTGTTTTTACCCTTTCTAGATGCAAAGGATAAGAAGACTACAAGTTTATTTTTCTGAGGGTGCAGACACATAATTAACACAGTGTTTAATTTGCTGGGAGTTTATTGATTTGAAGGGAGAAGAGGAAAGCTGTTCTGGTGTTGTCACGGTCAAAAAATGATTAGCCTTGAGCTTTACACAATCCTTTAAATATCATTGCTCTTCTCTCTAAATCTTAAGTTTTGTACCTGCTAGCACTGTAAGATAAACCAGGCAATCTCAGGAAACACTCTGGCCTTTCCACTTCCCACATCTACCCAAGTACCACACAAAATAAAGGTCACCGAGTTTACCAAAGAACTTGTAGGTTGTTTCAAAGGCAGACAGAGCAAGACAGCTCACCTTTTTCAAGCTACCACTCGGTTTTGCCCAATAAGTATCTTAAAATAAACTCAGATATCTTTAAAATACATAGTTTCACTGCACACACAGCATACAAGTCACACAATGTTTCTCACATGTGCTGAACAAATAATAAACACCAGAGAACGGCATCATATTGCATGTCTGAAACCTCAGGGTCTTGCCCAGACTATATAACTAATGTAATTTTGACCTTTTGACTATGAAAAGCACATCGTTACAAATTTGTGCTAATCAGTTTGGAGACAGCAATGACATTGATCAGCACATATGATCAGAAGGAGAGGAGAAAACACGCATCTGGCAAGTTAGGAAAATAAAACTTTGGTTGTTTTGCATTTTAAGACTTACATCCTGCATCTGTGCGTTGAAAAGTGTACACGAAGACAACTGAAAAGACTGAATCATAACCTGAGCAACGCCCTGTGGGACACAATGTACTTCCTATGTCATGATATATAGAAATATATTTTTATTCTTAAAAAAAGGAAGAAATTATACCTGCTGTGTGTTAGTAATAAGCATTTAAAATGTCAAGGCTCATCACAGAAGTAGATGCTGACAATATTCTAAAATTAAACATCTGCACTTTGTCTAGTACTTATCATTCCAAGTAAGGATATCTCACATTTTAAATGTTCTCTTTCACCTCCCTTCAACAAAGAGAAACCAGTAAAGGAAATAAAACAAGTTGCTACAAACACTATGAAAAACTAGAGTTTTGTTTCCTTAAAAAGTTCACAGACAGGTGTCTTTGGTATGGGGAGAGCACTGCAATTCCATCACATTCTATCCTGGGAAATCCCCTCTTAAACACATAATCGAATAAAGTTGCTATTATTTTCCTCTAGGCCACTCAAATAAACATTTAATCTTTAAGTTACTCAATCTAAACCTGCTCTGCTGTGGTTGAAACTCACTCTGTTACAAGCTGTGGCCAACACAAAGCCAATATTTTTCTAAAATACTTGCCCTCTTTTTAGCTGGGTCATAAAAAACAGCAAGTCTGAAGGCATGAAATTGTAGATGATGTCTTGCAACGTTTCCGTACACCTACACTTTGACATTTAAATAACATTTTACCTAATCTGTTCTGCTTCTATAAACAAGATGCCTCGTGCTTACATATTATATATATTTTCCTCCCCTGCAACAACACACAACTTGTGTTGTTCAAAACTTACTTCAGACCGTAACCTTTCAAATCCGAGGGGGTACTTACCACTCATAAGAGCACTGTAAATAAACCTGCTGTAGAGAATTACCCTTCTTGTTCAGCACAGCACACAAACCATTACACTGACAGTACAAACCTGGGCACCGCTGCTCCTACATGTCTACCCAGTTTAGTCTACGAGATGTGATATGGGAGTACTTGAAGGAAGAGAGCAGTACGGAGGGTTAGTTTGAGTTAAGTTCCATATTCACTCAACAACAACAAGAAGTGAAATCATCAAGCTGTGTGAATACTGCTGCCTTTTGTATTTTAGTAGCTTGAAGCTGCCGTTGTTACCTGAGCATGCTGGCTTTGTGCAAGCTCCTCTTTCTTGCGTTTCATGAGCTCTTTTCTCAGCTCTTTTGGTGCTTTCTCCACTTCACATAAAACCTACAGTGTATATAAGCATGCAGAAGGTGGCAAAAAGAACACTTTTTCTCCACAGCAAGCATTACTGTGAACACAGGACATGCAGGTCAAGCACTAGAGGTACTGGGAAGCATGCATTACTTCAGTGGCAGAGATGTTAGTTTAGTGAAAAGAGCTTAATGAAAAGAGAAGGAACAGTAGGTGCTTTATGCATGCCAGCAGTGCAGAAAGGAGGGATGTGCCAGCCGCTTTTTGCATGCAAATGCTGCCCAGTGCTCTCAGAAATGGAGTCTCTCGCTTGTGTTTCCATGCAGCAGCCAGAAGAGTCAATAGTTAAGAAAATCACCACCTGCAAAAGTGGAATTTTATTGCAGCACTATGGCAAAAGAACTACAGAGTATGTTTACCTCATGGTAAAACTGTGAAAAACAGTTGGAAGTTTAAAAAAACTTCCACTGAAAACCAGCTATTTCTGACACTGCCTGTAACTTCAGTTTACAAGATGCCATTATTACTGTCTCCAACCATACATGACATCTACACAGGTTATGTCTTTAAGATAATACAAGCAAACGAAGTATTATTTGGTTGCAAGTGTTTGGTTTTGAAGAATTTAAAGCAAAACCCACCAATAACTACATTTTCAAGAAACTATTCGTGACATATGCTGGGACGGAACGTGTTTCAGTTCAAGGTGAATTAGACTAGATTAGCTGAAAGATTCTAAATATAACCTGGCTAAATCAACTGACTATTAATCTGTTAATTTGCTAATGTGTTTCATTTGGTTTTGAGACTTATAAAAATGTAGCATTGTACTCTCCAGTGTAGCATGGACAGTTTTAGAGCACCAGCTGCATTTTCCTTCAAACTGTACATCGCCTTTTTAAGCTTTAAACACAAAACTATGCACCCAGAAACAAATGCCTGTTTGTTTAATAGTGGAAGCATCATAAGAAAACAGAGTCCAAATCACCACATGCTACTCCTGTTTCCATGAAAGAACTGCTTTTAGCTCAGAGCAATAAGTAAAATTCTTCCCGCTTTCCCATGTAGGACCCAATCACCAGTAAATAGAGAGAGACTCAAAAATGCAAGAGGTACCACAAAAGAAGAAAAATTGTTATTTACATTTGAGCATACGGTTCAAACTGAATACAACTTATTTCTTTAATGCAGTTTTGTGCTACAGGATCATTCTATGCAAAAGCATGGACACTACAGCTTTCTAAAGAAATCTCTGAGTCTAGTAACTATTAGAGCAAACACTACAGCCATTCATATATAAATGGGCACTATACAATTGATCCAAAAATGAAATAAAACAGCTCTTAAGATGCAAAATCTATATGGAACCTCATACCTTCTCTTACTCTAATGCAAACAAATTAATAGCAAAAGGCGTCAGTGTCAATTGTCATTCATTTTGCCTTAACTGTATGACACGTATGAGATTAACTGTAAGAAATCTTAGGTTATCCACACTTCTCTCTCCTGGCTTTCTTTTTTGAGCTAAAAAGCCAAATCCATGTTACTGCTCTCACTTCGTATAAAGAAATTCTAAACAATAACAGCACACGCTCAATGAAAATCTAACAAATTAAACTAACAAAAAAGAAACACATCTGAAATTAAAGTAGTTCTCAGTAATAATCAAGACCGTATTGTCTTTGAAATTCTAGTAAGTATTTACTAACTACCCATACCTGGATTTGTTTAAAGTAGAAAACTCACAATCTTTAAGAAAATACTTTTTCTTGATTTAATACGAGAGAAAATACTTTATTAAATATTCTGTGAAAAATAAAGCCTTCTAATATGGTGATGTTTTTTAGATTAAGTCAATACCTCAGTCTTCCAGTCAGCTGTTTGTATTTCACTTTAGGCAGTAAAACAAAAGAAACAATATTGACTGCTAGTAACACTTCCACAGGTCAGCTGACAAGGCTTCTGGGAGACCTAATCTCAACTGTTTACTATGCCTATACTCCTTATTTCTATATTGTCATTGTCTCTTACCTCTTTTTTCTTGTTTTTCAGCACGTTCTGGAATTTGGACAATTCCTTCTCCTGTTCTGCTTTGATGCGTTTGGCCTCATCCCGCAAGCGGTTCGTGTGCTCCTGTTCCAGGCGCTCTATCGTCTGCTTCTGCTGCTTCTCCAGATTTTCTATTTCTTGATCATACTGTCGCTTTTTACTCTGTGAAAATAATTTGGCAGCTTTTTTTTTTCCAGAAACTAAGCTCTGTTCAGTGAAGTGCTGTACCACGGCAGGGAATGGCCCTGATGAACTGTTCTGGCAGGCAAGTTCCAGCATACAAGCTGGGCACCCCCCAATGCAAAATACTGCTTTTTATTAACAACAAAGAAGGCTAAGCTACAGCCATCACAAAGAGAAACACCTGATTGCTGCTAGCAGTATTCTGCCTACTCCATCAAGACGTTGTATTTTAAGAGCACCAAAATCCAGAAACTCACTGTCATTTCCTGTTCAAAACGTCTGAACATCTGTTCTCGCTGTTGCAAAAGCTTATTACTGAGTTGCTGTTGGGCTCTCTGCTCCTCTTTCTGAAGAAGTCTTAGCTCTCTTAGCTCTTGACGTCTAATAAGAAAAAGAAAGAATCACTTAATATTGAGGGGAAAGCAAAAGACGAGGAAAATTACAAAAGAAAAAGGACCAAAAAGGACCAATTGATTTTCTTATGAAGAAACACTTTGCATTCCTTTCTACTAAGAAAATACTGTAAATTAATCCCTAAGTATTTCTGGAATAAGATCAGGAGCTCCCTTTTCTAATTCAAAGATAAAAAAAATTAGCTGCTAACCTCTTGAAAATTTTACTTATAGAAACACTTACCGTAGGAATCGCATTTCTTCACTTTTTGAGTCATTTTCAGTAACTATTTTTGATGTGGTTACACTCACTTCTACTCCATCAACGACAAACTTCCGAGTTTTCTTTAACGTTTTCTTCTGTCTTCTAGTTTCCTAAATAAAGCATTGGTAAGTTATCCTGTACTTATTTAAGTTATATTCTTTTTCCTCCTTTTTCTTAATATGAAATCGGATCAAATATTTCTGTGAATGTCTACTATGTAGTAATCAGGAGTTCTTCTCACTTATCAGGTATCTCAAGTGAGAACTTGAAACATTCTAATGAACTGAAACTATCCAAATTGCCAGAAGAAAAAAATTAATCTAGATAAACTCTGAACAAAAATGATGCAGTTTTATTTTCATGAGCTGAAGACAGATACATTTGTTTGCTTTTGACCATGATTTTCCCAGTCACCAAAAAAAGATATTTAATTCTGAAAACCAGTTCCGAAACAGAATAATAATTTACTCACCTACTTACTTCTGCTTTGGAAATAAATGAGCTAATCTAATTTTTTTATTCATATATATTAGCCCAAAATCAAATGATGAGATTGCTGACAACTGAAGAAATCTCAATTCTCAAAAATGCTGTTGTTTCATTATAAGAGAAGAGACACCCCAGCTGAAACTGCATCTCCACTGTGTCAGGGCTACTGCAAACACCCTGAAATCATGTTTAGCACAGCTAAGCCAAGCTATGGGGTTTTGTTTGGTTGGTTTTCTAGGTTTGTTTTTCTTCCATTCAAACCCATGTTACACAGTCACTAGCTTAGTATACCTATAATCATATTAGTATAAAGATATAAATAAAGTTCATAGTCTGGAATGTGCTTCCTCTGAATAAGCTCATTCATACTGGCATCGCTGCATTGACACAGCACAGCCACAGGAGCAGCGTTTGGAATAAACAAACCCAACAGAATATCTGCCTTGGATCTCCCACATCTAAACAGAGAGACAGAAGATGGAAGCGACAGGAATTCAATATAAGATTAGATGTGACAGGAGATTTTTCCCATTAAACAGGGTTTCTGTGTTGAGTAAGGCACTGAACTGATCTTGCATATCAGCTCTGAACTACAACCATTCACAATTCTTGACACTTAATATTATTAGAATTCCTGTTATATGCTAGTTCACCTTTTTAAAATACCATTATGTAATAAATTAAGAAAATAATTAGCATAAATGTGCGAAATCCAGACATTGTTATGCTGTGCAATTTAGAATACTTGGTTTCTACAAAGTTCGTTTTGTATGTATTTGCCAAACTAGTTTCTCACTCAACACTTTCCTTTGTTGCATTAATCAAACTTGGATGTAATTTTAGTGTCACACTCACATGAGATTTTACATTAAAAAATATATGATCGCTTACACTTACCTGTAAAGATATTGATCCTGTCTCTTTGTTCTTACTAAGGAAACTAGAAATCGACAAGTTCAAATCAATGCTGCTGTTATCAGCTGTAGAACCAGTGCCTGAATCGGCATCATTTTCCTTCAAATTCTCCGTCTCTACCTGCTGGGAAGTTTCAATATTGCCCTGATTATCCGTTTTGACTTTCTCATTTTCTTCAGTGCTAATACTAATACTGGGGACTGGAGTGACTTCAGAGTCATCAGCTTGTTCACTGACAGTGTTTCGAAGCTTATCCTTCATTACTTCACCAGAAGTAACTTCCAAACGTTCTTTGGCTGTCTGAATGTTGTTTTCTTGGATATTCTCAGCTCTGCGCTCTCCTGAATTTTGGTCCATATCAGTCAGTTTATCCACCACTTTAGAAATATCCTCAGGCTTGCTCTCTCTTGCCTTCTGGTCTACGACGTCTTTTCCAGAGTCTTTGATCTTTGCTTCCTCCATATTGCTTATGTTACTAATATCCTCATTTTCACTTTCTGCCAGTTTCTTGTCTACTTTGATCACTTTATCTTGGCTTTCTGATACAGTTTCTTCAGAGCTGATTATCTCATGGACCCGCTTAGCCTGACTTTCCACTGGCTTATCCTCCAGCTCAGGTATTTTATCCCCATCACTGATCGGTGTTTCAGCAATACCACCTATTTCCTTAATGTTGTCAATTCCATGCTTTATTAATTCCTTTTCTTCATCAGACACTTCAACTGTAGCACTGGGTAGAGTTTCTGTAGTGATGTCTATTGTTGCCTCTTTCTGCTCTTTATTTTCCTTTTGCTCTCTATCTCTATCTTCTACAGGGACCTTTTCTTCTTCAAGTCCCGAGAGATCTGTTCTGTTCTCCTTCTCTTCTTCTTCACCAGTTTCCTTAGAAATGCCTTCCTCAGTTTCTACACTGTTTTCAGTTGTGGGTACTACTTTCAGTTTATTATCTTCTGTCTGTTCATTTGCCGTGGAATTTTCTTTCTCTATTTCAGGTTCATTCTTTATTTCTGATTTTGTTACCACTTCAAGTTCTCTCCCTACTTTCTGGGGTTCTGTATCCTCATGTGGTTTTTCCAGGCTTTCTGTGTCCTTTCCTGCTGGCATTATTTTGCCTTGCTCATCTTCACCAGTTGGCACAGAACCGTTTTGTACTTTAATATCGTTTACGGTCATATCACATATCTTATCACCTGCTTTCCTAAATTTAATGTCCTCAGATTCATCCCCAGCTGTTTTGTCCTCAATTGCATTACTTCCTGTTTTCTCAGAGAGAGATTCCAGGACAGAGGCATTCTGTGAAAGTTTATCCTCTTCCGAGCTGGCAATGCTAAGGTCGGAGGATGCACGCTTCTCTGCAGGTAACTGCTAAAAAATTAAAGGAAGAGAAACACCTGAACATTTTGTAACTTAATCAAAGCACAGTTCTATGGAAGAATATCTGAACAGAGATTAATATTGTATTTACAGGCAAAGAATTTGATAACCTCAGAGTACTTCACTTGGTATTACTCGTTAGTGCACAAACTGCAGACAGGCTCTGAACAGGAAGTTTCACAAAAACCCTCTTCCATATCTCATAATTGAATAAAATAGACTGTGATTGAGGGAAAGGGATTATGGTCATCAGCCACTCTTTAAGAGCCTTTTTCTTTTCACACTTCTTTTTTTTTTTATCAGCTCAGTTCCTCAATAGTACCAGCTACAGTTGGATTTGAAAGACATGTCTTTGTGCCAGTTTGGCTAGAAAGAAACTGTGTAGCTTCAGTTAGTGCAGCACTGATAAAAAGAAATATTAAGACCTTCTTCTACTTCACTTTGTATTCTTTGTTAAAAATGCCTGGAATTTTTTAATCTGCTTTTTTAATCACTGTAAAACTCCATTAAAATGGTGAAAACTTCCAGCAGATCTGATTAAGTGGCAATACAGAACTAGAACAGAAACAGTTACCTCACTGTAGAAACTGTTGCTGTCAGAATATGAATGTTATCAGATTACATACAGACATACAAAAGAATATACTAATAAAGTACCATTTTAGCCATAATTGACCTTTCACTCTTCAAAGTGATTGCAATATCTCTCTATCTGTATTTACTGTCAGAACCCTGTAATTTGCAGATCAGGCTCCCGATTTGCCACTGGGAACATCCCAGGTTAGCTGTTGCAGCAAGCACAGGTTTGATTGTGCGTTTCTTACCTTGCTGGTTTCCCAGTCATACAGAAAACAATTCCTTTTAAGTTGAAATTTAATTTCAAATATTTCTTCACAAAATTACTCTAAAAGCTTAGTGTTTATCTCCAAGGCGTGTTTAAAGCTACCACAAGTAAATAACGCATCTACCTCACAGTTTCTTAAAATGCTGCTTTTCAGATTTTTAACTGAGTCACAGGGTGGACTTCACTCCAGCCCTCCTAGGGATTGATGGCTTAGCAGTGCTTCAGCAGAAGGAGGTGGTGGATGATCCTTAAGAGATGGAGAATAAGGCTTGGAGGAAGCTGGTGGGAATGAACGCTTGGAGATTCGCTGGGGTGGACTGGGGATGGGGTGTGAAGGTCAGGGGATGTGAGTAGCGTGGTGATGGGAGAGGAGGAAAAGAAGAGATCTGCTCCTGCATTTGGCTGGTAATGGCAGCTCCTGATGGCACCAGGCACTTGCACCAGTCAGGTCAGGAAGCACATGGCCTGAGCACTCTGCAACCTGCCACCCCACCACTGAACAAAGGGGCTTTCCCCTCTGAGCAACTGTATTTGCCTTGTAAGATTCTTAAAGCATCTCCAGAAATACACCCATAAATGCAATCCTGCCTTTGTAAAATATGGGGGCTTTTGCTTTTCTTTTTTTTCTTTGACAGCCACACTGTAAAATCACAAACTTAGTTTATAGCATAATAGTCAAATACCTTTCTTAATCTTTTAAACACTTCATGGAATACAAATGCATGTTTACTCGTTCATCTAGTCATTTTGACTTAAAACCATTCACACAAAAATCAGTATCCCACTTTTAATATGTTAAAAAAATGCAGATGTTAGTCTTTCTTAGCTATTATATATTACTGGGAGTTTAAGAACATGCTAATTTTGAAATTGTTGACTACTTATTTTGTAATAAGGTTTGAGTATGTTTACGATGTTAATTTTAGAAGACTTCCTGCAAAAGTCAACTTGTACATGGAGAAACTGAATTCTCCATGGTAAACTGGAGATGGCATATTTAAAAAAGCAAATTTTAAACTGACCAGAGAATTCTCTGTTTCTTCTTCTTCATCCTCATCTTTACCATCTTCAACTTCTTCTGTAACTTCAGCCTTAGCTTCTGCAATCAATTCTCTTATCGGTTTATTGGAAGTAACAGTAACAAATGGATGCTTGTGAAAATAAAAAAATAAGCACAGCATTAAGTGCTGACTTCACTGTACACAGTGGGAAAATCATAACTTGAAAGAAATACAACTTCAGAGAAACGTTACTGTGGCTCTCTTAAATTTCAAGATTCACAATTAACATAAATCATAATTGTCCTAATACATTTTTTCTGCTGAAGTCTTAAAAATCAAAACATTTGTATTCAAGCATATTGCGTAAGGAGTCTAACAAACTTTCTAAAAATATAAATAATTCATTTATACTGACCTTTTTCACAATCCAAAGAATAGAAGTAGAAATATTTTTAAAAAGGTTGTTTTTCTTGGAAACAACTTTCATTTCAGTTCCACAGTTTAATTATTTCCTGATAAGCTTTATCTAGGATTACTCTTTCTAGAACAAAACGTGCTTTGTCCTTAGAACAATTTTTTCTAACACAAACTGGAATTCTATTTTTCCTTTAGGAGCAATCAGGTACCTGTTCTCCTACTGTCTGAATCTCCTTTCTCTGCTTGGCCCTGCTGCTTAAATCTACTCAGCATATGGCAGATGGATTGTGGATGAAGTAAATGCGTGCTGACGTTAAACAGAATCAAATGTACCTGGTCACATCTATTCCTGTTCTGCAGTGACAGCATTACAGGGGAGGGCTGAGTGCTAAAGCTTTTAGAACACCTGTCAGCAGCTGACTACACACGTAAATTCCTCCTTCATCCACTACAGCTACCAAAGTATAATTACTTACACTAAGTAATTATTTATATCACATCAAAATATGTTAAACAAGTAATCTGATCTGCAGTCGGTATCATTTAACCAAATTTTATCAATTAAGGATCAATGCATCAATTTTAAAAGCAGATTGTGTATGAACATTCAATTTGAAATAATTTAAATAGTTACTATAATACTGCTCTGCTTTTAGAAAGTACAAAATATGCTTGTCTTTAAACAACAGTTCTGAACAATTAACTCTTCCTACCTGTAACAGTTGAGTTGCACTCCATCTTGCATCTACATTCTTTTCCAAACATTTCTTCAGAAAATCTTTAAAATCTGATGACCTATGCAAAGAGAAAACAGGTAGCGTTTGTTCTTCGGTCTTAGCATCAGACTAAAATATACTGAAATATTCTTTTGCTTTCCCATGAATCTACACTGCAACTCCAGGTTCTTCTATCGATTCAGGGAAAAACAAAGAGTAAAGGAATGCCAAGACCACCATGGCTCAAATACAGCTTTTAAACTGTTAGCCCATTAATAGAAGAGTTCATTTTTTGTTCTGCATTTTTAATACATCACATCTACTACACCACTAACTGAACCATGTAAAGGTATTAAATTGACCAACTAGATAATGCCTTTTAAAAATAATTTTTTAGTCTAAAAATGCTTTAGTCTCCTTTTACACAATCTTTTTTTTTCAGATGGTCTTCAGATCTGCTACTGCATTTTTAAATCGCTATTTCACATAGATTTTAATGCAAAATCTGCAATGTACTTCTGTATAAAAGCTTCTATAGAGAACTATGACAAAAAGCCCCCAGTTCCAACTGTGTGAGCAGATGTCTATGTGTGTGTACACATGTACAAACCTACACAGGATACAAAGGCAGACCACAAAGTTCAACAGTGCTACGCTCACGGATATAAAGTTTAGCAAAAAGACAACTTGGCATGCCTTGTACTCAAAACCTACAGACTGGGGTGGGAAAGTTGTAAATAAAATACTAACCATTTTGAAGGCTGTGCTAAGGTGGGAGGATCAGATTTTGCAATTTTCAGAAGCACTCGCATGGGATTTAATTCATGATGAGGTGGCTCTATTTGAGCCATTTCTATTAAAGTAATGCCGAGAGACCAAATGTCAGCCTTGTAATCATAAGGCCTGTCTTTAGAGGTCTCACACATTACTACTTCTGGAGCCATCCTGTGAAGAGAATAACAAAGTACTGATTAGAAAACACATTCTGATCTGTTCTGAGAACATTCCAAATACACACAGTCACTGAAGCACTTTAAGAAGCACGTTCTAGCCTCATTTAATACATTTACACTATATTTACCAAGCTTGTAATAATAAAATTAAAGTAATATTAAGTTATTTGCTCTTACTAAAAAGGCAGCGAAACAGTGCACTCACCAATACGGTGTACCAATAAAAGAGTCTCTTCTTTGTATTGTTCTTGTGTTTTTAGCTGATACTCCAAAATCCGCTTAAAGCAAACAGCAAAATACTATTAATGGGGTGGTGGAAGACATATTTTTTATTTTATAATTGTATTTTCAATGTTATATATTCCAGAGCAAGCATTTGGCGGTATTAAAACTTCAAAGTGAAATAAAAATATTGTGTTTGGATAGCTAAGTGCCAAGGTTTTAGAGCATTTCTAACACAAGACCTCGATTAAAACTTATTCCCCATTTCTAAAACAAAAAATTGTGCTACTGTTGGGCTGTGTGGGACAAGAGCAATATATGTATTTACTATAGGAATAACTGATTTAAATTATTTTAATTAGAAACTAGTTTCTTAAGCCTATGAAGCCTGTATTCCTCAGACATGACATTAACTCATTAATTCAACAGCTCATTCAATTTTTAATTTCAGGACTCAGATTCTCATGAAGTACCATTTTTCCTTTATGTTACAGGTTTCTTTTCACATGATTTTCACTTTACATCAAAAATCTTACATATCCACCTTTGATGTAATACCCAACTTTATCTTTGCAATTACTTGTCTATAGAGCACTACATTTCTCACCTAAAAAAAAAAAGGATGACACTTAAATAGCTGTTGTATGCTTATTACAGATGTAATTTTGTTAGTGAAGATCTAGAGATTAGAGCAAAGGGACAAAAATAGCCATATGTTGCATCTTTAATCTGTACAAAATTACTTGATGGGCTCAGCATTTCAGAAGTGTAATTTTGCTCTGTGAAAAAAAACCAAGGACTTTCGCAATGGTTCAAATGCAAATTCTGAAATCTTGAAGGACTAGAGATACTGAAATAATAAAAGTCGAATCCTTAATACAAATAAAGTGCTATAAAGGAAATTTGTCATTTACGTATCTGTAAAACAAGGAATTACCCATTTCTGTGTATAGCAGAATCAAAATACAAATAGTTTAAAAGTAGTAAAATGCTCCTTCAAATCATGCTGTACACTTTTCAAAACTAGAGCAAATCTTTTTTTCAGAAATCCTAATTAGCAAACCTAAATGCATCACTAAATATAAGTGTGGAAGAAACCTCCCTGTGGTCTGAACTGTTACGTAGTATCTTGACAGCCTGCAAGGTGCTGTGTATCAGCTAAGCTTGACAAAATCTTAAAATAGTTCCAAGTCTGTGTGAGGAGAAGCCAGGTCATGTGAGGAGATGAACAGAAACAAATGACTTGCTCTGACCATGAGACTCCTGCTTTGATCTGTGGTTTCTTTTACAGCAGTACTAAGAATCTAAGATAGAAGCTCTATTACTTTTAAAAATAAGGCCTATGACCCCCAGTCCATCACTAAATCTTCAGGGTTTGTAGAAAAGCTAAAACAGTAAAGTTACATGTCCTTTGCAGATTAAAAGAAAGGCAGATGCAAGGAGCATATGTACAAGCAACTGTCTTGTGCAAGGGGATCCATGCAAAAAGCACAGACACACTAAACTGATCAATATAGCAAAGCAAGTTCTTAAATATTCTCAGCTTCTTACCAGACGATGCCCTGACCCTTGCTGAGACTCTGCGATCAGTACGAGTTAGGCAGCAGACATATTTCTGACTTCGGACATACCTTGTTTACATGTACAAGGATTGTCTGTAGCAAGGCTGGGAGTTCAGAGCCCCAGTATGCTCTGCTGATATTCTGATTCTCCTTACCTTTACCCTCTGTGTAATGTGCTTCCAAAGAAATATAACTAATCACACACCCCATGCAGAGAGAAGGTTCTGAAACGTGAGCGTGAGCTGCAATGTCATGGAACTATGGATAGAGAGCCACTGTAAAGGCTGACAGCTTATACACACTTGCCCCGAAACAAAGTGGATCCAGATAATTCCTCTGCTTTCCTGGCTGAATGAAGGGATGTTATTCACCACCAGTAGTCCTTTGTCAGTTCTGTATGGAGGAATCCTCACGGATTCCCTATCACATCAAAGTGAAAATGTGGATGACTCTTAAATTCAGATTAAAAAGCAGGAATCAACAATAGTAAGCTCGTATTAATTTTCTTCCAGACTGTTCTGTCCTAATTTCAGTGTAACAAACAATTTACAAAGGCACAGAAACACTAAGATCAGTAATTAAGATAATTACTCCTCCTCTCTCAGTAAAGCAAGAGACAACAGTACTAGGTACCGGGTTTTGGTGATATTAAAGAATGTTCATTTTCAAAACTAACAACTTCAAAGGGAAGTTCTGATGTTACCATAGTAAAGGCAACTGTAAGTAAGAATATTATACTAAAAAACAGTAGGAGCTGTGTCTGACTGTAGGCAACTTGACGCAGATACTGACACAACTCCTACACTCGCTGATTTTGAAGTGTGAAAGATGTGCCTTGATAGTAGCAAACCACTTTGCTTTTGAAAAACCCCTCATTGCTAGATTGGTATTTCAGTAGGTAAGTAATGAACTCTGACAAACTGCAGCCTGA
>JAYRBT010000178.1:24149088-24161211 GCA_036023395.1 Myiotriccus ornatus | reverse complement strand
GTCTGACTGTAGGCAACTTGACGCAGATACTGACACAACTCCTACACTCGCTGATTTTGAAGTGTGAAAGATGTGCCAAGTATTGTCAGGATATTTGTTCAAGCTTTTTTTTTTCCTTGATAGTAGCAAACCACTTGCTTTTGAAAAACCCCTCATTGCTAGATTGGTATTTCAGTAGGTAAGTAATGAACTCTGACAAACTGCAGCCTGAGGAAAACATAATTAAAAGACCATGCCAAGTTCTGGGAAAGTCTTGTATATGCAACATGCTTACCTAGTTTAATGTCTCCATCTAATGTGAAAAGAATATTGCCAGCCTTTAGATCTCTGTGGATGATCTTATTTTCATGCAAGTAGTTCAGTGCTTCCAGTGTCTGCCTGCACACCACTTTGATCTGTGGCTCTGTTAATGGCCTTTCAAGCTCTACAAGACAGAGACAGAAATAATCACAACATTTCTGCATTTTACGTTATGTGTTCATAGCAATCAGCATAGTAATATATGTGAAAATTAATTTATCTGACAGATTCTAAACATCACATGTCAGAAAAAATTTCTGTCTTATAATACTCGCTCCTTTCAGTAAGAATTTCATGCCTTGAACCCAAACCCCTCCTCATTATCAGTTATGCATACCCACCTATCTGAACTGTGAAAAAGCTATACAGTTTAGAGATTGGTTCTTCTGTGTGGTACACAGAGATGCCAAAGACCAGATCCTTTACGTAAATGGTATTAGGATTCACCTAATTTGAGGACTAAGCACAAAAAAAATCTAACTTTAAGGTAGATGCAATATAAAGAATTATCACAACCTGATTTGGAAGGTGGCAGTGGAGAGGAAGAATGAGATCTGAAAAGGGCTCATACAGACTATGTTATAACAACAGAGAGCTTCATAAGCATATGAAAACAACATTTACTCAAAGGATCTAAACAAAAATGTTGTTAGAAAGTAAATAAAGGCTTTAAAAATGAGAGAAAAATAAATCTAATTTAAGAAGTTACAATATCCATAGATATAGGTGTAAATTCTAATTTCTAAACCCCATCGTTCAACATATATAGCACACCAATTACAGAAATATTTGCATATCAAAACAATACTCATATGAAATATGTCTTAGAATATATATTATAATTTTAAGGTGTTAAGTTTATTATTTGAAACAATTTATTTACCCAACATGACTGCATCTACAGCTCCTCCTGCACAGAATTCGATCAGGATCTGTATTTAAACAAATAAAATACAGAAATTAGAAATGAAACCGTTCCACTGAACTGAATCATCGATTAAGGGAGCATTACTGACAGGTCAGAGTTTCAGACTATTTTGCCTCTACAAATTACTTTACTAATCTGCAAAATATTGGTATTGTTACCCAGCTAAAAGTAGGGTTGTGCTGCTCAAGCAAATTATTTGAAAAATACTTGGAGATCCTCAGACAAAAGTTTTAATCCAAATATAAAATAGCATAATAAAAACTTATAAAACATAATGAAACAGTCAGCTTAAACCTACTCCTTGTAATGTGATTTACATAATCCCTGCAAACTCATTTCTTGATTATTAAGCTCTACTTCTATACTATAATCTTCCTGACTGAAAAGTGCAAGAGCTAAATGATTTTCTATTAGCAGATGCTATCTCCTATATTGTTTCAGACGAGATGAAAATACAGAAAAATACTTTTAAAAGCTAAAGAAAATTACTAAATTCAGATGTTTACATTAATTTTCCTTCATTTTCATTCATGCCTACAGTACATCAAGGCTTTTATCCCAGAATATATTACAAGTCCATCTCCAGTTCTGAGTTGCATTTGAAACAAAAATAAACTGCAACTCTTTTGGAGTACAAACTATGCTGACACAAAGGACAAAATGTACATACACAAAGGAAAAAGAGGGTAGACAAAGGGAATATGGAGAGAAAAAAAGAGGAAAGGTCATTCAAGATTGATACCCCACTCTTCTATATGTGTTTTTTCATTAATTTGAACTTTAAACATTAAATTGTAATTTTCAGCCTGACAGATAACGAGTATTTCTTGTCAGTCAGTCAATATTCTGAGAAATAATATCTTATTTGTTTTCTTCAGAGTAACTTTAAAATCAGAGTATAATTGCCCATAAAAGAGGAAATCTCAAACTATACCTTACACCATAACAATTATATATACACCACTTATGTCACATATTACTTCAAATTACTACGGCAATTAATCCCCACAACAATGACACCAACAAATGTATTATATAATGCAACTCTCTGTAAGTCCTTTAAACATTATTCCATTTACATGCTTCTACATGCCAAGTAAGTCAAGTGTGGGAAATTGTAAATAACAAATTTCTCTAAATTTGCTGTTTGAGCTGACAAAGGTCTCTCTGATAAAGAAATCATGTTTCCAAACCCGAAAAGCAACAGTGTACTATTTTATGCCCAACTGTCATACTTCTCTTTTTTTCCTTGCACTAAATTCAGTTTACTTACCACATCATTAAGGTTTCTCTTTGTTGCTCTTATGCCCCTGCATTTCACTGTAACTACGTAGCTACAACTTTATTTTCAAACTATTTACTCCTCTTCTATCTTCATTCTGCCAGCAAAGCCTATCCACTCAGTCTGATATTCTGCCTCTATGCATACTTGCTTTCATACTGAAGTTTTTTTACAGGATTTTTTTCACTATTCCACTGTTTTATACAATATCCTTTTACTCTGCATGAAGATCACAAAGTTTTAAGCTCAGCAAAATAAATGTAAATGAGGAAATACGATATTACATGTCCATCATTTTCGTGGCTAAAGGATAAAGCTTATTTTCCATAGAAAATTTTATTTGTTTTAGGTATCTTTTTGAAGTATAAACTCGTAAAAAAAACCCAAGCATGTATTCTTTGTACAATTCCCAAAGCACTTACAAACATTGCACTGGATCACCTAGAAGGAAAAACTGTATTGTCATAGCTAAGACTATTCCAGTGAACACACAGGATATACAGAGGAGTGACGTGTAGTCATATGTATGCTCACCACACACCAAGGTTCTAATACCTCAGGTTTAAGTAAATTAATTATGGTTCAAGTACTGGTGAACTGTCCTTCCTGGAAGTGCCAATAGGTTCACTCATATCTAAAATACATACTTCACAGGCTGACCTTTTCAGCACATTATTTATTTTTCAGGTATGGATTCTGAATCTCACTCTAAATTGTACTAATGTAATTAAAATCTGAGTCCTGCTGCTACAAATGAGCACCAATTAAGAACTCTCTCAATACACCAAAATGAACTGCTAATTTCCACATTTTAGATTCAACCCCCTGACCAAATGACTCAGTGTAGCACAATTTTACAGTGACAATTTCCTAAGTCATACTCACAATTTAAGAATTAGTTTTGAAAGTGAGTAGTTATCCCAGTACTGACAACCCAGACAAAATATGATTGACAAATGATCTTTTAATAAAGAAAAAACTCTAATTTCAATAACCTTTTGATATAAGTAAAAACACTTAGAGAAGGAAAAATACCTACCCACAGATTGTTTTCATAGTAGAAAGCATCTAGTAGCTTGACAATATTAGCATGATCACAAGATGCTAAAATATCAATCTCCACCATGTAATCTTCAAGTTCTTCTTCTGATTTAGTATCTATTACTTTTGCAGCAGCCAGAACTTTAGTTTCTTTGTTCTGAGCCTGTAAAAGAAGAGTCACAGCAAACACATCTACATGAATTTCACCAGATAACTGGCACCAGCAAAAACCCCCACAAATAAATCAACCCTCTCCCAACAGTTCTGTGCTGTTTTCCTGCCTCTAGCTTCTTTCTCTACAAAAAGAGAACATCTGCATATTAAAGAGCAGATAAAATCTAGCAGAAAAAGGGTTTAACAACTTTTCCTAGGGTTGAGAAACAATGAAAGACAAGAATGTAAAAACACTTAATTCTTGTCACATTCTTTAAACCATCATACACTCAATAGCTTTAGAGTCACTACAGTTTGGTACTATGATGAAGTTCTGTGCTGCTCCCCAAAACACCATCTATTAACACTTGGCAAGGAGTATGAAGTAGCTCCACCTTTTGTTTCTGCCCTTCTGACAGTCCCCACGTTGTGGCAGCACCGCTGTTCCCAAAGCCACACAGAGAACCTGATCCTCGACCAGGAACCAGCAGGTTGCTCCTCCTCAGCCAGGGGCTGTATGCAAGCTCCCAGGTTAAAGAGCTGCCAAGCCATCATTAGTTTGTCTGGGCTTTTTGCTCTCTTTGCTTCAGAAGTTTGGAGGACTCCCATAGATGGGGACTCATGGAGAGTGGAATGCTGTAAATGCTGCCAACCTGTACTTCACTTCTCACCCTATGACAAGGGAGCTGGAATTGCTGCAGTGATATGGTCAACTACAGAACCAGTAAAACAGGGAAAGGGCAAACAAAACCAAGGGAAAGAAACCCCCAAACATTTCTGCTACGCATTTAAATATTCTTTGGCTTTTTTTTTTCAAACATAAGAAATGACAAACAATTAGGATGACTTATGGAAATAGCAAAACACTTCAGAAACCAGTAACTGCAAATACTACTTATTCACAGAATATTGCTGAAAACTAATATAGCTAAACTAGGCAAGGTGAGATTTTTTTTTAATATAAGGGGGTTAAAGCAAATACTAAACACACAGTCTATATACATGTGCATACATATACAGAAACACAAAATTATATACACTCTCTAATAATTGTCTAGCAAGTTATCTTTGAAAGAACACTGAATTCCAAGTTGCAGTAAACTTTAAACAAGAAGGTATATTTTTCTCAAGCCATCATAAAAACACTACTTTGTCAGGGCATTTCCAGGGGTTATCTTATCTTTTGCCTCTGAATTAAACAAGTGTAGGACTGAAGTCTACTTCACCCATTATAAGTAAAGACCATGAAGCAAAGGCCTGTGTTTACTCCACTGAGTTTTTGACATTCAAATGAAATTAAATGGCAAGCAGGGACACAGGCTCTCTCCAAAGCAGCAGAAGACAAGGACCTGCAGGGGTCCGACTCCTGATGTGAAGCATCACAAGGTGGTTCATCCTGTCTCTGCTGGTACAGCTGATAGATGGGGCCCAAACCTACTTGGGATCATCCCAGGACAGAACACAGCAAGAATCCCAAAACCTGAGTTTTGTCACCCAATCTCTTTATACCAGTACCAGAAAAAAGCTGCTATCAGACAGCAAGCGAGAATCCTTAAGAATGATTTCCAAAGTCTAAATATTATTACTTTCACAGCTATAAATAATTCTCTTATGTGGCAAAAGATAATGAAATATTTAAAGATAAACATTTATAATAATATTCAGTAAAATAGCAGTAAAGCAAAACACACTTCTAAGCACAGTCCCAGCCAATTCATCTCATGTTGAGGGTTAAGGTTTTCTGTAACATTTCTTTTTATCTCAGTATTCTTTCCAAAACAAAAAACAACCAATCTTCCCAACCTCAATATTTGCCCTCCCATGTTTAACAACAAAGATAAGGAATCTGTGTAACATTACTTGAAAACAAACTTCTGAGAAATTTTCCAACACACGTTCTGATAATAAAAAGGAAAAGGTCTGCTTAGTAACACAAACATCATTTGTTTTGGTTTCATGCTTTATAGCTCTATTCTAGAGCTGGACTCTAAATTTAACATGAGAAGTGAAGCAGATGTCTGATCAAAACAGAAACAGACTTGCTGGCTTTACATGTGCAGAAAAATGGTCTTTAAAGCACCTTTCTAAAGAATTCAAATTTTAACTGTAAATGTACCTTTTCAAAACATGCACGGACACTCTCCAGTGCACCTTAAAGAAGGGTACTTAAAATGAAAAAAAATCTGAAAATCATTTTTACATAAATTTGCTTGCAAACTATAGAATGGTAACTATTTTTTTTAATAGAACTATCTACATCAGGTATCAATAACAGATGTTACTGCTTTCTGATTCAGTTTCACCTCTGATCAAGACAGGCATGGTAAGTTCACCTCCATGATTACACACTCGGGAGTTTGCTGCATTTACAGCACCTATTGCTTTTTTCTATTGACTGAACACTTTGTATTTTGATTTTTCCCAGATCCTTTTGCTTGAAGGAACTAGAAATCTGCTTTGAATAAGTTTCTATGATTTCCTTCTTGTGGTAGCTCTATTAAAACACCTCATTACAAAACAGAAGTTATTAGAGGCAATATGATTATCTTTACGAGCATCTTAACAATTATAAACAAAACAAATGGTTGGCTTTGTTCTGACTAAAGATAGTAAAATTTTGTAGGTCTAGATCCAGATTTTTTTTTCCAATTTTTAAAAGGAAAAAGCTTTAGAATTAGCATATTTCCACTGCGTATTTCTGAGGACTGATAAAATACTACATCTGAACAAAAATTCTCTAAAGTTCTTCTTGAATAAGACAATATTCATCTCCACCCCACAATGTGCTCAATAATAAATACCCATCTATGTGACTTGCTGTAAGAAGTACGTAAGAAATACGTTCTTTTGAACTGTGTAGGAAAGGATTTTACTGATCATGCACAAGATTTATGACTCACTGTACTATGGGAAAAAAAACCCTCCTTGGATTAAGAGGAACAAAAAGCATTTACAGCTTTGTGTGGGCATGTTTGTTTTTTTTATACTTAGGCTCAAGTCTTTCTTCTGCCACAAAACATTCTCCAAAGGTCAGAGCAGGAGCAAAAATGATTGTGTAGACACAGCTTTGATTTGCATACTCTCATTCTGTATTTGGCTACACCAACATTTAAAGTCAACCTGCCATTCATGTCACAGGACATATTTTGAAAGGGCAGATCCTCTAAGTAGCTGCAGTTTCCTCCCATATTTTAGCTCTCAGCTATCAATTCAAGTTATTCCAAATGCTCTGCTTAAAATACATTCGATTCTGCTTCTATGATAGACAGGTTAAGCTTCAGTCCTGTGCTGAGAAATCCAAACTGGCATTTTCAATGGTTATGTGGAGACAAGGAAGAAAGGGGAGGAAAGATTCATTAACAAAATTTGATCTTTTCAAAAGATACATACATAATGGAAGAAAACTGAATTGGAATAACTCATTCCCTCAAGATGTGACTAATCCAATATGACATGGATATTATTAACTACTATATGCAACTATACATAAACACTGCAATCCTTTCACCAAAACTTCTATTTGGATTATTATTTAAGGTTACTGCAGCAAACATTTTAACTTACAGAGTGAGAGAATGTTACAGCATGGTTCCTGCAATGGATGGTACAGTCCCATTAGCAGACGACGCACAGAAAAACACACTTAATTTTAAGTTAAAGTACTTTGATCAGGATGGATTACAGGTTTTTATAGAATAAATGATCTCTAAAATTAGAACTTGTAAATTAATTTCTCTCTGAACCTAAATCCCTCACACTAAAATGGCAAAGCACGTCTAATCCACAGAAATGTAAAAATATGAAAATATCTCAGCACAAGAAAGACGAATAACCATTCTACAGAAAACCAGGACCTGCAAGTATGCGGAATTAGTAACTCCTCCCTAACAATCCTGGATTTTTGTACAGTATCATATGACTAAATATAAGTTCCAGGGGCATAAGCTTTGTGAGGAGACCGAGAGCAGAATATTAAAAGGCACTATGGGCACTTGGCCAAGAAGTTGCATATTCCCAGCCTTGGACAGCAGGGAGAGCAGAGCCACCGCTCCAGAGTAATAGGATTACAGCTCAGAGATAACTAGCTAGCCTTTCATCTTCACATGACCAATGTGAAGTTTCAGCCTTGGTTGTGAGGGACTGTTTCAGTTTCTTATTGCCAGCAAATGTTTCCTTCCCAACTGTGCAGCTCTTCTCCTGCAATGCAGCTTAAAAAAATTAAACACTATTTTACAACTGAAAAAAACCTAAGTACGCCCTTCGCCTACTGTTCAGGCAACCAGAAACAAAGCTGAGATATGAGACAGAAAATTGTTCATCACCTTTCTCCCTGATGCCTGATCTCCTGTGAGATGTTATATAACCCCACGTTCTGCAAGCAGCAAAACAAATCAATTAAGAAGCTTTTCTTTTCTGACTCATTCTTCTTAACAAACTGTAGTCATAATCATAGACCATCAAAGTTGTCAAAAAGTGAAAAATACGCACATCCCTATTCAACAAAAGATGTTTTCCCCACATAAAAAGCTCCACTTTAGTGTAAACTTGGGATTGTCAGATCTAGTTCCGTATTAGCTTTCTGATGGTGCCTGAGTAATCAGCACCAAAAAACTGTCCCTGCACAATGCAAAGGCAAGAGCTGTTTCTCTGAGCTATCACAAAGCAGCGATCTCAGTCTTTCTTACGTATGAATCAAGGGGGAAAAACTGCTGTAATTTTAGATTTTAAAAGTCTTATCAAATAAAATGTAAGAAGTAGAGTGGCCTTCTGGAAAAACTACACTGGACTTTGTTTTGTGTAAGTTTACTATACTATATTTAACGCATTTTAAAACCAAAAAGCCCTTCATGATGGACCAGCATCAAGTGTTCAAAGTTATTTTCAAAAACATGGAAACGTGCCCTTCATTAGTGAATTAAAAAAAAAAAAAAATCTATCTTAACTAGTCAGATAAAAGGAAGCATTAATTCTAACATCAAACACTGAGAAATGTAATCAAAAATACCATTTTGAATTCAAGAGCAAATAGAATCTTTTGCAATATTAAACCACATTAAATTTTAACAATAAATCACAAGTTCAGCCAATGAAGAAGATGGCAATCTTCACAGATTTCTGGCAATTAAGATGAGCCAGTCATTTCAAAGAAGCCATGTTATATTGCACGAGTCTTCACTGCACAATGTTTGAAAATGTAATTAAAATGAAAAAAAAAAAAAAAGGACTTTCAGTTTTTTGTCTAATTATAGATATGGTTGGTTCCAGGAATTAAAAATCAGTTAACTTCAGTTATACATGCTAAAATTTGTCGAAATGACTATTACAGAACATTTACTCAAAAGGATAGTATCTCCCAAAGAAGATGCATCCTTGAACTACAGCTGATCAGCCAAGAATTTTCCCTGCCTATGCAATGTATCATAGTTACCTACTATATAGTTTCTTCTACTTAAAAAGAAGTTAATTAAATTCAGTTTCCCTGTTTAATGCCAGGGAAAAAAACCCTAAAATAGAAGTGCAGATAAAAGTGCCTCCATTTCCTACAAGCAAATGATCTTCCTTACAAAGTGGAGGCCAGGGTTCAACCCCGACTGCTGAAGCATCTTTATGATCCTGTGGTCTGGTGCTGCCTTTGTGGCTATGCTTTTTGGAGCTGTTTCCATGACAACTTCACTCTTTTAATATTACCCTTGTACTTCGTACTCATTGTGGTTCTTCTGCTTCCTCCACAGTTGGTTTCTGAGGATTCCACAAGTTATTTTTGGGAGTGGTGTATGGAATATAATTTTAATGTTTAACCTCACGTTTCCCTTTAAGTATTCTTGTTAATTCTGTGATATTTTGTACACTAACTAAGCAGAGCTCCCATCCTGATTCATGCATTGTACCACTGAAATCAGAAAGAATATTTATATGCAGATTTGAAAAGTACCTGCACTGAACTGGCAAATACGGGCAAAATAACTGAAACAGTCCTGTAGAGGAAACTTAACAGAAGAGATTATATCAGACTCCAGCATCATTTTTATTTAAGCAAACACATTTAAAAAACAGAATAAAAAATAAGAAAAAAACCTGCTAAACACTGGCAAGAAAAATTTCCAAAATATTCTTTGCTGTTTTATATTAAACATCACATTCTTATTTTCCCTTCTCTTGCTGCATGATGGCTTTCATAAAAGCAATAGGGAAAACCATCTGACAATATTGGGAAAACATTCGTAACTAAGGCATTAGGTGGTATCAGAATGCAAGTGCAAAGGACTGGTATTTTTTTCCTAAATTCTGTTATAATAACTCTACATACTACTTGTGAAAGCAGCATTAAAATACACAGTTCTGCACTGCAACCAACTCCTAAACTTGAGAAGGGGGAGGTGTGACAAATTGAGATTTATCCCTGCAGTGCTAAGCTGTTTTGCCAGTGTCTTTCATCTGCAGAGGACACTAACAGTTGCTGGCAGAGGTTTTCTCAGTTTTATCCAGAATCAGACAATGTCAGCCCCAAACTAACTTTGAGCTTCCTGGAAAGGATAGTAACCCAGTCAATCTTCATCCTTGATTACAAACATCCTGCAGTTATTTATTCAGTCTTGTGTCATTAGGAAGAAAACAACATAATGCTTAATGCTTACTAATTTATTTTAGTGACTACAGCTTAAAATTCGGTCTTTTATTCCAGCAATAAACACACTTTTATTTCAAATGACATAAACTAATGGTTCCAAGAAACAATGTTATCAAGAAATAGATTTTAATCAAACCACAATTTCTAACTTTAGCAGTGCACTAGAATTTTTAAGACAAACAACAGGTCAGAGTTGAAGCTGTATACAGAGTGCTGTTTTTTTCAGAAAATTATCCCCGTGCCAGGTTGAGCTAAGAATTGTAGTACTCGCTTATAATTTTACAATTTGCTTGAACACAGGACTTAAGAAACCTCTGATTGCTTTACCTGGGAGGGCTCTGTTATAATCTTACTTCTAGTCATTTAACATCTGTAACACGCTTTAGTTTACTTGAGCCCAGAGAGCCAGTGTTACTTCTGCTAACCTCTTCTCCCAGGGAGACATTTGGAGCTGTAAAAGTCAACTCTGGAGTTTTCTGCAAACAGATGCACCACTGAGTCTTTCAGCTCCACGTAGCATCCACGTAGCATACAGTCACTTTGTTTACTCACACTTTACAGACTAGTGTACGTTCACAGATGCATATGTATCAACCTACAATTTTTTTTTTTTTTTTTTAAATAAAGTGGTGAGGTCAACTCACAGTTCCTCCTTACCCTGTTCCTCGGAGCTGAGTTACAAAACAAGACTGGGATCTGCTCTGCCCAGAGCCTTTAGCCAGATCAGATGCAAGATGGCTACAGCTGTTTGCTGACCCAGCACAGCTATTCATTATGGCAAAACAACTAACAAAACAGTGCATCTGACTTGAGCATAGAAAATTCTGTCCTTCCTAACTGGATATGAGCAAGTCAACAAAACAATAAAGAAAGAAAAAGGACAATTTCTTTGGACTTTAAGAACCCTTCAACAAAGGCCTTCTGACATGTTACTAGGGAAACTACATAGTAATGGAAATGCAATGTGGCACAGTAATTAAGTTAAAAAAACTTGCTGTCAGAAAAGTAAAGAATATTATTAAAAGTGCTACATTTCATAGAGCAGAAGGAAGGCATTTAAAGACTGGCACTAAGACAATTTATTTTATGTATTTATTGCTGAAGATGATGGGCTATAACAGATGTAACTTAACTGTTTAAGCGTAAACATCGTACTAGCTCAAAAATATGGGCAATTTGAGAAAAGGTTCTGTATAATTTGATACTGCAATGTGAGCCATATTCAAATCTTGCAATAAGCACAGCTAAATAGCCAGAGGGGAAAGATTAAATTAAACAAAATGAAGTATTATCACACCATTTCGTTCTTTGTCCTTCTAAAATGAACAATAAATACAGTACAGTTCATATATTTTAAGGGAAAAATATAGACTATATAGGCAGTTCAAGATTCAGTGTTCTACAAAAAGATACAGTTGTAGCAGAGGGAAAGGAAATGTGACTACATCAATACCACATTAAAATTGGCAACAGTTCTTGCAAAACTATCAAAGCACATATTCTGTTGCTCCATACATGCTAAGATGAAACTTCCTCTATTTCTGAAGGAACAAAAGACAGAAGTAGTTTCAGACAGTTTTCATTTAAAAAGCTGTACATCATCATTTCTCACTTTTAACTAAAATTGTTACAGAAACTAATTCATAGTCTCTTTATGGTATTAATATATTTTAAAAAAAAAACAACATAAAATTCAGAATTCTAGAGGGAAGTCCCAGCAGGAGCAGGGAAGTGATCCTTCCCCTGTACTCTGCATTGGTGAGGCCACACCTGGAGTATTGTGTTCAGCTC
>JAYRBT010000178.1:24136323-24148988 GCA_036023395.1 Myiotriccus ornatus | reverse complement strand
AATTGGAGTTGGATCAGGGGTTGGACTCGATGATCTTGGAGGTCTTTTCCAACCCAATCTATTCTATGATTCTATGTCATTACTTCCTTATGTGCATATCTTAAAAACAATCTGACAGAAACCAACTGCAAAGACAGCAGCAACAACAAAGAAATCAATATAGTTAAGCCAGTATCATTCAACGCCCTTTAAACAAGTTATTTTCAACTCAGTCCGACAATTAACTTTATTAATTACAAAATGCACTCTGCTGGTATAGGCTGTTTAATGCCTGTACAGCCTGTGACTTGCCAGTAGTTTTCTTGTGCCTTAAGTCATGACCCCAAAGCTCCGTACGACAGCACAAACACAAGCCGAAATCTCTGATGTGCAAGTTCAAAAGGTGCCTCACGGGAGTTTACAATGACCTGGATATCTTCGTGCTGCAAGTGTGACATCTCAAGAGATGAGGAAGAGCCATCTGAATACACATTTGGTATTCCCTGACAACTGGCGATTCAAGTATCACAAAAACAGGTCTTGAATATGAACTTCATTCATATTCAGCACAGTAGTGAAACCCTTGCTTCTGATGTTGCCTACCAGATTAACTGTTTGGCTTGTTTTAATTGTGAATTTGAACAACTAACCAATTACAAAAACCAACTACTTTGAGAAACGATAAGAATGCAAATCCTTCTACTTATCAGCAGATTTCAAAAGAAGTTTTAATTTAGAAGCATACTGATGATGCTGGTCTTTTTCAAATTCTGATGTTTTATGCATTGGCTCTTCGACATTTTACTGATTAGTATAATTCATACAGAATTTACCTAGAATGCTACTGATAAACACAAATGGCCATGGGAATAATTGCATTATTTGATAAAATTATTAAAAACAAATTCAGATAAACCCTTTAACTCTTTGAAGACCTCGTTGCACAAAATATGCAAAGGAAAAACAGTTGCTTTACTCAGACATTTGCAACCAATGAACTTGTGAGCTTCTATCACTAAAAGATTTTCATGCAACATTGGAACGTTGTTCTTCCCCTGACAGAACTGTTGAGTGTCATGATAACATTAGGCAGTTAAATACACAAGATGTTCAGGAGGAAGTTCTGTTCTTGCCTCCCAACAGTGTGGAAATGTTACTTTTAATGGAATTATGCAAGGTTTATTTTGCCCATGTACCCAAGAAGTGATGTTGCATGTCTTTTAAGGAGAGGTTCTCATAGAGAGAAAACTGCTTCATCTCTTTCTTCTACTCCTCCCTCTCCCGAGGTGTTGTTTTGTTTTAATTATTTATTTATTATTATATTGAAGGCTTTTTGAAGCAGAGGACTATCTTTTGTTGTGTATTTGTACAGTAAGAGGGAATGCAGAATTCCATTCCTTTTGGAAAATTATCAAAGCCTTTTCTTGCTTCAAAACACTCTGCTCACTCTGAAATTCAGCTCACTTTCTGTACTTTCCTTATACAGATTTAGTGCCAAATAAGAAGTCTTATAAAATTTTCATTCTTTTCTAGCAGTTATGTAGCACACTTAAAGTAGAAAAGAGAATCACCACTTGAAATAAAATTGGGAACAGAGGTTTTTAGTAAATTTCCACTTAAAAATCTGCCTAGATGAAAAAATTATCCTTCAGTGATGCAGATGGACAGAACTACTGGCTGATAACACCAACAGCAGCATTTAGCAAGTGGCTCATACAACAGGAGTAACTGGATTTTTTATTTTGTCCTGAGAAAAAGCATTCACCTGACATACCTTAACAACCTCGGAATATGGACATGCCACCCTGATGCTTCCCTTTGATCGCTATTTAAGCCAATGCTGACACTGTCCGTCAATTTTCCTCTACATTAGCAGTGTTGCATGTCTGGCCCTCTCGTGAGCTGGTCTGGGTAGCCAAGAAGATTACATGCACAATCAGCTTTTGTGTGGCTTAGTTCCTTGGACCAGATCAACTCGAGGTTGGCAAGAACCAAGCTTGTCACAAGGAAGGAGGTGGGAATGAGAGTGCACTGCCAGAATTCTCGCTGCATCGACTCGCATCTTTGGAAACTGTTGTGGAAAACAGTCACAGTAAAGACCCCAACACTCATCATTCCAAAGCTACTTCTGTACTTACTAAAGCTATTCAAATGCACCACTTTGAGAACATGTGTTGTTGACCTTAAGTTAATATCACAGCTCCATACTGTTTTAGTGCTTTTCCGAGATTCAAAAGAACCTTCTTCATATTGCTCTGGCTCAAGGGTGAGGTCCCAAAACAGCAACAATAAACATTGATACAGGAGAGGTAACAAGTCAGTACACTATTTCATTTTTATATTTCACTTTTAAATGCTAGGGGCAGGTGTAGGCTTTTAGTTTGTTTTTATTTAAGGATAACAGGCAAAACTGACAACTTAGTGGGTCATTAAGCCGACCAGAACATTTATGTTTGCTACCCAGACACAGCCTAAAATTCTTGCTACAGCCAAAATCAAAGTCAATATTTTCAGGTACACCAGCTATGCCAGTCAGTAGGAAACACTTGACACTACTCTTGTTTAAATGGAGATTCTTGAGCTTCAGACTTGCCACCATGGAGAGAAGAAAAATAGTAGACAGGTTACTCATAAACTTGGTTAGTACATCTCCACTACTAGCCAGAACTAGTTGGAAAGGGTGAAAGAGTAAAAAAGCTTGGCTTAACTCTGAAAGTACCCATTTCACCAAATTATTGGGACGATTTTTTTGAGGATAATCCTTGTACAAACCCTTCCAACCGTATTTCCCAGCCATAATCACAGTTCATGGTGCAATGTAGCTGCACAGACCTGTGGTTCTGATCCATGACTATCCAGCACTGAGAAACAGAACTGTTTGTCTGAATGGTGAACTGAAAGATTTGTGGCATCCACAGAAGCTGAGCAAGTAAGAGAATGAGAGGGACAATTAAAATTGTTAAAGGGTCAAGCAGTTGTCTTATAAAAAGCAGACTAAAAAAGTTGGGCCTCTTCAATTAAAACAGGAAAAGCTGAAGGTGGGGCAGGAACATGACTGAACTTTACAAATAAAAAAAGGCAGCATATGAATGGAATAAATCCCGATTGAGACAATGGCTGTGAAAGAGAAGAGAGTTTACTGCAACATTCTAATTTTTGCTGAGGCAGCCAATTAACATTTCTCCATTAAGGTTTCACTGCCTTTTGACTACAAAAGTATTATCTCTTTTCATGGTAAAACACTGCTTAGAAATACGAGTCATCTTAAATAAAGTGAAATCTAGACCTGTGTTAGAGAAAAGCTTTGGGTTTACAGTATGAATCTGTTTTTGGAGAACCATTACCCACAGGATAAAGAAAGAATAAAAACCAACACAAAAAATCTTGCCAAGTTATTATGTTATCATTAACAAAGTTACAGTAACTTCCCTCAGAACACTGTTTCTGAATCATGGCTATGATTAAACATTTCTAGGGAAAAAACACAGTTCCTTAAAGTCCTCCTTAAACAAAAAAATCTCAGATCTAAAATGTTATTCACAAAGATACGAAGAAAGAACAGGGACAGTGACAGTCTTCTCCCAGCTCATTATCAAGTTAGATGGATTAAAATACGATTGTGCCTTAGGATGGAGATTCACCACTGCTTCCTTACCAAGTAAACCAATTCTAATGTAGACACTACTTCAGTTCCAGAGCAATGGTTCCCCAAAAAAACTTCACTCTGTGCACTCACTCATTTTGAAGAACTGTATTAATGCAACCTCAGAACAATTCTTTCTGAAAATAATAAAGTTTATTTACTCATCATGGACTCCCTCAGTTTCAGATTTTCTGAAACAACCAAGAGACTAATTTTTAAGACTGACACTTTATGGTAACAGTCATTTACTCCTCCATAGTAAGGAAGATTTAGCACATTTTATCCGCTAATCAATAAATTGATTTGGTTACTTTTCACTTCTTCATATGCTTCTCCATAGAAAAGTCATTAAAATTTAAAAATCATATCACAGAAAAGCATGCTTCAGGTAAACAGAACATTCTTAAAGCTACATTTTGTGTGGAACTTGATTCAAGCATGAATCTATGCATGAGCAATTTCTTGCTCTAGGCTACAGGTAATTACCTAAATAGAAAATGGCTCAAAAATATAAACATGGCAACGCAAAGGGGAAGTACTTTGTTTCTTTTTCTTAGCTTCCAAATCACCATTCACGCTTAGCTGCTTTACATTAACCTCTCTATATACACACATGAGATCCCACAGAATACTGAAAACCTGTCTTAGTCCAAAAGAGTAAAAAAAACCAAGGAAAATCTGTAACTTTAATATTGTCACTTGCTTTTACATAGTTAGAATTCCTTCAAGAAACTTTATGTCTTCCTAAAAATCAAATACAGTATTTTAAGCAGGTGAATTAATTATACAAAGAATCTTACATTAGTGTTTTATTGTGATTATTTTTTGCTTTGGGTAAATCTTCTGCTGCATGTATTTTGGTTGAATTGTATCATGAATATGGAGCACATTCAACAGAAATTTGAAATGCCAGTGGAAAATTAACATTTACAGTAAAGGCTTAATTTTTTTTTTTGAAGTATGAATTCCATTACAGAGTAGTTTGAGGTAGTTTACTAGCTTTTATTGAATATAATTTTTATTGCCTGACATTATACAGACATATTCCGCAAGTACTGGGTCTTCTTTCTCACTAAAAAAATTCTTTCCGATTTTTGAGTGGAAAAAATGTGTTCCCACATGACATATTTGAGACATATCTGACAGTTGAAATTTCTTTCAAGCATTCCATACTGTAATCATGTTACAAAGTCATTAAAAATGAATTATGGGGTGCAAATATGTATTTTATACGGTCGTGGAGAAAAATTATAAAACACCATTCCTTTTTTTTTTTTTACTCTGTACTATTAATTCAATCTGCTTTCTGTGCTATTAATTCAGTCTGCTCTGTTTTCTAACTGTTAATTTCATGGCTTTTCCATCACTAAACATGAAAAACTGGAACAATCCAAACAGTATCAAAAGAAAAGAATAGCACAAGCATTGTCTTTGAGTAATGTGGCTGCTACTGTAAAACAAGACAATAGGCAAAAGAGGTGAGACACTATGAATGTCAACTCTGTGCATAATCTGAATATAATTAAAGGTTATTGAGGGAGCACAAAGAAACAAAGATCGAAAAAATATTTATAAATGACACTTCAGCCACCAGGGTCTCAAGGAATGTATTTAAGATCTCAAATCAGAGGACTTAATTACAGGATTTAATTCCTCTTTCACACAGACGCAACTGTCATGGAGGGAGAATGATGTTTACAATCTTATGAGATTCCCAAAACATGGGTCATGGCCCACAAAACATGGAATTCATAACTGCATTCAATTTAAACAAAAGGCAAAAAGAAAAAAAAAAAAAAAGAAAAATCCCAAACTAGGGATTGGGATTGTGGCATTTGCAAATAAAAACCCAACAAATTATTGCTTCAATATTGTTTATGAGGTGGTCAAAGCTGGAATTTGAGTCTCCACCAAAAGAAACTTTTGAACTACTGCTCTGCAACAAGAGCATGTATGACTACTTGGAGGATTGCAGTACTATAGGAGTGCTTCCCTGCCAAAGCTTGAACTCAAAAGGTTTACCACATAGCCGACAAAACCTTAAAAAAAACCCCAAACAACACAACAGAACCCACAAAACAACAACAAAACAAAATCCAAAACAAAATAGTGCCTTGAGATTTTTTTGTTAGCTACTATATCAGAATTATTTAATTAAATAGACTGCACACGACTTCAGATATGAAGAATTATTCCACCAAGTTAGAACAGCTTAAAGAAGCTCCACTCTGCCGTCTATTTGACTTTAATCTGTCACATTTAGCTTACGCCTGAAATCCAAATTTTTACTCTCCAGCCAAGAAACCACAGTCCAAACAAAAAATATGATATATCAGATGACATGAAAAAAACAAAAGGGAACTTTCATAAACATAAATAAAATCAAATAGTGATTTCCTATTTACTTAGAGATCTAAACAGTTTATGTAACTATGTTCACACCTTGGAAAAGATGACTGCCTTACCAAGGACTGATCACAAGCATTCTATATTTATCCTCCACAAACTTGCCTGCAGTTTTAATTCCAAATGCAAGAGACAGACAATACATTACTCATAAGTGAAGTATTGTGATGTTGATTTTAAGCCAAGTGATGTAAATATGTCCAAAAAGTGAGACACACGTGTTATGCTTCTCTCCAATATTTCCTTGCTACAGACAAAATGGAAAGAAGACACTGCCTTCTACAAGTAACCATTTAAAAGAAGAAATTTATCTCTTGTTTACAATTTAGAGATGACTTTCTTGCTCAACAGTTTCCTCAGAAAACTTAGCTGGAGTGACAATAGGTGTAAAGAGCTCTGCAAAGCTTTACCCTCAACACGTTTCCCAGGGTTTAAAACACTGATACTGCCTTTTCCTTATCTGGTATCTTCTAATCAGGCTAAAACTGCAAGAGTGTGAAAATAAAGATAACATTGTAGAGCAACTTACCAAGCTGACCAGCAAGATTAAAATCGTTTGTCTTCCATGAACTGTCATGCATCTTTTTTCACCTAGACAATACACAGCAGCCCTAAAGCACTCAGGCTACTCTTACAAAGCTCGCTGTTCTTAGCAAACTTTAGGTAAAGTTTTAGTTCATTTTACTTGGAGTAAATATTTAAAATTTAATATTAGCACCTTATACATTATACTCTTGAGAGAAAATCGACTCTCATATCTCCTCTATCTACTAATGCCTCTATGGCTAAACAAAGTACCATGGCACTTAAGTGAATATTATAAATTCAGATCTCCTGAGGGCAACTGCTCCAGTTTAATGAGGTCAACTTATATAGTCAATTATGAATGAAAAATAGATTACAAGAAAACATATTTAGTATAGCAAACAATTTTAATCAAAATTGCCAATAGTTCTGCGCTACTGATTCATTCTTATGTATTGAAATTCAATTTAGGGCATTTTCACTTTCTATTTCTTTCCAGATGTAGGGTCATGGCAGAGTCCTACATGAAACTTCCAGTTCATGAAGAACAGTATTTGGCTGGCAATTCTCGAACATGAATTTATCTTCCAGCTAGTACCAAACATACAGGACTTCACACAAACTCAAGCAACATCTTTCACAGGGAACTGTATCATTTATGCAGGAATGTTTGCCAAGCTCCAACAGCTCCAACAAATTCTTCTGAAGAATTAGTGGAACTAATGACACCACATAAATCAAATGGTAAAGTGTAGAAAAAAAACAGACTATTTGTGCTTCAAGCTTAGATATTAAGTAAGTGGTCAAAATCTATTTCTGTGAGTCTTTAAGTTACAAATGTAAAAGCTATTCACCCTAGGAAGCAGCATGATACATTACTATCGTTCAGGTAATTTCAATTGCAATATCCGACTTCAGGAATTTAGAACGATGTACTGTAAGGCCAGAGAAACTAGGAAATATAAATCCTCCCTGCTCTGTCTTTACTTTGTTTTCAGGTCAGACTAACTCATGCAATTTCTATGACTAGAAAATAAGCTGTGATGTTAGTGATACACAAAAAAGTACTTCTAAGCAGCCACAATACTTCTAAGTCACTTCACATTTTAACATTAAAAGGCGTTAAGAACATATAATCCTTAAATGATATACTTGGCCCAGTTTCACTAAATCACTACTTAAAAATTCTATGTGTTTCTACCTTCTGTAGAAGACATTAAGGCAAAAACAAGCTGTCCTGTAAAGTTATATAGGTACATTACAGATAAGATCATTTCAAATATAGATACAAATGCTTAACCTAAATGAAGTACCATCATTATTTTATTGGACTTTAAGAAACTCTGTATCAGAAGTCCACTGTCCCCAGCCAGAGATGAGTTTGTATTGGCCCCTACTGCCAATTTAAATATCTATGAATGCTTAATGTAGTTACAATTTTCAACAGATAATGCATTAGGGTAATGCTGTTCACCACGATTATGGTTATCAGCATCCACAACCTTTTTTCTCTGAACCTAAAGAGAAAACAGATTTTCTAACCAAGCACCAGTTCATTGCTCAGAGTTAGAAAACTTGTCCTAGTAGCTTCATACGATTTACGAATATTTCGTTTTCCAAATTCCTATGAGAATATTATATACACAATGCTTTCAACATTTTAGATTCGAGCTAATAAATGGGATACTATAAATGGGTAGAATATTCCAATTCAAACAAAGAAGCATGAATGAAACTCAAAACCAGACAAGTCCAAAGGATTGTCTAATAATAATTTATCACTTTCTATTGAAATATATATACAAATACCATATAAATAATTATATCCCCTGTATCATATATGGTTTACTGCCACATATATTATACCTCTATAAAACTTGTTGCCATATAAGATTTAAAATTAATATATTTGTAGAGATGGTACTCATAATAATCATAATGATGGCCAAAAGTCTGTTAATTTCTTGGAGGAGTATCCTCTAGTGAAGGGCTCAGAGATGACACCAACTAAACACCTGGAAAATGTTCTCTACACCAGTGTAACACGTTCTTACTACCAAAAAGGCTGGTAAATTTTACTGAAATATAGTCCCAGCCCTTTATCTAATTCAGAAGGTTTACTTAGGAAAATATTTGCATTTTCATTAATTGTGTACATCTGTATGATAAAGAGTCTCCATCAGGAACTTTAGCAAGGAAGAGCCACAGTTCAAGTCAGGCATTTTAAAGGTCGGTTTTCACATCATCTAGACATGACTTTAGAAAGCAGCCTAAAGCTGATGGCAGTTGTTAACATTTACAGTGATTTACCTTAAAGCAATGTTTACAATGTGCAAAGAACCGATATTGGACACAATAGGGAACTATAACACACAACACAGCTACATGATATAATAACTAATTTCTAAAGCAAACTCTTTACAATTACAGTAAGAGATGAAGTTTTTTGAGGACACTTAATCTGATCAAATCAAGAGCAGTTTCAAACTGTTCTATCTTTTGGCTTTTGGTTTGGTTTTTTAAGATAGTAGTTTGTGTCTAGCTGCCAAACTTCAAAGTTGAAATCAGACTCCAGTGCTAATACTATGCTTCTTCAGTGTCTGTCAGAACTCTAGCAATCCATTCAGTAATTCTAAATAATTCATGAAAGGCAAATAAAAGATTGGAAAAAAATTCCATCAGCAACCTCGAAATTCTCTTTACAAGGGCCATCACCTGACATTGAAGTACTGCAAAGGTCTATAAATTGAAAAAGGACAGAAAACTACACCATTATTCATTAGCCAAGAGCAAAAAGAAAACAGTCTAAAGTGGCCTCTTTGAAGAGGCTGAAAAGGGCCAGAACGAAAAGTCCTATAGAGCCATAAACCTTTGCCATCAGTAGTCTGCAATTACAGAGCTCCTCTAATCACAAGAGACTTGCAGCAGCAGTTGAAACACTCAGAGTATTTCTAAACATTACTTAGAAGTTAGTGAATACAAATATATGAATTGACAGAACTCAAAAAGCCTTAGAACGCTACAACAAACAGCTTCAAAGGAAATAAGCTCTTCTAGCAATTTGGCTAAAGTATTAAAAAAATAAGCAAGATCCTTGTAGTTGATTGGGAAGAAGGGGAATGAATCCCAAGTTTTCAATACCCTGAAGACTTCTGTACAGAAAACTAATTATCACTAGACAGCATTTTAAGTAATGATTTTAAAATTTAAAATAAATTAATCAGTGAGGGTTTCCGGTACTGTCAATCATTTCAGAGTTGCTTTTGAACTTTTATTTAAATATTTGATACTTTATCCAGAAGATCAGTTACACAACTAAAGCTAATACTCCTCTATGGGAAATCATAGCATGTAACCAATCTAACCTACTTTTTATTAGAAATCCAAAGTATACATAGCCTTATTTATCTGGCAACTGCCTTTCAACAAATATCTGCCAAAACCCTGTCACACATAGATCCTAGGATCTTAAACAAAGGCAAATGTAGTTTTGGAAAACATAACTGACACTGGGATAGTGGGGGATTTTTTTGTAAATAAACAAAAAGTCCCAACCGCCCACACTTGCATTATCCAAAGACAAAGTCTTCACTCATTTGATAGCCTTGTTGCAGCTTATAGTCTTGTAAATGCACGTACAATTCTGACAACTACAGTTTTTAAAACACGCTTTGATTTTGAAAAATCCAATTTCAGGAGTTAACTCTGTTTTCCATTTGGATGTTATTTTTTACTTTGAGACTTATTTCTGACCGTGAAATAACATTCTCCCGTTTGTGTACAAAGTACACTGAAATGCAAAATTTACAGTTGTCTTGCTCAGACACCTTCCTCTAGTACTATTGCTAATACAGACATGCCTACAAATAAACATGAGAAGAGGTTTGATAGGAGGGGAAATGCACGTGGGGGAGGAGAACACAGTATTGTATCTCTGAGGCATATATTCACAAAATGGGAATCAAAACTTCACTATGAAGCTCAAAGAGAAACTTTTAATACTCTGCAAATGCCGTTAGAGACATTATGTTTTTATAGCCAGCAAACTTCATTCTAGAGTAACTTCAGACATATTCACAGTCATTTTAATAAAAACCAAATATCTCTAATATTCCAAAGTGACATGAGAAGCACCATCTAGACTATGTAATACACGAACATCTAAATAAACCAGATGCTCCTAAAATAGAACATTAACACGAATTCCTTGGATGAAATGACCCCACCTAACATTCTGAACTGACTGTGGCACTTCTGCTCAAATTTACAAACAGGTGACACCACAGTACAATAGAATATCTACCCAAAATAGCACATGCTTCCTGAGTATCCAGATTTCACAAACTCTCATATACAGTACTCTAAATATAAACGTTTCTTGACCAACTTAGTTCTCAGAAACACTCTAAATACGATTCTTTCTCATGCTATTTTTTTCTAATCTCAAGAACCCTCTTCAGAGTCTCAATTCACGTCAGTTCCCAATTCTCTCATGTTTATCCCTCCATGATATTTTTTCACACTATCCCTAAATCAGACGCCGAGCATTAACGCCCTTTCAAAAGGAGGCAAAGTAGCTGAAGATTTGCCTGAAAGCTTCAGTCTTGTCAAACACTAGCAGGGTTGTATCTGTGTCATTGTACTCCACTTGGCTTGATAAATTCTAAGTAAGCATCCTTCAAAACACTACTTGTACCAATACACTTAAAGATTTAAAGAGCAAACAACGGAGAGAAGTTAGGAGATCCAACACAGGAATTCTGCCACACAGTGAAAGCCAAGATAACACAACTATTTAATTCAACTCCACATGGAGCAAGATGGGGGAATGCCCATTACAGCGACGAGAACTTGGCTGTATGCACTACGCACGAGGCACAGGAGTCAATTTTACGGTTCAATGGTTTCTTTCCGTACAGAAACTTAGGGAAAAAAAGCGACACAAACACGCACCTCACAGCCAAGAAAATACAGTGAAGTCAGAAGCCATACTGTGCACGTCCAAAAAACAAACCCCAAAATACAGGGGAAGCGAGCGATTCAGCAGCGGGCAGGGTGGAGCAGAAGGCGGGACAATGACCTAATAGGTCTTTTCTATCTTTAGTTTCTCGAGGCTCAGTGGACAAGCGGCGCCGGGATGCCCCGCTCTGCCTCCGCCGCTCCCGGGGGGGCACCGGGCGTTCTCCGCCCCAAGTTGTCCCGAACTCGCCGCTCCCAGCAGGTATCCCGAGGTGCCGGGGCTGGCAGACAGGGAGCCCGAGGCAGAGCTGAAAGGCAGCACCACTGCTGCGAGTCATTTCCCAGCCATGAGCCACACCAGCGACCCGCGCCGCCCGCCCTTACCTTGAACACTTTACCGAAAGCACCATCTCCCAGCTCCCCGATGATTTCCCAGAACTCCTCAGGGTTCAAATCCCTCTTGACGTGCTCGTATTGTTTCTTCTTCTTCTCGCCGCCCAGCTTGAAGATCTTGCGAAAGTTGAAGAAGGACATTTTGGCTCCGGCCGGGGGATGGAGCGGGCGGCGCTGCCCCCTGGTCCCGCCGGGACCCCCCGGGCCGGGCGGCGCTGCCGGGAGCGACCCCCGCGCCCAGACCCGAGTCCCGGAGCCGCTCGGGCAGCGCCGTCACCGCCGGGCGCTGCGGGCAGACAACACCGCGCGGGGCCGGCTCGGCGCTCGCTGCTCGGCGCTCCTCTCCCCGGGGGGATCGGCGCTCCTACTCGGCCGGGCCGGGCACCATCGCGGCAACAAGTGCCGGGCTCCCTCCTCGGGACGGGCGGCGGCGGAGCTCGGGGACGGGGTGGGGGGGAGGGAGCGGTCACGTCCCGCCTCGCAGGACGGGGCGGATGTAGGGAGGGGCGGGCGCTGCTCCTCTGCGGACTCGCGGCCGGTTGTTCCTCACGGAGCGGGCCCCCGGGGGCGGCGGCGGGAGGGAAGCGACGCCGCCCGCTGCCGGCCTGTCTCTCCCGCGCTCTCGCGGCGCGGGGCCCGGGCGGCTCCGCTTCCTGCGGGGCGGCACCGGCGGCGCCCCCGCCCCCTCCGCCCTCCCCCCCCTTCCCCCCGCCCCGCCCCCGCCCGGCGCCTGCGCGCGCCCCCGCTCCCGCGCGCCCGG
>JAYRBT010000178.1:24082530-24136271 GCA_036023395.1 Myiotriccus ornatus | reverse complement strand
GCGTCCTCCGGCGCGTGCGCACGCGCCGCACCGGCCGCACGCGCACACCAGCCCGCCAACGGCTCGTCGCCGGCAAAGGCGGAGGGAGGGGGCGGGCCTTTCCCTGCCCACGTGACGCGGCGGTGGCGGCGCCAGCCAATAGGAGCGCGCGAAGTCTTCCGGCGGGTAAGTCGGTGTCGGGCACAAGATGGAGGGGCCGCCCCCACAGGCCCTCGGGCCGGGCGGGTAGCGCTGGGGCGGGGGTGAGCGCCCGTCCCGCCCTCCCTCCTACCCTTCTACTTTAGCTTGCGGGAGGGAGAAATCGTTTTTAACTTTCGTTCTCTCTGTGCTGTTACGGTTAGGGGCGTGGGGCAAGGGCACCCCTTATCCTGACTGTATCCTCATCCTGTGTACTCATCCCGAAGGATCCCCCGCGCCTCTCTCGTTGCTGCTCCGCTTTCCCGGGCAGCGAGGGTCTCCCCAGCCCTGTGGCAGAGGATGACGTTCCCTGTTTAGGGGGAAAGCCTCCCCTCGGGGCTGGGTGGGTACCCCGGCTTCCTCCTGGCAGCGCAGGCGGAGCCCCCCCAGCATCGCCCCTGAAGGGGCTGTGAACCCCCTCCCCAAAGAGGTGTGCCGGGAGAGCTGCGATGGCAGGTGGTGCTTCCTGGGGTTTGGGGCTTTGACGAGGCTCTCAGAGGAAGGTGTTGACACCGAAAAACCGACGGTGGAAGACTCTGTGGGCCGGTGCTGTTCCTAGACCTGCTCCCTGGCTTGTTACGGCGTGCGGTCATAGCCGGGTGTGATGTTCGTGTGCTGCGCGTTTGGTGTCGTTGGTATCTCGTTTAATCACTGGGACAGGCTTGAATTTCCTTATCTCACAACCTTCTCTTCCCACAAGTGATTCCTTCATCACCCTGAAGTACGCTTGTATTTTAATAATTGTGTTGTGTACATGCCACCAAGTCTGTGATGCTTCTTCGCTTGGAAGCACGAGGCGTTCCCGTTGCCTGGATAAAGGGCAATTAGCAGGCATGGTGTAAAGTTTGGGCTGTGACAGGCAGGAAGTCGATCCAGCAGTTGAGGCGATGCTGAGAGACCTGAGAGGGATCTGATAATGAGACAAACACCGAGGGAAAATCGTGTAATGCCTTGTCCTCGTATGAACCTGAGTGCCTGTAGCTGCCGTTAATTTAAGCTGCATGATGAGCTTCTAAAGATCCAGCCTCTGGTGTGCATCACTCCTGAGACCACTTTATTAGCATGACAATAGTTAGCTATCTACGGAGGGCAGTCTATGTGCAAACTTAATAAGAAGAAGAATAATGAGGCATTGAGATGCACCCGTGATGGGGTTCATATTGCAGCCTTTATAGTCTCCTTGAGAGAAGCAGTTCTTAGGAGTAGAAAGTTCTGGGCTGAATCGAGAAAGGGAATTCAGCAAAGGAGTTTTTTAATAGTGCAGGTTTCTGTAGTAATGAATGTTAGAAGGGTGTTTCAGAAGGAAGAAAGGGCATGGAAATAGCCTGGAACTGAACTTTGCATCGTGTGTTAACAATTTTTGGTTTTTAGCTGAAACCTGCTGGGGTAGAAGCCTTCTAAGAATATGCTGGTGATGTATGTTGATTAATTAGTGGTGCTAATAGTATTTATAATGTCCTGGAACAGCCTGTTCCAGGCATTGTCCTGCCCCGGCACACGGGGATGGCCCCTGACACCAAGAGTCTGTGAATCAAACAACAGCCTTGTTACGAGTCCATTTCGTTAAACTGTATAAAGTCCGTTTCAAGGGTAGTACCACCCCATGAACAGAGAGTCTTTCAAGTGCTCTTGCTAACCTTATTTGTTGTAATGATCAACGTTTGTTTTTCAGAAGTTATGTTGGGCTTTGTGGTTCCTTTGTACTGACAGCTTGGCCACAAAATGTAAAACTGTTGAGGAGGATGCTAAAGCCAAAACTGTTTATTTTTCTGAGGGCAATAACAAGAAACAACTGCAATCCAAACTTTTGTTTTCTCTTCTGTGATCTGACTGGCTGGCTCCACCTATTAACTTCATTTACAAGTTTCACGAAGATCGTTTGGAATAAATGCAATAATAAAGAGTGATTGATAAGATTTATTCAGTGTTACCAGCAGCAATTTAGCTTCCGAAACTTTAATTTTTAAAGTTCAATTTCTTTTTCTCTGTATAATCTTTTTTTCCTCCCTGTCAGGTGGGATAATAGCTTTGTTTTGGATGTTAAAATACAGTGATGGCTTTAATAATAATTTTCATTAGTATTTTTAATTGAATATTTTATTTTTATCTTTCTTTCTCTTGGATAAAAAGTGCTTTGGGACTAATTTCCATTAGTTTATTTAAACTGATTGATTGCTGGAGGATGGGGAAAAAAAAGGAATCCAAAGCCATAGTATGAATTTCTTGTATTTAGGTAGGATTATCTTTTCTTCAGCCTCAGGGTTAGTGTCATAGGGCAGAGGGGGGTGGGAGGTGTGTGTGTGAATGTCAGAGTTTGTAAGAACTGGAAATAAATGCAAAACTAAAAAAAAATTTTGTAAGCCGTATGTGACCAAGTGCAGCTGAGCTGGCAGCAATGGGATGGGATAGCAAGGCCTGGTTATTTTGCAGCTCTGTTGATAAATGAATGTTGGACTGTCAGTAGTTCACACACAGCATCTCTACAAAGTGTTATTTTGCTGTGAACTTGTGTGTGATAAGAGTATCACTCAGAGCAGAACAGGGACATAGTGTCATCCTGCCAGTGACTAAATGTTAGTAGGTACTGCAAATGTGTTGCTTTAGACTTTTATAAAGAAAGTCTTCCTGTTCCAGGGAGCTTTTAATTCACATAACATCGAAAATATAAGATGAAAGGCTGTCATGAGAAAGGAGCAAATAATCTAGTGATAAAGTTTTGCTTTTAAGTTTGTTTTTTTTTTTTGTTTACACTTTAACAATTCAAGATAAAACCAGTATAACTGAAATGGAGAACTGTGTCTCAGTCTTGTTTTTTCCCTTATTCTTTCATTCTGGAGTTACAGCTTGCCACTCAGTCCTAAAAATAAACTCTGTAAGGTGAAGGTTAAGTGCTAGTAGCAAATCCTTCCCAATTTGCTTTGACTTCCTGGTATGGAGGAGGCTGCATGAAGCCTGGGTTTTTGTGTGTGTTGGTTTTTTTTTTCCTGATAGCAGGAGTTTTTAGCAACTGTAAATGTTTCCAGATGGTAAGGATAAAAAGGTAAAAGTGAGTTATATGAAAATTTCTCCTTCAGGAATTTAAAGCAATGCTTTTTGCAAATTCAGTGCTTCCTTTACATGTCACCGGAAGATGTTAAAGTGAGGATGTTAAAGAACTATCCTGATTGTACATCAAATATATTGGCTTGAGAATAGCTGTAACTCTTTATGGCAATCTTTTTTGTCTCTTTGTGATTTAGAAGTCTCCTTTATACTTTCTACTGCTTAATATCACCATGCTTTCCCACTGCCTCAAGTCACACTTGCCACTGTTCCTAACTCCCTGTTCCACTTCTGTCTCATTTAAACTGTTCCTTTTTTTTTTTAATTGAAAGTAAACACTTCAGAAATTTAATTTGAAATGTGTTCTTCGCAGCATACATTGCCCTTTCACTGCAGCCCTACATCCAGTCTTCAGTTAATTAAAAATATTTAATGGTATATTTTTTTATTGATTTGACTTTCTGTCCATCCATGCTTTCACTGATCTCCAGCCTTCTTTCAGATGATTGAGTTTGTTGAACTGCTGTAAGGTCACAGGTGGCTTGTGGTTAAATCTGAAGTGTAATTCTTATTTTATCCGTCTTAATCTGTCTGTCACCTTTGGCACTCAACACTGGCCTTTCTGTTTTCTTTAATTGATGTATGTGGTGTTTTTATTGGTATTGTCTAGTTATGTGGTGGCATTTTTTCATAGGCTCTACCATTTCTCTTCTCATCTGTTCCCAAAGTTAAAGTTTTGTACTGTATTGGATCATTTCAGTTCTAAGCACCACTGCAATTTCTAGATCCCTCCAGTTAACTCACCATCTTTTTAACCTCCTTTGTGTATTCTTGGTTTTGCCAAGACCCCGTGTATGCAGCCTCTGTATCTGAAGTTATTTCCAAATGCTTCCTTGCTTCCCTCTGAATCTGACTTCTTTTTCCTTCGATTTCAGGATTTTATGGAATTGAGTTCTGATACTTTGTCTTGTACCACCATAACATTAATAACTTTGCTCATTCCTTCTGGCTTCATGAGAAAGTTTTGGTGACTCTCTCATACCTGACCTTTATCTCCAATGTCTCATTCATCATGAGTCATTTTTCCTTTCCATATTTTGAATGTTTTGGTTTCTCATAGGAGCACCTCAATTCAGTGGATTTTGAATACTAGTGTTTTCAGTTGCTTTCAACCTTGTATATTAACCTTAAAGATACTGTTTTTCTTCCCTCTGTGATATTTCCATCCTCCATGTGTACATGGCAAAGTTTTGACTTTTTGTCTTTTTTCCGTGACCCCTCTGCACTTTCTGTTTCGTACCTGACTCCTGTGTCCTAATGCCCTAATTTATGGTGGTAAGTACAGAGGAGCTAGCAGTATCATCCATTAATAAACCATGTTTATGACAAGGTGAAGAAGGAAGTACAAAAGAGGGCTGAAAGAGCTTTGTATTTCTCTGTGATATAAGAGATTGGCCTCTGGCTATGTGTTTTCCTTTGAGGAGCATCAACTTGTTATCCATTTTCTGGAAGCCTTGAGAGAGGAGACTGTTGTGTACAGAATCATTAAGGTTGGAAAAGACTTCTGGGATCAGAGAGTCCAACCTTGGGCCGAACCCCCACCATGTCAACTAAACCACAGCACTCCAAGTGCCACATTCAGTTGTTTCTTGAACACCTCCAGGCATGGTGACTCCACCACCTCCCTGGGCAGCCTGTTCCAAGGCTTAACCACTCCTTCAGCGAAGAAATATTTCCTAATGTCCAACCTGAATGTCCCCTGGTGCAGCTTAAGACTGTGTCCTCTTGTCCATGAGAAAAGGCCGACCCTCAGCTCTCTACAACCTCCTTTCAGGTAGTTGTAGAGACTGTTAAAGCCTCCCCTGAGCCTCCTCCAGAATAAACACCCTCAGCTCCCTCAGGCACTCCATGTAGGACTAATTGTCTAGACCCTTCACCTGCTCCACTGTGCTTCTCTGGACTTGCTCCAGCACCTCAATATCCTTGGAGTGAGGAGCCCAAAACTGAACAGAGCACTTGAGGCGTGGCCTCACCAGTACAGGGGATGATCACTTTTTTTTTTTTAATACATTACTGCAGGACCAATTAATCTAAGAATTGCCATAGAAACATGTGACATTTGGATGCTTTAAGAGTATTAATTGATGTTTGCAGTAAAAAAAAAAAAGGTGTTTAAAGTGTTTAGGAATAGAATTAATCTAATTTTGGTTTCAGAAAAATCTGTGTGTTTATTCTAAATTGGCCATGCTTTTCCAGTAGTCTGTGAGGAAATGTAACTTCAGAGGCTGGTTCACCTTTCCCCACTTTAGATACTTCTCTTTATCACAGTATTTAACTGTATGAGGTGAGTTGTCCTAGAAATGTGTGATAAGAGTTCTTCTTCCTACCTGTGGTGATACCACTGCCAGCAGAACTCTTGGAGTGCACTTTTCGTCACGTCAGGCAACTCCTCCGGGAATGATGACAGAGCAGATATAAAAGTTGCCAAACTACCTGAATGTTTCCAAGTAAACCTGTGATGTTTTATTGAATAAGCTTTATCTTAAAATAAATGGCAGAAGAAAAAACAATAATATAAATGTTGAAATCTTGAATAAGGTTCAGATATTTCAGCAAATAGTACAAGAATATTTCTTGGAAACATAGCGGGTCAAAGGCATTCGAGCTTTAACATGTTGACTTCTTTGAAATTATTGCAAAAAGAATATGTTTTTTCTTATTGCTTCTAGTTGATCTACAGGAAAATCACCTTCAAGACTGATATTTAGAAACAGTCATTTATCATTGGAGGGGAGTGAGAAGCAAACTTCAGATTTAATGGAAGGTGTCAACTACTTGAAACTAACATGACTGATTCTCTTCACTGATTACCTGACTAATGCAATTAAAAATTTCACATCCTTATATAAAATTTTTCAAGAAGGCTGAACTCTTTTCAGTTTGTACTTATTTTAAAAACTCCTTTTATAGGAATTTTCAGTTAATATTAAAATACTGAGGTGCACTGGTGGATAGTTGTTTTTTTTTAATACAGTGGTTAGTGTAATAAAAGTCCTCTCAATGTTGTGATAACTGCAACAATCTTCCACAGAACCATGCAGGAGTAAGTCTATCTAGAATATTCATTTCTTTTAAAATAATATCCTTTAAAATACTAATACTCTTAGTCATAATGCTCTATTCTTTCTAACCATTTAAAGCATTTGAGATTATATTTTATTTAAAACAATTTATTTGATCAAAACTGTACATGAACACAAGGCAAAGTATTTAAAACTCGCAGTGCCCCCTTCATCTGATGGATATTAGAAGCTTTAGTTAAGTCACATGAAAGCATGTATTACAAATGCTTCACCATGTTTGTCTTTCCTCCAGATGATAATTAGACCTTTTCCTCTTGCATAGCAGTCACAAGCTGATTTGCTCTTTTTGTTTGTGGCTTTCAAATTTGCATTAGTTCACATAGCAGCTAGGATTAGAAATTTATTAAGGGATAAAGATAGCTTTGCATCTCAGTATTGCTCTCAGTCAATACTGGCACAAAAAACATCTGAACAAAAAACCCACACGTATTGCTGCTTTTCTTTCTGCAAATCCTGAATTTCTTCCTCTGTTTCCCAGGAGCCTTTTTTTTTTTTTCCAGAAGGGACTTTGTGTTCTCTTGTGATCTTGATTGGCTCTGTAATCTTGGGACCAAATAACTTGTCCTATAGTATGAAAATTAGTTATTTTTAAATCTGTTTTTTAGTATGGCTGGCCAGCTAGCCAGCAAACCCAGTCCTGGTTATGTGGTGAGCATAAGAAGGAAGTTTATTATGCCTCCTACAACTACTATTAAAAATATACCACACTGAAAATGAGGAACATTTCCCCTCAGCACACAATAAAGGAAAATACAGCACTAAAAACTATTGAATCTTAAGTAACATCCCGAAGAGAGACATTGCAGTGGTACAATATTGGAGATGTATGTACTAGCAAAAAGGGGAATTAACATATAGAATGCAAAGCTAAACTTTAAAATATTGTGATTTTACTGAAAAAAAAAAAAAGCATGGTTTTTCATTGAATAATGTTATTTTTATATTACAAGCATGTTTATAACAGTTCTTGTATGTGCAGAGTTCTTCTCTTTTTGCGTAGATTTTATTAGGCCATTGTGCGATTCTCATTTTTGAGTCAAAAGAATAGTTGATTATGTGCTGTAAAGTAGAATTTGGGTTTTTGTAGGATCTCCTCTTGGTACAGTAGCAATGAGTGGAGATGTAATAATATGTCAATTGTTAAGGCAAACAGCAGCTATTGTGTGTTCAACAATAGTGTGTGCAAACTTTGGGCACTGGCACTTGCTAAGGACAAAATGGAGCATTGTGGTGTGATGCACTTTTTGTCTCAAGTGCCCTGAAATGTTTATTTTTTTTTGACAGAAGGGACCTTCAATAGCTAATCCACAAAATTATGTTTTATAATGCAACAAGCGATATTTATGGATTAAGCCAAAAAAGCCCATTATATTAAGTGGACTGAATGGTAGCAGGAAATAAAATTACCTCTATGAAAAATAATTCCTGTGGCTTCTGACTGATCTATAATATATTTTTCTGGATACAGTATACAGGAGTGACTTAGTTTCAGAGTATGAAGTAGGGAGTGGCATCTATTCAAATTCAAATGCAATTGAGAGACACTGATATTAGTTTATAAAAGGATGCTGGGTTTTTTCCGTACCAAGAAGTCAGAAATAGTAATGACTTTATCATGTTAGCTGTGACAGTGATTCATGGAAGAACTTACAGCCACAGTCATCAGTGAGGTATTTTCTTTCAAGAATCTTAATAGTGTTATGTCCATTTAGTGCCTTTCGATTTGATTCAGATAAAGTTTTTAAACTTTGCTTTTTAAACTTTGTCTGAGCAAAAATCATTCCCAGCAAACAAGCTTAGCTGCCTCTGCTCCGTAAGGAGAAAAGCTACTGAGGAGACACTCATGTTGCAGGATAGGTATTCCTGAGCAGTTTTGGTTTGTTCTGTATCAGTCCTATACCACCTCTCTGGGATGAGATTTGGACAGACCTCAGAGGGAGCATTGGTAAGATATTCATTGTTTCAGAACATCCTAAAAGAAGTACAAAAATTGCTGACCCAAAAGTTAGTAAAGGACTAAAAATCTCTGGATTTTCAATAGGTCCTAATAGTTTAGCAGCTGAAGATAAGGGATTGTGAGACAGCTTTCCTTAGCTGAGAAGAACCCACTCTTCAGATTATTCACAGAATGCCATGTAAAGGACCGTGCAGAACAATTTTTCTTAAGGAATAAGAAATATCTATAGACCTTTGGCATTTCTAGAACTTTTTGGTTTAGAGCCCAGGTCAAAACAACCTGGGTGTGACTAAGAAATCCTGTGCTTGATTTCAGGTACAAAAGTTTAATCCTCAGAAAGAAGGCACAGTTGCAAAAGAGATTCGGAGTATAGCAGCTTGGGAATTGTACCGTTTTTGATACAAAAACCCCACACTTTTGATACTTTTCCTAGATGTTGGCTCAGAGGACCTGTGTGGGGAGCATAAGAAAAGCATAATGAAAGCTTTGTTCTTATGTGGGATGACAGTTCAAATTTCTCCAAGTAGGAGTACTGTAATAATATATAGTCTCAATGCCTTTTTTTTTTTTTTTTTTTTTGCTTTGTTTTTTCTTTGCTATCGCTCATTTTGCACAGGTTTGACTGTTGGGATGTCTAAACATTTTTCTACAAGATTAGCCTTCAAACAGGAAGCATTACAAATCTTTATTTGGAGGTGGGAAAAAAAAATTTGTGGAATACCATAAAAAACCCAAAGAACAAATGTAGCTGGTCTAGAATCGAAGATCACTGTCAGGCCACCTGTATGAATCTTTCTAAGAGGAGTAACTGTTATGTCTCAATCTGTCAAAAGGGATTCAAATAAGAAATTTCAGTCTTTAGTTATGCTCACAAAATGTATGATGGTCCTAGTTTCATCTGAGATTTCAAAATTATTTTAATTTTATTTACTTTGTATATACCAACAATAATGTTATTTGACACCATGTTTCAAGCACAGTCTCACAGTGTCCTGATGGAGTTAAAAGGTTCACTTGCATAGCAAAGAAAAATGCAAATTGATTTCAGAAGATTAAGCAGGTTTGTCATAACCTAATGCTTTGGTGTGTGCCAGGAATATTTTGAAGACTTCAAATCACAACTGTGTGCTTAGACCAAATGGTTGGTTAATTCTTTTGAAGCCTCTGGTTGTAACGAAGTGCTCTGTTGAGCTATGAATGTTCGTATAAATTCTGACTTATTCCAGAGGCTGTTCTACTTTACACCAGATATATAAACCAATTTAAAGGAAGGGGAGGGAAATGGAACACTTGCCTCTAGAAACCGAGTCAACCTTGCCGTGGAGTTGACTGGCCCAGTAGCTGCAGAAAGCTATTAAACAGTGTTTGCCACTTCTCCCCAAATTTCTGAAATTTGAAAATGTTCATTCAGGAAGTGGCTTTAAATGTACCGCTATGTAACACTGCTATACCAAAGTAGGGAAGCTCACTGTGTTGCCTTAAGCCAGGGTGATTTAGGTTTTATTCTCTTTTCTCTGTTAGCTCCCTTGAAGGAGTTAACGTTCCTTTATGTTGTACCAGTAAATTACAGAGTCACAGAATGGGTAATGTTGGAAAGGTCCAACCTCCTACTCAAGCAGGGTCCTCTAGAGCACATTGCTCAGGATTGTGTCCAGATGATTCTGGAATATCTCCAGTGAGGGAAACACCACAGCTGCTCTGGGCAGCCTGTTCCTGTGCATCAGTTCGTGCCCTTTGCCTCTTGTCCTATTGCTTGGCACCAGTGAGCAGAGCTTGGTCCGTCCTCTTGACACCCTCTCCTTCAGATACTGATAGACATTCATGAGGTCCCGTCTCAGTTGTCTCTTCTTGAGGCTAAACAGGCCCAGCTCCCTCAGCCTTTCCTCATAAGAGTGATGCTCCAGACCCCTAATCATCTTCGTAGCTCTCCACTGGATCCTTTCCAGGAGCTCCATGTCTCTCTTGTACTGAGTAGCCCAGAGCTGGACACAGCACTCCAGATGAAGCCTCACTAGGGCTGAGTAGAGGGGCAGGATCACTTCCCTACTATACATATCTATCAAAAAAAAAAATTCCTTTTCCAAGAAACTGTTTGGAATCCTCTTGCTATTGAAGCTTTCATACCACTCTTTTGCCAGGCAAGAAACTTACTATTTATAAGAAGTAATTTGTTTTTAGTTTTGTTTGTTTTTATTTATCACTAATAACTGAGAACCTTCTCTCCCAGGGAAAGAATGTCTTTTCAGCAGCTCAGCTCATTCTGGCACCACTGTGGGTGATTAAGAGCTTTCAGAGAGAGTTAATCATCTTCATAGACTTCCTTCTGCCCTTGCTTGAGATAGGTTAGAGAATTAGTTGAAGGAGGCACTTGAGTGTGATTATCCAATAGCTTTAAAATACAAGTAAGTGAAGTGAATAAGTAAGTGAAGTAGGTGAAGCTTTCTGAATACCTTATTTCTGGTAAGCTTGCAGGTGATCATGAGAAATATATACATATAGAATGAGTTTACTGGTCTGCTGAGTGATTTGCTGATTTCTCTTTCATGGGAAATTATCTTGTTACAAGTGCACAGGACAAGGATCAGAAAGAGCTACTTCTACTGTTTATTTTGTTACACGCTTCCTTGTTAGATTTCCAGAATCATGCTTTTGGAAAATAGAGCCCTCGTTACAAGGTTTAACTTGCATATAAACCAAGTTTCAATGCCAAAGAAGGCAGTCTGGAACTGCAAGATTTGTCTCCCTTCCTTCCAAGACTGTGGATGTTGGAGGAGCCAGTCTGTCTGGTCTCCTGTAGCCACATGTGCATGTCCAGAAGGTTTTCTAGGCAGTGCTGTGGAAAGGAAAAAACAGTGAGAGGGAAACACGTTACACGTTACGACATGGAGACAATAACTCCACTGGAAGATTGTTACACAACAGTGGTGTCAGTTTATTGATAAAACAAGGCTTTCTTGCTCCTATCTATATCCTGGTTGTTATGGGCATGTGGGCAATGCCCTCGATAGACTTCCTACTGGCTAAAGGTTGTGGTGATGGGCCCTGTGCCTTGCACTGCCATTGCCAGGGAAGTGTATTGTAATATAACATAGTTAAAAAACGTGTTATGTTTAAAATTTCTAGGAGTATCTTTAAGGAAAAAAAAAAAATCTATAATTCTTTCTTTTGGGTAAATGTATTACCTGAAGATCAGAGACAAACATTAAACCCTTGTACAAGTAACATTTCAAGAAGTGCTAAACTTGTGGAACTTCAGAGGAGTTCTGTATTTCTTAATTTTATTTTGCAACCATGTTTTCAGAATCGAATTGTACGTGCCGTGTATATAAAAACCCATAGGATATGCAGCATGTGACATCAAAACATACAGGACTTGACATGAGCAGAAGCAAAAGGTAGTTTATTAGGAAAGACTGAAAGAGCTTACCCTCCCTTGATTTTTAATAGAATAACCATGTAAAGAGTGGAGCCAAACTGACCTTACCTTATTGTTACCTAACTGTTGATATCAATACTAATTTTTCCATGAGCATTATTTTTGCCTTTGAGTAATGTGTTTTGGTCTCAGTGGTGGCTTTCTTCTTGTTACTAGTGTTGGAAACTTTCTTGTAGTAATGTATTTTTTAAAAATCTGTGGATGAGTTTCAGTTTTAGATTCTTGGTTCTGTATTAACTGTCACCAAAGGCTTTACTTCCCAGCTCAGTAAGATCTGCTTGTATAATAATATAGTGGGTTTATTTGTTTTTAATTTAAAATGTTGTATGTGACTGTGGGTAATTAAAAACATTTCTTGAAATATGGAGGTTTTGACTGTATCATGCTGGAACTGCCTCTGCTGATGATGAAGAGTTGAATAATACTCATTTGTCACGTAGGGTGTTGACTCAGACACAGATGATTTCAATTCAGATGACAGAGGGTGTTACAAAACCCAGCTATTGACTCTGCTCCTCTTTCTACAAGTTGCTTTCTCTGTGGCAGGGATGGTTGACCTATGAAGCAGTTCTTTGACAGCCACAGTTTGTAGCCTAATTAATGTAAGTGAACCAGTGGTTACTTTAAGTTTTTTTAATGCACTGGGTTGGCAACTCCAACAGCTTAAGGGCTGCTTCCTGTGTAAATCATTAGGGCTGGTACACTAGTGGCAGTCTTTGGATCCTGGTAGGATGTTTAAGCTGCCTGTATTAATGCATAAATTCTCTGGTTTTGATTCACAGCTAACTTGAGAAAAAATCTCTGCAGCAGTCTGCCAGCAGTTGCAGAGTAGTTGCAGACAACTGCTGGCAAAACACCTTTTCTTGGCTCCAAACGATTAATCTCAAACTAGGGCAATTTTGTCTCAGAGCTTTAGTTGTTAATCAAATTTGGAGAAAAGACTACAAAAAAACATTAAAACAGATACTCTTCTTTGAGGTTTACATTTCACTGAGATTGGAAGAAGACCATTTACCTTTTTTTGAAAAAAGTACATGGTGGACACAATATGAGCAAAGAAATTTACTGACCAGGGCTAATTCTGTTGAATAACTTGCTTGGGTGTTAATTAGGAAGCTATTCTGACAAGGCTGCCAGGTAGGCTGCTTGGGATGGAAGAAAGAAAAGGGGTTTGGTTTTGGGTGGTGGCATTGTTGGGAAGGGTGCCAATTTTCCTTGGTTTCCCTTCTTTCCTTTTTAGGATAACACCTTGCTGAGCTCACCAGATAACTCTGAGGATTATGGAATTGGTTTACTCTGTACAGTCAGGAAAGCTAACACTGATAGCAGTAGGTGAAAGAGACAGCCTTATTTTAATAGGTTAGGATAATCTCAAATTGAGGTTCATTGTTTATTTGTATATAGATATCTACTATGTAAACTTTAGATTTTATGCCCTTAAAACAGAGTTATTTTCCCAAGAAGAACTTAATTCTATTTTTGGTTTTGATTATAGCTTTATATCCTCTCTTTGGGGTTAAAAATAGAATACAGATATCTTCTATCTAATAAACCTATGGACCAGATGCTTCTCTTGCCCTTTTTCTCCTATAGCAGGATTGAATTCCTTGCACTACAGCAACCCTGAAATCATTACACTGCATTTAAAACAAAATGCAGAAAAGGATGACCTTTCACTAGGACTCTGTTTTTATTGCTAAACCTGATCACCATCTTACAGCAAAAGCCAGTTTGATGTTTAAACACTTGTATTTATAGTGTCTGTTCAGAATTGTCTGTTGTTTGCTGTCTGTGCTCTCATTGATTATAATGCTGTGCATTTCCACAATGCAGGCTATTTGCCCCTTGGATCTTCATCGTACAAGCAGCTCTTATCTTCCTTGCTGATAGCATATCACCAATGGTACCAGTTAAGAGCTGAAAACACTTCCAGCATAATGGAAAGTTCTACTTTTGCCAGGATGACTCATTAATTAACCTCTGGCACATTCTGCCTGGGATGGAGAGGCTTCCTGTGCCACCTTAAGAAAAAGTTACAGGAAGATACTGTTCTGTAGCAAAAGATAAACTGATTGGAAGAGTTTTGTCTGCCTTGTAGGAATTATGTTTTCTAGTACTATCCATCTGCCTGAAACAAGCTTGGACTCACTGAACAATAGATATTTGGAAATGGTTAACATCTTCCTTTGCTATAGGAGCAAACAGACAACTGCTGAGAAGAACAGACTAGTAATAGGAGTGTGTGGAGGCAAGCAGTACATCCAGGAGGCAGTAAATAGCTTTTCCTTCCAATTGACCACAAGCTTTGGCTTTAAATAGGTCGCTGTGCAAATGTAGCTACCAAGTGGCCACTTGGGAGAGAAGAAAGAATAGTCTTGGGTTTGGGTGGTGGCAGGGGCTGGGAAGGCTTCTGGGACCATTAAGAGGCTGGAGGAGACTGCCCTGCATAACACCCTTCATGTGCCTGTCAGACATTGCTGAAGGTGAGTGGGTGGCTGGAATAAGGTTTCACTGTCCCAGCCTGGTGTGGATGGAATGTCTGTAACTCAGGACTTCACCAAATTTGTCCTGTGGACTTGAAGGAATCTTGTGTTACCTTCATAGTGCTGGGGGCACGATTTATTTTTTGTCAAGGAATCTTTGCCAGATCTGTAAGATAAAACTTTGTGTGTCTGTAGCAGACTTGAACTAAGCAGAGTGGTCTGTACATGAGGATGGATGTGATGGGTGTAAATGTCTCCTGTGAAGAGCTGTAACTCAGCCTAGGAGTGAGAAGTGATCTCCACAACTTGAGATTTAACTGTCAGTAGTTTCTGAGATAAAGAGCTTTTGCTGAAGAAATCCTTCTCCCTTCAGAAAAAGGAAGCCATAAAAAAAATTATGGAGATGCTTCATTTAAGCTGAAAGCATTGTTTGGACTTGCTCTGTTCACATTTGGGCATTTCAGGCTTGACAACTGTTTACTGAAACACTAAAATGCAGATATTTTTAATATCTAGTGGAGTTGCTTCATTGATTTCCTCTCAGACACACACATGTGCAGGGGTGACTTCTGCTTTTTGCCCCAGTGAGTGGCTGCTTAGGTTAGACAGACTTCTTACCTGATTGTCTCTCTTTGGCATGTTAACTCAGTCTGATATCTGTCTAGGAGGAAAAATGAGTGCTGAGCTATGACAGGCTTTGCAACCATGCAGAGCAAACTGGGGTGCAGAAAGGAATATTACTTTGTACTAGAGACTGCAAACAAAAAGAGAGAGATGAGGAGACTAATTTTTTTAAGACAATGATCATGCTAAGTAGAATACAGGTTTAAACCATTTGTTTGCTTGGGAAACTTCATGGTCTAAATTTGACATGGTCTATGGCAAGTAACCAAAGAACTGCCAGATGGAGGAATAGCAGCTTGTGTTAAAATCAAACACGTAACAGCTTAGTTTATAAATTTCTGTTGAGCAGTGTCTGCAATTCAGCAGCAGAAAAAAGGTGCTTTGTGGGGAGACTGGACTAAAAAAAAGATGGTGAGATGTTTTTGAGTATTCCTTGCAGGTGCAAAAGGGAAAGGTTGGAAAAAACTGTTTGTAGTGGGGATAGAGATATAGATCCATATGTAAACAAAACTACTTAGTTTGTTACTCAGTGGTGAAGTGACTGATGGAACTGACTAAATCAAATATTTTCAAGATCTTAAAAGTTTAGTGACCAGTCTAAGGAAGGTCAAAATAACACTAACCTTTTGTTATTTAAATAAAATAAAATAAAAGTTGGAAAGGAATCTGTCATCTGCAGTTCTTTACGCGCTATAGAGTAGATATCAGCAACACTCTGCCATGTTGTGCTACACTTTATTTTTCCCCCTCAAATTGAAGTTTAAGCATTAAAAGAGAAATTATGCAGAATCAAGCTCTGTAGTTTCTCAAAGAAGCAAGATGCTACTGTGATATTCATGGTGTGTTGCCTCTACATCAGCAGCCAGACGTGTCTCCTGCAGACTGCACAGATCACTGGCCACCCCTAATTGGGAGCTGCTCCTTCTCGGGAGGATGTAGCTGCAAATCTCATCCCTGTTACGCACTATTCAAAATCAGTCCACTTGCAACCTTTGCCCAAGAGCTGAAAGGGGCTCACACCTATTCAAGGGTGACCTGGGGCTTTAGGGGACCAATTTAGCTATCCCTACAGGAGGAGCTAATAGAAAGTATTTTCAGCTTCCCAGTCTTCATGAGGACCCTTCCTGAATCGATTGCTGGGCTTTTGACATCAGCACAATGATAAGCAGAGAATTGGATCTGGTAATGGCAGAAGATAGCAGACATTAAACAGCAAAATCTGAAGAGGTAAAAGGGGAAAATAACAATTTCAAAGTTAATGGAGACTATGTGTCCAAAATAAAGAAGGGTCGGCTGCTTTTGTTTTATATAAGGCCATCTTCCTCCACCTCCACAATAAAGCACAGGATGAACAATGAGAAGAATATGTTATGGGAGGGAAAGAGAATGATGGGGGAAATAATAATCACATGTACAGGAAGTAACCAATTAGTATCCCACAATCCTGCTCTTTTAAAAAAGTAGCGTCTTTGGTTCTCTGTCTGTGGATTCATGGGGAAAAAATCCCTGAAATTCTGTTTCATTTTAAGAAACTGGGGTAAATGCTGTTGCTGTTGAGTCTCAGCATTTCAAACAAATCATGAGTATTGATATTTTGAATACTTCATGTGGTGACACATGAAATATTGATAAATGAATATATCAGACCAACTCCTGTGTCTCATTATCAACTGTGACATGTTACTTTGTATAAACTCATGAGCTGTTTTTTATTGTGTTAGAACATATGTGAACAGCTCTTTACCTGTGTAGAAAACAATTACAAGTCCTTCTGTGTTCACAGGTTTTGAATGCATTCTGAGTCCAAGAAGTATGAGGAAGAGACACCTTCTCTACACTGGGGGATGGATCCTGTATTTTCTGCATTTGCAAGACTATATATTAAAGATATAAAAGAAATGAGAGAATCTAGACAGGTGCCAGGTATGTATTTATACATGCTGGTTATGATGCACAGAGTATTATAATCGATTTATGCTGTGCTTTTTATCAAAGGATTGCAGAATGCTTCATGAACATCATGTGTGTCTTTGGTTTGGTTTTCATGTTTTGTTTGTGTCTTTTCTTTGTACTTTTTTCTGTCCACAGAGACAAGGTACATCTGTTTGTCTCTTGTTGAATATGCTCTGCCTTGTAGGGTTTGTTATTCTTCTTAGTTTTCTTCAACAGCAAGGATAGCAGCAGTGCTATTTTTGCAGAAGTGAAGGACTGGTGGGTTTTTTTTGCTCTTCTCGCAACCATTTTTATGTACAAAGGGACTTGACAAACCCCAGTGTCTGTCTATCTATCTATCTATCTATCTCTTTGTTAGTCTCATGGTGGGAGACTTTTTTCTTAAGTCCATTGCATGAATTAGGCTACAGATTGTCGATGCTTGTCTTACAGTGAGTATTATTTAGAGGCCATTTTAAACTGTCTTATAACAGTCTTACAGTAACACTGGTGTAGCAAGTGCATCTGGTAAAAACTGTTCTGCTTCAATTAGAGGTATTTTGATTGTTTTCAAACAAAATACAAAACAAATGTCATCAGAATAGGATTATGGTTTGGACTTGGACAATTGTACATACACAGGTAAAAATGTATTTAGAATAATTCACCTTATAAACACCAACAAACATTTCACGATAGCAAGAACAGTCCTAGAAAGTACAATACTACTCTCTTTTTTTACCTCTAAATTACCTGAATTTCCCTTCTTACTTCTCTTCCTGTTCTTTTACTTAAGTGAGTTGGCTTCTGCTTCAGAAACTCTTCCAGCTTTGTTTTCTCTTTTCCCCTAAGATGATCCTAAGGAAGTGGTATCTGCTATGTCAAGATACCAGCCTTTACAGTTGGTGCATGTGAGCTTTCTCCACTTCCTGTGCACCTGGCGTTCTGCACATCTGAGCTTGCTTGCAGTCCTGTATAATTTTCTAAACCAAACTTTAAAGAAAAAAAAGGACATTTCATTGAACAAACATCCTGATTTTTTTTTTATTCTCCTGGTGCTGTGTATATACCAAACCAGATACCTTTCAGCATGTTGTATTTATTAGCAACAAATGATAGCACAACAGAAACACTAAAAAAAAATATACTTTGGGGAAGGAAGAAGGTAGGTGTTTGTTGTCAGTGTTTCCTGCCTTTAATGGGCTTCTAAAGACCAGCTGAAGCTAAGTGTGTGATTGGCTATAAATCAGTCATTTAGGGATGGTAATAAAGAATGAATGACTGCAAAACAAAGAGGTGTAACTAGGAGGAATGGAAAGAAATACAGACTGAATGTCAGGAAAAACATCCTTAGAATGACATCTGCTAAACCATGGAGCAGCCTTCCCAGGAAAAAGGTGGGATGCCCTTCACTGGGATTGTTTATATCCTAACTGTACAGATTGCCAGGAATTTACTGTATGAAATGGTCTTGTATTGGCCCTGAGGAAATGGACTAAATGACCTAATGAGTTTTTTCTTTCCATTTTTAAGCATTAGGATTTGATGCCACTATGACTAATGCCTTAAAACAACACGGAGGAAAGCAGTAAACCTGGCCAATTACTCTCCTGCTATAAATGGTGACAAGAAGGCTGGAAAACCTCCCAGATAAAAACAGCAATTGTGTTGTCTTAGAGGCCTTGCAATGAGAGTGGGTGTCAAACTCGGTTGTAACACATAATCACATCATGGAAATAAGCTTTTCTCAGAGTTATCATGCACTACTGCATTGTGACAGCTTATCAACAAGAGAGGGAAGCTACAAGTAGCATAAAAGGAGGTAATAATAATTAAAGCAGTGTCAAACAGCTCAGTGCCCAGTACTGCTGGTAATGACCAGCACTTGCCCTAGAGAGCTCTGTATCTATAGCCCCTTGTACCCCTGCTGTGGCTTCCTGTTGTGGTAAGAGCCTAGTGCTGTATGTGTTGTTTACTGGGTTATTAGAAGCCTCAAAGAACATGTTTGTCTGTAGCTTCAAATGTTTGGTATATTTTCATTGCTACCAATATGGAGGTAATTTGAACAAATGAGCTGGTAGAAGAAACAATTTATACCTTGAACTCATCGAGTCCAACACCTTTTAATCGGTTGAATATAATTTCGTCTTTCACATTAATTTGAGTAGTTTCTTGGAGAGTAAGGGTGGAGTTCTATGTGAATTTATGGGGATGGAGAGAACCAGTTTTGTTCAGTCTCTGTCATTTGCTAAAACTCAGCTTACTAACTGGGAAATGAACATAATAACATGTTGCTTCTTTGCATAATCAGGAGCTTGGAGTCTCTGCTCTACAGACTTACCCTGAAACCAGCCCAGGCCTTTTATTGAGATGTTGTAAGATTCAGTGAATAACTATGTACACTGGGAGCATCTCCATTGAGGGTTTCTATAACAGTGTCCTGGTAGATGAGAGAAAAGTGGACAGACCTGCCAAACATTCTCTATGCCTGACCTGACCTGTGACTGCATGATTAGTACCTCCAAATCTACGATGAGAGTGATAAATGCACCCTCAAAACATTGCAATGGATTTTCACGTGCAAAACTTCTGTTTATGATCTGCTTGGCTGATCACCTATGATTTCTTCTGAAGCTTTTGGATTTTCTCTCTGTCTTGCATGAAGAAAGTTAATTTCAAGCTCACTTAAGGCTGCTAGCTATGTAGGACAAGTTATTTTTGGATTTTGGTTTTGGGTTATTTTTTTTTTTTTATACAGAACATTTTTCTGACTCCCTTGCTGCCTTGTTTCTCTTTCCCTTTGTAAGAATAACACTTGCCACAGTGTATGGAGCCAAATGTTCCCTTCTGAGTCCCTTGAGTTATCTAGTTTTCAGAAGACAGTTATTGAACATCCCAGATGGCATACTTCAGTAAAGCAGCAGTATTCAAAAAATACTGCTGGAGAAAACTCATTCACTGAAAACTGGCCAGCCCAGGGTATATTTGGAGCTTTCTGCCCTATTATCCTCCTGATAGTGCACTGTGAAACCTCAGTGTATAATGTTTACATTGGTGTTCGTTAGCAACATTTGTCACTCTCTTGAAAGGGATTACAGAATGAGGCAACCTCAGTGCTGTCAGAGTCCACTGAGGACCGATTTCTCACTGTTTCCTGGACATGTTTCTATGTGTTATTCAAGTTATCTTTATAGATGGACAAAAATAGCTTTGAAGGGATGTTTTTAGAACATGTTTTTTTTCAGAAACTGAAGTTCAGGATGCAGTCCACAATGACTGCAATAGTGTACTCCTCAGTCTGAGAGGGTTATTGCTCTCACCCTGCCCCCATGGCTCCTGTTCTTCTAGAAATGAAAGACAGAATTATGTTAGCTTTCCTTTCGGAGGCTCTGCCTTAATCAGGAACAGCTGCATTGTGAGAAGCTCAAACTGCTTCCTTTGTGTTCTATTATTTATTCTGAAGCCTGATGAAGATATAAAAAGAAATTCAAAACCAACAAACAAACAACAAAGCAAAACAAAACAAAAACCCAAATGATACAACAAAATAAAAAATAAAAAAACCCTAGTGCCTGCAGCTGTTTTTCAGATCCAAATGTGCAAGAAAACAAGATGTTAATGAAATTCTGACACTCTACAAAAGCAAGTTTTTGGTGTCCCAAGTGGAGCTGATACTTTTTCCTTTTAGTGTTGCTACTCTTTCAGTGTCCAGGGGTTTTTTTCCTGTGTAGGCATTGTATAATTTCAGATATATTAAATATGTTAGAAATTATGGGTTTTTACTGATAAATGTGACTGTGTAGGATAGGATGTTGAAAGAAACAGTTACACTAATCAAGCATGTTCTATGTCTAGGTATATTCTTTTATAATGGACATCCAGTAAGACAGGTGGATGTTGTTGGGATAGTGGTTCAAAAGAAGGAGCGAGATGCCTTTTATAATTATGCAGGTAAGAAAAGTTTCTTTCTTTCTTCTTGCAGTTATTAGTCTTCTAATTTTAGTTACTGTTAGAACTGAAAGGCTTCCTTATTTGATCATTGTCTTTTCTTGAAATGACTGTGCTCTTATCCTAACACAATGTATATCTGCAGCTCAGATTACTTGGCAAATTTAGGGAAGCTACTGTTTATCTTCACTTCAAAAGTAGAGAATCAAATAGTTACAACAGAGTAACTGATTCATTTGGGGTCACGTAGCAAATCTTAATTTTGGTTGTTGCTTTGTCACCGGACTCCACCACCTTCCTCTTGTATATATGAAGTTCCTTTGGTCAGGTAAAAACGGATTTAACAGTGCCTGCAAATGGGAAATCACTTCTTCCTCTTTTGAACCTTAGAAATCCCATCTGACTTCTTGTATGTTTTGTCATATCTTGGAGGCAGCTCTTAATAGCTTTTTAATAGCAGTCAGGAGCTTGTTTATGTTTAGATGCACAAGAGTCTTAGCAAATCTAACTCAAGCATCATGGTACCAGTCCTTGCCAACACTAGCTGGGAGTTGTCTCCTCCCTATTGCTTTTCCCAGTATTCAGACAGTTTTATTAACATGGAAACATCTGATTGTCATTTTGTTCAGCTGTCTTTTTCATCTGGAAAGAAAAGCAGAGGGGAGTAGTGGTGATGTGGCAAGTTTCAAAAGGTGGGGGGAGGTCACCTCTCAGTGGGAAGGGGGAGCCAAATGCACAGATCCTATTAAGCCCTTGTGCTCAGTGTCTTCCTCTGCCATGGGTTTCCACCTGACAGTGGTAAGTCATGGAGTGCTTCTTCTTCCAAATTTCCTTGCTTATAAAACTGAGTCACCAGCAGTTCCCTGGCACAGGAGTATTGTGAAGATACAGTTGACAACTTAACTAGGTCCCAGGTTCCACAACACCTGCAGTTGCATCATACTGCTGCAGAGTAGCATTGGCTGCTAGTGCGTACAACATACCCTGCACAGGATGCAGCTGCTCAGAGTTGACTCTGTGCTCTTCTTTCAAGTGTCTTAGAGTGAATATTTTCTAGATTTTGGTTTTTTAAGTCTAATTTCTGAATGTTTGTTATTACCACACCATAATGCTAAATAATAAGTTGTCAGTAAATATTTTGAAGAACAAGATTCTGGCACTTGAAGTGGCACAGGGTAAACAAATGCCTAAGTTAAGAGCTGGAGATGTAATTGATGTAATGAAGTGTTGAAACATAAACTGAACTTCAGCTATTATTCTTTTATTGCACTAGTATGCAAATACAGTTATCACTTCATGAGAACAGAGGAAGACAGAATCAAAATGACCAAGGCAAAACAATTCTGTGGGTAAAGGTTTTCCGTGCTGCCCTCAGCATTTGTTTAACAAGTAATCCTGTTGAAAATGTTTGACTGGGGCAGAAAATGGACAAATAGAAATAAAAAGAAACTGCAAAGTGCTGGAATTGAGGCCTTAGTGTTAGATCAGCCAACCTTTAAGTGCAGCTCTCAGTGAGCCTGGCTTCCTGCTGTCCTTTCTCATCCAACTCCATGCTTTGTTCCAGCAGTTCCTGGTTTGAGCTTTCAGGCTACCTGCCAGGGTGCCCCTCCCCAGCCCGCCCTCCCTTTCAGTCAGGCCGACTCCGCCAGTGTAAAATTTTAACTTCTTAGACAGTTTCCTGCTTGTAACTTCTTGCATTTCTCAGTTCAAGACTCCGGCTGGTGAGTCATAGATCAGGCGTTGCATCAGTTGGAGTGCCACACACTGCTCAAGGCTTGCTCACTTTCCATCTGCTTAAAAGTGACTTACAAAGCAATTCTCCCTTTGTACTTTTTCTCTGATAGGGAACTGAAATGTCTTTGTGTCACTGCCACTATACCCCCCGCCCCCATTTCCTATCTGTCTGCTTCAGAATACACACTGCTCACTTTAAAGAATCTTAGGTCCTCTCTGCTGAAAACCAGAAATGGTGATAAAACAATAATTGTAAAAGAGAGTGAACTGATACTTTCCTGTCTGACACAGCACGTAATATTTATTTTTTAAAACCTGATTTTGACATTTTGATTTGATTGTTTATTGGTATTATTATGATCAGCTAGAAGGAGAACATCTAATTAAAATGTAACTTTGACCAAGCTCATTTTAGCTAATGCACCTTTCTGACCTCTTTTTTTCTCACTGTCCTTTCTAACAAAATCAAAGATCGCATATGGTTTTCCTTATACTCCAGAACCAAATTGAAAGGATAAAAGGCACTTGCCATAATAACATGAGAAAAAAATCTTACCAGGATCTCAGTAGGTTCTGACAGGCCTTACAAGATCCATACCCTTTTTGTCATAAAGTAATAAAAATTAATGCAATTATCTCATTTAAAGTAGCTTTGAGAGTGCTACCCCTCAAATAGTTAAGTAAGAGTCAAAAAAACCAAATCCAAATGAACAAGAAACGGGAATGGGGGGGGGAAGCAAACTCGCAAAAAACCAAATAAACAAAACTTTAAACCCAAAGAGATGAGGAAGGGCGGCACAGGGAGCACAGGAAGTTTTCAAAAGCTTGTAGACCCTTTGAGTGCATTTAAAATAGATTAACATTCTCCTGTCTAATTAGAATACAATTGCAAGAGTTCTCATTCATCTGTGCTTCAGGAGTTACTTGTCTTTTTGCTCAAAGCTTGTATCTATGAACTGGTGAACTTTGTTTCAGAGCCTTGCTCTGCTCCCAGATTCCCTGTGTGGTCACGTACAGGTCAATCTCTGCAGGACTTCAATTTCAGCTGTTACGTTGAGGAGGAGGAGTGTGGCCTCCTAATCCTTCAGTCTTGTTTGGTTTGTTTCCAAGCCCTTCTTAGGGAGTGTGTTTCAGTTGGTGCAACAGCCAGTCAAGAGCTGGAACATCTAGAAACTTTAGGAATGTAATAGTGAAATGTCATCTGCCCCGTTTCTCGTTGCCATTGCTGGCTTGCGTGGATGGCTTGGCATGGTTTATGTAGGTTCTGACTGCTAAAATAGTTGCTGTCTGTCTGTACCAAGGAGAGGAAATCCTACCAGTTAGATTGTTATCTGTGCTCTGGTACAAAGTTAAAGCTGCTGAAATAGTTGCAGTCACAGCAGCTCAAAAGGGGAATAGAAAAGATGAGCATACTTTTGTGGTGGAGTTTGGAATTGCCTGCGTCTTATGAATGTTGTATGTTTGCTAATAGTAATGTGCAGCTAAACTACTGGGAAACAGGAAGGCAAGACAATAATTTGAAATTAGACCCCCCTAAATAGGGAGATTGTTTCAAAGCACGTGAGACAATGCAAAGGCATTTTGCTTTGACACTATGGTTCCTGGAGGAAGTGACTGGAGGTACCAATCAGCACCTTCCTGGTAAACACTGCTGTTACTTTTTCAATCATGGATGTGGTTTAAGGAGCAGAAGAAAATTGCAGGTTTCCATTTGTGAGGAGTGGAATCTGAGTGTTGGAGATAGTTAGGTTAAAGAAGCAAGGTTGCTTGGAGCATTGGCTGGATGATCCCTCACAGACATTTGGTGCCTTTCTATACAGAGTGTTTGGTGGACAGACCATCTATATACAGTCTCTCGGTCTGTAGAACAACTGATTTTCTGATAGTTTTTAGTTTCCTTTGGGTTTTTTTTTCTGCTGTCATTGACAATGCAGTGCCTGGGGGAGAAATCATAAAACTTATTTTGATTGGGTACTGGCAAAACAGGAAAAACTAGGCAGCTCCTGTGCTTGCAGAGAAGGTGTTGGGATTTTTCTGCAGCGGAAGTGGCATGCATGCCACCACTACCTATCCTTTAAGTTGGGAATTCCTGGCCTAGAGCAGAACCATGAGTATGTGCTGTCTTCTGTCCTTCCCGGCTAGAGGAGCTGCCTTTCTGCTCCTTGGACATCATCTGGTACAGGAAAGGCCAGCAGACTTTGAACACAACATTAATATGGAAACCAGTGAGCAGCACTTCTGGTTTATTCACATGGTTGTATCCCCCAGTGTTAAAATGCTGTTTTCTCACTGTAACAGTGATGCTTCTGTGGTTTGTTCCTGGTTTCCTGTTTTAATTTGCCTGACTTTGGCTTTCAGCACTGATTCTTCTTCTGACCTTGTCAATGAGATTAAAACCCTTTAGTATTCATTATATGTGTTGAAGCCTCATCATTTAAATTAGTGCTTAATCTTCCCTTGAGAGTATTCCTGTTACTTTGGTGACCATGTACATAAACACATCTGGTGCTGAGCTACTTCCATGACTGAAATGACTGTGGAAATTATTTCAGAGGTATAAGTAGGGTTTGGGCACCCACTTTCCCTTTCAAACTGGTTGGACTGAGATTTCCTTGGCAGTTATCTCCCTACACATCTATGTATCTTTACTTCCCCGAACATGTCTACCTGCTTTCCTACTCTGTAATTCTTAATTTTTCTTTTTTTTTTTTTTTTTGCAGTGGATGATAGCACTGGAGTTATAAATTGTGTCTGCTGGAAAAATCCCATGGTAGCAGAAACACCTTTATCGGGTAATTTATCAAATAAATAATTTCTCTTTTGACCATGCATTTTTACCTACCTATGTCTTACATAATTTTGTAAGTGATCAAACTTGCAGAAGAGCAAATTCAACTATTCAATTTTTTTTTATTCTTTTTAAACCATCGCATTCTACAGCCTGGGCCACTTCTGGACTTTTGTTTTAGTTTCTCTGTTGTATTCAATGGTGATGCCAATAAAACCATTACATTATGTCCTGCCCTACCTTTTCCTTATCTGAGTAATATGATATTTAAATTCTATGCTGTGACATTGTTCAGAGAATTCTTTTCTTATAGTTCTTTTTGTGACTTCATCTCGTGAGAAACTAGGCTGAAAATGTGCCACAACTTCTGTTTCCAAAGTCAATCCATTGACCTTCACTTGTGATACAGTGGTTTCAGAATTAATCGTCCCTTTGTATTCATATTCTCCTGCTCACACATACATTGTCAGCAATGAACTTGAAAGTAGCTTAAAACACAGTGGGAGGATACCAGCAGTCTTTTACAATTTGAGAAAGTCCTAAATGTGCAGTAATTGTGCATTTGAAATGAATCTATTATTGCACTCACTAACAGAACAAGTCAATAGTTTCTGAGTTTCTCTTTGTTTCTTCTCCCACTGTTTCTTATAGATCAAAGTATGAAATGCTTTCTACTTTGGATTTTTTTGGAAGCCCATGTAGTGGACTGACAACCCTAATATGGAGCTGATCAAATCCTACTGAAATAAATGTTACTAGTGTTGTCTGCAGTGTTAGAGATACATATGCTTGGAATGGAGAAAGGAAAGCTTCATGTAGAAGTTAAAAACTCTGATGTCTGTGGAACAAGCCCATTTATACAGACAGATAGTTCGTACTTGTATTTAACAATGATATGACAAGTGACACAAACAATCCCAACTGGAATCTAGAAGACAGCTCTCACTTTAGAGAGGTTATTTTCTGGCACAGCTTTCCAGAAAAAAAAAAAAATAGAATAGGGGAGACACAATCAAATTTTTTTTTTGAGGAACTTAAATTCATTAAAAGGAATTGCGTGATATATTGCCTGAAACAGAATGAGAGCCCAGATTGCTTGTTTCGGCTTTGAGTTCTTATTTTACAAGCACATCAGTAGTGTTTGGATGGACACCATGTTAATAATGGAAACTAATTCATTTGTACCTGCTAAAGAAAGTTCCTAGGTGGCACAGGAAACTTTCTTCCAACCTTTTGTAATTGTGATTGGGGATCCTTGGATCATTAATCAGGTTTTAAGTTACGAAGGATTTAGTGTCCTGCAAAGGTGAGTTACGTAAATGTGAAGTTCTGTCAAGTTGCTACACCTCAGTGTAGACATCGAATTGCATCACATGAATGGTTTGGCCCCACCTCAGATGACTCATTTGTCTTTTATATAAAAAATTCAGCAGACCTTTCTTTCCCCTCTCATCCTCTTAGCATGACGAAGTCAAAAAATGACAAAGCTCATTATTTATTCAATTAACGATGCAATTTTGCAACCCATCTATGACATTTTCAGTGGTAAATCAGTATCTCCTCCCTTCTATACTTTCCCCAGGTGAACTATTTAAATAAATATAGTACTGTAAACTAACTTTGTCACCAAAAAGTTTTACTACTCAGGACACATGGTGCCTGGGACCTTACCCCTTTTTTAGTAATATGGCTCCTGTGATGCGTAGGTGGATGAATGCAAAAGGACAGTCCTCTTGACTTTAATGCCTGATCCCCTTTCCGTCACTGCTTGCAGGTCATCCAAGCACACCCAGCAGTCTTACTGTGTTTGAACAGATGAAGAAACTCCAAGAAATAGTGAGCCAGAAAACCAAGCTGGAGATTGGGGATGTTGTCAGGGTCAGAGGTCACATCCGAAACTACAGGCAACAAAGGGAAATTCAGGCTTCAAGTTTCTGTGAGTGTTATGAACCAGGGATATATGTAACTCAGTTGTCTCAATCTGTGAAACTATCTAAGGTGTATGTAATTAACTGAATGTTTTCCACTTTATTTTCTGGCACCTCATTTTAATAAAGAGATTTTCATGTGTATATCTTTATTTCAGTTTTAGCAGCGTAAGGTTAGAAGACACGCTAAGTAATGTGTGGGATTAGATTGCCTGTAAATAAGGCATTCCTGGAAAAACTATAAAAGATGATTGATATCTGCATAGCAGATTGATATCTGCATAGCAGATTGATATCTGCATAGCATTCTTACAAGAATGCTATGCAGATACTGTGGTTGGATATCTGTGAGAGTGACTTGCCCTGTGTTGAAGCAGGCCAGCCAAGCCCATGGGAGAGGGGCTGGTGACCTCTCATGTCCCACTTCATCCAGGGAGTTATGCTTTGGGGAAGTGTCTGCTGCTTGTCTCAACCTGCACAGTCGTCCATTCCAAGGGCAGCAGCAGCACAAGGGCAGTGTTCCACTGAAGCCTGGGTTCTCCTGAGCTCCCTGGCTCTGCAGGATGACTCAGTAACCTTCAGTCACCCAGGCACAGATCTGCATGCAGGTGCTGCCTCTGAATCTGACAGCTCTTTGGGCAGCAGGGCTCTGCAGTCCACTGTTTACACCCTGGGAGCTTCCAGTTACATAACTTCTCTGTTCTGCATCTGTGCTCTTGTGTAAGAGTTGGTTTTCCCCAGTGAAATCTTTCAGAGGTAATACTAGAATTATTTCTTTGGTGGAGAGAAGCCTGTCTTTTAAAAACCCTTGTAAATTGGATAAGAAGTCTAGATTTTTCAGCTCAAGCTAAAATTTGCAAGGGAATTCAATCCTCTTTTCCAGACAGAAGATTTATGAATATATACAGCCCATTCAGGGGCTGGTAATAATACCAAAGAGAGCCATGCAATCAAATAGTCTCTAAATTGCTTTCACTTTGGCCCAAACAAAGCTCCTTACTATGTGTTAACCTCATTTAATGGATGAAGACTGTTGAAAGGTGAAACAGAGATCATAAATTCTGGTTAAATAAGTTGTCAGACAAAAGCATAATCTGCAATGCACCACAACAGACCGTTTACCTCCTAGTAAACTGTAAAAGAAGGAGTGATCTTTGTGGTTTTGTTTTCATAAAAACAATAGTGAACGACATTTGCCAGTTTAATACTGGCTGTGAAGCTCTGTTGTGCTGCCTCAGGTTTGCTTGCTTTAAAAAATTGATACAGCAGTCCTGGCCAAGTCTGTGTGTTCTTTTTGCTTCTCCAGATAAAGTCGATGATCCTTTGTATGATGTTCAGATTTCAAGAATGCTGGAGCTCCCCTGTCTCTATAGAGAAGTTTATGATAAACCTTTCCAAGGCTCTGAGGAAGGACAGAGGTAAATGTGGTATCCAGGCTGGTCTTGGGGTAAAGTGTGGGATTTTACGATTGGTTTTTTTGTTGTTGTAATAACTGTGGAGAAAGATAGAACAGGGCCGAACTCTGATTTAGACTCTGCAAAAACATACAGTAGCAGCCTGCTTTTCTCCCAGATGATCGATGATCCATACAGATGAGATACTTGTACAGGTATCTGAGAAATGAAATATGATGAACCAAAGTGAGTATTAGGAAGGTAGTAAAATACTGTGTATAGACCTCCTGCATCTAGTGAGGTAAAATGGGATTTTGAGCAAGATTTGGGGCTGAGGTCAGCAGAGAGGATGGAGAAGTGTCCTTTCCTGATTTTGTTTTATATGTAAGGGTAAGGAGCTACTCCACTGAAATGCTCTGCTGCCCTTGTCATCATCAAATCCCAAATACATGGCCTCAATAAACAGAATCAAACACCCATTTCTGTATCCAGTTTAAGGGTAGCTGAATGCTTGTTGGGAGGTCTGATGCCTGTAGTGTGGTTTCAGAGACTGCAGATCTTAAAATCACAAAACTGTTACAGCAAATGATTGAAGACGAACAATTGAATGTTTATGCATACAAAAATGTTCTGATTTAATTAAGAATTTAAAATAAAATTCTTTAAGAACAATAAAATATCTTTTGACCTTTGAAACCAGTCTAGTAGGCTGAATCTAGGTAATTGTTCTAAAACCCGTTTCTTGCCTTTTGACATGTTCTCTGTATCCTTGTAGTGGCCTGGAGGGTCAGAATTTCTCAATCCATATGCTGCATGAGAAAGTGCAGAGCTTTCTATTAGAAAACAAAATTCAGACCTTTTACCAGCAGGAGCTGGAAACAATTGATACTCTGGTGTCACTGGCAGATGTGCATCTACCCAGTCCCAGCTGTCAGGAGGTGAGTGAACGTACCTGTCCAAAGTTTTGGGTGAGGGGAAATAATACCATGTCCATTTTTTTAAGCATAAAGAAACAGATAAGAGAGTGGTGTCTTCAGAGGATTCAAAAAACACAAGTGCTTTAGCTTTATGCATGAATTATTTACAGAGCTTGAGCAAACCTTGTTACTTTAGACATATAAAACTGGGCTGAACAAAGCCATGTAAGGACATTCAGTTATTAGGGGTAATCTTGTGTTAGGGCTGAGCAACCCTACAGGCTGCAACAGGCACTACCTAATTTAGATTTGTAAATAGTGCCAGTGTCAGAAAAGGAGATCACTTTAAGGCCCTTGAGCTGTTTGGGATAGATGCTTGAGATCCTAATTTGATCAGGAGAGAAGGGAGCACAAAGCCTTTGTCTTGTTTCTCATTTGAAGCTCAATGTATTAATAGAGATGTAGCTTTCAAAAGGAGATTGTGATGAGTGGATGAACAGTGCTCACTGTTATATGTTTCTCATGTTGGAAATCCTGAGTTGTGAAAGGCCATGATTGAAAGCATCAGAAGATGGGATTAAAGTGAAATAAGTTTACAGATGTAACCAAACTGTTAAGAAACTTTCCAGTGAGTTAGTATGCTCTTGATCAACTGCAGAATGGGAAATAGAACAAAAAACACTTTGGAAAATGGGTTTATATGTTCTGTGTTAGTTGGATAGATTACAAACCAGATTCTCAGCTGGTATGGTAAATCTCTGCAAAACTAATGGTTGCACCTTTTGCCAAGATAGCAGTGGCAGCTGAAACTGAAACTGGAGTGTTGTGACTCACTTGTTTACTTTTCAGTTTTCTGTGGAGAAATAAATCCTTGGCAGTCATTTTCACTGCCTGGTTTTGATGTGCACTGTAATGTTAAGTGCTATGTTATGTTGATTTCTGATGTTGGTTTAATTCTTAAAAAAACCAAACAAAGCAACACAAAAACCAGTCCTTTGGAGATGAGGTCAAATGACAATTAAGAGTATCTCTATTCTTGTTGGCCTCATTGAACTTCTGATAGCTGCTTCTTCATAGCTGAGTTGGGTGGTTTTTTGTTTTTATTTAAGGCACTTTTTGTTTGTTTTGAAGCAAACGTGGATATTAGCACTAGCAGGAGCTATTCTCATTTTTGACAGAAAAGTATGATACAACAATATCCAACATGGGACAGGGTACTTCCTAAACTAGCTGGAACAGAATTAAAAGTTCCCAAATGCTTTACACTAAAGGAAGTAGTGGTCATTGTGACCAATACTGGAAAATTCCATCTTAGAAGTTTCAGCATTTACAGAAAGATCAAGATTAATAACTTGCAAAGCCATTTAAAGTAGGAACTGGTGCAGAACAAACATAGAAAGGCTCAGAAAAAAACCACAAAAACCCAACAAAACCCAAACCAAACAAAATCCCAACCAACCAAAAAAAACCCCACCAGAAAACCCAAACCAAGAAAAGCAATATAGCATCAGTGTTGTTAGCAGTCATGAAGAGCTATCAAAATAATTAATAGTTATTCCTGACCCTGATGCAAGGGTGTGAGTGTATGTCCCAGGAATTTGGGCACACAGATGCTTATTTAGAAATTGCAGTTCTCTCTGTTGCCCTTTGGTATTAATTTCTTGCAAAGAGGCTTATCTGTCTTTGCATAAGAAAGGAGTGCAGTTGTCAAGTGGCCTTAAGAGGAGTGCCTAGTAATGCTCTGGAAATGCACTTTCTTCTTCCTTTACTCTGTCTCTAGAAAGTGTCACTTCTCATAATTGGCAAAGGGTCAAGTACCCAGTTCAATCCATGAAAATAAGTGTAATAGGTCTGATTCCTGTCCCTCTTCCTTTCTTTTCCCTTCTATAGTGTTTTGTGTGGCATTGCTCTCAAACCAAAAGGATAAATGGTGTTGCTGATGTGGGACAGTGATATTTCATGTCTAATTGGCAAGGCAGGAGCTAGATGGGTGGACCAAACTAATCAGGCCACACCACAATATGCAACTTGTTCACTTCTTGCACTTTACCTGGATGTGAAAGGATGAGTTATTTGGATGTCTAATATTTTTTTACCCCAATTCCAGTGTTCTAGAGCACAGTTACTGTTAAACTATTTGTTGCCTTTCTCTTCCTTTCCTTGTGATCCTAGTAGATGTGGTGCAGCCCCTTCATCTCTTTGCCAACTTTTAAAGTGCTTGCACAGTGTTCATCGTAGTGGGAGGGTATCTCCCCATGGAATATTTTCTCCAGGGAGGTGGTGAGCTGCTGTGGAGTCACCCGCAGCAGAGTGGAACAGGGAGAGAAGATGGAAGGAGGTAGTTGGGATAGCTTGAGGTAGGCAGCATCTCTCTGTTCTTTTTCAGCATTACTGTGTCTCAGCCCTGCCCACATCCCATACATGTCATACAATACCTACTTCAGTCTTAATGGCTCCCCACCAGTGCAGTCTTCTGGCTCTCCAGAATAAATTTCCCTCTAACAGGTGCACATGGCAGAACTCAAATCATGTTCCTTTCTCCGATAGATACTAGGGAAAATTTAATTTTATAGTCTACAGAGGATGAGTAAGAGAATTGAAAGGCCTGGTGTTTTTAAAAATGGTTAAAAATTAACAAATCTGTTACAATCTTTAAAGTCAATGGAGCTTTATTTTGCATAACTAGTGCCCTGTCTATCCCTAAGCTGTAGCCTTTTCCTTATCCCTTAAAACAAATGACTTTTGAGACTGGAGGGGTGGGTACCAGAAGGAAGACTACAAGCAAAACCAGAAAAAGTAGTTTAGGGCTTAGAGAACCTCCAGAGTGTACTTGCTGGAGTTAGGCAATTATGTTTGGCAAATGGACAAGCCTTTGGTTCCTTTTTTAAAGAAAACTTTGTGTGAACTGGACCCATCCAGTTTCTCAATTGAGAAACTGGAGTGTTTTTATACACTTCTGTCATGGATAACCTATAGCATGTGCTGTTTTGGTGTTACCATCCCAGTTTGGGTATGGCACTTGGACACATAACTTGGGTTGTGCTTTCCAGACTGTGCTGTTTGCACTTCTCTTGGTTTGAATATAATCTCAAGGTCAGCAATGCCAAGTAGTTAAAGCAGGGAGTTGAACAGTGTTGTTCACACTTACTGTATATACCCTGTACATTGAAGGTGTAACACAGTGCATTATATATTCTCGATGCTATGTGCTTGTCTTCCTGCCTCTTGAGTAGGCTTCACTGCTGCTTTAAATATGTATATTGCAAAGCTTATTATAGGACTTCAGGACTGACATGTCCAGAATCACTATTACTAAAATTGTCACCTGCCTAAGCCAAGGATTAAACACAGCATGACAAATTGCAAAGGGTGATTCCAGGAGCAGAATCACGTGTGTGGTTATACCAGGAAACTTTTAACACCATCAGGGTGTGTTGTGATTCATTATGAGTCAAAGGTTACATACTTTCAGCGTTTTGAACAGACTGACTAATTCCTGTACCACTTCATTTCTTTGACCTGCTATTGATTGTACAGAGAGTTTGTCTTGTTTTAAAGATCTGAGAATAACTGGTTGCACAGCACCAGCCCACTAAGCTGTGTGAGATCCACCCAATGGAATATATTGATTTAAATACTAACTTAATTCTGGAGACATAAATTCTTCTGTTGGCTTTGCTACAGAGTTCTTAGCTGGTCTTGGGAGTGAGGGTTAAATAATTATTTAATAGCTGCTTCTATCTCAAGACACACACACACACCCCACATGTCTTATAGAAGTGATGAATGATTTTTGAACACTCCTGTGTTTGGATGTACAGCTTAATTTATTTGAAGACGATCTGATTTGGGAGGGGAGGGGAAGTTGTTGGTATTTCAGAGAACCTGAAATGGTGCACCAAGAAATCTAAGGCATGCCCAATGGGGGCACTTTGCAAAATGAGGTGTGAACATTGTGAGAGGTATATTTGAAATTCAGATTCAAATCTTGCTGGTGCTTTGGCTTGGCAGTTAAACTACCTAATATCTGCATTTCTGAGGTGAAAGCTTTGTAAAAGTAAAGGGATGGCTAATAGGCTGTGACTCAGAAGGAATTGTGTTAATAAGCAGGGATGTGAAATCCCTTAGGATTTCATAGTTCTAAATTTCTTGTTTCTGTGTATAGCCTCATGTTCAGTCTCCTGCAGATAATCTGCTCAGTAGACTAAATCAAAAACTGGGGTGTACAGTGGCTCTGAGTGGGACCCAAGTCCAGAGGAAATGAGGGCTCAGTTTAGTGGTAAGAGGGATGGAGAGGAGGAAGCATATTCTAGAGAACACCAGGAAAAATCCCAAATTTTTCCTGTCATTTTATGATAACATTAAAGCCCAATAATATAGAATATTATTATATTAATATATAATATGATAATACTGAAGTGGGCAGGAGCCCTCATTTGTTTTTCAGGAACAGTCCTTCTGCCATGGAGGCCCTTTCTGTGGACTCTGCAGCACATATGAGAGGGTGCTGATATGTAGCAGCTGCTTACTTACTATAAGGCCTCGCTGCCTTCACTCTGTCATTGCCTTGACTTGCATTCTTAGTGATTCTGTTTCAGTATCCATCCAGGCTGAGCTGTGTGTCAGTTCACACAGAGTCTGTTTTTAATTATCTCCCTTTTCTGACAGGATCTCAGTGTTAAGCCAAACTGAATAATTATTGTGCTTCTTTGGAGATATTTTTATCTTTTTTTTCTCCCCAAATGTTTGCTTTCACATTAAAAATTGATCAGAGTCTTGAGTTGGTTGCTTTGCTAGCAATTTCTTACATTCTTGAGGATTTATTACTGCAGTTGAATGAGAAGCAAAGTCTCTTCATTTCACAAAGGGCTACAAGAATGTGTTTTTCCATGAGAAAATGTTCACTCTTCACCTAATCCTTCCTGGTACATTTTATGTTTGTTTCTTCAGTTCATCAGAAGAGGGACTATGAAGAGAAATATGGTAGTGGTATTAATGCTGTGACTGGAGTGGTGTCCAGATGCATGGTCAAGTTTGTAATTAGAAGTGGAGCCTGTTGGTACCCAGACTGATAGCTGTGGTGGACAGCAGGACAGACCAAGTCCTTCAGTCTGAAACAGAGAAAACCAAACTGAGAATATTAGCCATTGTTCTATGTTAATTACCTTGAACTATTAGGCAATTAGATTTTATTGTTGATTTGAGAGGAAAAAGAGTTAGCAATTGTGGGACAGAGAGACAGGTGTGATTATGGCCTGCTGAAATACTGAGGATTAGCTGGAGGAAGGGGATGGAGAAACTTGTGATGCATGTGATGCACCAATATCCCTTTTGGATCTCTGAGCTATTCCCAATTAGGTACATCAGCTTCTGGGCTTAGAGGCAGTTGGAGTGTTACTTGAGAATTGCAAATGGATTGAATGCGTGTTTTGTGGAAAGATGTTCTTCCATTGCTGATGTGGTGTCCGTTTTGCATATTCATGTGAATTCATTCTAGTGGTGGTGGTTGGCCTGCTTTGCTCCCAAGGCTTCTGTGAGTGCTTCTGGTGAGTGAAGTAGGATATGTGAAATCTGATACTTTTGTTCAGAAGAGGGCGGGAGCACTTACAGTGATAGCTGGAGAAATGGCTTGGCAAATTTTGCTTTGGTTGCCCTGGTGTGGTTCTAGTTATCTCATGTTGGCTTGTGGGAAGCAGTTTAACTCTCTTCTCAAAGAAAACCACAGAGAGCTCACAGCATGCTCCCAGCAGATGACAAAGCAATAACTGGGGAACTGAAGCAGTCTGTGTAGATAAATGGGAGGCTGGAGGACAGAGCAGGACAGATGGAGATGGAGAAGAGTAAATCATCTCCCCATGCTTTTCCTTCTCCACAACTGATTATTTTCTGCTACCTCCTTAGCTGTCATTCCAGTGTCATAGCTCTGCCCTACTTTCAAACAAACCCTGCTTTTCCCTGTGTGATTTTTTTTCCCTCTGCTTCCTTCCTACTCTGTTAGATGTGTCCCAAACACAGAACCCTGTCTTCTCAGTAACCTCGTCAGTTATGGACTTCCAAGCAGATTGTAAAGAGCTCATTTCCCACCTCTCCTCAAAACTTGAATCCTTTGTTCCCTTATCTCATATACCTGTCTTAATTTCTTGCATGCTCTTTATCCTTTCATTTCATTAGGCTGTGGAGAAGCTACTGAGATCATGACCAGAATGTTTGTAAAAATTTGGAAACAAAGGGGACAAGAAACAAATACTGTGTTTTTTTCAGTTTTCTCCTTTCCCTGATTGAAATCAGGAGATGGGAATCCAGTCCTCTGCACTTGGATTCCTCCTGAATATCACCTTACAAAACACTGGTCTTCCGACTTTCCTATCCTTATTACAGGGAAAACTCTGAATGTGAAAAAAGCTTGATTGGCTAAGTAGTCAAATGCTCTGCAAGCATCACAAGCCTGTTCCAAGAAAGAGTTCTTAGTACGTAATCAAATAGCTGCTAAATACAAAGAAGGCATTTTAGAGGTTCTGGTTCTTTAAAAATGGGACAAGCTTCTGGTGTTTGGGTTTTGTTTAAAGCCCATGGATACTGGTTAGTTCATACATAACAGATATGATTTGTGAATTACTAAATGAACAAAAATGTGTAACAAAATTCACATTAAAGAGGACCTGAAGTACTAAAGCTGAGCTGAGATCTCTCACCATCTGCTTCATTTCTTTCTTCCCATCCAGGTGAAGCCAAAAGGTAACTCCAGTTCCAAAAGGATTCACAATGTTTTTAAGGAAGCAATAAAGATGCTACAAGGAAAAGGAGTGGTTTTCCAGAAGCCTGGTAGCCCCAAGGACTTATACCACGTAAGGAACTGAGCTGTGGTTGTAAACAAGTTCAGGGGGATGACTTTCACAGTCAGTAGAAACAGTAGAATTATCCAGAACAAGTAGAAATATTTCCGAAAGAGAAGCTGGACATCCAAGTGCTCTCCATTTACTCAAAAGTCTTATCTGCAGCACAGCTGGTTTTACCTCTGTGTAACCCACTGAATTGTTGTTCCAAGTTCTGTGTTCACTGGGTTACCAAACTGCACTGACGCAGCTGAGCTCACTGAAACCTGGGACAGTTCTTAGTGAAGTGTGTTAAAGCTTGCTGTTCTACTGAGTCAGCAGCCTCCTTGGGGTTGAGTTCTCTTGTATCATATTCTTCACCTAACTTATGGATGCTGCTAGTAATAGTCAAATAATAACTGAAGATTTGATGTTTATTATTAGTCTTGTAGGCAGTGTATGATGCAGACTGTAGTTATGACAGTGTTAGCTTAGAATACATCATGTCCTCGGATTGCTTTTCAGCAGCCAGGCCATGTACTGTGAAAGAGACTGCTATAAATCACCAATATCTTCTTTTTTTCTGCAGGTGACTGACCATGATAAGGAACTGCTTAAAGTGACCCTTGATGTGATTAAAGAAGATTGTCGAAAACCCAGGCGTAAGTATCAGAGTGATCAGGGCTCTGAGGAGCTGGTGCTGATATACTGATGACAGTATCTCCTCCTGCTGCTGGATTAGATATGCTGTTTGTCCTTACCTCTGGACTTGGAGCTGTTGCTGGTGTAGACCATCAGTACAGCTGAAAGCAGCAGCTGCCTGTGAGCATGGAGAGAGGAAGAGCTGGTACGCCCATCAGGAAGCAAACCTCTCAGATCTGAAATAAGCAGCCTTTATCTTAGATCTATATCTTTAGAGAATACTTAGATTTTGGGAGGAACCAAAGTTAGGTCACCACCTAGCAGCTGTTGCACTGCACTCTGTAAAAGTAGCAAATCTTGCTGGTTCAGTTTCTTCGGGGGAGTTGACACAAAAGTGACCATGCAGAAAGGTGAAGTCCCCGCCCCCTTTAAGTCAACAACAAAACTTGCTTAAGTCAGTAGTATATTCTCTGTAGATGTTAAGCTCAGATAGAGCTCAGGTGGTTGTTCTTTGCAGGTAGGGATTTCAGTCAAGCAAAGTGCACTTATTTTCAGATAATGTACCTCGAGTGGCTTCTGAGTTATCCCTGTCCCTCAAGCCTATTGTGTCTTATTGCCATAGTGATAACTTGTGCTTGACTGGAACGTGTCCTAATTACACAGGTACATTGGTACAGAGTGTCTTTCAGTTCATTCGGCAGAATGTGTCAGCAGGGATCACTTGCTGATGGAGTGCAGCTATTTGTGGGATAGAATGTGCTTTAGTACAGAATAATGACTGAGTAGAACATAAGGCATATAATCTTAAATTGCTCATATCCTTATACTAACATAATAGTGCTTGTAGGACCTGGTATACAATGCTTATCCTGCAGTGAGGAAAGGCTAAGTGAAGCAGTATTGTGTTGGAGTTTTCAACTGGCTACCTTAAAAAATGGTACAACTGTAGACAAGGTTTGGGGTGGAGGTGAAAGTTCTTTGTGTCTTAGGGGGATGGAGGGAGTTGAGGTTACTGGGCATGCAGGTTAAGATAGGCTCATTTGCCTCAGGCTGTTTCAATGCAACAAATTACCATATAACATTATTATCTTTTATCCAATTAACAAATACAAACATCATTAAGAGTCAAATCATTCCTCTGCTCATTTTATACATCATCTAGTTCTGATAACCTGTTTTCTGTTTTTTTTAAATATATCTGTGGCACTATCAAGGCCAGAACCTGTATGCAGTTGGCACAGGGTACTGGGTGCTCTCCTCTTGTGCATTGTCACACTAGTAAAGTACTCTGTGATCCATGAGACCTTGGGAAGTTCTTTCAGTCAGGAGGAGTCAACAGCAGAGAAGAATTTGCAGATCAGTCACAGAAAAGACTTTGAAGAGTCCTGAGTCCTCAAAGCCATGTTTTCCATACTAAGCAGGTTAAAATTACCAACTGCTTAACAGAGCCTCTTGTTCTCCTTGAAGTTTTTCCCCTACTTAGTTTCCTGCTGTAAAGAGGACAATTTCCAGGTCAGTGTCCCTTTGCTGGTTTTCAGAAGGACCCTTTCAGTGACCTGGTCACTAGTGATAGAAGAAAAGTCAAGAAGTTTCAGTCGAAACCAACAGGGCACTGCGGGTATTTGTTGTCTCTGAATGATGCAAGAGCACGAAGCTCAGTGCAGCTGCCGGCCCCCCTCTGGTGGCAGGAGGGCAATCCCAGCTGGGCTTACAGGGAGAAAATAAGGACGCAGGCATATACCTCACGGGCTTTTGCTTGTTTGTTGCAAGAAGTTCCTACCCGTTTTCCTTCAAGAGTAGTAGTAATCTTCCATGACAAGAAGACTGACTTATGATAAACCAAACTTCTCTCCAATGAGTTACTCCTCTGCCAGTTTTCCAGGCAACGCCTCACTCCATTGCTTTAGTTGTGACATGTTCTCAGGCCCAACCCAGCTGTCTGGAACTACTGTACAAATAAAAAAAAAATCTTAAGTGTGCCTACTGAGAGCTCTACAAACCCTGATCCATAATGTGCCTACATGACAATCCTAGTTTTTGGCTCCACTTGTAATTCCAAACAGCCTGATCTTAAATGCCCTCAACATGAGGCCACTGTGGGTCCGTCTAGAAGCTTAAGATAGCCAGACAGCAGACAGTGCATTTTTACTCCAGATTGAACTGCAAAATGGATTTTTATTATTTTAATCTAAATTTGCCCTGGTGTTAGGTTTAGATCAGGCTGATAGTAGAGAGGACAAAAAAAACCCAGAACCACTTGAAGTTAAATTTAATATGTCAGAATGTACCCTGTGTGAGATGTCCACAGGGGGCAAATGATAGTTGTTCTGTAACTCTGTCCCCTCTGATGTTGGTTGTCAGGCACAACAGTTAATAGCAGCCTGGCTTACCTCAGGTGCTGGACAAAAGTTGGAACCCGAGCTGTCAGTGAAAGAGGGACAGCGTGACTCCACTGCAAGGAGTGTATTCCCCCAAAGCTGGGCTGTAGACTAGGAGTGTTTCTGAGTTACTTGATGACTGTATGCACCTGCAGCTACCCTGAAGTGCCATCTAGGAGGAAAGTATGTATTGCACTGTTGGGTAACACTTGAGTCACTAATTCATTGAAACTCAAGTTACTGTAGATTAGGGCTGGGCACTTCGACCTTCTTATGACAAACCGATGACAAATGTAAAATGCGGTTACCCACCTTGTTTGCAACAGCCATCACCGTGACCAGCTAGAGACATTGTTCTGTTCCCTGCAATTACCTCTTCTAGGGTGGTGGACACATTTTGGCTGCCAGCTACAAAGGCCTTTTATTGTGCTGGATCAGTGACTTCTAAAGAAGTATTTCTGCCTGATCCACAGTGTAATAGGAATTAGGCTAAACTATTTATTTACCACTATCTACGAGTGACTTTTTTTCAGCAGCTTCTAAGGCAGTTTTGGGGTTCAGCAGATTCTAGAGTAGAGAATAACCAAAAAAAAAAATCACAAAGGCAGCAACAACCAAATATAGGGACCTCCCTGGCCCATAGCAATTTCTCAGTACCCTTATCAAACTTGCCTTGCATCACGTGAGCTGAGGGCTGAGGAAAAGGAAAACAGTTTGTGCTGATGTGTCTCATTTATGCTTGTTTTTCATTGTTAGCCACCGAAGAGAAATGTGTTGTGGAGTTCAGCACTTGGAGGGACTGGGAGCCTGCAGCACGGATGATTAGTGTGTTACAGGGTCTGTGGGAGGAAATGTTGACTGTGACAGCTTCAGATGACAGCTTCAGATCACAGCTCCACCTGGTACACAGAAGCTGTGTGCAGCCATTGGGGACCTCTGTGCTTACCCCCTAGGAAAGGGGGTTATTTTAAAACTTCTGGTCTCTTGCACATTTCAGGGCTGATTTCTCTTAAAAGGAGATAAAATTTGATACTGAAGGTCTGAGACTTTCTACTCCCGTAATTGTCTGAGTAGTCTGAAGGGACGGTACGGATCGCACTGAGGTGAATGGAAGCTGCACTGCAGCAGTTTTTCCACAAGATGCCAGCGTTGGGCAAGTGGTTACAGGTCCTGGCCACGTACCTCCCACCTCCCTGCTGTGCTAGAGGGTTTTGAAGTTGGGTATGAACAAAATGATTCTCTTTTGGGTCCTTCTAAAGCTGCAGAAACTGGATAGCTTAGTACTCTTCATGTTATTGACCTCATTGTCAAACCTACTGAATGACTTGTAGGTTACTGTTGGCAAGACTGAGACTTTCACCCTCATTACTAACTGCTGCTGCAGCCCTGACACCTCCCAGTAAAGTCAGTGGAGACAGTTGATAATTGGAGAACTGTAGGCACAGACTGGATCTCTTCCCTCTGAAGACACACACCTCCACTTTAGTATCTAGGGTGTTCTTTTTCTCCAGCAGCTGTGGGTTTTTTCATGACTGATCTGGATTATAATAGTTCAAAAGAGGCAGACCGAAGTATTTCCTCCATGCCTGGCTGAATTTTCCCTTTTTTTCCTGCAGATGCTGACAAAGGCTGCCATTTCCTTCATGTCCTAAATTGTGTTCGGCAGAGCTACAACCCCTCCCTGGCTGAAGTGGTGATGCACCGGGTCTTGGAACTGCTGGAGAGTAACAGTGATGTTGTCAGCACTATGGAAGGATATTATATGGCATTTTGAAGAGAAAAGACAAGATACATTCATTCTGGTCCATTCAGGAGGAGAGAAGAAGGAGATGCTGAATGACTCTGAAAAGCTTTTATTAGCTGATATGATCTAGACAGGGGATAAAAAAGAGCCTTCTGATTCTCCAAATGCTGGTTTTGTCCAGCTTCAGAGAAGTTGTTTAAATACTTGTTATTCCTTGTGACTTCCTTGCTGTTTCTAGTGAGAGTTGTATCAGACTGATTCTGGACATTCTAATACAGCAGGGGAACTGGAAAAGAAACTGGGCTCTTTCCTTGGAGTAAGATGAGACATTGGCCATCCTCATATTTACATCCAGGGGGCTGTAAAGAAAAGTCACTGATAAAGACCACTGTCTACAGCATGTCAGGACTCATTTTTCTGGCTTAAAGACTGAGCTTGTGAGCTTTCATATGGTAATAGCTGGGGATCTTTCTTTTTATGTGAACTTTATAACAGCTAGAGAAAGGACACACAAAAAAAGATTTGTCTGATCTTCCTGGCAGTGCCAGTGTACCTTTGTCTGTAAATACATATTCTTCAGTCTGGACAGCTTTCCCACTACTAAAGCAGTCCCCACCTTTCTCTGGTAAGTAATATTCAGGAATGGGGTCCTGCATCCCTTCCCCATCCTGCAGCCTTACCCACTGGTTGTCAAGCATGCCTGCATTCCCCTGGCTACCATGTGTGCTACTGATGCCTGCTGTTGTGGATTTTGTTTAGATCAGAATTCTCAAAATCAGCCACCATTTTGCTCTTTATTTTTTTTCAAATTGCTTCCTACATTATGAATGGTTAAACATAAACTACGTGCTTTGGAAAGGAAAATACAAAAGCCATCAAGACACACTCTAATCTCCATGCTGCCTGTTGCCTTTCTTCTTTTATTCTTTCTCACCTTTGGGGTAAAATGCTACCCATATCTGTGCTTGCTGAGGAATACAAGACACAGACCTAAACGCTGGCCTAGAGAAGGTTACCATGCAAGATGTTTGATCTGGGATAATGACAACTCTGTTATGTGAAACAGTCCAAAAACCGGAGCTGTTCGGTATTTTTCCTTGGAGAGGGCTCGCTGCTGCAGGGGCTTGTCTGTTTAATTAATCTGCTTAATTAATCGTGTAGAAGTGAGACCTTTAGCTTGAAAAGAGTAGAGAAGATTAAATGTATCCTTTTTTCTTCTGCACCTTCCCTGTAACAGTTGAAATAGCAGACTCCCAGGAGGCAGATGTAGTAGTAAAGCCCTATAAGGATTGACATAGCTGGGAAAAATAAACCATATGCATGAGGAAAGCCAGTGAGGAGCCCCATGTGTGCCAGGTCTCTGGTTTGTTATATTATATGCTTCATTCCAAGGCCTGGCTGTAGTGAGATATAGGCTAAGAGAAAGGCATGACAAAATATTTGGCATTAGCATTCAGAGGCCTGTGGAAAACTCTGGCCTTAAAGAGATGCTAAGTTTGTTCATAGTAGAAAACTATGTATGAATCATTCATTTGCTGTAAATTCCCTACTTGGTGCAGGGCTCAATAGCTGGTTTCCCTGCAGGCTGCCCTGCTCCTCACATTGCTGCCCTGAGTTGGGTACCTTCGAGTCAGATCTTAATATGGGCCCTGAACAGGTTCTGAAGGGGTGTAGCTGTGCAGAAGGAAATAGAAGAGGGTTAAGGAAGAATTGTAGACTGTTTGTTCCCCACCCTCTACCCCCATGAATATCTCTGTAAATCAGGAAAAGAAGGCAGATTCTGAGTGCACTGGTATTGAGGGAAATTGCAAGTTTAATTTATGCCTCTGAGAAGGTCTGGTTGGCCACTGGGGAGATTTGCTTTTTAAATTCCTGCTCTGATTACTGATGAGTTTGAAGTGATGCTTAAAACCAAAGGCTACCTATGGAAGAAGTAGCTTGGAATATTAATACCTAAATTCAAATTCACTTCAGGAGTTTTCCATAATCAAGCACTACATATGGATAAGTTGCCTATTTGGCATGAGCTTGAGGATATTTTTAAGGAAAGTACATGGTGTTTTGGACCACGTGAAAGAGCATAGCATCTAATTTAAGAGAATGGCTTGGCCATTTTCTTGAGAAGTTCTGTATTAGCAGAAGCTCCTTTTGCTGGGAAAGGGTTAAAGGAATGCTTCTAGCTCAGTAGGAAAGGTGATCTTCTCTCTTAGGTTAGACGTAAGACCCTTGTTCTCCTGGGGGTGTCAGCCAAGTGTGTGGGCTGGATGAGTTTTGGGAGGAAAAGAAAGTTTGGAGATCATGTTGCTCTTTAGGATCTCTTTAAAATGAATTCATATCAAAATAGGATTACATCTGTGTGTTTTGCAGTTTGTATAGTCACACTTGCAACTTCTGTTGCCTCTGACTTTGAGGCTGCACTTCCTGTGTTTTAGATGTGTTTCTTTGTATAAAGTTTGCCTAAAATCCCTGTCCACTGATTTTCTATGCTTGGAGGTAGAGAGTGCAGACACTTGTGTCTGCATCTGTCCTGCCCCGGTTGCAATTTAAAAGCACTGATCAACTGCAAAGCCTAGGAGATGAGGTGAGAGGAACTTATCTCAGGAAACACAGACAGGTTACTCTGGATAGAACCTGTCCTTGGAAGTTTTTAAGTTGATCCTTGCTGGCAGTGCTCTACTCTTGTGATGGAGGGAGTGTTCTGTTGGAGGTTGCTCCCCAAGAACAGGAAAAAGGGATTTTTCTCACTCAAGTTGACTCAGAAAAGTAAGATGAATGAACACAGGGGAGCCTACAGTTTTTACAAGAGTGAAAGGTTGAGGTAAAGGTAATGGAGGAGCCTAAACTTAAGCTACACAGATTCTAATTCTGAATAACTACGGACTGGTTGTGTTTTAAGCTTGCATGCTTTTTTTCCACAGTAGCCACCCAACACAGACTCAGACTTACTCTGGTTGAGAGCATTCCCTCTCATACCCACAGGGAATACCACATGCATATGCCTGCACAGAGGTACCCCAGCAAGCTGTGGGAGCACAGAGCTCACTGTAGGCTGATTTACCCATTCACTCAGTATCTCTACAGTGTGCTTCTGTGACAGCAGTCTAGACATACCCATGTTGGTATAAGTCACCTTTATGTAAGTCTAACTACACACACTAGGGCTTTTACTGCTAATAAACTGTCTCTCTGTTTCAAGATCATATCCTTAACCAAGAGAGTCATATCACGCACACTGTTAAAATTCTGAGACCACACCTACAAAATATTGTGCAGAACACTCAGTGAAAGCACGCTTTCTTCTTTTGTTTAATTGGAAAACTCGTTAAGCAACACAATTATTAGTGGTTTATTAAAGGACTTTGAAGGTGGCACTTTAATGTAAAACTGACAAGTGAGAATTCATGTTGTAGGACTGCTTCATGACCAGTTCCAGTTTCCATAGAAACAGTTACAGCAGTAAAAGGCAGGTAAGTAAAATGGAGTTTTTAAAAGTGGTCAGCATTTCTATGTTACCTTAAAAAGGTAAGTTTCCAAAGAAATACAGCACCTGGGAATAAAAATTACCACAGAATCTCAATATTCTATTCTAGCAAAATGCAAGCTAATTGCTTTGCTGGGGAGAAAACAAAGGAACAGCTCTACCTTCAGTCCCCACCCTCTGCTTAGGTGAGAGAAGAGATGAGGTTGCTTCATGCCTCAGTTTCCCTCTTTTGTAAGTTAGGGATAATACAGCTTCCTGTGCAGGGCATAAGCCTCAATTTTCCTTAATCTTAGTCATTAAAAGAACCCTGTGGCTGTGTGGGAGAGAGTGAACGGATAGATGCTGGAGCGAGACTCGGAAAAAGTAGCTCTCGGATTAGAACTAATAGCTTTATATTTTTCTGCCTCTCTTTCCATGCATATTGCTTTGCCTGTCTTGTCATCTTGCTCTCCAGGTCCTATGAGGCAGTGATGGTCTCCCTATTTTTATTTGTGTCATATTTCTCACGAAACCCTATTCCCTGTTATGACTTCTTAGATGACTTCATAAAAATAGAAATCCACATAAATTAGTTCTTAGTATTCTTGTTTTCAGATCTTTGGATTGTAAATTTGTACCCATGAGGGTATGCATTTTACACAAGCTACCTGGGAAATGAAGCTTTACTTTCAGAGTAATAAATGAAAAAGTTAAAAATTCACTACATGACTAAAAGCTGTTACTGTTGTGGATCTGTGCATACTTGTGTATTCCAGTGATGAACAGCATAAATAGAAAGAGTTGCTAATTCATTATTCAGAATGAGAATTCATCAATGAGCAGCCAGTGAGGCATGGAGCCACATGGAGAATTCTGAGACAAAGTACTGAAAATCTGTTTGTCAAAGAAATGCAGTTTGGTTTACTTTGGGAGTAAGCTGATCCTGTGGGGAAAAGATGTGCCTAGCAAAGATTTGTATCTTTATACTTACCTCTAAATGGGAAGGGACCGAGTTCAGATCCCATGGGCAACCTGAATTTTGAAGCTTCCTGTCGGTGCGGCGCTTCGTTCTTTATTGCCGTCTTTCAGCGCAGTCCCCGCTCCTCCTGCCCCAACCCTCCAGGCTAGTGAGCAAACAAAAGTTCAGCCACAAAGATAAAAGAATAGTTATAATAATTGATTACCATCCTAAAGGAGCCCCAGCATTACAACAACATTTTTGTGGATGCTTGCTGGCAGCAGGGAAATGCTGAGCCAGGGATCTTGAGTTTCATTCCCAGCAATCTGCCTTGCCAGGCACAGAGGCTTTCCCCCTAATTTCTTTCATCTATTTCTGCTCTCCACTCTCCTCTGACTCATTTCTCAGGCCCTTCATTCATTCACAGTCTCTCAGCACCATAGATCGTGTCAAACCCCCTTCCTCTTGATTTTGTTCCCTTTACCTTTTCTAGCTCAAATGTCCTTGACAACATGTGGCGATTGAAAGTTTCGGTATAATCCCCTTGCCTAACTGACGTAGCACTGCTCACTGCCCCTTCTGATTCCAGCAGGCTGTCCTTTGCTCCTTGTCTAGGCACCAGAAGCTTTCTTCCCCATGTAGTTTGCAGTAGGAAAGGGCTACAATTTCTGGAAAACACCACTTTTTCCACCCCACCCTCCCAAAGATCCAGTAGCACCCTCAAAGATTCTAGTGGTGGTTTTCTTGCAGGCATCCAAGTACAAAGTAAATATAATTAAAATATAAACCACTCTTGTCTTGCCCAAACCTGAGCAAGCACAAGTCACGCCCCTGATAGAAGCTATCTGCCTCTCCCTGCCACTTTCATGTCCCTGCAGATCTTATTGCAGATGTGATCTGTAAAGTTGATGTGGACTTTTAGGTTGTGTATCTGGCAGTTAGTGTGTCTCCTTTCAGCCTATTTGTTTGATTTCTTTTCTGAGAAAGTGATATTTTACTCTGATGTGATTATACTGTGTGTCTCAGCATTTGTCAACTTCTGTCCCACCACCCCAGTTGATTTTGGCTAGTTAAGATGGGTGAAGGACCCTGAGCTGTTGCAGTCTGGCACGTTTTAAGAAGTTGAATGCACTGATAGAGAAGGGAAGCCCAAATCAGCTCCTCCTTTAAGGGGAAGGAAGAAGAGACAGTCCCAAGGAACCTGTTTTTGTAGCTTCAGCTGCCACAAGGAGTATTTGCTCTGCAGTGCTCTTTTAAAAAATGACTGGACTGTTTTTCCTGAAGTTTCCTCATACAGATTGCCCCAAGGCAGACAGTCATGATGGCAGACTGCAAATCAAACAGTTAAAATTTGGTAAAGCTGTAGCATCTACATTGGGGTACAAAGTTGAGCAACTGATTGTTAATGATGCCACCAGTCCATTCCCACTAATATCTTTTAAATGTGCAATGCAGACTATTCTGATCTAATCACAGTAATTTACAAGTTGAAACCAGCCCAGCTGAACAAGATTGCCTGAGAATAGTATAACCAGGAATTTGCCAGTGAAAGAAATAACCTAAAGGAATGATTTTCAGCAAGTGTTGAACTACTGAACACTGCAGTGCCAATTAACCTGGCACAACATGTCCTACAGTTCTTGTTTTAGCTTGTTTTTTTCTTATTGATTGGAAGAATGAACACTCCTTCCCTACCAGCTAGAACTGGATCTCTCTGCCACCTTCACATCTCTCTTCTGGGAACAAAGTAAGATAAATCACAAATGTTTGTCACTGCGTAGCAGCCAACGTGATTAAATGCAGTATGTGCCAAGTCTGTTATTGACCTGGAAAGTTCATGGTTCCTCCCAGGAGTGGGGACCTCATCCAAATATTCCAGTGATCTTTGGAAATAGGAGGGAGGAATCTTCCCTCAAATAACTTCCCCAACGGTGAAGTCATGCAAGCCCTGCAGGCCTACCTGATTGTAACACGTGCTCTTCTTGGCAAGGAATGAAGGTGGTAGAGAAATAAAAGGGTGCTTGGGGTTGGGTTTTTCTCTTACTGCCAAAACTGGCCACTCACACTGAGAGTGTAGGGGTTGCCCTTGCATTCATGTAAAACTCTGCTTTACTGTAACGCCCACAAAAAACCCTCTGAGCTGTAACAAGCCAGCTGGTGTTCTGAAACTATTGCCTACACTTCTGGCTAATACTCTGTCATTGTTTTCTTTCCCCACCTTGTCTTTTTTTCCCCAATTGCATCTCTTGAACTTAATTCCTGATTCAAAGTAGTTACAGACTCTCTCTTTGTCCTTCTGTGAGTACAGCGATCCAGGACAAAGAAGAGGAGCAAACTGATACAGATAAGAGTTTTTGTTGGAACTCTAAATGTAAAAAAGGGTGAGAAATATAGAGGAAGCCGAAGGAGGAGGACTTAGCTCAAAGATGTTTGAAATTAATCCCACTGAAAAAGGCTAAAGAAATAATTGCCTAATGATGCTGTAGACATCTGTTTCAGAACAGGCAGCAGGTGCTGCATGTAATGAAACTATTTTTGTTTGTACTACTTTATTTTCTGCAATTAGAAAGCAGGAGAGGAAATGAGGTCAGGAAAAATGGAGTAAGAGAACATTGACCATTAACAGCTGGACAAATTTACGTAGAGCACAGTAGTATTTATATGCTCTTCTTCTGCCTTCCTTACACTATCCTTGAACAGTTCTGTTGTTCTACAGGATATATTGTCCTTCCTAAAAGACCAGCACCTTGGATGCTCAAAGTTAGATGCTAAAGTGAAATTTGGCCACCAACATGGCTTTGAGGACCAAAATGTTCAGGATAATGTAATTGTCACTTACCCAGATGATGTTATCAACTGATGGAAACAATCCTAAAGGTAAAGCTGCCTTTGTCTCATGGGTGGTTTGTGTGCCTCAGTCACTAGAGTAGTGGCTGAGAAAGACTCCCATCAGTGAAGCTGTCGTTAGGCTTGCATCCCTGGTGCTGCATGGCCATAGCTTAACGCAGGTCTGGATCCAAACAAATGCCTGGAATTTTGTGGATGGTGTGTCTACTGCTCAAAACTGAAAATCACATCTGCATCAGGCCCTGCTAGAGAAAGTGTAGCTCCACTTTACACAAGACATTATCTTCTTTGGGATGATCTCATTCCTTGTTAAAGCAATAAAAGTCCTACAGGGCATTAGGTTTCTAAGCATCCTCACTGCTGCCCTACAACGTCTAACCCCAGTCTAATGTCTGGGGCAGAAAAAAAAGGCAAATTGTTTTTGTCTACCCATGGGATTGATGTTGCTGTTGAGGAGATCCAAGAGTGCTCTTTGTATGGAAGTCTTTCAGCTGGGAAAACCGCTTTGCTTTTGCATGAAGGTAACAAAACAAAATCAATGCATTCCACTGCTGAGTGGTAGAAGTTGCATGTTACTTCTTTCTTCTTATAGTGCCAAGCTTGTGTGTTTGTCACTTACATTCAAACTGCTGTTCCATGAGTAAATTTTCATAAAGTTTTATTTGTACATTTTATATTTCACAGTCTGTCAGTCAAATGTTTTCTGGTTTGGATATTGGCAGATAAATTCTTCTACTTCCTCTAGGGACTGTGCAGCCAAATAAAATTACTGTTTGGTTTCAGAGAGGGTTGAATGGGTAAAAATAGTGAACAAGGAAATTCAAGTTTTAAGAGGGGTTGGTGGATATTTTCAATCTGGTAGTATGGAGGACTTGGTGTCCATTAATATGTACACAGAGGTAACATGGGAAGAAAATGCAAAGAACAACAGCTTCTTCCTAGAGTGACTTCATTTGTAACAAGCCTGCATTTTCAATAATGGATTGTGACATTTATTGCAGAGGATTAGGCAGAAGCCGGTCTCAAAATGTGCTATTTTGAGAACAATGAGACTGACTGAAGGAAGAAACCTGGGGAATCCCAGTCCAAACCTGCGATCGGTTTGTGAAACTTCAGCTGTCTCAAGTGTAAGCCTGACATGTATATTACACACCAGTTGTAGCTTGGGCTTGCTTTATTTTTTTAGGCACATCAACAGATATATAGAGATATAAACAAAGCCCAGACACATAACCCACAACACCTTCGTAACAATGGAAAAGTACAAGGTGTGCATGGATGAATAACAGTGTGCAATTCACTGCTACTGCCCTGAAGAGCATGCAGTCCACATACTGTGGCTGGAAATCCTTCATCCACAGCTGGTAAGAGAGGACTGAAAAATAATGTTAGTCATGAAGGGGTTAAACTGTAAGATAGCTGCTTCAAGAAAAGGATAATCTATAATTTAAGTCCAGAGAGTGAAGCAGCTCTTTCATAATGTAAGTAAAAGCTGTTATGCCGTTGGGAAAGCATATACACTGCTTGCAGAAAGAATGATTATTTTGGTTTTTCCATTATACTAGATTGCACAGAGGGGCTGACAAAGCAGCACTCTCTGTTGAGGAGGCTGGGAGGGGAAGGGGCACAATACTGTGCTCGAGGAGGGGGGAGTTGCTCTGACAGCACTGCTGCTGATTCCTTTGGCTGCTTTCTATCATATTAACTGGGCCTATTTATCTCCAGAGTGAATTTCATTTGAAAAGCAGCAATCTCCCAAGAAGATGAAATGCAATTGGCTTTTTAAAAAGTAAAAAAAAAAAAAAAAGTAAAAAAAAAAAATTGCATCGTGCTTTGTGTTTCAGAGTTTGAGATTTGAATGCCAGACAGGCTCTACTATTCCTGTCATTCCTATCAAAAGCCGTGTATGTGGAAACGCTGAAGTGGAAGGGAACTGCATGGAAAGCAGCCCTTTTAAGAAGCTGAGGTTTTGTAAGTACAGAAGCTGAGATGGGGTTGTAACAAAGGCTCTGTGTTGAGCTCTTGCACATCAGAGCCAAAAGAACCCTAAGGGGCACATCTCTAGTACCATGTCTAGCATATTATGCATGCAACTCCAGTAATGAGTTGTGTGGCTAATCTGTCATGCACAGCACTGCACAGCTCCCCTTCCCCCAAGAGGCTGAGCTCAGGGCACTTTGCTTCCCTCCAGGGTGCTGAGCACCGTTAGTGGGACAGGAAAACCGTGTTTCACCTGGCTGCCCAGCCAGAAAACAGAAAGAAAAACCATCTTTAACAACAGCTCGAGCCACCAGAGACAGGACTGTCAGACCCTAGCATGGTTAATATTCAAGGGGGTTTACTTATCTACACTGATACGCCATGAATTAAAAAGAGGCATTAGAAATGGCCCTGATGGAGCACAGAAAACCCTGTCCCTTGTTTTATTTTCTCACTGATTTAACGATCCAAGTGTTTTCAATTTACAACTCAAATGCTTATTTACAAAAAATTTGCCAGCATGACAGAGTCCTCTTGAAATATGAAATCTCAAGTCATGCTCCAGCCCTGAGACCGTCACACACACACATTCTGTCACGCATCAGCTTTTGCTGTAATTGGAGCAGGGTCTAGGCTGCTGGGCTGTAGCTGCACTAGATCTGTGAGGCTAATGTGATTACCTGTTTGTTAAAAAAAAAAAAAAAAAAAAAAAAAAAGGCAAAAAAAAGAAGCTTTTCCCAAATACCCATGTAGCAAAAGAGTAGAAAAAAGCTTTTAAAAATAGCTGGTTTATCTCAGCCTTCAGAAGTCTGAATTTCCCAGGGTCTTCCTCAGCTGAATTTTGTTGTGAGTCTGTGCAGGTGAATTATTAAATCAGCTGTTAAAATTTATATTAATATATGTATTAAAATCATCATAATAGCACTGATGTTCCCATGGAATGATAGGGCTTCAGTAATGGAGTCCATAAGAAAAAAAATGTAAATACTAAGAGTTTTAGCATTAAAATCCGTAGAGTTAGTCACGTTCCTATAAATTTGCAGTGGCTCAGCCTGTGTGTTCACAGCCTGAGTTGGGTACAAGCGGTTCCACATGTGGGGTCAGCCAGGCAACAAGCCTGCCTTGCTCTTCGCTGCATACCCAGCCTTTCATTCAGTCCAGAAGCCGGAGCCTGGATCTCCAACACAAGGCTGGGAAGTGCCGTCAGGTTCAATTTCCCAGCTGCTGCCTAAGACAGGAGCAGATTTTCCCAAGCCTGCAACATAATAAGGGGGTTTGGTTATTTTTGTGCCAGTGTTGCAATACTTGGAGATTGGGCTCCCACTAGACTGGGTGTTGCACGTATTTTAAGAGAACAATCCATGCCCCTAGCAACATACATTTTTCCTACATGGGTGGACGGATGCAGCAAACAACAAGGAGAGTGGCAGTGAACACAAAACCATGACATGATGGAGGAGGAGGGGGACAGAGCTGCACAAGGGCTGGGCAGGCTTTGCAGGTGGAGAGGGTTGTCTAGAATGGAGGAGAATCGAATTGTCTTGAATAGAGGGAAGGTGAACAGTGGATCAGGTGCTGTGAAAGAACAGGATAGACATCAAGGGAAAATAAACTCTAAGGCACTGGTCTCAGGTTTGACTGAAAATAGCAGCTCCTTCCTTACAAGAGCAGTTGAGAAGAATATCACTAAAAAGATGCCAATTAGTAAGAATATCAGGAAGGACGGGGCAGTGTGTTTGGAGAATGATGTATTTTGTCTCTTTCACTCACAATGACATGTTTTGATAGATGTTTTAAAACAAACCCTGAGTGTTTTCAACAATGGAGGAGACCCTCTCTTCTTTTTTTGGAAAGGGTGATAGAAGAAGGGAATGGAATGTGTGATGTGTATTGATAATGGCTCACAGGGAAGAGGCATCCAAGACCCACACCAAAAATATTTTTATCAATGGGTTATTTGAATATTTACATTTTCAAGGAGGAATCTTCTGTTTGCTCTGCACACCAGGGACTTGGCCAGTCTAAACAGTAAAGGTTTCTAATGTAAATAATTGCTCTGCTGCCTTCTGTCATGCACGGGGATTAGAGGTGGGAAGTCCCTCAAAGAAGAGGAGGGAGAAGGTGTCTTGAAGAAGAAAGGACAAACCTCAAACGTGACAATGGAAGTGGACACTTGAGCTTTTTCCTTTTGTCACCCTTCCTGTTACGAAAAATTGATCTAATGTATACCTGTGCACGTCCTAGGGTGGGATGCTGGGATTTTAGCATTTTATGTCAGTTCATTAGTTTTAGCAAACTATGTATATTAGCCGAAGAGGGAGGAGGAGGCTGGCTCAGAGCATCTGTCCCTGGCATTATGCAGCGGGTACTGTGCTGATGGAGCTGCTCCTGCCTTTCTTCTTTTTTTTTTTTTTCCCCTTTTATTTTTTTTTTTGGCCTACTTACAGAAACCAGCTGTGGTTTGAAAAGAGCCACTTTTTAATGTCAGCCTGTTCCTGTACCTAAGACTTTGTGACTCCGGTGTCTTGTCTCATGATCATTGTTGCAGAAGGTCTTATTCAGAAATTGTACCTATAGGGCATCCAATGAAATCGTATTGAGATGGGCTGTTCTCACGGTACATAAGGAACTTATTTTGTCAGGAGCTGGGACTTCTCTTCACTCCTAGACTTGCAGGTCTGGAGTCATCAGCAGCACTCTGGAATCTTACTGGAAAATTTGCATGGGCCGCTGTTCAAGAGACTTCAGAGGAACAGGAGATGTTAGTGACCTCAGTTAATTTGGTGAATAGCTTATGGATGTCATAAAATGAGCTGAGGGCTGGAAGATCACACTGAAGTTCCTGTCTCTGACGTAACTTTTAAATAATCGTATGTAAAATAATGACGTGGTTTTGAAATGAAAAAAGAACCCCCACCTGAAATTTCTGGGGCAAACTTTTCTTTTTGGGGTGTGACGAGGGAAAAGGATGCTCATTTATCTGCATATGTATATACAAAGGGCCGAAATGCGTTTATGGCTCTAAAAGCCCTCACTACAGAGGTTCTGCGTGAGCTTCCTCCAGCTCTGATCCCTCTGTGTCCCTGCGGGACAGCGGAGTGGGGATCTCCCCAAGCCCTCGCCGGCCTTGAGGTCCCAGCTGGAGCCTGGTGGGCGCGGGCTTTATCCCTCGCGGCTTTCCGGCGCGACCTTGGCCGGCCGCTCGGGGAGGGCACCTCGGGCACTCTCTGCAGTGATGGAGCGCCCTGGTGCATCCCGGGCCGTCCCCCTCCCCGGGGTGTCTCAGGAGAGAGCGGGGCTCCGAGGGCGGCTCCGGGAGGCAGCGGGGCGCCCGTGGGCAGCCGCCAGCCCCCTCCGTGCGGCGCGGCCGCGCCCCCGGCACCGCGGGGCGGTGGCTCCCGCTCCCCTCCCGCCCCG